>OZ024907.1:7882546-7987546 GCA_964017125.1 Flabesymbios commensalis
GTTAATAATATTAGTTGTCAATAACCACAGGGATGATGAAATAATGATGAAATAAAACAGCCCTGCATAGACAAAAGAGTAATAAAGGGTGGACATGGATTTGTACACAATTGTACAGAATTCTCCCCAACGCTATTGAACCATTCCTCAACGTTCGATCAACACACATCTCGGACATTAAAATCCAAATATATATTCTCATTAATCCGTAGAAAATGATAAAAAATACTGTCGGCAAACTATCAAATTTGGTATTTTTAATCCCCATATACCCTTTATGATTATTTTATCTATGCAGGGCTGTTCCATTTCAACAGGGGGTCTCGTGTCCATGTCTCAATACTGTTCACATTTTTGTTCCCTTGATGATACACAGAGGGAGATTCTAACTGTTAGCTGATATTTTGTTTTTTTGTTAACAATGGTTTGACTTTTTTATTTTTGAGGTATGTAAAGGGTTAACCTTTGAAACGCTACAACTACTATCGTCGCATTTAATTCGTTTTATTAACGATGAAATCGCTGTTATTTGGAGCAAATTTGGTGTTTAAGCATCAATATTTACAAATTTTTGGTCTTAAATTGAACAAATAACAGTAATTTTCACCCACTTGAAATTGTGGATCGCGGTAGTGAGACACTACAACTTCATATGATTGAATTTCGTTTAATGTAGTGCTCTGGAAGTTAGAAATACCTGCTTATGCAACTCAGTCGCACAGGTGCCTTTTAAACATGGCGGCCACTTAAAAAAATGCAATTGCTTTACGTTTTACTGAACTCCGGGACGTGTGATTGCGAGTTTTATTTGATTGTTTGCAGTGGCTTTACATTTCCACTCGAGAGAATATTGTTGAGAGTTAAGATTTGTATTTTTACCAGATCTGTTTGAAAGATTTACGTGTGAATTTCGATGATTGGAATGAACATTATGCAAATATTATGCGTTGATTTGTATTGTTTGATGTGAAAAATATATCTTTCTTTTTGTTTGAATATTGTTAGAATTTGTTTTGTTAGAATATTCAAGGTAGAATTTACATGGATTGCTGATTTGTATCGCACTGTGGATGGGACTAGTTTAAGAAATAAATGATTAGGACATGTGTATACAGATTACTTTATTTTTTATATAAATGTTTTTGTATCAACACAGAAACGTGTTATTTGTTTGTTACTTTTTAAAACTTTGTGTCACTCAAGCTATTATTTAATTTCATCTATGAATTGGAACAAACACCCACACTTCTCCATACTATACTTACATTAATTTTCCAAGCTATCATTAAACTTGCCCTTCGTGTCCACATTTATAAATCCACACAGTGCAAACTCTCCCTTCCACACCATTCACCGTATTCAGAGTATTCTTTACCTAAACCTTTAAAGCGCTAAATTAAATTATTACAATTTTTACCAATACCAACTACCGCGACCGACAACATCAAGCCACTCGTATGTGTTTAGTTTGAGACCAAACATTTGCAAATTCTCGACTTGTAGTGGGATAAGAAGACTCGACGTGGGTGGCAAATTTACGAAAATTGTTAAGACATGTCTGTTCTAAAATTCGTAGTAGGAATAAATCCCTTTTTCAGGAATTCAAAATAATGCTTTGAGGCTACCGCGACCCACAACGTTAAGGGGCTGAAAACTACTCATATATGTTTAATTTGAGACCAAACATCTGCAATTAGTGGTGTTTTAACCCTTTCAAGCCTGAATTTACCATTGTCATATTCATCCACTACAAGTCGCGAATTGCTGTCGCAATTTCCGACTTGTAGTGGATGAAGCTGATTTGATGTGGTTTAAATATTAAAGAAAATTGCCATGAATTGGTAAACCAGTTTCATGGTAATTTTCGTTCTAAAACCTTTGGTTGTAGGAAAATTAAGTATGTTTTCAGGGATGTAAAATGATGCTTTAATGCATCGTGGGGGCTGAAAGGGTTAAGCACCCATTTATTTTCCAATGACATCTGACGTCTAAAGTCGATCCCCAAACTGTAGGTTTAAAATTATTTATAATGGCCGTAGATCCATAACATAGGTGTTCAAATGAATCGGAATAAGCGGGTTTGATCTCCATGGTTTATACAAAAGTATTTCAGCGCTTTAACTCTTTCGAGACTGTTCATAATGATTTTTTTTAAATTATTTTAAGTATTTAACCCTTACAGAGCGGGGATGGACTTTAGTCGTCAAAATCTGACGTCTGTAGACGTCAGATTCTGACGACTAAAGTCTATCCCCACACTGTAAGAGCACAATATTTCTAATGACCGTAGACCCATAATATAGGTATTCAAATGAATCAGAAATAGCTAACTAAGACATTTATGATGATTTCAAATTGAAAAAACCCACTTTGCTTGCGATGTTTTTTTACAAATTAATTCAGCGCTTTAAAGGTTAATGATCGTTCACCGGTGATCGATTTCCTATAGGGCAGTCTCAAAAGAGTTAGGGTCAAAGGGTTAACCGTGATTCTTGCCACTTTAACCCTTTCAGGCCTGAATTTGCCATTGTCAACTTCATCTACTACAAGCCGCGAATTGCTGTCGCAATTCTCGACTTGTAGTGGATGAAGATGATTTGATGTGGGCGAAGATGTGAAGCAAATTGCCATATATTGGTAAACCAGTTTCATGGAAATATTTATTACAAAACCTCTGATTATAGGAAAATCAAATCTGCTTTCAAGGATGGAAAATGATGCCTTAATGCATCGTGAGGGCTTAAAGGGTTAAACAAACGGTTTTTGCTTTAATATCACTCTGAGAAAACTTTGCATTATCAGACGTTGGGCATCGTTATATATCACCTGGGATTATTCTTTCTAGTTTAGGGCTAGTTTTATTATTTTAAGCCAAGGGGACTCGAGATTTTTGTTATTGGACCGGGTGGGAGCCTAAGGAAATTGTCAGAGCTGCTTTGTTAACTGACTCTTTCTTTGAGGTCTGGGTGGTTCCCGCTCCCGGTGTAAATACTGAATATTCGGCAATGTCCATGTCGTGATCGATAAGTGCTAACACACCATTCACTGTACATTGAAATGTGATTTTTGTGTCAAGCGGTTTACTAGGTGTCAGAGGGGGGGGGGGGGGGTCAGCATGACAACAGATCACACGACAATACCCAGTTAAGCACGTGATTCACTCTGATCTCTGATACATACGTAGTTAAAGGGATGAATCACTCACAGCTGGCAACTAGGATAAAAACACAGCAGTATGTTTTATGAATTGGCTCGCTGTAAATTATCCGAGCTAAGCCAGCTGTACGCTAGTCCAGTATCTGCATTAGGACTACTAGTAACTCATTCTTATATTGTGTCTGTACCTGAAGAAATAGGGGACATATTTTAGAGGCTCATTTAGAAAAGTCCCATAGGTCTAGTGAAATAAAACCAGTATTCTTTCACATGTTAGACTTATCCATCAGGTTTTGTAGCTTGTCGCCGGCCCCGATGGCTCGTTCCGTCAGGGTGTTTCTGGAAATTCAAAGGTCAGATGCTTGTCATCGAGGTTGTGGGTACATTGATCCAAGCTGTTCAAAGGACTTGAGTGTGTAGACTAGTGATATAAATAGTACTGTGCACTATGAAAAAAATATAAAATCACTCTGACTTCAGGAGTCCTAAATATGTTGTGAGGTTGCTACAATTTGCAGAAAGCCACGTAAAGCTGTAGCTTATCGGTATGTAGAATAAAAAATGCCATGTCACAAACAAAAATACAGGATAACAACAAATGTAGGTTGACTTTCTGGTGGAGACTTCAAGTGTGAGTTTTATCTCCTCTTTATTGTGACGGCTTGAAGTGAAGTGGTTGACGACCAACGCGGCGCAGATCATGACAACATGTGCATTTCAGAGCCAGCGTTTACATACATCCCTCAATACCATGTAAGAGTGTTTAGATATGTACATGTACGTTTGCGTATACGTTTTGATTGCTACAGATTAAAACGTATATAAGATAACCTACAAATGTGACATCCACATAACGACATGATAATTACGTCATTCTAGGGATTGTTCTGATACGGACTCTTTTATTGACGTGTTAATCATTCCACGAGTAGTTTATTCTTGGTCCCGTCTATAAAAATCTTGGCGCGAATAACCAACAGACAATTGTAACTTTCATGTTTGGAGAATCTTACGGACCCACCATCCGTTTTATCTTGGTTACCTGAAACCTTCTTCCCCATAAACGCAGCATAGCAAGCGTCAAAAGAAACCGTCAATTTATATTTACTGAAGCCATGTTAAAATGCTCCAACAAAAGACTGAGTAAAGTTGGTTTTCAATCCGTTGTACATACCGATAACGGATTAAAGTGAACATACTTTGTTTATTGAATTGTTGAATTGTTTAAAAACATGGATTATTAAATCATGTAAAGTTAAAGTGGTGATTTGTCAACAGTTATGTAATGATATGGGGATCTGAAATGGTTCATGACAGAGACAGTCACGACATGGAATGGATTCCACCAGTAGGGATCTGGAGTGGTTCATGACAGAGTCAGTCACGACATGGAGTGGATTCAAGCAGCTGCTATAAAATATTAACCATTACACATGTGAAGGGGCTATAGTCACGTTTCTGTCTATTTTGAGCCTAATATATTTGTCTGTCAAAACAAAAACAAATGAAGCAAAATGAGGCTCAAAATTGCTATATTGATGTATTACATTATATTCTAGGGCTATTGTGTCAAATACTGAAATAGTATAAGCTAAAGATAGCAGACATAAATGAATTATTTGACCACCAAAACCATACGTTGGAAACCAAAATGACATCTCTATGTCTAATAGTTCTATATGAAGTTATGACCCAGCATAGCTCTTGGCGGCCATTTTCGCCGCCATCTTGGATTTTGAAAAAATCAAGCCAGTGTAATCAGTACACCCGACGGATTCTTAATCTAAATGGTCTTGTGCATAAAAAAAATGCTGAGAAATGATTGTTACCAGACATTGCAAGGTTTGAGTTCAAAACGGCCTGCTCTCACGGGCTATAATCATGATACATAAAAAACGGCTTGCTGTCACGGGCTATAAGCATGATCCATATAAGACCAATAATACGCACAAGCTCATTGTAGGTGTTCGTTAAAAAATCTTATCTGGCATCAAAATGATTTAATGGCTGACAAATAAGTTCGTGAAAAAATTATGTGATCAGCAAGTCATGGTTATAGCACCGGTATGCTCTATAAATCTCCTCTTGAACGCCATGTATGACAGGCCTGACGCGGTGGCTCATTTTTTCGGGTGTGAACTGGAGTTACCAGATTCGAATCCACGATGTACATGAATCCAATACTTTAGTCTTTGTGTCATATTAAATGACAAATTAAATAATTATCTTCAATTATTTCTCATTTTTTCGGGTGTGAACTGGAATTACCAGAGTAGAATCCACGATGTACATGAATACAATACAAATTAAATAATTATCTTCAATTAAGGCCCTAAAACTTAAACATTTAAGTTTGAGGATTGCGTTTTAATATTTTCAAAAGTAATCAAATTTTTGCTGAGTAATAACATATTATTAATATTTTCAAAAGTAATCAAATAGCTGCTGAATAATAACATATTTCACGTTCGGACCGTGGACATTAAATGGTGGCAATATATTTGGCAGTGAATACAGTTTCGTTTAAAGCGGTGCTAACATTTGGAGTAGCAAGTCGTTAGCTAATATTGATAGTGTCACTAGAGCATACAGCGCGCCTTGATAAACACGCATAGGCCTACAGAGCGAGAGATAATACTGAGGTAAATATAGCGACTAAATAAATAACAGACTAGCATTATGTAAAGGGTGTAGGCTACACTAACAAACTAACATAAAGCGAATAGTATGCACTATCAAACTAACATAATAGTTCTTGGGCCAGACCAAAATTTAGTACCAATTGCGGTGACTAAACTGTATTGTGTTTTTCAGTTAGATTCATATATGAGAGGTCTAAAAATGTTTTTTTCAGAACAGTAGCTTACTGGCAGTATTCTCAGTTTTATAGACGGATGGGGTCTATGCGAGCTACACAAATCCATAATACATCGTTTCTGACATGATTTGGGCCAAGGAATACGTTTTTGATGTTTCGGAAATTATTTCACCAATATTTCACCAACAAATCCAAGATGGCCGCCAATTTAAGCTATATAAATGGTGGATTACCCTCTGGTATAACTATTTTATTTACGTTTATTATGTTCGTATGTTTTAAAGTAAACATTCTAGTTGTATACAATCCAAATAGCAATAAATTAACCTATTTTTTTGTAAATGTAAATGCAGTTTAGTTCTGCTTAATCGAATTTGTTGTGAGAACCGAAGCGTATCTCTATGAATAATATGTGTATAATAATGTCCAATGTTGGTCTATATTATGTATTCCTTTCGTGGTGGAATCGTTTTTTCACAAATCGAAAAGAAACACTGATCATAAATAAATTATTAATAGCAGGGTTTTAGATTGTAGTCTTCCGACGGTGCATGCTGGTCCAAAATGAAAGTAAGCTTTTTTGGGTATTGCTCAGTCAATTATCAAGCGATTATTACGAAATTTTGTAACCATTCTGATCTAGTCATTTGGCAACAGTCCTTAAAATTTCGTTGGATTTATAGAGGGTAATAGGCCTAAGTAAAAAAAATACTACATATCAAATACTAGTAGTTTAACTTTTGCGCTATACAATATTTTTTTTACGACATTTTCAGGAGAGATGCCAAATGACTAAAAAACAGAGCTTACACAATGTTAACTGATTACTAGCCTTTAAAGGTATTTTTACGGCAATCCCTGTATAAATTGTATCAAATTAAAGGGACCGACCCAGGCTAAAATCATAAAAAAATCTTTGATTTTATTTTGGCTTCTTAATATGACCATATCATGTAAACATGTCCATAGACCAGAACTGCAAAAGTTTTTTTTAATTTTTCTGCTGCGCATTCACCAGTTAGACTAGATATAGAGACGAAATTCTCGTATTTCTAATTTTTGACATGGTTATCAATAATTAGAAATCAGGAATTTCGTCTCTATATCTAGCCTAACTGGTGAATGCGCAGCACAAAAATTTAAAAACTTTTGCAGTTCTAGTCTATGGCCATGTTTACATCATATGGTCATATTTAGAAGCCAAAATAAAATCATCGATTTTTTTATGATTTTAGCCTGGGCCAGTCCCTTTAATAATTTGTGTATCAAAACAAACCGTGGGTAATAGCTAGTAATGATTTGGACGTATGGAATGTTTTAAAATTAAACATCTTTATTTACATTTAGTTAACATTGTTTTCTAAAACTATCAAGTAATATATACTAAAAATGAAACATCATCAACATCATCCGAAAAATGAACTACGAAAGATCATGTGTTCATACTGTAAAGTCATATCTTATTATCCTGGCATTAAAAAGTAAAATCCTGGAAACATAAATGTATATTTCTAAATTGTAACGCCTTATATTGCTATTACAATAACCGTAGACTAATATATTTTTACATTATAATATCACGCATGAAAATTATAATGGCATATATATGCACATTGCGAGAACATATCTTAATATTGCATAGTGTGATGTAAGGGACACACCATTTGATTTCTGGGGGGGGGGCCTAGACTATTTTTGAAAAAAAAAGTTTGTTTTCAAATTTCTGTAAAAAAAAATATATGCTGAAAACTTGTACATAAAAAAATAATATGTTGAAAGATTGTGCCAAAAAAAATTGTTGATAATTTTAATTGTTGATAATTTTTGAAGAGGCTCATCAAAGTGGAATTTAAAATAAACGACTTACAAGGAATAATTGGAGCGCAAAATAATTCTAGGAAAATTCTCAAGATCGCTACAAGTTATTATTTAACAGTGAAATTGGACGCGGCTTTACTGATGTATTTTTTGTTTGTTTCTGGTCGGCTCCTTGTCTATTAAAGAATGTGATATTTTTCTATTTTTTTGCGAATGTTTAGAGCGGGTTCGGGTATTTCCGAACACCTAAGCCTTTGCACTTGATGTCTGGTGTCCCCATTTGTCTATCAGCTCCCCACGTGACATCAGTTGATGAATGAAACTATGATTGATGACGTAATTAACCACGTGCACGGCCATTCATGAATCTGAAAGTTGTACAGGAAGTTGTAGTACCCGAGGTAACGGCGGGTTTACTCGAAATAGAGGGGGTAATGTCGAACACCAAGTAGGGTATAATCGAACACCCACCCATTTTTTAATCTAAACAGAAAATAACCAGTCTAGAAGCAGGAACATACGCAGTATACTCAAATATGATACAAATAGAATCAATGTCAATTGTAATTCGTCCACAAAAAAAAATATAAAACAAAAAAATATTAGGAAATGCCACTGTTCGAGATTCCCCGAATCTATCGAAATCCGAGATTTTTTTCATAGTTTCCTTCATATTACTTTTCAAACCCGCATAGTAACGTCGCAACCGTTTGCAGGCCTACAAATCGCTCCATTGATGTATTTCCTTTCGAAATGACGCATTCGCTGTGAAACTGTGGTGTAGGCCCTATAGGCCTAGTGTTCGTAATTAGACGAAACTAAAATAATTGATGGGTCTATTTCCGAACACGTCCCAAATAATAAGGCTATCATGACCATAGATTTCCCATATATCTATGATCAAGACCATTGCCTGGCGAGCCCTGCCAATTTCATTTATGGCCGGGTATTGGCCAAGGTTCTTAGTCACGTGACCATCATGCCTGTGCTATTGAGGCCAGTGAATCATTTTCTGGGTCAAGTCATAGGAAATGTGTCAAAGGGGAAATACAATACTGTGAACAACTCTTCATCCGGGGAAGTGACCTTTCAAAAATGTCTGAAATCGGGGATTACCCTATTTTCATCTAAAAATAGCAGCAAGTCACATACATTCGCCACTGGGGCATACCAGAGGCTACATGAAGCTCGGCCACGCCGCGTAGTGTGGCTCTGGGAACCAGAGTATCATGACCAAAAATTGTTTTTTGATGTTTTTATATCTAGAAGGTGCATTGCAAGGTACATTTTCCCATATAAATAATAATTCCAGGATTGATAATACATATCATAAATAGACCATTACCTCCCGTGTAATTACCTTAATTTTTAAAGACTTGTCTACTTTACGACATTGTGAAAGTGACTTTTTAAAAAAGCAAAATTAATGGATATCAAATTGGTCCATAATAACGGTGCGTGACAGAACAGTCACGCACAACGGGCAGCTCTGCCTGACACAATTTATTCATGTCTAGCCAGCAACGGGATGAAATATATTAGCAATGTTCGGAAATACCCCCCCGTTCGGAAATACCCGAACCCGCTCTACCACATAGTATTCAAGTCATAGTTGCTTGCGTCCTAGTTTGAAGACAACAGATCGCCAAATAATGCGTACAGATTATGCTGCTTCTAGAATGAAAGGTGAGTCAAAATAAATATTTATTAAGTAGACCTATTTGGTTATCAAAGCTTCACAGAAGGTATACCGTATTTAAGGTCATGAGTATGAGTAGGCCTACCACTTACACTGGTATCCGGTACTAGGTTTCAGGAGAGTATTAAATTTCAAAAACTAGTATAAACGGCATGATGCACATTAAAAAAAATCACCATGACTACTAGATCCTTGTATATCACCAACAATTTGCAGAGCTGAAGAAGCAGGTCAGGCCGGTGTGTCCCCTTGAATACAGCCGCAGTTACTGTATGTATGTCAGAGACTGACCTTCATCAAGGTCAGTGCATGACATTTGTTAACATACTTAATTAAATATGAACTGTCAGAAAAAAAATGTTTTATTTTTTTTCCAGGGACAAAAAAAATGTTTGTTTCATGGTCGGTGCTAAAAAAAAAATTGTGTGCTAATTTTTCAGAAAAAAAAAACATAACTTAAAGTAATAATCTAGGCCCCCCCCCCAGAAATCAAATGGTGCGTCCCTAATAATGATATTTTTTTACATCAAAACACAATGTCAACATATTATAATGTCAAATTCTGACATGCTTCATTTTAAGGCATTCCAATCGATAATAGTGATAAAAAACAAACAATTTTTGTCACAGACAAACTTTTTTGTTCAGGACATGTTCAATCTCATAATTTCCTGTTCCACAAGTTCCACAAAAAGCCAGTATAATAGGCTACCAATATGAAATAAACGTTTGACCGAGCGAAGCGAGGGATTTTTTGTCTTTATTTAGCAGTTTTCCGCAGATTTTTTTCTTATACAATAATAAACAAACTATTTATCCCCCACAATTTATGGAGCGAGCTATATTTTTTGTGCGCACTTTGTGAACAAATTATTTTTTTACGAAAAAAACATACCCACCCTGGTATTAAATGGCCGATATGTTTCTTCCCCACCTCTCAACACAGGAAATATTAAACAAGGACACTCCGCTCTGTTAGCAATCTTAGTTATAATGAGGTGTATACCATGGAGATAGTGTTCATTATAAAAGACCTAGGGTGGACCGTTCTACTTGCCTGTATCTCCAGTTCCTGCTCTGTGTTGGTGGCCATCTTGGATTTGTTAATAAAATATTGGTTAAATCATTTCCAAAACATCACAAACGTATTCCTCGACCTAAATTATGTCAGAAACGATGTAATACGGATTTTTGTAGGACTTACAAATGAAAAGATATAATTAATACTTACTTTTTTATTCCGAGACCTCCCACCACTTGAATACTGAGAAAACTGTCCTAAGGCGGTTCCTTCCAGGTGGCGGTTCAAAGAGAGATACGTTTTGAACCACGGGAAATTGGGATGTGTCTATTCGGTGATAGTCACTGCCATGTCTATACTTCTACTGAGGGAAGGAAACTATCAAGTCCTCGTCATTTTAAAATGAGAAATGGACTATGTAGACTTTTGTTTTCTACAAAACAAATGCTACCATGTCATACCTAGTTCTTGTAGCAAATTATTGATGAATTTTCAAACGGAAATCTTAAAATTTACGTGCATTAATACACATTATACGAGCTGGATTCTGACAGAAGCACTATTTCCAACAAATTGCGAATTGTAGTGAATGATACACTGCAGCTTACTATTATATTGAGAAGCTACTGCCTTTTGGGTTCACACGATATTGATATTGCTGCTTCCATGATCTGCGTGAGTTACCGACCTTGTATAGAAAACCAATGAGCATGCTGACCCTATCCCATTCAGCTGTGGTTTGAACCGTGCAAAAGTCGGCGGTTCGAGCCACGGTCCATAATAATTAGAATGTGATATGCAGAGTAGTATGGTCAGACACGGCCGCATAAGGTATGTTTGGCAATGTTGGCATGTTTCAGAAAAATTAATATTCCGCATTTGTACAGCTCTTTTCGGAGATTTAGGAATGTTTCTGGGGGGGGAGGGGGTTGCTCTATGTGCCGAAGGTTCAATGTTCGGAAGGTTCTATGTTCCGAAGGTCTTATATTCCGCAGGTTCTATGTACCGAAGGTTCTATGTTCCGAAAATCCATTGCCAACAGCGTTTTTCTACCAACTAAATATACATGGATGATGACTGTGCATACTGGCCCAACGTCTGCAGTAAGGACCAGCAAATTAACGAAACCTTGCCATGGACACTATGTTTGCTAGGATCTCAGCCATTTTTTCTATTTAAAATTACATGTTTTTTCCAAACATTCTGTGATTTATTGTAGATATAGACGGGTTCCAATAAATTTATTTATTAGTATTTTTTTATTGCCAGCGTGAATCATTATCACCCGGTATATTTACTTGTGGAAGTTGTGACATAGGTCTATGGAGCGAGGAGAAGCTCCATCAATAATCGTATACGAATGTACATAACAGGCACGACCGTATATCACCATCACGACCGTATATCACCGTACATAACCGTAAATTGTACCGTTGTTTTAGACCATTGATATTCCGATCTAACTGAAAAACACAATGAAGTTTAGTCACCCCTATTGGTACTAAATCGTAAAAATTCGGCCCCTGGCCCAAGGACTATAAAGCGAATAGTGTACATTACCAAACAAACATAAAGCGAATAGTGTAGGCCTACACTATCAGACTGACATGATGCGAATAGTGTACACTATCAGACTAACATGATGCGTATAGTGTACACTATCAGACTAACATGATGCGAATAGTGTACACTATCAGACTACCATGATACGAATAGTGTATACTATAACAGACATGATGTGAATAGTGTACACTAACATACTACCATGATACGAATAGTGTATACTATAACAGACATGATGTGAATAGTGTACAATAACATACTACCATGATACGAATAGTGTATACTATAACAGACATGATGTGAATAGTGTACAATAACATACTAACATGATACGAATAGTATAAACTAACAGACAAACATGATACGAATAGTGTACACTAGCAGACTAACATGATATGAATAGTGTATACTATAACAGACATGATGTGAATAGTGTACAATAACAGACGAACATGATACGAATAGTTTATACTATAACAGACATTATGTGAATAGTGTACAATAACATACTAACATGATACGAATAGTGTACACTGGCAGACTAACATGATGCGAATAGTGCACACTAACAGACGAACATGATATGAATAGTGTATACTATAACAGACATGAATAGTGAATAGTGTACAATAACATACTAACATGATACGAATAGTGTACACTAACATACTAACATGTTACGAATAGTGTACCTCAATAGACTAACATGATGCAATTAGTGTCAGTTTAAACTCAGGCCTGTTGTAATCTCTATCTATTTATCTGATGTTTTTTAATCTATCATAAACAGATGGCCTGAGATATATCTGTTCATCAGGTTTTGATGTATCATAGTCGCATGGCATGATCTCACATAACCTGCCCTTATATACAACTTTATAACCATTGAATGTATGCATATATGTCATCTGTAGCATATAAATGTTGTTTATAATTAAGATGAATGTGACCTTTCTTCTATGCATTTCAGAGTGAACTACATGAGATCAGATATCGGGTTTGTGACAGGAGATAATCTAGTTTTATGCAATTGAGAAAAATAACTTCTGATAAGGACTTTAGCTATGTCAAACCTTTGACATTGGTATGTATATGCTGAAAAAGTAGCAACAGATGCAAGAATTCAAATTCATAAAAAATATCATATATGATCCAAGGTATCTGGCACAGATAATGTACTGGAGCATGACGATTTGTATATCAGTCCGATGCAAATGAGAATGAATCACTATTCTAGCTGGTATAGGATGAAACGTGGACTAGCTTGGTGGTATAGGTTCATTGATTTCAGGAGAGATAATAGGCCACGGATATCTTACCTGTCGCTGTAAGAAATGGACCATGCAGAAACGGTTCTCATTCGTCAAATGCAAACTGAATGTTGTCCTAAAGAAAAGAATTTACTTCAGTAGAATCATCCAGTTAACAAGACAAGTCCCCTGACACCTCTTTCACCCTCTATAGACAGCGCGGGTTTGATAAGAGAAGGAGGTCGTCTTAAAGAATCCTTGATTGTGTGTGAGTATCCATGTGTTAGTTATCCCTTATGATCATCCTATTGCGAAGGCAATTGTCTTAGACGCTCACTGTTCTAATTATCTCGGAGTCGAATGGACGCTATCTGATATCAGAAATAAATATTAGAGCCAGATGTATGATCCAGAAAGTGAAATTTAACTGTGTCACGTGCAAGAAATTTTATGCTAAGCCTTGTGTACAGTACATGGCTGATTTACCTCAAGAAAGAGTACAACCCGATCAACCCCCAATCGTTCAGAAGTAAAAAGATACGGATGTTTATACACGTGTCTTGGTATTCGCGCCATAGAAAAGTTGAATAGTCTTTAGACAGAATCTTTTCTGAACAGTTTTAGAAGATTTGTAGCCCATAGAGGTCAGGTGAGGACTGTATTTTCAGATAATGCTACAGACTTCGTCGGAGCTGATGCGGAATTGAAGAGAAGCGTCCAGGAATTGTCAGAAAAGGACATGCAGTCCTATATGCTACAAGTCAGCGTATTGAACTGCATTTTAATCCCCCGTCTACTTCCCACTGGGCGGTGTGTGGGAGCGTTTGATACGCAGGGAGGAAGTGAGTGTGTGAGTGATCGTGTGTTTATCATGCATCCAGAGTGACTGACTGAGTGAGGGAGTTACTGAGTGAATGACTGAGTGAGGGAGTGAGGGGTATTTGAGTGAGTGAGTGAGTGAGTGAGTGAATGAGTGAGTGAGTGAGTGAGTGAGTGAGTGAGTGAGTGAGTGAGTGAGTGAGTGAGTGAGTGAGTGAGTGAGTGAGTGAGTGACTGACTGAGTGACTGAGTGACTGAGTGAGTATGTGACTGAATGCGTGTGTGAGTGCGTGAGTAAATCAGTGAATGAGTTAGTGAGTGAGTGAGTGAGTGACTGAGTGAGTGAGTGTGAGTGAGTGAGTGAGTAAGTGAGTGAGTGAGTGCGTGAGTGAGTGAGTGAGTGAGTGAGTGAGTGAGTGAGTGAGTGAGTGAGTGAGTGAGTGAGTGAGTGAGTGAGTGAGTGAGTGAGTGAGTGAGTGAGTGAGTGAGTGAGTGAGTGAGTGAGTGAGTGAGTGAGTGAGTGAGTGAGTGTTCATCATGCATCCACTAGCGTAACACATTCTGTTTTGCTGTTTCAGATGGTTTTAAGTAGAGCAAGTGACAAATAACAGAATAAGGAACTTACGATCAGAAAGGCGACAAATGTTGTCCACAGAGATGAAAAAAAATATTGACAGCATATTCTTTTTGGAGAACACAAAGAGAAGAGTAACACATGTCAACGACAATTATTACAAACTGTTTTATGATCCGTTAAATGTCAAATAAATGAAGGCTCGACCTGTTCCAGATACCTAATAGATGTTAGCACTGAGGACATGGATTTGATGCATGCAGATGGACAATATTTTCCAATGTGTACATTGTGCACATGGACGACAATTATTATAAAAAAACTATTTTATGACCTGGAGAATGTTAAGTAAATGAAAGATCGACCTGTTCCAGATACTTAATAGATGTCAGCACTGAGGACATGAATTTGATGCCTGCAGATGGACAAACATGTCATATATGTTTCAATGTGTACATTGAGTCCTACATACAGTTTCACAGCAGATAGACGACACTAATTAAACTATTTTATAACCTGGAGAATGTTAATTAAATGAAGGATAGACCTGTTCCAGATCTGTACGAGATACTTAATAGATGCATGCAGATGGACAAAAATATCATATATTTTTCAACTTGTAAATTGAGTCCTACATACAGTTTTACAGCAGATAGACGACAATAATTATGATAAACTATTTTCTAACCTGGAGAATGTTAAGTAAATGAAGGATCGACTTGTTCCAGATCTGTTCCAGATAGTGAATAGATGTTAGCACTCAGGATATCGATTCGATGCATGCAGATGGACAAAAAATATCATATATTTTTCCACTTGTAAATTGAGTCCTACATACAGTTTTACAGCAGATAGACGACAATAATTATAATAAACTTTTTTATGACCTTGAGAATGTTAAGTAAATGAAGGATCGACCTGTTCCAGATCTGTTCCAGATACTTAATAGATGACAGTACTCAGGACATGGATTCGATGCATGCAGGTGGACAAAAATATCATAAGCTATTGCTCTGTATACATTTAGTCCTCTATTCATTTTCCACCACTTCATTCATAAGTATATTTTTATATTTCATCCTACTCATGATGCAAGTCATTTTTTCTTCATTAGAAAAGGGATGCAATTTTTTGTATATTTTCACATTTTTTTCAATTTTATAGTTTTACTTTCGCGAAGATGTGCCATTGCCATCTTACCTCGGCATAAGCGTGTAGAATGAAGTCCAGTAAAGTGCAGGTGAAAACTTGAAGAAACCCACCACTAATGTTAAAATGGCTGCATGTTCAACGGTTATGAGTTGCAGGGACATGAAACAAGAGCTCCATAGATTGGCCAGCTTTGCTAAATCATCTAAATTATACAAGACTCACGAATTGACCCTACCGTCACAATTGGCCAGCGCAGGTCTCTATTATATACATAAAGTAGATAGTGTAGCTTGCTTTAACTGTGATTGGCGCTGTAAAATAGGTGACCTCTACAATGCCCCTGTGGAACAACACCGCAAGAAAAGCCCTCGATGTGATGCAACAGGTAATAAAGCAGCTGGTAATGTCCCGTTTGGTTCGCTTGATGGCTCAAACAGGAGGCTTGCAAGAACTGCTGGGTCAATGTTGGGCCAATGTCTGCAATGCTTGACCAACATTAGCCCATCATCGGCTTATGCCAATGATGGTAATCTAGCTGCCGTCCCGTTCGTTTTACATATGGTTGATTCTGATTGCTGTTTTAATGGTCACGTGACTCACTATCACTCTCCTGATTCGTCCAGTGATCCACTACGCGAATAAATCAGGGAGTTATTTAGCATGCTCATCTACGTTATATGTCAACGACAATTATTACTAACTGTTCAATGATCCGTTGAATGTCAAATAAATCAGGGATCGACCTGTTCCAGATACCTAATAGATGTTAGCACTCAGGACCTGGATTCGATGCATGCAGATGGACAAAAATATCATATATTTTTCAATGTGTACATCGAGTGCAGTTTTACAACAGTTTACAGCACATGGACGACACTAATTATAATAAACTATTTTATGACCTTGAGAATGTTAAGTAAATGAAAGATCGACCTGTTCCAGATACCTAATATATGTTAGCACTGAAGACATGGATTTGATGCATGCAGATGGACAAAAATGTCATATATGTTTCAATGTGTACATTGAGTCCTACATACCGTTTTACAGCAGATAGGCGACAATAATTACAATAAACTATTTTATAACCTGGAGAATGTTAAGTAAATGAAGGATCGACCTGTTCCAGATCTGTTCCAGATACTTAAAAGATATTAGCATCATGCCAATGGTGGTAATCTAGCTGCCGTCCCGTTCGTTTTACATATGGTTGATATTAATAGTGACCTTTCTTCTGATGGCTGTTTGGATTTGTCCAGCGATCCACTACGCGAATAAATCGGAGAGTCATTCAGCATGCTTATACGTTATATGTTCGCCGGCCATGCATTAAGAACACGTTAGATGGGCGCTTTATATACATAGTGCCGTCATTTTTGAGGTATATTTTAGATGTAAGGCTCAGTCACACATAATCGACGCACGACCGACGCACTGAAAACTGATAGTTTTTTACTAGAGCGTGGGTCGTGCGTCAGCACTCGTTACTGGTTCATGGAGCACGCTGCACTAATGCTACGCATATTTTGGTGCTCACTGTTAGCGCCAGAAGACGTTCTGCATGTTCAAAATATTGAGCGCATTTGAACGCATCAATGTACACGACAGAAGACCACCAGAAATACGCAGGGCGCGCTAGAAAACGTCATATCAGCGCCAAATAAGTTTGCTTTGTACATGGCTGCCCGTTGAGGGCGCGGGGCAGTCGCGGCTGCCCAGCGCTGCTTGAGCACTCAAACCAAGCGGTTGGCACATGCCGGCTGTTTGCTCAGCGCTCGAGCAACAATCTGTTATGACTGTGTTATTTCTGTAGCTTAACCCCTGATATATAGAGTTCTGATGAACGACATTTGATTTGTAATCATATGAGGTGCACTCTAAAAAGTATTCAGTAAATCTTTTTGGATGACACTCAGCTGCATCTTTTTCAGTAAATGTTTACAAAGCATCGTTGTCAACGATCATTTTCATTAGTTAACGTTTTCATTCTAATGTAAATGTACTAAGCTGATAAGTCAATAAATGTTTATTTTTCAAGTAAAGATTGATCGATGTGGGGAAAGGTTTGACACATGTACACTGTGAGTAAACATGCACCCGCTTTATGTAAAGGTCTATGTATTTGTTTAAAAACTAACACTACCCGACTAAACATTTCCATATTTATGTAAAGGTAACTTTATTTTTGGCTAAGTCGAACACTGCAATACAGTAAACATTAACCCAATTTATGTAAAGGTCAATCTATTTGTGGAAAGGTCAAACACGGCACTACAGTAAACCTATACCCAATCTATGTAAAGGTTAATCTATTTGTGGTTAGATCAATCACTGTACTTCAGTAAATATTTACCCAATCTATGTAGAGGTCAATTTATTTGTGGAAAAGCTTAAAACTTCTCAAGTAAATATTTATTTGATCTTTGTAAAGGTTAATCCATGTAAGGAAAGATTCAGAA
Organism: Flabesymbios commensalis; assembly: GCA_964017125.1. Classification (NCBI taxonomy): domain Eukaryota; kingdom Metazoa; phylum Annelida; class Polychaeta; order Terebellida; family Flabelligeridae; genus Flabesymbios; species Flabesymbios commensalis. Next base: position 7,900,876 of record OZ024907.1, read on the forward strand.
CCACTTCAGCAAACATTTACCTACTCTATGTAATGGTCAATCTATTTGTGGAAAGGTCAAGCACTGCACTAAAAGTACAGAATCACCTAATGTATGTAAATTGCAATCAATTCGAGGACAGATCCATTACTAATCCAGTAAGCATTCACCTAATCCAAATAAAGGATAATCTATTTGACGAAAGATCCAGCAATAATTTATTAAACATCCAACTGTTGTATTACAGTCTATCAATAGAGATACAAACTTATAATTAATGGTATTTGGATAAACCTTTCCTGTTTTTCTAAAACTACTATGCGACTTATTCTGCTATAAAAAGCACAAAAGTAACTTGTCTACCAATTGACTAGTCACAGCAGATTTGTAAAAAATATACAATTCCCCAGCCTTCTTCAAATGCCATCAATTATATAAAATATTATCAGGTTTATTCAGTTTTTAACACAATCTTATCTGTCTTAATACAAAATCAATTGTACTTTGTAAGGATTATTGGCATGTATTTAAAACATAAAACCTTTAAGTATAAAGGTAATTAGAAATTTTTATATTATGAACATTATAAAACAATATATTAAAAACATCAAAATAGCTTACCTTTCAACTGAGCATTTTTTTCTACTCTGTCCTTTCACAACAAACTCATATTTTTTGTCCAATTAAACTTGAGCAATTAATAGAACAGAGAGTTGTTCCTCCAAATAATTGTTTTAAAATTCCTTTAATTAGTCACCGGTTTTTTTTTCAAGTATAATAATGAGATAAAAGGGAACAAATCGACAGGGCATGATGATATAAGTGCTAGATTTATAAAATTAACAGCTCCTTACAGAACAGATTCAATAGTAAAAAATTGCAATTCTAGCATTAAAACGGGGTGTTTCCCAGACACTTGGAAAATGGCAAGAGTTACCCCAATCCACAAAAAAGATTCTAAGGAAGACATTTGCAACTACCGCCCCATATCAATTTTATCAATAACTTCTAAAATATTAGAAAAAACATGTCGCAATTCATTTCTATGAATATATGACATCCTACAATTTACTTCATCAAAAGCAGTCTTGTTTTAGGGCAAATCATTCATGTGAAACTGCACTTACCCTTATGGTGGATACCTGGCTCTCAGCACTAAATAAAGGCAATCAAATTGGGTTGTTGCTTATAGACTTATGCAAAGCATTCGATCTAGTAGATCACGATCTATTAATAAAAAAACTTGAAATTTACAAATGTGATCATGCCTCACTACAATGGTTTAAATCTTATAGTCAGGTTGCCAGTTCCGGAACCTTGCATTTCAGAAACCCCAAACTTTTTTGGCTGTTTTGATATGCTGAGATAGTCTACTTTAAGAATCCGCGTGGCGCAATTTGTGGTAGGTTGAGCATTTTGCATAATTTAACAAAATCCAAAATGGCCGCCGGCTACTATTATAAATTCATATTTTTGTTACTATTTGTGATAAAGCGACATGTAATACCTCATTTTCGTGTATGAAATACCTGGTAAATCAATTTTTGGCATAATTAATACAATTGAAGGTCAAGGTCACATCAAAAGGTCACGGTCATGTGCATTTTTACTACAGAACAAGATACTTTATTGCATTGATAGTGTGTACAATGAATGTATGAGCATATTGTATCGTAGCGAGGTAAATGTTACAAAAGCATCTAAAATTAAAATTTGACACAATTGAAAAAAAACAAATAGGCTAGTGTTTCGCCAAGCAAGCTTGACAAGTGACGAAATATCAATCAATTTCACCGGGCTCTTCATCATCGTCATCATCTTCTATATCTGATTTGTTCACACATTATGGATTGCTACACACATCCTGTACACTTGCAATACGTATGTGGTGCATGGTAGGTTCTGTATAGGATAAAGCCCTCGGAGCCGAGGCCTATTCCACAGCTAAGAATGTAGAGCTCCGAGGGTTTTAGCTGACTTAAAACACACCCGACCATAATGAGGATCCCTCACAATCAACAGCTCGATCACACCTGACTGATTATAGCACCATAGGCCTGACATGATAATTGGACTGTACTTGATCAACAAAAACTCTCCATTCCCGGCTTAGAATGTAGTGGTCGGAGAAAGCAAAAAATTTTGTGGTGTGTTTTAATTGACTGACGGCCACGCGCTCCTCTGTCACATGCCTGCTCTGACCTGCACCCACATGACAGTTCTCTCATAACTTAAGCTGGTGCTGCTGAGCCTGTATGAATAGCCGGAGAAACTACACCACCCCGCACCTCCCACACAAACTTCATCAGGAGGAGCTCTTTTATCAGCAGCTTTCCACAGCATTACCTGAAGATGGGCATGCTTTATATGTAAAGTAAAATTGAGAGAAGTGGCAAAGCCTTAATTGGAGGCATTTTTGACTTGTACCTCTGGTAGATTTTTAGTCTGAGGTTCTCACATGTGGAAATATGTCCCTTTCTCGATAAAGATGATAGAGGAATTTCATCCCAGCCAGAACCACCTCAGCTTGAGAGTTTGTTTCTTCTCTCAGCAACGAGTGAAAGTGTAGATAGTCATTGTTCCACAAAAGGCGTAGAGCATTTAGTTTACCTTTGCGAAAGAAATAACCATTTGTATCACAACCTGATACACTATGCAGTCCAAGCAACTAGGAACATTTGGGACCAAGCATGATGGTAGATGCCTTCACATCGATGACCCGACCGTCAAAACGCTTTGAATGTATGTAGATTTTTCCTGTGTGTTTTTTTTCTGAATGAAGTAAATCAACAGAATCAAAACATCAGTGTCATTAGTTAAAACGAAGACATTTTTTGCCCCATTTGAATTTTTTTCTAATGCAGAGCCGACCATTGTAATGCCAGCTTCTTCATGGTCATAATCTCTGTACCGTTCTCCAGTTATTTCAATCTCTTCTCCCATGGTACATTTTGAGAGGAGTTCAAGAAAGACTTTCTTGTTGGTGGTGCTCCTCATGATTTGTTCTCGTGGCGGGAGTGTTGTCGGGAGCTTAAGCTCATATGCAGGGGGAGTATTAGCACCCTTGCGCTCATGACTCTTGGGAGAACCAACAAGGTAACGATCCAATAATTTTGTGGGATGACATTGCAAGTGATGGGTGATAGTTAGTCGTGCCATTGCGCAAACACGGACCCATACTTTCTGCAATAACGGAGACTGCACCATTCTGTGGCCATGCAATGTGGTACAGCAGTACATTCCCGTCAGCTATCTCTAAATCTGGAACAGGTTGATCTGTGATGTAAATTGCAAGCTTTGCCGTCAGTAATGATTTGTTACCCTCCCTAAGGTCCCCATATTGGTAAATGAAGGAGGCAGGCTTTGCGCACAGCTCATGGGACTGCATGATAGAGTCTTCAACTGATATTTCTGACCAATAAGGATTGTGCGCTTGAAGAATGAATCAATGTCATAAGCAATTAGTTCGCCTAATTTGACTCTCTTCTTCAGCACCTCTTGATGGATGTATATAACCTCTGAGGCAGTTTCGTGCCAATTACAATGTAGTTGTGTGAATTGACATTTTTACTAGCAGTGCTGCCATTGACAACACTCTGCAAGGGAGAATCTTGAGGCAGTGTAAGTGGGTTGGCATGACTATCAATCTCACCATATCAATTTCCCGCCTTTTCGTTCCCTCCTCTTTGTTTCTGGAAATTAATGAGTGCCTCAGTAGTTTCTATTAAGTCAGTGGAATTTACTGATGTGGTGTGATTACCAAGGATTGCATTTTTATTTTCAACAGACATGTTTTCCATGAGCTTATCCATTCTCTGGAGTATAGGGTGAGTGACTACCCACTCAGCTCATTGTTTGAGTGACAGTGTGCGTCACTTTATACCACTCCTACCCTTGTCATACCTAATCATGGTCTATTCTCCCAATTGATCTTGAAATACAGCATTTAACATTCCATCATTGTGTCGGCATGTCTGCCTTCTTCAGCTAGCTGTCCCATCTCATGTACATGAATGACTATATACCTGACATAATTCCAATGTCCAGCGATGAAAAAATATGGTAACATATCTCTGAGGCAGTAGTGATGCAGTCTCCCTCCCGGTCAGCTCAAATATATTGGTGAACGATGGTGACTGGCTTGATAAAGCCATCTACCCACAACCTTCCGTTGATGACTCACTTGCTCCCTCTAAGGTAGAGGTCATGGCATCTTTAAATTTATTTTTCAGTGTCATCTAGATGCAGAGCATCAATCATAGCTCTGAGAACCAGACCGGAAGACACCATGCGGAATCCCCAAACAGCACGTGGCCAGTTCTTTCCATTTAGCATGTTTGGTTGCCCTTATACATTGGACTGCTCGGAGATATTCTTCAAGACCTGACTCCTTAATGATAGTACAAATCGAGCCCAGGAATGACGACAGGGTGTGCATGGCTCCAGGTCGCATTTCAAGGTTTGACCACCTTTTTGGATCCGACCACATGATCTGCATGGCAAGTTTGTATAGTTACATATCAGCTGCAAGGAAAATTTGCTTCATTTCCAAGTTCTTCAGGAATTCCTCTGTGTCGGTCATGCTTGTCAGGACAGTATCAACGTGGGTTGGTGGGCTATCAATCAGAGGGTCATATTGATATTGTGTCGTAGGGAGAAGGGTGGCAGATTCAGAAGATTCGCGAGCAATTTCAGACATGCATCCTCCCCATTCAACTCCTTATTCTCAAGACTTTCCACTATGCTAGTGTTTATCAACCACTTAATAGCCTACTTTTGTGCTCGTTCTACACTTTGTTGCACAGCATTAATCTCTGAGTTTGACCAGAGGTCCTGGTCAGACAATGTCTGACCAGGTTTGATACTATTGGGTATAGGTTTTTTGGGATGTGTATGGTGGAGTAAAGGAATTGCACAGTTTGAAGAAATATCTACCTTTGCAGCTTCTTGTTCGGGCAGACGAGGTACACTCATGTCACGAGCATTTTTTTGTCAGGAAGCTACTCTCTAATATATTGGATTTTGCCGGTGTTGTCGAGTTAGTAATATGGTCTTCATCATACTCCATGTCAGTAGCTGGAATATTGACACGTGCACACAAATCTGAGGTGGTAACTGCTCTGCAGGAACTGACACTGCTAGAATTCTCCATGAATTCGAGTGCCATCAGATGGGTTTCACGACGCCCATTTGGCGTGAACACCACCAAATCAAAGTTATCAAACCGTGCTAAAATCAGACCATTCACAACTGGAGGGGGATCCTGGGACAAGAGCTGTTTCTATTGGAGGAAGAGTGCTGAGGATTGCTTAAACTTATGTAAACACAACTATGAAGCTCTTGTAGCATCTCCTTGGACCCAATAAGGTGATATGGTTTGATAGCATAGCCCAATGTTACTTGGTTCTAGCATCCTGTGACTAAATGTTGGATTGAATTGGATAAGCAGACAGCTTTCTTAGTGACCTTGCCTTTTCATACCAGTTGACCTTGACCTTTCTATGTGACCTTGACCTTCAATTGCATTATTAATGCCAAAAACTGATTTACCAGGTATTTCATACACGAAAATGAGGTATTATATGTTGCTCTGTCATAAATAGTAACACAAATATGAATTGATAATAGTAGCCGGCGGCCATTTTGGATTTTGTTAAATTATGCAAAATGCTCAACCTACCACAAATTGCGCCACGTGGATTATTAAAGTAGACTATCTCAGCATATCAAAACAGCAAAAAAACTTTGGGGTTTCCAAAATGCAAGGTGGAGTAACAATTGGCCATATGGCAACCCGACTATTACCTCAAAAATAGGGAACAGTTGGTGGAAATAAATGGTACAAAGACAGACCCACTAAAAATTAAATCCGGAGTGCCCCAAGGATCTATACTTGGGCCACTCCTGTTTCTTGTATTCATTAACGATATATCTCTAGAAGAACATTAAGCGACATAAATCTATTTGCAGACGATGCCGTTGCGAGTGCGGAAAACAAATCCAAACATGAAATAATTGATCAATAGCAAAACTGTGCAAACAGTTTGGATAGATGGTGCATAAGTAACAAAATGGTATTGAGCATAGAAAAAACTAAAACGTTATTTATCTCAAATGGTCAACCAAATTCTTAACAAAAGGCTAACAACCATTTTGAAAATGTAAAGATAAGCAATACAATGATTGACGAAGTAGATAGTACTAAATTATAAGGTGTTAATGTAGAGAAAACACTTTCCTGGTGTATGCAGGTTGCTCAGGTTAAAAAATGCACCTTTTATAGATTATTAATTCTTAAGAAAATTAGAAATGATTTACCATTAGAAATTAGAATTAAATTTTATGATTATCATGTCAAACCACTAATTGAATATTGCAGCTCAGCTTGGGGCGTTTGTTCAAAAGAAAATCAAAGCAAGATAATTAAAATTCAAAAGAAAGCTGCAAGATTAATATTAGAAGCACCTCCTTTAACACCAAGCAAACACATGTTTCAAGAGCTCAAATGGTTACCCTTTGAAATCGTAAAATTCAAACAGGTCAATCCAGTCTATAAAGCTGTAACTGGTAGTGCACCCCAATATATACAGACACTGTTTATACTAATATTAAAAATCACTCAAAATACTCCCTCAGATCTTCAACAAATAACAAATTATTCGTTCCTAGAACACATCACAAATCATTTTCCTATACAGGCGTAATTATTTGGAATGCACTACCAGAGAATATAAAAAAATCTGAAACATTTTCTAAATTCAAACAATTGTATATTAAAAAAACATTTGACCGGCGCTGGGTTGACGTCTCGATTCTGCTGGGAACACGTGTGATGATGAAGTTTTTAATACATACTTGTTTAAACATAATTATGCAAATGTATCTATGTTTAGGTTTCTACGCTTTCCAGAGTATTTTTTGCTACTACATATCATATGTTTATTATACATAGTAGCTATTTGATCTCTGGTTTTGGTGCGGGAAACATCTTTCTTATTATCTTGTTAATGCCAGTTAATCATACTTTATGTAGCCAACATTTTTATTTTCAAAGCATCCTGTGTTTTATTATGGCAATGCCACCTAATATTTTAATTCTGTATGTGATTACATCCAAACTAACCATGTCAATAAAATATATATATATCTAAGCTAACTACCTTTAACGTATATAGTCAAGAACCTTAGTAAATTTATTATTTTATTGTACTTCGTTCATCATATTTGTCTGTACATACTATACATTATTTGTTTCTGTTTATATTCATTTCATGTATTTTGTATATATAATGTATTTTGTATATATAATGTTTTGAGGGCCCCAAGGAAGATGGGTGAGTCCTCATTGGGTTTACCCTCTTGAAATAAAGATATTATTATTATTATTATTATTATTATTATTATTATTTTTATTATTATTATTATTTTTCAGATAATTGAAGCCTGGTTGTACACGTTTTGAAGACAAATTATACACATTAAAGATTATTAGCATCTATGTAAAATATAACATTTTCCATTGGTAGCATTTCTTATTGGTATTATTCAACTTAGAAAATTATAAATAGTAGCCCAGTTGCAGAGATCGTTTTGAAGATCAACTTCATTTCGTAAATACTATAAACATGTATTCCTGATTTCTAATTATTGACAACCATGGTAAAAATAAGAAATAAGGTAATTTCGTCTCTATATCTAGCCTAACTGGTAAGTGCGCAGCACAAAAATTAAAAAAACTTTTGCAGTTCTAGTCTATGGACATGTTTACATCATATGGTCATATTAGGAAGCCAAAATAAAATCACCGATTTTTTTGATGATTTTAGACCTGGGCATGTCCCTTTAATTTGAGATCAAACATTAGCAAATCGCCATGTTTTAAACACCCATTTCATTCCTAATAACTGTGAATTTCCCTTATCAAAAAAATATTTAAAACGACTAAAGCTTGGGGCTTAAGGGGTTAAAATTGATCAACTCTGATCTGGTATATTTTTATTGTCGCGCTTAGGGCTTGAAGGTTTACACTTTATTAGCCCCGGTGACTAAAACAGGTTTCAGCCACAGATTGACCGCTTACAAATTCGTGGGACATTTATTTGGACTGTCATATCTGAAAGTATCGCACAATAATAAGGTCGAAAATAGGTTTTTTAGAATCAGTAACATTTCAGTGTCATGCCCGCATGCTCAGCTCAGAGGTCGCACAGTCATTAAAAAAATTAGTGACATTTTTCGTACCTTGGGGTTGGGATCGCTCTTAGTCACTGTCATGTTGATTTTTTCGGGTAAAGCAAATAAATCAATCCACGGCCTCGGAGAGGACGACACGGCTAACACTTTATCTACTTTGATCTGATGTCAAAGGCCATAAAAATGGTTTCTGTGTGGGAAGATAGATTGATATATTTAGCATTGACAAGTTATATATAGAGAGACACAAATAGTGCTCTACATAAAAAATGTCAGCTCAGCATATTGTTCCGTTTCGAGCCCATGACAGACATCTAAAAATAAGTCTGGGATTTGCTTAAATTGGTGGGTGGAGATGGATGTGTTACCAGACAGGCTGTTCTTGGCTTAATGTTGGTCCCGAGATCGGACAAATGTACACATGAAATGAAATGAATGGATTTTTAGGCCACCTCTGTGCACATATAAGCTAAACTGGGTCAGGAAAACATCCTGAGGATGGTGAGATTATTGAAACACAGGATTCGAGACCTGGCGGTCTGAGACGGGCACGCTACCTCTCGGTCACGTAGGCTCCCCCACAATCTTTGCGACTGAGCGAGGGTGAATTTTTTTTTATTTGAAAGTAGGAGGCCAGAATGTGGTTCGAACCCGCGATCTCCGATTTTCCAAGCAGGAAGCTTTAACCGCTGCACCATGTCCTATATCCGATGTCCTATATCCGCAGAGACAGAATATAATGTTATATTGACATTATAATTTATGTACTGTTATATTTTGTGCATATTTTCAGAGAAATATCCTCTGTCACCTTTGAGACATCGTTGTTTCGATGCTGTACCCTCTATAAAACAAATTGATTCAAATCACCTGTCAGAACACATTAATGCCGATAACCGCAAATTTTGCCTGCGACAAAGAGGCTTTGTCATGACATTAAATTAGTTTAACATTTGTTTTACAAATACATCTGTTTGGTTTTGAAAGTTATTTATAATATGAAAGTAACTATTCAAAACTAGATTCCTGGTCATTTATAAATGTCATTATTATATGTATTCTGATGAAAATGGTAACTTTAACAAAAGTGTTACTTTAAAGGTGATCTATCACCCCTTATATAGTATGAATAATTTTGTGACAAATAGATCAAAGTTGCCACAAGATGGGGCACACGTGTTTCCTTATATGGGGTGATTGACTATCATGTGACTCTCTGAGAGGGTCACATGATAGCCAATCACCCCATATAAGGACATAATTATTCATACCATATAAGGGGTGATAAATCACCTTTAACATTCACAAACTATATAAAAGAAGTTAAGCAAACCCGAGACATTCACCCAAAATTGGATCAATGTCGGCCCACTGTCTGCGACGCTGGCCCAACTTTGAGCCAATCTTGAGTGAATTCTCGTGTTTGCCGGGGAGATCTTATGCGTATAAGCATGATGTATGTGTCACATAAGGACGGTATTAACTCTTACAGTGCGGGGATCGACTTTAGACGTCAGAATCTGACGTCTATAGACATCAGATTCTGATGTCTATAGACGTCAGATTCTGATGTCTAAAGTCGATCCCCTGTTCATCTAATAACTGTTTAATAAATGTTTAATAACTCTTATTGTGCCTATTTGTAGTAGTGTTTTTCTTTTTGTGCCATTTATTATAATTTATTATTTAATTATTATTTCCTAATTTATTAATAATTTCGTAGAGGTCAGTAAAAAATATATCTGTTTATTTTGAATTTTGCACACCAGGTAATTTGTTAGGGACACACACATGCTATTTGCTATATTTACTGTCACAACAAATCCTATTATTTGACAACGCTCTGATCGACATGAAAATGAAACGGCATAATTTTCAACAAAATGATTTTAGGAGGAATTGGTAAATCCATAAAACTAATTGCGCTCTGAGATACTTCACTCCTGTATTACTTATTATCCAGACATCTGAATTCACTTTGACATGGTAATTGCAGTAAAACATAGACTTTTAAATGTGATTGAAAATGAAGCTAAATGCATGGACGATTAGATAACGATATCATGATGATAGTGGCTTATAAAACGCCAGTATACTATAGATCTGGGGAATTTTGCGTGTTTAAATCTTCGCGAATTTTACAATTCGCAAATTTTAATTTTTCTTTAATAGCGCTATTAAAATAATAATAATCGCAAGATTTTTGAATTCGCGAATTTGTCCTCCGCGCGAAATTCGCGAAAACTGAAACCTCACAAATATTACCAGATCTACAGTATCTCAATATTATTGAGATTTAATGGCGCGTTGAGCTAGAATCGTTGTTCTAAATGTGGCAGGTCCATCGTAGAAAATAGTTCATCATAATTATGACAGTTTGTGGATGCTCAGATTAAGGTCGTGATTTTAAAAGTTTTTTTTAGTTTTTTTCGAAAAATGGTGAATAATTTTGCTTTTCGTACGTCAAGAGGTAAATTGTTTCACCAACGTGGTGCAGTAACCTCGACAGATGAATGGTGGTAATTTTACTTTGGCCGCCGTTCAAGATGTAACATCATATGATTCCCGTAACATTATTGTTAAGCAATAGCAAAAAGTTGTGAATCACTTAACAATCTTTGGTTATTCAGGGAAAACCCATTAAATATCTTAAAATTAATATCATCGTTTTCCCATGTCCAGTAGATTTTTAATGGCATGAAATAAAGCTGTTGAGTTAACGGGCTGTTCAACAATTACGTAACATCTAGGGAGAGGAGAAAGAGAGGGGTGATAATGGCTGAATTACCAAACGTTACGTCGGGGGGGGGGGGGTTAATAAAGGACTTGTTGAACCCTCGTGATGTCTCAAAGTATCCATGGAAACTGAATAAAGTTTCCAAACCTAGAGATTTTAGAACGAACGTTGTCTTGAACAGTTTTGAGAATATAATTATATGGCTGCTTTTTTATCCATTACCAACCTCGAGTCATCTTTATTAACTACAAGTCGAGAATTGAGAGAGCAATTCGTGGATTGAGTTTTCAAATAAAGCTTGCAAGAGTTAAAACAGGATAGGAGCCCCAACACTGAACCAGAATGAGCCCAATGTCTCATGCATTTGTTAGGTAGACTTGACTCAGTTTATTAATCTTGCCGCATCAGGTCTGACAGTCAGATCACTGGTCTGACCTTGACAACAGGTGCGCGTTAAAGCTGTACAAACAGGAGGGGTGCGAGCAACATGAATATTCATCATGACGTCACCGGTCTACTGACTGCAGTGTGGAAGGTCACACTCAGGTCATCTTGTCTAGGTTGACCAGGGAGGACGGAGGTCGTGTACTCATAGCACATATGCGTGATATCAAGGAGTCTGCCGGTAGCAGACAACTTGAGAGATGAAGATGAGTTTATTGGACCAACACAGGATCAACGCCCCATACGTATTTCTGGGCCAATTTTACTAAATATCCTAACTTTGATCTTATTTCAACTTGCTCTCTTTTCCATTAGAAAAGTTAGAATTGAACCTAATTTTTCCATCCTAACTTTTCTAATGGAAAAGAGAGAAAGTTAGAATTTTATTAGGATGTGCCCTTGGTCTCAAAGTTTTGGTGCAATGCTGCAGAAAAGAAGATGTTGAAGACATGCGTTAAGATCCAATATTATTGGACTGCTTTATTCAGAGGGTGCAACCAGTCTGGTACAATATCCACATGTAATATTACAACTGTATACAGGTCAAACAAATGCATCCTGTAATTGATAAATAACATTTAATTCCAGAGTTGTTGTATAACACATTGGATTTCATATTAACATAATAACCTCTATGAACATCACTGTAATCCAACCAACATTGACATAATCGTGTTACAAAGATTGTCCATTCAATAGTGTGGTATTTTATTTTCTTAAGTTTTCAAAGATGTGTTCTCATCACCACGACTTTGGCATCACAATTATGTACAAAAACGTTTTTTTCGAATCATGGATGATGACGTATACGATGGCCATTATGTTAATAAACTCTATTCTCCAATATTATAGCTGGATGTTCCTGATTTAACCTCCAGAGCACTACATTATACAAATTAAATTTTCACCTACTAGAAGTAATGTCTCGCTACCGCGACCCATATCTTCAAGTGGGTGAAAAATACTGATATTTATATAAGTAGAGCCCAAGCATTTGTAAATCGTGAAGTATAAAGACACATTTAATTTCCAAGACCAGTGATTTGATCGAACAATAAAATAAATTACAAACGACTGTAGTCATGATTAGCTCTCTGATAATCAAATAATTCAATTTAGAAGCACAAGGGATAATAACGTTGGTATACAAAAGCGAAATGGCGAACACATTTTCCAGATGATGTGCACAAATTAAATTGTGATATGTAAAATAATATTATACAATAGAGCACACATGTGACAATTACTTTGTAAACTCAGATGGAATTATGTCATTTACATACATGACATATGGGATATATATTGATCACTCAACCAATCTTGTGCATATATTACTTGAAACAGTATGGTTTACTAGAAATTATTTAATACATTAATGCTTGTGATAAGGCAACAGTAAAAAAACATATTTTGCAAAATAAAAATGCGCAATTGGCTTACTTCATAATGATTGTAAATTTTAAATTATCAATTTATTTTGTAAAAATAAAAGAGATGTAGTGTGGCTAAGCTGAAATGTTTGATGGAATGTGTATATGATAGGTCAATACATTAAAGGGACATGCCCAGGTCTAAGATCATCAAAAATTCGGTAATTTTATTTAGGCTTAATAATATGACCATATGATGTGAACATATCCATAGACTAGAACTGCGAAACTTTTTTTAAATTTTGTGCTGCGCATTCACCACGTAGGCTAGATATAGAGACGAAATTCATGATTTCTAATTATTAACAATCATGTCAGAAATAAGAAATACGGGAATTTCGTCTCTATATCTAGCCTAACTGTTAAGTGCGCAGCACAAAAATTAAAAAAAACTTTTGCAGTTCTAGTCTATGGACATGTTTACATCATATGTTCATATTATTAAGCTAAAATAAAATCACCGATTTTTTTATGGTTTTAGACCTGGGCATGTCCCTTTAAATAATTATTTATAACATAAACATGAAAGAAAGCAATAACACGTTACACATTATCTGGCACTTAAACACATACGTTATGTATAAAACTGTGGTTAAACTAAATATACCCATACGACCCAATTTATACAGTGTAATAATTAATTGAGATCATATACATGGAATGATAATGTAATAGTTGAATACAATACATCTTTATCTATTTCCAGCATGCTATGTTTATTTCACAACCAGTTTTGCAAACCATCACCAGCTACACAGAATAACATCCTTTATAGGGGCTGTATACAAGCTACTGTGTATTTGTCAAGCTTTTAATCTTTAGATGTATACTTTAGATGATATGGAGCGCAAGGGGTCACAGGGTGATATCACAAACCCTTTGCACCTCATACACCCCTTGAAAGTTATATCTCTATATCATTCTATAAGTTAATATATTAACCAGATGGCCGGTAAGAATAACTCACAATGTGGCACTGTTTGTGCTTTTGTGCTTGATTTGCAGATCTAGCCATACATCTCTGCAAACATCAAATATTCAGTAATGTTGAATTAATGTTGGCCCAGCGTCGCAGACTTTGGGCCAACATCAAATCAGGATTGGTAAACCATATTATTCCCGCAAACACGGGTATTTTGTAATGTTGATTTATTGTGGGCCCAGTGTCGCAGACGTTGGTTCACCACTAAATCAGCATTCATTCAAAATCTCGAATTTGCTGGAGATGCACCACCTGCTTCTGTACTATTATTTTTAGAAACTGATTCACCACTGTGATGTCAATCAATACATTCACCAGGTGGTCATAGTGTCGTACATGGTTTGTTCAGTGATCCCTGTGTTCCTGATCCTGCTGTTGTGTTGTTAATCATTACATTCACCAGGTGACCATAGTGTCGTACATTATTGTGATCCTGTGCTGGTAATCGGTGCATTCACCAGGTGGCTCTCGCAGCCGTTGAGCCTTTGTTATTTTCCCCACAGACTTGTCACACACCTGCAGTTTGTGGCCCACAGGTTACACTTGCAGTTGAGTCCCTCGCAGCACTGACCGATTCTCGTAGCACCAGGGTCTGACCACATCTGACAGCGCTCGGACCACCGAGCACAGAACAGGGGCAGTCGAGGAGGCAGCGTATGCCTACGACAATCAAAACATTATACTCCAGAAACCACTGATATGTGAGGGCATTGTTCTGCTCTGTAAAGCGAAAAGCTAGTAACTGCTTACTTGAAAAGGTGGCAGTTATTACCTTTTGGCTCTGGCAGTGGTAGTGAGTGATGGGGGAGATGGCATGCATTAGCCATGCACTTTATGAGTCGTACGTAGAAGAAGCCAAACCAATATGAGGGACTCACCCAATGTTGGTTTAATGTTGGCCCAGAGACCCTGACACTGTGCCAGCATTAAACAAACATTGGGATAATATCCCGTGTTAGCCAAGAGGAGAGAGAGAAACAGGCAGGCAGGAACCTTAATCACTTTAATACAGCAGCAAACCGAGTACAATCACCCTACACCACTACTACATTATATTCATTCTAACTTAAAAATAACATATTTTTCTTTCGTATCCAGTTTGTTGTTTCATATAAAGCTGATCAAGTGTAAATAATTTAAATATAGTGCCTATTTTTTGAAAATATGATTGATGAAATGACTTTAAGTCTTTTCGGTATCTCACAGTCCAGGGTAATGCCTCAAGTTAAGGCATTACCCTAGTAAGTTTAAAGTGTCAATTGCCGAGATATTTTGGAAATTTTGATCAAAGTTGAGGCAATGTAGTTTTGAAAAAAAAGGGGGATCAGTACCCCTCTCTGAATCTGCCATTGGACTCTGAACCAACATGGCGTCCGTGCCTCGAGTTTGCTTCAAAAACTTTCTGAGAATAAGTGTCAGTAGAAAGGTACGAGGAATGTGCCAAAATTTAACATAAAGGGGACACTGTAGTCTGCTATTAGGAGCGCCTGAAGACACAACAGGGCTCAGTTATTAAAGGGACATACTTTGTTTTTTCTTAATCCAACATCTTCAATGTGTAGTCCTTATCTAAATAGAGGGGGTGCGTGCACACGAGTTTATTTAAAGAGTTTCTTAGAATATGAAAACACTCTTTGTAGTTGCTAGGACAGCAACTAAAAAGGAGAGCTGTAAAGGGATTAGTGTCAATTCATTGACATAAGCTGATATATCTGTGTGAGGAATGTTCAAATGTGCAGGGGGGGGGGGGGGTATATATTCATTTATACAGTTATGCGGGATGTTCCAATGTGTATTGTCTGTGCTGGTATATCTAAAATCTCTTCATGAGAGCAGGTTGTTGTGTAACAAATTGAAAGAAGAGTTGTAAGGGATAACCACATGTATGACGTCATGTTAGGGTGGCGGATATTGGCGAGAGATGTTCCAACGTGTTGACATGGGGGGAGGGGTTTATATAATTACTGTAGACATTTTTACAGCAGACTGATAGCGCCCTCTTGTGGATCCAGATGAGTTCTATATTTGCTGGCGGCGGAGTCGAACCCGTGGGTCACCATGGTAACACCGTCACGTGACCCTTGCCTCCAGCGTTCCTTCATTATCAGCCGCTGAAGAGTTTTGACTTACAGCGGCAGTTGGTTCCCCACAGGTTACACTTACAGGTGTATCCACTACAACACGTGAGGCCGGGATTCCTGGTCTCTGGCAGGCACCAGTCACTCCATTTACCACACAACTCCTCTCTCCAATTTGTCCTGAGTCAGCAGCGGCAAGGCAGCATGAGGGCAAGGCAGAGGCAGAATAAATAAAAGTAACCAAGCCATGGGGGCAAAGTACATGCAGTATAAATAAAGTGCCATAAGGGCAAAGTACAGGCATAATGAATAAAAGTAACTATGCCATAAGGGCAAATTACAGGCAGAATGAATAAAACACTATGAGGGCAATGTACAGGCAGAATAAATAAAAGTACGCACAGCTTATGACGTTCCGAGCTTTTGAAAGTTCAAACAGTTTAAGAAAGTTCCAAGATACTAGCATTAAGAAAGTGCCCACATGCTAAGAAAGATCTTACATCTCAAGAATGTTCCCACATCTTAGGAAAATGTCCCACATAATTATTGTGAAAGTCCCCAGTTCCCATAGCTTAGGAAAGTTCCCACGTCTTAAGAAAGTTCCCCCTGATTATTCTCCCACATCTTGAGACAAATACAGTGTCCTGGAAAAGGTGACCCCACTTCAGCTACTCAAAGGCTCGTTTCAGCATTTAACTTTAATTTTAAATTTAGGTTCGTTTTGATTGTTTGAAGATAATAAAACTGAATGTGTACCCATTGTCTCTAGAATTGATTGCATCTAGTTTTCACTCATTGGAAGCTGCATGTAAGTGTACAGTGCATTTTGTTTTGATTGGAACTGATTTAATACAGTTCGATCGATAACATTCTAAGATGGGTTCACATTTTCCAAGCCCCCCTCCAGGGACAGATATAGCAAAGTTTAATGAGACGTTTTCAGATATTTGAGAAAGAAAATAAACGACAGTTTTTTAATTTTAACAATTTTTGAATAATAAGTAAGTAATTTATTTCAAAATCTGCCACAGCGCATTTCTTCAATTTCTTCAAAAGGTGCAAAAATATCCCAGAAAAGATGTCAACATTAAAATTGATGAAAATATGCAGCTATGTATTGAATCGACTTATAGAATCCGCTTAACCAGAGTCGACACGGGAAATTTTAAGATCTGGGTCAAACCCTAATAATATTTACCATAACTAAAAAGCCACAAAGAAATAATACATTTACAAGTTAGGAAGCTGACGGTTAATGAAAAAGCAAATGCATGCAAAAAAAAGAATATTCAAAGACAGAGAAAATAAATAATTGTATCTTCTATGAAGCAACACAATATCTGGATTATTTTTAATTAACAAATAGTATAAACAAATGCAAAACAATGATTTAACAAAAGATATAATCTATATTTAAAAACTATCAATGTTTTAAATTGTTTAATCCTTGTGATTCAAATAGCACATTATTAACATTTAATTTAATTACATTTAATAATCTTTGTAGATTAATCAAATGGGCAATAAATCAAATATAATATTTTTAAAATATCATACCCAATACGCATAAGGCCATAGAGTAGAAAAAACGGACAGGATACAAATATTATTAATCAAACATGCTGAACCACGTTTCAATTTGTCACGATAAGGGAGATTTACGGTAGGGCTAGTATTTGCAATGAAATCTAAAACTTCTATATTTCAAGATGTTGCTCATAGTTTTACTCCAGCACTGCCGAATTCATATGAGACTTGTTAAAAAAACAAACAAGGGGTAATACTAGATGGGTATCACTGAACAAATCATATGCCAAATAAATTTAGTTGTGATATAATAAGATCATCGCAACAGGAAACAAAATAAGGTAAATAAATCTTTATATTGTGGAGTAAATGAGTTCGTGAGTGAGTTAGTGAGTGAGTTCATAAGTGAGTTTGTGAGTGAGTCCGTGAGTGAGTTCGTGAGTGAGCTCGTGAGTGAGCGAGTGAATAAGTGAGTGAGTAAGTGAGTGAGTGAGTGAGTGAGTGAGTGAGTGAGTGAGTGAGTGAGTGAGTGAGTGAGTGAGTGAGTGAGTGAGTGAGTGAGTGAGTGAGTGAGTGAGTGAGTGAGTGAGTGAGTGAGTGAGTGAGTGAGTGAGTGAGTGAGTGAGTGAGTGAGACAAGTAGAATATATATTTCTAGGCCAAACTAAATCAAACTGTGGTTTCACAATCTACCGACACTCACACCATGCACACAGGATGACGACGACATGTACCAACTAAATCCTCAGCAGCAAACCACGCCAGCCCAATGCCGGGTCGATGATGGCCCAGCATCTGAGATGCTGGGCCATCATTGACCGGGCATTGGGCTAAGCACAGCAGCTGGTTGGGACCTCTATGAGACATACCTCCTGGAATTATAGCTAGGCCTACGTTGGGATGCGTACCTTTTGACTTCTCGCAGGTAATCTATCACTTTATTATCGTCTGTATAATCGTCATCTGTAAACACACAGTATATTATTTTATCATAGTGTACGCATAGTATTAGCATATTGTGCAGAAAATATATTTTATAGCCTAGTTGTAGTTTGTAATGCGAGCAAAACTTCGAGGCAGAAACATATCAACAAATTATATTCTCATTTTTAGTTTGATGACCCTGTAAAATAGTTTGTAGCTTCTCAACCTGAATGTCTGTAAAGGATCTATATATAGTATCATGTCACTACTGCAGATATAATAGATACGATTACCCCTTACAGTCATGACATATTTTGATAACTTTTATAGAGACCAAAGGTATTATACTTTGAAAATTTATTTATATTGTATATGTTGCATACACGAGAAGGGAGGGGTCGCACCATACACAGCACACCAGCTCGGGTTGGCGCTGCATGCACAAGAGGAGAGGGGGTCGCACCATACACATCACACAAGCATGTGTTGAAGTAGCTACATCCAGAAGAGGGGAGGGGGTCGCACCATACACTTGACACGAGCAGAGGTTGAAGCTGCTTCACGCAGAAAAGAGGAGGTGTCGCACCATACACAGCACACCAGCTCGGGTTGGCGCTGCATGCACAAGAGGGGAGGGGGTCGCACCATACACTTGACACGAGCAGAGGTTGAAGCTGCTTCACGCAGAAAAGAGGAGGTGTCGCACCATACACAGCACACCAGCTCGGGTTGGCGCTGCATGCACAAGAGGGGAGGGGGTCGCACCATACACTTGACACGAGCAGAGGTTGAAGCCACTTCACACACAAGAGAGGAAAGGGTCGCATAATTAACATCACACGAGCACAGGTTGAAGCCCCTACACACACACAAGAGGGGAGAGAGTCGCACCATACACATCACACTATTATTGCCCTCCGGAAGAAACACATTAAATTCATTTTTTTAAATAACATTTCACATAACCATTGGGGTTGTTACTGATCGGCTAGCAAATAGAGCTTGCAAAAAAATCATTGAAATCAATTGACTCAGGGGAAAACAGTGATACGTGACTAAAGGAGTTTGACTATCATGGATGGTTGACATTTATGGCATCACAATCATATCTTACATTATAGTGACATGAAAAATTCTGTGAACCGCAGTGACGTCACTCGGTGAAAACAAGGTTATATAACACCCCCTTCCCCATACTTCATTCTGTGAAACGCAGTGACGTCACTCGGTGAAAACAAGGTTATATAAGAATCCTCCCCCATACTTCATTGTATTAGCCAGCTCGGTGAAAACAAAGGAAAACAAATTTTCACCTGAGTGAACTGAAGCATTTGAGGACTATGTGCCTTGCCCAAGAACACAACATCGAAACATTGTCCCGATATTGAGAGGGAGAAACATGATATTTTTCTGAAAATCATGAAACAAGCGGGATTCGAAACCGCAGCGACATTAACACATTTCCACGCTCTAAATATTGTGGCACGGCCCTGTCGAATATTGCAGAATAATCACCTATCTGCTTACAGCATCATGTTAAGGTCATACTACTTGTTTTGTTAAGTTAATTTGTTTTCTATATTTTATTCAGTGGAGCTATCAGATAACGTGTACAATGGATGCTTGACATTTGACGCATCATATCCCCCCCCCCCCCCCAGATAACGTTTATGTTACAGTGATCTCCATCTGTATCATGGACTAATCAAAATATCATGTTATATAGAATGATCTTCAAGCCATAACCTGATAGCCCGTGCTTTGATGAAATGTTTTATTATATTTTTCGTCATTTAAAGCTGGAATTGCTAACGCAATTTTCAATTTTAAATGACGAAAAATATCATCATTTTGATGATAAAATGTGCCTCTCCTAAATCAAATTATTTGACTAAGTAAGCAGGAAGTACTTTGCCGATTTCAGCGGTATTTTATTCGTCTGAAACTTTCTAGAAACCGTCTACATGGGGGTTAGGTAGTACAAGACTGTAACCCTTATAACACTGAAATATTTGTGTATAGAGACTAAAAGTTTTTTTTAATTTGAAATCATCATCATCATTTGAATACCTATGTTTGGGTCTAAGACCTTAATGCATTTTTAATTCTTTCAGCGCGGGGATCGACTTTAGCTGTCAGAATCTGACCTCTGTACAGATTCTGACGGCTAAAGTCAGTCCCCGCACCGAAAGGACTGACAAGTCACTGTAGATCAGGCATAGAATTCCAAACATCATAATATGACCTGACCTGAGCACGAGGCTGTGAGTACCATGTACACACAGATAGGTCAGTGGAATTGTCATGTGGCAAGTGACACTTAAATGAAACAAAACTGATTCAGATTGATGCTGCTGCATACACAAAAGGGAAGGTGGTCGCGCAATGCACATCACATGAGCACAGGTTGAATCTGCTGCATACACAAGAGGGGAGGTGGTCGCGCCATGCACTTCACACGAGCATGGGTTGAATCTGCATGCAAAGAGGGGAGGGGATCGCGCCATACACATCACACGAGCACAGGTTGAATCTGCTGCATGCACAAAAGGGAGGGGATCACACCATGCACTTCACACGAGCACAGGTTGAATCTGCTGCATGCACAAAAGGGAGGGGATCACACCATGCATATTACACGAGCAGGAGTTGAAGCTAGTAGTATAGCATTTGACCTTGGAGTACTGAATTTTTTTGAAATATATACCATAGAAACCAAAAGGTTATTCAATTTGAAAACATCAAAAATGTCTCAATTAATTGTTTCCGCTTCGTTTCATGGGTCTAGGACCATCTCCTAGTGCGGGATCGACTTTTAATGTCAGATTCTCTCACAAATATTTCCCATTATTGTTATCATACTTGATGATACGAATGTGCAGCAAATCTCCTTAAGCTAAGAATTTTCGAACAAAGCACAATTAAATCATAAAAAATAAGTGTCTACCACATCACATACCATTGGCAGCAGTGTTGAAAATATAATATTTATAATGTGTGACACACATTATATGGATCGAGCGAGCTACGAAGTAGGCCTATGTCAGACAGCGTTGGTTACGAATGTCTAAGAAAAAAATCACGATCATACCTAGATTATAGTGACATGAAATATACTTATGTTACAGTAATCTCCATCTCAAGTATCGTAGACTAATCAACAAGCTATCAGATCACAGCGTCATGTTCAGGGCCTAATAATTGCTTTGCTCTATTTAATTCAGTGGAGTTACCATGTGGCGAATACAACGCATGCTTGCCATTTGTCGCATCAGGATCCTACCATATACTAGTATATGTTTATGTATATCTCAAGTATCATACGCTAATCCTAAAGATATCATATCATATAATATAGCATGATCTTTTGGCATATCACGTGCTTTTTCTGAATTGTTTTTAATATTAAATAGCGAGATGGTTTTAAATAGCGAGATACCTTGAATGTTGCGCGTCTCAAGACCCGCCAATCAGACAGCGCTTGACAGCTGGCTGACAGCGAAGCTTGCTTGTTTCCGTTGGTATGTTAGATCAGATAAATATATAAGCTCGAAATCTCACTCTGATGTCATTGTGTTCCCAGCTCCCTGAATGGCGGCCACTATATGATTACTGGCCGTCATGACGAAATTCGGTACACCACACTGTCCGAAACGAGAGATTCCCAACTTGTCTATTTAATATAATACATCTAGCAACGGAAACTGGTAGCTGTGCATGACAGATGAACAAGAGGTCAATTATTCGTCAACCTTTATGACCTATTTATAAATCTGAAACATCCAATGAGGTTCGAATCTCAGACACACCCCCCAAGATGACCGCATAGACAGAATAACTGATTGTAGTACACGATACGGTCAGGTTCCTGCGGTAGCACTCGTGTGAAACTAGCCAAAGGAAGATGGACTGAGTAAGCATCTGGCAGAAGTATTTTTCCGATTTCAGTGGCATTCTACTTGATCTGAAACTTTCTAGAAACTGTATATATGCGGTTTGAGCAGAGCAAGGCTTTAATCCTCACAGCACTGACATATGTGTGTATAAATGTTAATTACTGACTGGGGTCATCAGTAATTAGAGGGACATGCCCAGGTCTAAAATCATCAAAAAAATTGGTGATTTTATTTTGGCTTCTTAATATGACCATATGATGTAAACATGTCCATAGACTAGAGCTGCAAAAGTTTTTAAATTTTTACCAGTTAGGCTAGATATAGAGACGAAATTCCCGTATTTCTTATTTTTGACATGGTTGTCAATAATTAGAAATCAGGAATTTCGTCTCTATATCTAGCCTAACTGGTGATAGTCAACATTGTCAACCGGTCCCGCCCCCGGTTGACAAGCTGCCTAGTGAAAAAACAGGCGAGGCACCGGTGTGATGTCTGCACACCCTCATCTGACTGTCTAGTGGTGTACAATCAATTTATAAAGCTGAAAAAGTGTATGGCCGCCACCTTTAATAAGTTTTTAAGGTCGCGTCAGGAAAATATAAACAATTGAAAACTCGAATGCAGCTGGTATGAGCAGTATAAACAGCGGCCATTTTGTTTGAATCTCTGGAGTCTATAAACAACATACAGCTCCCCGTCTGGAAACAAAGTGCCAGACAGGTGCCCCGTCTAAACTGGTGAATGCGCAGCACAAAAATTAAAAAAACTTTTGCAGTTCTAGTCTATGGATATGAGCTAAAATAAAATTACCGATTTTTTGATGATTTTAGACCTGGGCATGTCCCTTTCAGTGTAAGAATAGCTGTGGCTAGCTTACGTAATAGCTTTCGGGTCGAATGAGGCGGAGCTCGATCGGTGTGGACACAACATACGGGGTGCATGTCATGCAGAGATGGTTTAAAGGGACTGGCCCACGCTAAAATCATCAAAAAATCGGTGATTTTATTTCGGGTTCTTAATATGACCATATGATGTAAACATGTACATAGACTAAAACTGCAAATTTTTATAATTTTTGTGTTGCGCATTCACCAGTTAGGCTAGATATAGAGACGAAATTCCTGATTTGTAATTATTGACAACCATGTCAAAAATAGGAAATGCGGGAATTTCGTCTCTATATCTGATGAATGCGCAGCACAAAAATTATAAAAATTTGCAGTTCTAGTCTATGTACATGTTTACATCATATGGTCATATTAAGAACCCGAAATAAAATCACCGATTTTTTGATGATTTTAGCCTGGGCCAGTCCCTTTAATTTCTCAGATGTTCTTGACATCATTTCACTTTATTTAGTCCAAACAGATACATTCCATTCCACACTCCGAATGATACCAAGCTGTTAATTTGATATTGTCATGGTCTAATAGCGATAAGCCATTTCACTAGTAGTCATGGAGATCTTCTGGATCAGATTTCTTGTCACAATTTTAGTCCCGTAATACAATCACTTTCTAATTTGTAAACAAAATAAATTTCACACGATCACTTTGAGTCTATCTGTTGGCGAGAGCTACATAGCATGGTCTTCGGGCCATATCATGTGCTTTTTCAGAATTTATCGCGCAGTTTGGTGCATCGCTTCAGGTTGTCATAAATCGATTCAAATCTGCACTTCTCTGCCCCCGCTCTGCTCGCCCAACCTCCTTACAGTTTCTTATATCTCGATCTTGCTGCTCTGGAATTTGCTTATTCCTGCCGATCGGAATCCAGCACCGGCTTTTTCCGATTGCCTAATATGGCATCACGATGTTTTTAGAAATTCGTGTCTATGTTTGAGAATCCTGTAGGCAATCTGCGCCGGCCTGCAGGAGACCTGAGTCCGCTTGTCTGTTTTGTGTATAATCGGCCCCTCCTCTATGGCTCGCATCTCCCCTTTGCTAGCTGACCTGGGAACGAGGCTGTGAGTACCATGCACATACATATATTTTTTTAAAGCTGGACAGTGGTCCCACAATAGGGCACAAGCTACCTCATCACCATCACTTTTAAACATGCCTTACCTGATTTTAAAACGTTTGATATTTTTTTAGTATGTAAAGCGCACTGAGCAGATCCACGGACTGGAACTGCGCTATATAAGAACATTATTATTATTATTATTATTATTATTATTATTATTATTATTATTATTATTATTATTATTATTATTATTATTATTATTATTATTATTATTATCATTATTATTATTATTATTATTATTATTAGTATTATTATTATTATTATTATTATTATTATTATTATTATTATTATTATTATTATTATTATTATTATTATTATCATTATTATTATTATTATTATTATTATTTTTATTATTATTATCATTATTATTATTATTATTATTATTATTATTATTATATAGGTCAGTGAAGTTATTATGTGGCTGTGACTCTTAAACCCTTACAACGCTGGAATATTTTTGTACAAACCATGGAAACCAAAGGGTTTTTCAATTTGTTGAAATCATCATAAATATCTCAGTGAGCTCTTTCCGCTTCATTTGAATACCTATGTTATAGGTCTACGGCCATTACTTATATATGTTTACTATTACAGTGCGGAAATCTACTTTATGTTAGAATCTGACGCCTACAGACGTGAGATTGTGACGTATAAATACGGTCCCCGCTCTTGAAGGGTGAGGTAAAGGTTAACCAAAATTGATTCAGATTAATGCTGAAGTTGATATGATTCTTGTGGACCAAAGGGCTCGACTTTACATTAAAATGTCAACAAATATGTGCAGAGAAACGATGGTAACATTTGAGGTGCAAAGTTATAATTCCAATATTTATCCTCATAAACATGTTGACGCTTTCTGGCTGCCACACCCACAGATTCAAGTGGGCTGGAATTACTTAAATTTGCTGTTTTGTTCAAACCGGATATACCCCGTCACAAAAATGATATTTAATATGCTGCTGAATTGTCTGTTTCTTTTCTTCATTCATTTGAAGCTGGAATTGCTAACGCAATTTCCAGCTTCAAATAACAAAAAAGTTACATGTATGAAAAAAATAATATATCCTTTTACCTACGAATAAAAATAAATATATAAAGAATAAATATATAAAGGTTAAAATGTTCCGCTATCAATATGCTATTCTTTCAAAAAGACAAGAAGCAAATACAAGAAATAACTAGAACAGGAGTTCTTGAACTTCGAGGCCCGGCTTTAGGCTGTTTCAGTGCTATAGACCAAAAATCGGCTTAATATTTTCGAAACAAAACTGTGTATTGGTCTTCCTCGTGGACCAGAATCCTAAATGTCCAGGATATAACTAAGGAAAGAATCAAGGGGACAAGTTAAAATATATCTTCAACGTGTATTCCCACCACCACCACTGGTGCTGGCCAACATTCGTTCAATACTTCCCAACGATGTAGCTCGTACAGAGGATGTACGCCCACCCACCAAATTCCTGTTCAATGTTGGGCCAGCGTCGCAGCCCATTGCTGGTTCAATGCCGGTCAATTGTCTACGACGCTGGCCCAACACTAATCCATCACTGGGTCGATCTGCTGTATACTTATTGCAAACATGTGGCATTCGCCCAATGCTGTTTTAATGTTGACCCACAGTCTTCGACGCTGGCCCGACATTGAATCAGCATTAGGTGATTGTACCGTGTTTTCTGACTTCTGTTATGTGGGTGACGCTTTCCATCCCGGCGCCCCACCATGCCCTATCACCCCCACCCTCACATCATCATCTGTACATCATTCATCTCATCAATTGAATACAACGTTTTTATCGTATTTCAATGTCACTTAAAAGACCTTTTGTGCCGAAAAGTGACGTGAAGCAAAGATTTACTACTACTACTACTACTACTACTACTACTACTACTACTACTACTACAATGTCACTTAAAAGACCATTTGTGCCGAAAAGTGACGTAAAGCAATGATTTACTACTACCATCCCGGCGCCAGTGACACTGGAAACGCAAAAAACACGATACATTGGCCCAATGCTGATGTAATTACGGGCCACCGCCTGCGACGCTGAACCAACATCATTTCAACCAAAACCCTTTCAGCTCTAATCACTATATTATTGAATCGTGAATGCATTTTTTCTGAATACTTTTTAAAGACGAAAGTATTGAACATAGGGACCTTAAACGTTATATTCGACATGTTCATAACGACTGGTGTATAGAAAAGTCAGCCATTTCCCACACACAGCACCCCTCTTCCCCCTAAATAGGACATACACTCAGGCAAAATAAACTTGATAGGTTCCTGGCCTACGGCCAGGCCTAATTAAATGAACTAAAAAGGTATAAAAACTTAAGTTTAAAGGTGATCTATCACCCCTTATATGGTATGAATAATTATGTCCTTATATGGGGTGATTGGCTATCATGTGATCCTCTGAGAGGGTCACATGATAGCCAATCGCCCCATATATAGGGTGATTGGCTATCATGTGACCCTCCGAGAGGGTCACATGATAGCCAATCACCCTATATATAAAATATATTTGAAAACACTTGTGCCCCATCTTGTGGCAACTTTGATTTATTTGTCACAAAATTATTCATACTATATACTTGGTGATAGATCACCTTTAAACATTGCTGATAGACAACGACTACGTTAAAATATTCTAATGCCATTTAAATAAAATACCTGTTTCGTGATTTGTTTCTTTTTAGGCTTGAATAAGCTGCCAAAAATAGAGTGAATATACATGCGATAATGTCAATAACCGAGGAAATATAATTTTCCTCGAAGTGGTTTAACTTGATTTTTCAACAGACTAATCAATCTGAGTTTATTTTAAACCTTTCCCAGCCAAGTTATCTATTTAAATTTCAACCCTATGGAGCTGTGTCTCGCTACCGCGACCTACAGCTTGAAGGGGTAAAAATAACTTATACTTATGTAAAATATGAGCTGAAATATATGCTAATTTAACCCCTTCAACGCCGCGACCGATTTTATACGTCAGAATCTGACGTCAGTAGACATCAGATTCTGACGTATAAAGACAGTGCCCACACTGAAAAAGAAACAAATATTTATAATGGTGGTAGATACATAACATATGGATTCAAATGGATCTAAAAAAGTTTATTGATGATTTCGAATTGAATAAAACCATTTGGTCGCCATGGTTTCTTTAAAAAATATTCAGCGCTTTAATTTTTTAGTATATGTTAATTTAATGCATATTTCGCCGTCAATTTTGAGGATAAATAAAATACCATGCACGGCTGTAACGTTAGATATGATTAGCAAAAAATAAAATGAATCGGGCTTTAGGCCACTTTTGTGCACATATTGGCTACATTGGGCCAGGATAACTTCCTGAGGATGGTGAGATGAGTGAGATGACACTGCCCTCCAGACACAGGATTAGAAACTCGGGCCCTGGCGGTCTGAGGTCGTTAACGCTACCTCTCGGTCACGGAGGTCCCCCGCAATACTGAGTTTTACGAGTGGATGGGGAAGAAACATTTTTGTTTCTTTCAAACCGCCGAGACCGGGAAACGAAACCCGAACTCTAGCGTGAAAGGCAGCGGTGCTAACCACCACCCGCCCCCGCCCTGTCATGGGCGGGGGCCCTAGGGTAGTGGTTAGCACCGCTGCCTTTCACGCCAGAGTCCGGGGTTCGGTTCCCGGTCTCGGCGGTTTGAAAGAAACAAAATTGTTTCTTCCCCATCCACGTGTGAAAGTTAATATTGTGGGGAGCCTCCGTGACCGAGAGGTAGCGTGCTCGGCCTCAGACCGCCAGGGCTCGAATTTCGAATCCTGTGTCTGGAGGACAGTGTCATCTCAATCATCTCACCATCCTCAGGAGGTTCTCCTGGCCCAGTTTAGCCTATATGTGCACAAAGGTGGCCTAAAGCCCGATTCATTTCATTTTCCGCCCTGTCATGATTAGCATTTTACGAGTTACTATTCCCTCTGTGGGTATGGATCCCAAGAGGGATCGAGTCCACCAGCCGACCCCCGCCCCCAGATGAGGCAGGGATACGTCCTTCATCTGACCTCCTCACCCGCCGTATCGGGTCAGATGGGTGTGTTTACCTGGCGCATCGGGTCAGGTGGGTGTGTTTAATTGGAGAGAGACTTAGGTTTCTCCTTCAGTCACGTGGAGCACCACTTCCAAGCGCCGCGGACAAAAAACACGAGACGTTGGCGCAACGTTGGCTAAACCCTTAAAGCGCTGAATTAATTTGTAAAAAACATCGCAACCAAATGGTTTGTTTTCAATTTAAAATCGTCATAAATGTCTTAGTTAGCTCTTTCTGATTCATTTGAATACCTATGTTATGGGTCTACGGCCACTAGAAATATTTCTACTCTTACAGTGCGGGGATCGACTTTAGTCGTCAGAATCTGTCGTCTACAGACGTCAGATTCTGACGACTAAAAACGTCAGATTCTGACGACTAAAGTCAGAAAATAAACCCACGGTGGACCAACATTAAACCAACATTGCGCCAACGTCTTGTGTTGGCTGGGGAGAGAAACCACATCTTGTCTTCACTCCACAAGTGGTTATATATAGCGACACTCCCAAAGAAGCACAAGTGGTTATATAGAATTAGGAAAAATAATAAAATAAAAAATAAAAGGTATTGATAGAGCCGAAGGAGGTGAATAATTCTTGAATTTTTTTGACTAATTTCACGGCACCCTTTTGACCAGCAGAGAAATACCACATAGTCTTCACTCTACAACCAGTTATATATTGTACCACTTTCAAAGAAACACAAGTGGTTATATAGAATCGGGAATTTTGTAAATAATGCGTGATTGATAGAATCGAAGAGTCTGAATAATTATTCAACCTTTTTGAACAATTCCGCTTTTTTTTGACGAGCAAAGGTATAACATATGGTCTCACCACCCTAAATGAGCCGAAATCCAAGGACTAGAGAGTCCCCACCCAAATTGCTGCTATGTTTCTGTGTCTGGTGAATTAAGAAAAATACAGGAATGTTGTAATTATGTTGATAAATTGTAAGAGGACACCGTTTTCTCTATCTGTGATATGAGGTATAACTGTTATGTGAGATTTTCGGATGGACACAGGAGGTGAGAAGGATTTGTGGCTATTCTGGGAATGGGCGCAAAAATATTAAGGGAGATCTGGGCAAATTGGACCTTTTACCACATATGGGGGCCTAGCTCATCAAAATCTAATTGGTGAGCATACCATTATCGCAGCTGTTTTTTAAAAAGGACAGCTTATGCCTTATTATGGTGTGTCACATTGGAGTGTAGCAAGGGATGGAAGTGGTGAAATCGGTTCTTAGAATTTTGGCATTATACATGTGTTTAAATGGGACTGGCATTTGGGGTGGTGAGACCATATACAGGTCGTTATAATATAGTAAATAACTTTGTATAAAACGTCATTGGTGGAATAATAGACTGTGTATTCATCCTTTTTAATTTTATAGAAACAAATCATTCAACGATGACTTTATATATATGCTTTCAAACGACAAATAAACGAACATTCCTTTAATAAATCAGAAAACAAGTGACATATTGTACCCCCTCCCTACAGGTCGTTATATATACATGTAGTAACATTTCCACTACAGTCTGTTTCACCAGAACCTGGGAGTAGCCTTTTTCCAATTTGCTCGGTCGCTCTTTAAAATTTTTTAACAAAACTTTTCTCAGATTATTTTTTCAACTTCCCCCAACATCCCTGAAAATTTGGTAGATTTTGGTGTATTAGCGAAGTTAGACCATTTGGCATGTAATAATTTTTCAAAAAGACAGCTCTCTTTAACACCATTGCCGTGAAACAAGAATCCTATTACATGCCAAATGGTCTAACTTCCAAAATACACAACAAAATTGCACCAAATTTTCAGGGATGTTAGGGGAACATGAAAAAATGATCCGAGAAATATTTTGTTAACAAATTTTAAAGAACGACCGAGCAAATTAGAAAAAGGCTGCTCCCAGGTTCTGGTGAAACAGACTGTAGATGTGGACTCAAAATCTGGGCAATATAGGTTCCAAGTCCCCTGGTGCAGTGGTTAAAGCTGCCTGCATGGAAAGGCGAGGCTCGCGGCTCGTCCGCCGGCTTTGGCATCCAGGTTACAAAGAAGTAAATGTTTCTTCCCTGCTCACTCGTAAAGATTCAGGATTGTGGAGAACCTCCGTCACAGAGAGGTAGCGTGCTCGGCCTCAGACCGCCAGGACTCGAATTTAGAATCCTGTGTCTGGAGGGCAATGTCATCTGATTTATCTCACCATCCTCAGGAAATTCTCCTGGCCTAGTTTAGCCTAAATGTGCACAAATGTGGTCCAAAGAAGCCCCATTCAGATTTATATTTTAGCATGTTTAAAGATAAATTTATTTGCAATAATGTCTGTTCATGGACAAGTTCTCGTCGAGGCCAGGCGTGTGCGGTTTTTCAATATATCTTTATGATTTTAACTAATTTATATGTACATTTTTTATTACCTACATAGTTTTAAAAACGCATATTATTGCATTTATTTGACCTTTAAGATTTTAACTTAATTTATTGCATACGACTATCGATACGACTATTATCAACATACTTTTAACCCTTTGACTTCCAGGCCGGAGTGCATGCCAGGATCCAGATATACTGGTGTAGGAGTTCTATTTTTCGTCATTTGAAGCTGGAATTGCTAACGCAATTTCCAGCTTCAAATGACGAAAAATACATAAATGTAGTATATAATTGAAGAAAATTTGTGTCTTTTTATGGTTACGTTCATTGACGAATGACGACGGAAATTTCCGTCATGTATGGTAGTGAAAAGGTTAATGAGATTTTGTGAGATGTATCTAATTATTATCACGATTGTGACCTGACATCCAGTGCATACACTTTTACAGTGTAATTTTAGATTACTATTCATATTGTATCTGTATCTTTATCTGTATGCTACGTGGCAGTACGCACTATTGTGCTATCGCGCCACGGGTGCTATCGCACCACATTGTGGATTTTTCGGCGGATGGGAACTGTGCCTACGTCCATTGAGGTTCTGTTACGTCCAACTCTAGTTCAGTCAGACGAGCCATCTGATTTAAGTGGTTCTCCGAGCCCCATAACACGACATCGCTGCAAGCCTGTCCTAGTGTATACAGCACATGATGTGTGCCAGGCGGTCACCCATCCAATTATGGACCGGAGCCGGCGTTTCTTAACTTGAGTGATCGAGCCAACACCGATGAGCTAGCGCCGTATTCTGTATATATTTGTAAATAGTTTTTTGAATTTGTATGCATCAAGCCGAATGAATAAAAAATATATTTGTAGATACGGCCCTATCCAAATACTGCCTCCCGCCCACCGCGCCCCCACCCTCACCCTCGCCGTAATTTTGGCGCTCTGTGAATCAGTGCACGCCTCGGGTACAGCCCACAGACAGGAGACGCCCATCTAATGTTGGTTTGATGCTGGCCCAACGTCTAAGACGTTGGGCCAACATAAATCCAACATTAGGTGGCCGTCTCGTTTCTTCTGAGTTGATGTTTCACAGAATCAGTCTGATAATTACCTCGGTGTTGGCTTTCCATGCTCATAAAACGATACATTGACCCAATATTGGGTTCATGTTGAGCCAGCGTCGAAGGCGTTGGGCCAGCATTAACCCAGCATTGGGAAAACCCCTGCGTATTGACTAATTTCCCTTGAGGCATATAACTATAAATATCACGAAATAGATAGATGGGTGCCTATTTATCGATAAATGTGTTTTTTATATAATGCATCCTATAAATGTGTGCAATATAGAAAATGAAATTTATATGTGATAAAATAGAAGCTAGGATACAACCGAGATGAGAATAGCACCATTACAAATACTTAGCTAGTAACTTAATCAGAAACCAAGTGAGAGTTATTAGCTGTTACTTATAATTCATTCGAAAATGACTTACATTTTTCACTATACGTATTACTTATTAGCCTCGACCACGACTATATCATTTTTAATACGTTTTATTGGCCGTTTAAATCACGGTCATTTGGAACGAAATGTGTGTTTAAACATCAATATTTGCAAATATTTGATATTCAATTTTTGGGGAGTAAAACTTCTCTGTCTGGCACTCCGTTTCCAGATATGAAGCTATATGTTACTTGATTATTACATAAATTCAGACACAATGGCGTTAACGTGACCCTCAAAACTTAGTACAGGTGGCGCGCATGTTTTTTTAGCATCATAAGTTTATTGTAGATCACTAATCAGGGCGATGTGGGTGCGCAACATCGAGCAGGTGCACACATCGAATGAAATGAATATGGTTTTATGCAACCTTTATGCACATTATGGCTAAACTAAAAATAAATAATAAAAAATAAATAAACTACTGCACCAGGGCCCCCGCCCCAAACATCGAACAGGTGCAAACATCGCACTTCTCAGCTTATCATAGTGACCTATTTCGTGCACTGTATCCTGGTATCGGATAATATCTAATGAATAGGACACCTCGTGGTTGAACACGGAAATATTCCTGTAAATAGCTATATCATGTTCAGTAGGTGAGCGAAGCATCATACTGTCACATGACCCGTCACATGACACACGTCACATGACACATCAAACGGAGTGATTACGTGAGTGATCCTGAGGCGGATTTTGTCCCTGATTACACTAATTGGTGGCGGTGGGGAGGGGGGGGGGGGGGGGGGCTGCATCCACAGCACGTATAGAGTGTCTATGTCAAGGAGAAACAACGAAATTCAATAGATTTGTAGATCCAAATGTGCGTCAGAAGCTATAGGTCTACCCGTGGGGAATGAATTGCACTGATTTCTCACTCAATTCTCAATTATTTTCTAGTGATGCGACGCCTACCCAAAAAAAATCAATTAAAAATATTGTATAGTTGAAAAGTTAGTTACTTGAATAGGTAGTGAAATGGCGCCCTCTAAATGCATCTCAGAATTTCATTCCATGTGAAATGGTCTAGCTTCTAAAATACGTACTAAAATACCTACTACATTTGACTAGCAAATAGTGTGACTAGAAAATAGTGTGTGTAAATTCTCATAAAAAAATGATTCATAATTGACAGAAAAATCAGCGAAATGCCTTCACCACGTTAATGTGACTCCTGGTATAGCCATGCTGTCGTCCTAGTCATCTGATGTGGTGGTGATTTAATAATTTTCATATTAGTATGATACATATACACTGCGTATAACTTTGACAATAAATATATCTTAAATTGTCGGCATTATTTCATAATTTCGCTCTGTATTTGAATAAAAGTACAGTATTAATTGCTTTCAACCTCAAATGTAGTCAATAGGATTCATCAAGATACAAGAACAATATAATCTAGAATATTACCGGTGTATCTGCTTGGATGGATAAATCCAAACTAAAACTCAATTCTGGCAAGACTAAGTTAGTATTGTGGGGAGCCTCCGTGACCGAGAGGTAGCGTGCTCGGCCTCAGACCGCCAGGGCTCGAATTTCGAATCCTGTGTCTGGAGGACAGTGTCATTTCAATCATCTCACCATCCTCAGGAGGTTTTCCTGGCCCAGTTTAGCCTATATGTGCACAAAGGTGGCCTAAAGCCTGAATCATTTTTTTTTTGCAAGACTAAGTTTCTTCTCATTGGCTCGAAATCGCGGAGGGAGAAGTTTATTAACCTATTCCCTCTTGCGGTCTTGGACAATGAGATGAATCCAGCCGATCCCGCAAGGAATTTGGGTGTCTTTTTTGACAGTGGTTTGAATTTTCGTCAGCACATTTCACAGGTGTCCAGCTCCTGTTTTTATCACATTAGATCTTAAACGCATCAGAAAAAATCAACCTCTAGCTTTAGCAAAACAAATTGCAGTGGCACTGGTGACAAGCAAACTTGACTACTGTAAAAGATCTACAGAATTTGCAGCGTGTTCAGCACTGTTTGGCAAGGGTTGTGACAAAGGCTCCACGTTTTAGTCGCTCCATTCCTCCATCAAACTCATTACATTGGCTTCCAATCAGGCTTAGAATACAATTCAAAATATGTACTTCTGTATTTCGTTGTCTCAATAATGGTCAGCCATCTTATTTATCTAGCCTTCTTGTATCATAAAACTCCGTTATGGATGTTGCAAAGATAATACAATGTCAAACATCCCCTAAAAAATTGGAAGTGGGTGGGTGGGTCCAAGGCCATTTTGGATAGAAAATTGGAAATAGGGTGGGGTGAGCTCTTACCATTTTTTTAACGTTGCAAGGCCCTAAAACAACTGCGATCAAACAACACAAATAAGCTTAAAGTACCACGTATCAGAACTAAGTTTGGTGATCATGCCTTTTCCGTTGACAGTCCTACTCTCTGGAATTCACTGCCTGCACACATTCGTGTAGCTAAAATAAATCCTCTTTCAGAAAACTGCTTGAAAAGCGCATTTCTTCGATCTGGCTTTTCCGCCCTAGCTCCTCTGCGTCCCAGCTCCCTGATGACGACCATGCTTATTTCCCTCGACGCTTCTATGGGATTTAATAAGGATGGATGGCGCCTCTGAGCTCGGCCCTCCGAGGAGCTAGGCGCTATAGAATTTTCCATATTATTTTCATTTCATTTCATCCCCTGACATAACACCACTTTTCTTGCCCAGTTTTCATACAACAGCTTGTTCTATATAGCTATCAGCGGAATCATCACGTGCGACATTTGAATTAATTCCCATCTCCCCCCCCCCCCCTCTTCCCGGCAATTCGACACTGCGGCTCCGCCGAGATTCCCGTAAAACAAGATTCCAGGTGACAGGAAGTCACGTGACTGCTGACCTCAGATGACCCCCAGCCGCTGAGGTCACGTGGGGTCAGCGGACATGACAGTAAGGTTGACATCACGTGACATTTGTCTTCTGGCGGGCTACATTTCTCATCATGAGATCCCGTAAAACACGACATGGTGGCTCAATGCCGGCTTAACGTTGACCCACCGTCTGAAACGCTGGCCCAGCATTAACCCAACATTGGTTCGGCGTCTTGTGTTAGCTGAGGACCCTACCCAGCGAACACGAGACATTGAAACAATGTTGGGTCGGTGTTTGGCCGACGTCGTAGACGGTGGGCCATCAACATTGCCTCAATGTCTCGTGTTTGCTGGGTAAATAACATAATTCAATGTTGTTTCAATGCCACCGTCTGCGATGCTGGCCCAACATTGAACCAACACTGAATCAATGTATTCTGCTCAGTGGGAAGACTATCTGCAATTAGCAGACAATCTGGCTCAGCGGTGGTTTAAGGTTGGACCAGCGTTGCAGACGTTGTGCCAGCATTGAACAAACCCTGTTCATTGTCACGTTTTGGTGAGAATATTCATATGACCCTTTGAACTTTGGGGACGTCATTTAATACTCTTTTGCGAAATTCATCGAACAGACGATTTGGGCGTGAGTGCGTGAGTGAATAAACGTATGAAAGAAAGAATGAATGAATGAATGAATGAATGAATGAATGAATGAATGTTCATCACCTGTTTAACTGTTGGAATCCGATATACCCCTCAAAACAACATTATTATGACCAAAGTTTTCCATTTGCAGCCTTACAATTGCAGCTTTCAAACAAAGTACATGAAGTTAAGCATATTAAGATTCTTAGTGAATTGGCCAGAGGGTTATGCGTGGCAGGTGAACCAGATAGACTGAGGTGTGTCAAATCAAGGAGAAATAACAAAATTAGCTAGATTCGGAAATCCAAGTGTATGAGGCCCGCAGCGTTGATTATATAGCTACGAATCTATACTAATTTAATTATTTCTATGACTTAATACAATATTGACAGCAAACTAGTATTTCATTCGTCATTCAGGCACTGTTTAAGTAGCCTGGATTGATTACACTGTCTATAAAACACACCACTATACATTATTTTTTTTGTCCGCCCACTACATTTTAAGCCGAGAATGGTGAGTTACTGTTGATCAAGTACAGACCGATCATCATGGTAGGCCTATGGTACTATAATCAGTCAGGTGTGACCCAGCTGTTGTTTATGAAGGATCTTTATTTATATGGTGGGATGTGTTTTAAGTCAGTTGAAACCATCGGAGCTCTACATTCTTAGCTGTGGAAAAGGCCTCGGCTATGCTAAGGTAATGTGCTTTAGTAAGTATGCTAAGGTTCTGTTCTTTAGTAGGTATGCTAAGGTAATGCGCTTTAATAAATATGCTAACGTAATGTGTGTTAGTAAGTATGCTAAGGTATATGCTTTAGTAGGTATGCTAAGGTAATGTGCTAGTAAGTATGCTAAGGTAATGTGTTTTAGTAAGTATGCTAGGGTAATGTTCCTTAGTAAGTATACTAAGGTAATGTGCTTTAGTAAGTATGCTAAGGTAATGTGCTTTGGTAAGTATACTAAGGTAATGTGCTTTAGTAAGTATGCTAAGGTAATGTGCTTTGGTAAGTATGCTAAGGTAATGTGCTTTAGTAAGTATGCTAAAGTAATGGGCTTTAGTAAGTATGCTAAGGTAATGTGCTTTAGAAAGTATGCTACAGTAATGGGCTTTAGTAAGTATGCTAAGGTAATGTGTTTTAGTAAGTATGCTAAGGTAATGTTCCTTAGTAAGTATACTAAGGTAATGTGCTTTGGTAAGTATGCTAAGGTAATGTTCCTTAGTAAGTATACTAAGGTAATGTGCTTTGGTAAGTATGCTAAGATAATGTGCTTTAGTAAGTATGCTAAGGTAATGTTCTTTAGTAAGTATGCTGAGGTAATGTTCTTTAGTAAGTATAATAAGGTTATGTGTTTTAGTAAGTATGCTAAGGTAATGTTCCTTAGTAAGTATACTAAGGTAATGTGCTTTGGTAAGTATGCTAAGGTAATGTGCTTTGGTAAGTATGCTAAGGTAATGTGCTTTAGTAAGTATACTAAGGTAATGTGATTTAGAAGGTATGCGAAGGTAATGTGCTTTGGTAAGTATGCCTAGGTAATGCGCTTTAGTAAGTACGCTAAATAATATTTTTTAGTAAGTATGCTAAGGTAATGTGCTTTAGTAAGTATGCTAAGGTAATGTGATTTAGAAGGTATGCTAAGGTAATGTGCTTTAGTAAGTATGCTAAGGTAATGTGCTTTAGTAAGTATGCTAAGGTAATGTGCTTTAGTAAGTATACTAAGGTAATGTGTTTTAGTAAGTATGCTAAGGTAATGTGATTTAGAAGGTATGCTAAGGTAATGTGTTTTAGTAAGTATGCTAAGGTAATGTGCTTTAGTAAGTATGCTAAGATAATGTGTTTTAGTAAGTATGCTAAGGTAATGTGCTTTAGTAAGTATACTAAGGTAATGTGATTTAGTAAGTATGCTAAGGTAATGTGATTTAGAAGGTATGCTAAGGTAATGTGTTTTAGTAAGTATGCTAAGGTAATGTGCTTTAGTAAGTATGCTAAGGTAATGTGCTTTAGTAAGTATGCTAAGGTAATATGCTTTAGTAAGTATGCTAAGGTAATGTGCTTTAGTAAGTATGCTAAGGTAATGTGTTTTAGTAAGTATGCTAAGGTAATGTGCTTTAGTAAGTATGCTAAGGTAATGTGCTTTAGTAAGTACGCTAAGTTTGTGCGCTTTAGTTAGTATACTTTAGTTATCATACTTAACGGTTAGGAAACTTAGGCTATAGTAGGCCTATTTTAGTGCATATTTCAGTTAATTAGCTTTAGCGTATCTACTTTGGATATTAAACTTCAGCAAGTAGATTAGGGTAATACAAATTCGTAATTAAATTTTAGTCAATATATTTATTTATATATAATTATTCTTTAGCCATTTGAACATCTGCAAAAGACAAATAATGTCCCCAATTAGAAAAGAAGAAAAGAGAAATTAAGACATGTAAAAGAGAAAGAAATAGACAGACAGATTAATATGTTCCTGAATTAGAACGTATTTTAATTTAGAATGGTTTATTGGCTGGACTAATATAGATAACTTGATTTATTTTCATTGTCCAAATACTGGGCCATCTTAGCTTAGAAAACGTTTATCTGACGAGTTCTGTCGAAGCCATGTGAGCGAGAAACACGTGTTGTCGCTGTCTGTCCTTGCATTCATAACGCCAGACTGACCCATTTCAGGGAAACCCAATGTTGGCGCAATGCTGGACCAGCCTCGGAGACGGTGGATCAACATTGCCCCAACATTGGGTCAACGTCTCGTATATGCTCGGAATTGGCACAATTTGTCTTCCATATTATGTGCCTGAAAATTTCAATTTATCAAGCCCTTCAGGTCAATTCGTGATCGCTGTAACTATTTTGAGAATCAGAATGAGAGACTGGGCATCTCAAGAACCCCTGTATTAGCGTCTCAATAACCCCCGCATTTTATGCAACAGTTATTCTGATCTTCAAATCACCAAACCTGTGTAATGTTGGAATTGTCGGACATTTGTGTTACATTGGTACATTTGTGCCCTTCACTTAACCTTGTGAGTGCGACGACCGACTTTAGACGACAGGTTATGACGCCTAAAGTGAACACCCGCACTGTAAACCTAAAAGGACACCGTGGGATGACAATTTTTAATTTTGTCAATTTTGACAATTTAATTTATATGAGGCTATATATTCTATACTGATTTTAACTAAGAATAAAAAAGTCAAAAAGACAATTTTAAAGCACTGAAAAAAGACTTAAATAGTTTTACTTCCATGGTCCGTATATTGCCATGTAAATAAAACATCAGGCTAAAACGTCAGCAGTATGCCTATACAGCATTCTATACCACATATTTCCACGTCTTAGGGCGGGGGCCCTAGGGTAGTGGTTAGCACCGCTGCCTTTCACGCCAGAGTCCGGGGTTCGGTTCCCGGTCTCGGCGGTTTGAAAGAAACTAAAAATGTTTCTTCCCCATCCACGTGTGAAAGTCAGTATTGTGGGGAGCCTCCGAGACCGAGAGGTAGCGTGCTCGGCCTCAGACCGCAAGGGCTTGAATTTCGAATCCTGTGTCTGGAGGACAGTGTCATCTCAATCATCTCACCATCCTCAGGAGGTTCCCCTGGCCCAGTTTAGCCTATATGTGCACAAAGGTGGCCTAAAGCCCGATTCATTTCATTTCATTTTATTTCCACGTCTTAGACGATGGGATCAAAGCAGTCGCCGCTTATTGGTGTTTTTAAGTCAACCTAAGAGTGGATATAAAATGAATTTGTATAATGTAGCGCCCAAAGGGTCACCCTTAAAACCATTAATTATCTTTGAATAACCATGGAGACCAAAGGGTTTTTCTAAATTTGAAATCATCTTACATGTCTTATTAAGTTCTTTCTGATTCATTTGAATACCTATGTTATGGGTCTACGGCCATAATAAATAATTTAATTCTTAGAGTGCGTGTCAGAATCTGACGTCTACAGACGTCGGATTCTGACGTTTGAAGTCGATCCACGCGCTGTAACGGTTAAGCCATGGCAACCATGTCGTGTCGTGCTCTCCGAGGCCGTGGATTGATGTATTTACTTCACCCGAAAAATCAAACCTGACGGTGACTGAGAGCGATCCCGACCCTAAGATCTGAAAAATGTCCATAACTTTTTAATGACTGTGCGACCTCTGAGCTGAGCATGCGGTCATGGGACTGAAATGTTACTGATTCTAAAAGAACTCTTCTTGACCTGAATTCTCCTCGATGTTTTCAGTCCAAAGAAATGTCCCACGATTTTGTACGCGGTCAATCTGTGGCTGAAACCTGTTTCAGCCACTGGGGCTAATGGCAACCCAGGAGTTGAGTGACCCTCTTTCGCAAGGGGTGTGAGCATGATAGATCCTCTTGCGCCTAACGGATGTGAGCATCGTCAGAATGCCTGTCCATTCTCTGGTGGGATCCAATATCCCTCAGTATGCGTCCCACATCATACACTAAACTGATTCCAATGTGCAGCACGTGGGATGCTAAAGACGTCATCCCGGCTAAGCCAAGACGAGGACCCGATGCTGGGGTAACGTTGGTCCAGCGTCGTAGACGCTGGACCAACATTAACCCAGCATTGGAACTGCAAATATTAAATTCACACAACTGACGTCATCCCAACAAACTCGAGATTCGTATCCGATGTTGTCTCAATGTTGTCCCAGCATCGTGGACGGTGGACCAGAATTTAACACAGGGCTATATTAAATTGACGTAGCTGACGTCACCCCCCCCCCCCAGCTAACACGAGACGTTCACCCAATGCTGGGTTAAGGTTGGAGACAGTGGGCCAACATTAACCCAGGATTGGGTTGATTTCTCTGTTTGCATGGATCGCTTTCTAGAAACATGGAACAATCGCCAAATGGTTGTTTAATGTTGGGCCAACAGCGCAGACGTTGTGCTAGCACTCAATTAGGATCTGGGGCATATCCATACGTTTGGATTTAACGTCATGGCACGTATTGTTCCGACATTTAGCGGGACCTGAACGGGATGGCTAAAACCGGGAAACACCCACGAATCGTCCTACCACCTTCCAAACAAGGCGGCGGCCCAGCTGAGAAGAAAACAAGAGATCCTGTTCCAAGTCAAATGCTAATTCTTGCAGTGGGGGGGGGGGGGGGTCGACTTTTGACGTCAGATTTACCGGGTCAAGGCAGGGTTGGGGCAAGTACATAGACTCAGTACAAGTACATAAAAAATGTTGAAGTACAAGTACAAGTACAAGTACAGGGTTTTGCGAAATGTACTTGGGTACTACAGTACATTGAAAATGTACTTGGGTACAATTACCAAGTACCAAGTACAAATGTTTAATATAACCCATAAAAATATACCGGTAAATGCATAAATTAAGAAACAAAGGACATGTAATATAATAACTTGTTTGTTTATTGAGTCGCTTTACCCTTTAAGCCCTCACGATGTATTAAAGCATCATTTTACATCCCTGAAAACAGATTCAATATTTCTACAACCAAGGGTTTTAGAAGGAAAATTTCGATTAAACTGTTGTAATTTCTTTAATTTTTCACCCGCTTCAAATCATCTACATCCACTACAAGTCGAGAATTGCGACAGCAATTCGCGGCTTGTAGTGGATGAAGATGACAATGGTAAATTCAGGCTTGAAAGGGTTAAATACCCTTGACCGTCAAGGGTTATTAAAGCGACTCAATCAGGCTAAACTCGTAAAAAAATCGGTTATTTTATTTTGGCTTCTTAATATGACCATATGATGTAAACATGTCCATAGACTAGAATTGCAATTTTTTTTTAATTTTTGTGCTGCGCATTTACCAGTTAGGCAAAATATAGAGCCCAAATTCCTGATTTTTTTTGGACAACCATGTCAAAAATAGGAAATGAGGGAATTTCGTCTTTATCTCTAGCCTAACTGGTAAGTGCGCAGCACAAAAATTTAAAAACTTATGCAGTTCTAGTCTATGGACGTGTTTACATCATATAGTCATATTAAGAAGCCAAAATAAAATCAACGATTTGTTGATGACATTAGCCTGAGTTAGTCCCTTTAAAATACCCTGACGTTTACATAGTGTCTGGTCGTTGGCGGAAGGAGTCCAGTGTCCAGTGAGAGAAGACAACATGGAGTGGGAGGCTGTTCCAGACTAGTATAGTGCAGGGTGAAAAAGAAAATGTGTAAGGGTCATTTGACGGGTTCATTGGTTAATTTAATAATAATAATAATAATAATAATAATAATAATAATAATAATAATAATAATAATAATAATAATAGGATAACTAACCTGAATATCGCCAGCTGATTGCAAATGGCGCCAGTAATACATGTAAGGACAGTATATATACTAATGATATGACACCTCTCATCCTGAGGCTGTATGCGGGCCAGAGAGAGCGAATGAGGGAATGAGGGAGGTACTGTAATCCAGGGGTAAAGCCAGCTCTCCTGTCAAGGGGTTAGTGACCTCTGTGACCTCTAGATACGGGTGCGTGACCTCTGGTGTGACCTGCTTGATTCCTGGGGCTTCCTCCTCTGTTCTCATGTAGTTCAGTGGTGCGTCTGAAACACAGAATATAACGAAAATAATTACCCAGTAGAGTAACTTGATGGATTGGGTGGGTACAAATTAGCCAGGTGATGAGTCATTATCCAACAATAAAGGGGAAG
The DNA here is from genome assembly GCA_964017125.1 of Flabesymbios commensalis. NCBI lineage: Eukaryota > Metazoa > Annelida > Polychaeta > Terebellida > Flabelligeridae > Flabesymbios > Flabesymbios commensalis. The sequence continues at coordinate 7,943,173 of OZ024907.1, forward strand.
GTACAGGGTTCATCTCACCCACCGACCGACCGACAGACCGACGGACCGACACATCCCATCCATCCACCGACCGACCGACCGACCGACCGACCGACCGACCGACCGACCGACCGACCGACCGACCGACCGACCGACCGACCGACCGACCGACCGACCGACCGACCGACCGACCGACCGACCGACCGACCGACCGACCGACCGACCGACCGACCGACCGACCGACCGACCGACCGACCGACCGACCGACCGACCGACCGACCGACCAACATACCGACCGACCGACCAACATACCGACCGACCGACTGACCCATCCACCCACCTACCCACCCAACAACCCACCCACCGACCAACATACTGACCGTCCGACTGACCCACCCATCCATCAACCGACCCATCCACCCATCCACCCACTCACCAGCCCACCCACCGACCAACATACTGACCGTCCGACTGACCCAGCCATCCACCAACCCACCCACCGATCAACATACTACCCGACCGACTGACCCACCCACCGACCGACCAACAGACCGACCGACCCAACCCTTTTACACACCCATCGACCAACAGACCGACCAATCAACCGACCCACCCACCAACAGACCCAACCTACCCTTGACCGACAGATCTATCAACAGAATCAACTAACTAGATACACCTTCCACCATACGACTGACTGGTCTGCCCTGATTCCCTGTATGTGTGTTAAGTTTATTTACAGCAGGTAGGACGTCCTAATCAGGACGTCCCAATCATCACGAGTCTGACATATCACGGAGCGTATTGTGTGAGCCAGAGACCCAAATCACGACGACAGCAGATCTCACAAAACAGTGGATACTGCGAGCATAAATAGCTGAACCGTAGCCCAACCGTAGCCCAACGGTGGCCCAACAGTGGCGCAACGGTGGCCCAACGGTGGCGCAACGGCGGCGCAACGGTGGCCCAACGGTGGCCCAACGGTGGCCGAACGGTGACCCAGAGTCGATAAAGTCAGGAAGGATAGGTGGTGGCATTTTTTATTTCTAATAATCATGTGTGATAAAGGGTTATAAAAAGTTACTCCGCGATAATGACGAATAATAAATTATAAGCGTACAAAATATCAACCGATGAAATTGTTTGTGAGTATTTTTTATACATTTGAAGCTGGATTTGCTCACGCAATTTCCAGCTTCAAATAAACGAAAAAAAAATTATTTATGAAAAATAGTCACGTCCAAAATTGAATTATTTGATTAACTGAGCATCTACCACAAGATATGTTGCACATTTTAGTGGTATTTAATCTGAAATGTGTTGGAAAACGAATATATTCGGTCTTAGCAGCACAAGGGTTAACGTCATAATATATACTGCGTTTTTTTTTAGAAAGGCTAAGTTAGAATTATTACATATCACTTGTAAATTCTGGAAGGATATGTTATTTTTTTCCGCTGAACATGTGTAATAAAGGGTTAAAACACAAAATTACACGCGATAATAGCTGAAAATTAAAATGATGTGTTTGTAAAATATTAAAATCATATTATATACTGCGGTATATAGGTTGAATTAATATTCGCAAATTCGAGACTCAACAACAAGTTGGGTTAATGTTGGGCCTACGTCGAAGACGGTGTGCCAACATTAACCCAGCCTTGGTCTAATGGCTTGTGTTTGCTGTGATCAGTTTCAAATGTAACCATAGTAACCGTTTATTTCCGGGTACACGCCCGTGACATTCAGCTTTTATATTGTGATATTTCTACAGATTTGATTATTCAGGTCAGATTGCTGGCATGGCAAATCAATTAGTCTCACCAACCTCCTCAATCTCTTTCATTTCTATGACAAATAAGTCTGTAATGACTTCCTTTTTGTCGATAAAATATCTGTCTGTCTGTCTGTCTAACTCTTTCCTGCTAAATTCATGTTAATTATTTTAAATTTTCACTTCTTGAAGTTGTGGGTCGCCACCCATAATCTCAATTACTCATGTTTGTTGGATTTGAGACCGGACATTTACAATTCCTGGGCCCGTATTCTCGTACAAGTTGCGATATATCGTAGGCTTCTGATTTGTCAAGATGGCCATCTCGACCAATCAGAAGCCTACGATATATCGTAACTTATACGAGAATACGGCCACTGATATTTAAATAGTCATTCATTTCCTACCCAATAATAGTGATTTATTCGGCCAACAAAACGCACTAAAACGACTATTGTCGTGATTAGCAAGCAAAGGGTTAAAAGTGATTTATCTTAAATGCCGATGTCTGTTTTATATTGTGATATATATAATTACATATATATATATAATTGTACAGCAGGCAAGGTGTTAATAATAATTTCTGTTAACCCTTTAAGTCCTCACGATGCATTAAAGCATCATTTGATATCACTGTAAACATACTTAATTTTCCTACAACTAAGGGTTTTATAATGAAAATTTACATAAAACTGGTTTACCAATACATGCAATTTTCTTTAATGTTTTCACACACTTAAATCATCTTCATCCACTTCAAGTCGAGAATGGTGACAGCAGTTCGCGGCTTGTAGTGGGGGAAAATGACGATGGTAAATTCAGGCTTGAAAGGGTTAAATGCCGATTTGTTTTATTTTGTGGTATGTAATTGTACAGGTCAGATGCCATGCAGACATGAAAATCAATGAGGTTCACTAGATAACTTACCAACCCCTCTCACTGATAATATCATTTATAACATTTTTAACCTTTTCATTTATGAAATAGGTATTTATCCAGCTCCACAAAATGTATATTTTACTTTTTTTATTTTAATAAATTCAGTCACTTGAAGTTGTGGGACCGGAGTATATTGTGATATTTGTACATATCTAATTCTTCAGGCATTACAATCAATTCGTTTTCATAGCTGATTCACAAATCCTCTCAGTGCTAAGGGCGCTAATAGCCTATGTGGGGTTTTATTTTAATTCGAATAACGATTTTTTATTCAGAAATGTCACATATGTAAAAAAAAAATATAAAATATTCAACTAATTTCGAAATAAATTTAAATCTCTTTCATACACTTTAGGTTGATGATCGCGCTATTGAGACACGATTTAAATTGGGTGATTTTTTTCTGTGGACTTGGTTATTTATAAGATATTTAGGTATGTTTCGTAGGCCTACATTTGGAAGTTGTGGATCGCGCTATCGAGAAACGACTTTGAGTGGGTGGTTTTTTTTCTTGGACTGGGTGCATTAGAGGTTACCTGGAAATGAATATTAAATATATCTGTCATCGCACATCCGAACATCCTGTCGACGAAAAACAAAACAAATTAAACTGCTGGCCCAACATTTGATCAAGATAATGCCAACTTATTGTGCCTGCTGCGTTTCTGATTATTGCTATCGGATCCATAATTGTTTATATAATGTTTTAATGCGTACATATTAATACATGTATATTGTGTATTTTATATTATACTCTAGCTATATGAAATTTTATATATCCTATTGGTTTCTACGCTGTCCAGAGTGTTGTTTTTGCCACTATCTATAGTAATAGCAGATATTTTATCTCTGGTTTTGGTGCGAGTGACATATATCTATCATGTATAGTATCACTAACATGTATGTAGTTAATACTTGTACATATATTTACACCATTTTCTATTTTATCATAGTATGTGCACTGTATAATATATTTTTAATGACGCATAAGTCTACACAGACTTCCTGTCCTCAATAAATATCTATCATAACTTTGACTTTTATGATGAGTTGACATTAATAAAAAACCCTTTGGTTTTCATAGTTTACACACACATATTTCAGCGTCGTAGGAGCTAAAGCATCAGACACAGAAACATGAGGTAGCCTGCCCATTTTTAACCCTTTAAGCCCTCACGATGCATTAAAGCATCATTTTACATCCCTGAAAACATACCTAATTTTCCTTCAACCGATGGTCTTAGAACGGAAATTTCCATGAAACCGGTTTACCAGTACATGGTAATTTTCTTCAATTTTTCACCCACCTCAAATCATCTTCATCCACTACAAGTCGAGAATTGCGACAGCAATTCGCGGCTTGTATTGGATGAAGATGACAATGGTAAAGTCAGGCTTGAAAGGGCTAACAGGCGTGCCATCGCAGCAAATACAAAATATTTTCATAACATTTGTACAACGTTGGACTAACGTCGAAGACGTTGGGCCGTCGTTGTACAAAATTAATGTTCTACAAATGGTTTGTGTTTGCTGGGATAGCATTATAAAAAAAGAACTATATTAAAACTAATACGTTCTTACCACATAATTTCCTTTTTTTGTAGTGATCCATACACATAGACGTCAGTCACATCACGCATTAATATGTGCTGATATATACCATGTATGTCATGTATTTTATTTTATATATTATTGATGGTGTATACCAAAACGATATACTGCATTGTATGGAATAAATTGGAAAAGCATGCTTTGGGATAAACACCTTTGGTCTTAGAATGTGAAGTTATCAGGAAAGATGCAAACGACAAAAATAGGAAAAACAATTATTTCTATTAATTATAGAGAATTGCTCAGTATTCCTTCTGCAATTTTTCATTACAAACAGGTACACAGCAAACACGATACATTGAACGAATGCTGGTTTAATGTTGGCCCACCGTCTACGACGCTGGCCCAACATTAAACCAGCATTGGTTTAATGTATCGTATTTGCTGGGATGCATGAAACGCTGTTTTATTCCTAAATCCGACAAATACTACTAAATGTTGGTTTAACCTTACAGTGCGGGGATCGACTTCAGTCGTCAGAATCTGACGTCTGTAGACGTCAGATTCTGACGACTGAAGTGGCATCACGCACTGTAAGAGTAAACATATTTATAATGGCCGTAGACCCATAACATAGGTATTCAAATGAATCAGAAAGAGCTGAATAAGACATTTATGATGATTTCCGATTGAAAAAACCCTTTGTTCCCCATGGTTTATAAAAAATAATCCATCCCTTTAAGGTTCATCTTTTCTCCCGTCATTTGTCTAACCCTTAAAGCGCTAATTAAATCATTTTCAATGGGAATTGTGTCTCGCTGCGGCGACCACACCTTCCAGCATTTTCAAATTTTGATTTTTAAACACTCATTTCGTTCCCAATAACAGTGATTTGATCGGAAAATAAAACGGAATAAAAACGACAAAGGTCGAAATTCACTAGGGTAGTGCCAAAACTAGTAGATTGAAAGTGTGGAGCCAACACTCTTAATATACTAGTTTTGGCACCACCCTAGTAAATTTCAAAAAATAGAAATTCAGTTTTTTTCAGCGCATAATATATTGCGCTGAAAAAAACTGAATTTCTATTTCTTTAATCGGCCCTTCCATTTTTTTTTAAATTCCTCCGATGGAACTAATTGATTCACACCTTTGCGTTTAGCTGTGGACGAGCCAGAACCATAGGCCAATAGATGTGGGCTGTGGATTGGGAGAATCAATCTTTTTCACCATGGTAGTGACTGAGAGAGTCCGAAAAAATGCGTAGAACTTGTGTTTGCTGAGCATACTATATAGTAGGTCACATGATACAGATTAAAAAAACAACTTTTATCGACATGATTAATCGATGTAGTCTTGCATTTGACCTTCCCAAGGAGAAATCCCACGTTTTTTGAGTGGGCGTAATTTATGGCTGAAACGATACTTAAAGCTCCAGAATCAGGATGAAATATTTAAAAAATCAGTATTTTTATTTAGGTCCATAATATGTCAAAATGTCCATAGACTAAAATTGTGTAAGTTTTTAAAATTCGGTGTTGCGCATTTGTCAGTTAAGCGAGAAATAAGGACGAAATTTAATTACGGACATGCATGTCCAAAATAAGAAATACGAGAATAACTGATAAAAGAGATGTTCGCCAAACTTGCTACGTTGCGACAGCAGCCCAAAATTTAAAAGACGTTCGCAATTCCAGTCCATGCACATGTTCACATCTTATGGCAATATTAAGAAGCAACAAGAAAAATACTGATTATTTGATGATTTTAGCTTAATTGTGTCGCTTTTATTTTCCAGTTCTGTTTCAGCCACGTTCATGTGACGTTGTCCATGGCTATGACATGTCTATAGATAATATGAAGTCACGCAGATGCAGGAGGAGAGGGTGGGAGGGGGGGAAGGGGTGCTAAAAGATGACACCCGCGGCACCGCAGCTAGGATAAAGGTAACAAAGACGCATCCATTTCCAGGAACAGACGAGAATCCGATGAGTGTCTAAGGCTCTTCTTCCGATCTGTCGCGGAATCTGAAGTGCGTCTAACACCTCTCTATCCGATTTATCTTGATGACAATGCTGGACAGGGAGTTATCCCTATTTATCAGGATGACACTACCCAGTAAGTGGCCTACATCGGCCCAATACTGGGCTAATGATGGCCCATCGTCTGCGATACTGGCCCATCATCAGCCCAATATGGTGTCATATACGGATGAGTTATCTTTATAAATAAGGATAAGACAACTCGGTTGACAATGTTGGGCTAACATTGGGCCAGCGTCTGCGACGCTGGCCCAACGCTGGACCAGCATCGTCCCAGCTGAGGGGATTCATGCTGCCAGTTCAGCGGCAAATTGATCAAATGCTTCAGAATGAGGATTATTATATCACATGCTTTGTCTAGACATGAATTTCTATAAACATTCTCAATCCAGACAGCTGCAATTTGCAAAAAAGAAATTTTGTTAACAGAATGTTTATGTTCCAATCTAAAAATATATGTTTACGTGGCATTTTCAAAGCCTCCACTCAGCACGACATTTCAATTTTCAAATTAAATCGCGAATCAGAATATTAAATATATATATATATATATATGTACTCAACAAATCCATCACATACAATATATGATAAAGGCAAACATATATATGTTCTCGCTAATTGTCAAAGATCAAACTTCTTCTGGTACTTTCAACACATTTTAAAATACACCCGTGACGTCAGTCAATTGTTAAAACAGTAGATTCGGATCTACGAATCTACTGTTATTTTGTACTGTTTCAGGTCGGGCACAATGTACGGGCTTAACCATGAAACTGTCTAATATATCATGATTTAGCTCTACTGACAATGAAATTGATGTTTTCTATATCAAATCTTAGAACACCTGTACATATTCTGTGTATTTTAAGTCGAAGAAAGAAGTCAATTACAATCGATTCGTAGATCCGAATATACTCGGCGCTTCGCGCCCCGTACATTTAGATCTACGAATCTATCAAAGTTCGTTCTTCCTCATCGACATAATACACTCAACATCACACAGTTTGACAGTGAATGACATACTTGAAACAAAGCAGGGTTATTCTCACACTATATGTGGTTTCCACGCTGGGAAATATTTCGGTATCAGCCTATATCACACTCTGTGCCGTGGTTTTCACTGAGAGATTTATATATCGGTATCAGCCTATATCACACTCTGTGTCGTGGTTTTCACTGAGAGATTTATATATTGGTATCAGCCTATATCACACTCTGTGCCGTGGTTTTCACTGAGAGATTTATATATCGGTATCAGCCTATATCACACTCTGTGCCGTGGTTTTCACTGAGAGATTTATATATCGGTATCAGCCTATATCACACTCTGTGCCGTGGTTTTCACTGAGAGATTTATATATCGGTATCAGCCTATATCACACTCTGTGCCGTGGTTTTCACTAAGAGATGTATATATCGGTATCAGCCTATATCACACTCTGTGTCGTGGTTTTCACTATCAGATGTATATATCGGTATCAGCCTATATCACACTCTGTGCCGTGGTTTTCACTAAGAGATGTATATATCGGTATCAGCCTATATCAAACTCTGTGCCGTGGTTTTCACTAAGAGATGTATATATTGGTATCAGCCTATATCACACTCCGTGCCGTGGTTTTTACTAAGAGATGTATATATCGGTATCAGCCTATATCACACTCTGTGCCGTGGTTTTCACTGAGAGATGTATATATCAGTATCAGCCTATATCACACTCCGTGCCGTGGTTTTTACTAAGAGATTTATATATCGTTATCAGCCTATATCACACTCTGTGCCGTGGTTTTCACTAAGAGATGTATATATCGGTATCAGCCTATATCACACTCTGTGCCGTGGTTTTCACTAAGAGATGTATATATCGGTATCAGCCTATATCACACTCTGTGTCGTGGTTTTCACTATCAGATGTATATGTATCATTGGGTTAACATCTGGTGTGCGCTGGGTCCCTCCAGGCCTACATTCATATTTAAAACAAACCAATACATTATTTGATTTGTCTGACCACTACATCATTCTAAGCCGGGAATGGAGAGTTACTGTTGATCAAGTACAGATCAGCTATCATGGTAGGCCTATGGTGTTATGATCAGTCACGTGTATCGAGCTGTTGATTATGAGGGATCCTCATTATGGTCGGATGTGTTTTAAGTCAGTTAAAAACTTCGGAGCTCAGCATTCTTAGCTGTGGTAAAAGCCTCGGCCTTTTCCACAGCTAAGAATGCAGAGTTCCTCCGTCTTTATCCTATACAGAAGATAAGTGTAGCCAGTGAAATGCTTCCTCCCCTGGTTAGCTGTAATGAGTGGCATAATCAACACAAAATTGGCATGATCACCGGAAGTGGACAGTGTTCATTTAGTGAGGCAATGTGCATTTACAATCCAAGAAAAACATGAGACGCCCAGTACTGTTTTAAAGTTTATTCCTTAGGATGCTTAAATATTTTTGCATGAATTATGGGGACCAGAGGGTCTTTTTCAATTTGACATCAGCATGAATGTCTTATTTAGCTCTTGCTGCTTTATTTCAATATCTATAATATGGGTCTCTGGTCATTATAAGTAGTTTAACTTTTCAGCGCCCTTCAGCGCGGACATCGAGTTTAGACGTCATAATCTGACGCCTAAAGTCGTCAGACTCTGACGTCTAAAGTCGATCTCCGCGCTGAAAGAATTAACCTTTACAGCGTGGGGATAGACTTTGGACGTCAGAATCTGACGTCTATAGACGTCAGATTCTGACGTCTATCGTCTAAACACGATCCCCGCACTGTAGGAGTAAAAATATTTCTAATAGCCGTAGACCCATAAAAAAGGTATTCAAATGAATCAGAAAGAGCTTACTAGGTCATTTATGATGATTTCAAACTAAAAAATAACATTTGGCCCCCAAGGTTTTTATAAAAAAAAATTAGCGCCTCAAGGATTATTGCGACGCTGGCCAGCATTAAAGCAACATTGGGTCAGTTTCTCATGACTCAGAGGTTGTTTAGGGATGACCCAGCGTCTGGGTCTGTTATTTGCTGTGATGGCTGTCCCATTGACAGCTTGTATACCCCCCTACAGGATCTGTCTTCGTCTGCGCATAGTCTGTTTTTTGCTGTGATGGCTGTCCCATTAGACGTGACCGCTTGTTTATCCCTCCCCCCTCCCCCCACAGGATCTGTCTTCGTCTGCACATAGTCTGTTTTTGCTGTGATGGCTGTCCCATTGGACGTGACAGCTTGTATATCCCCCCACAGGATCAGTCTTTGTCTGCACATTGTCTGTTTTTAGCTGTGATGGCTGTCCCATTGGACGTGACCGCTTGTATATCCCCTCCACAGGATCAGTCTTTGTCAGCACATTGTCTGTTTTTTGCTGTGATGGCTTTCCCATTGGACGTGACAGCTTGTATATCCCCCACAGGATCTGTCTTCGACTGCACATAGTCTGTTTTTTTGCTGTGATGGCTGTCCTATTGGACGTGACAGCTTGGATATCCCCCACAGGATCTGTCTTCGACTGCACATTGTCTGTTTTTTGCTGTTATGGCTGTCCTATTGGACGTGACAGCTTGGATATCCCCCACAGGATCTGTCTTCGTCTGCACATAGTCTGTTTTTTGCTGTGATGGCTGTTTTATTGGACGTGACAGCTTGGATATCCCCCACAGGATCTGTCTTCGTTACGATAAAGCCAAAATGGCTGAATTAATTTTTTTACATTTTGATTAAAAAACGCATTTTTCATACATTTATCACAAAAAAAACATTTTGTAAAACCCTAATTTTTCACTCTCCAGTGCTGCTAGAAGCAAAATATGTAGAATACCAGTCTGATCATAATGATGTGAAGAGACCCTAACTTATTTTGTCAAAACGATGTGTAGAACGTCACTTTGTTGGAAGATAGTGAAAATACACCTGTAAATGCACAATTGTACACTTTCCACTCAGAAACCAACAGATAATGTACGTATTTCACCAGGTGGGATATTGAAACAAAGAAAGATCTCCAAATGGTGTCTAGCTATTTCAGTTCAATATGGTGTCAATACAGCCCAGGCTTACTTGAATATTAAATTAGTGAATATTAAAATCGCCTTCTATTTGTTATTATTTATCAATAATATTATTACATTTTCACTCACTTGGAATTTTGTTCCGCTACCGCAACCCACAGTTAATTCTGTTGAAAATTACTCATATATCTAATTGTAGATAAAAAATTAGTAAATCTTGATGTTTTAACATTAATTTCATTTTCAGGGACAGTGATTCAACCCGTCTGGATTATAGAAAAAACAGCGTTGTAAGGGTTAATAGACTAATAAACATATTAGCAGGCAAAGGGTTATGGTACTCTCCCAAATAAGATGTGATTTGTTTGTTTGGTCGTGCCTTATTCTGTGAAACTCAATAGCCTTGACCTGCATTGTTTTCCCATGGCAATCTAATACAATGAAGTATGGAGGAGGGGGGAATTATATAACATTATTTCCCTGAGGAGCCATTCAAAAGGGTTTCCGGTGACGTCACTGCGTGTCATAGAATGACTGATTCCCCAGCAACTGTTGACATAATTCCAGGACAGCGTCGTAGATAGTGGCCCAGCATAATATTGACATTGAGCCAGCGTTTCTCGTTTGCTGAACCCCCGGGATTGCTAGAGGTGTCACATAACGCTACCTGGTGAGCGCAAGGTATGACAGACGAGACGCACAGTGACACCGGAAGGTGGCGCTCCTAAATACCGACGATATCTGAGCGAGAACCAAGCGAGATACTGCGTGATTCAGGACTTGTGATCAGTGACTCAATGTTGGTTAACCATTGGGCCAGGGTTGTAGGCAGTGGACAAGCATAAAACCAACTCTGGTTCAAGTAAACAAGTGATTTATTACTGTTGTTCTATAAAGATATGCAGTGCAATGTGGGAAATCGTATATCACTGATGTATTTTGTATAACATTTATTGGGTTGAACCTACTTGTAGAGACTAGCATCCACCCCGGATGAAATATGTTTACTTGTTTAATATTTTATGTTTATTGCATTGTCTTTATCACATTGTTTATTACGTACATGTATTACACAAATTTGCCATGTATACCTAACTTGTTTACTGCATGTATCTGTAATATTTTTTTTAATTTCTTCCATATAAAACAGTATATCGTTTTGATTTACACAACCATTAATATATGAAACCAGACTGTCAATGACACAGAAGCTCATTCCTAATTAGGACATAATTTAATTGCAAAATAAAATTTCTGAAATCCATGAGACAGTTCCATGCAAATATGGAACGGGCGCTTTCCAATAAACTAAACATAATTGAAATCAGTTCAGAATTGACGGATAATTTTTTTTTGTGAATGATCTCAATTAGGACTTAACTAGGGCATAAGTTAATTACGAAATACAATTTCCGGAATCTGAGAGGAATTTCTATACAAAGGTACGAGTTCTTTCAAACAAACCAAACAAAGTTGAAATCAGATAAGAATTGAGGGAGGAAAAGCATTTCAGAGTGTCCTAATTAGGTCCTAATTGTGTCATAACCTAATTTATAATCAAACAATAAAAAATCCGTGAGGAAGTTCTATGCACAAGCACGAGCTCTGTCGAACAAACAAACAAAATTGAAATCGGATAAGAATTAACAAACAAAATTGAAATCGGATAAGAATTAAGTTTAAAAGCATTTCTTTTTCATTGTCGACAGAGTGTCCTTGTTAGGTCTCAAGTACCGTATGTCACAAGTTTATTGGTAATTAAAATTTCTGAAATCGGCGAGGAAAATGTATGCATAGGTACGAGCTCTTTCAAACAAACCAAACAAAATTGAAATCGGATAAGAGAGTGAAGCATTTCTTGTGAATTGTGGACAGACGACAGACGACGGACGACAGACGACGGACGATGGCATAAATTCGGCTTAACAATAATACCCAAAAGTATGAGATGAAGTAACAGATAAATCATCAGGTCAAGTAGACTCGTGTTATATTGATATATTAATAATATTGATATATCAATGTGCGGGAGACCTGGTGTAGTGGTCATCGCTACCTCTTGTCTCGCCGGACTTCGCGGTTCATTGTTTGCTCACAGCCGCTTTATTCAAGCTTCAAACAAATACAAAGTTTGGAAGATTAAAAATAATTCGCCTGTTTTCGCCGAAACTCCGCACTCTGTGATGGTGGAGTTTGCCCAAACTAAAACTTACAATCAGTACGGTGCTTAGGGGACATTTCAAGAAAATAAATTGTAACTGAGAGTATTTAAGAGGTGCGCGCCAAATTATTTGGTGCGCACCAATTTATTATTTGGTGGGCACCAATTATTGATTTGATGCGCACCAAATCAAAAATTGGTGCGCACCAAATCATTTGGCGCGCACCAATTAATCATTTGGTGCGCACCAAATAACTTGGTGCCCACCAATTAAAAACACTCAGTTACAATTTAAAAATCTGAAATACTACTAAGTACTAGCGTTAGTATAGATATCAGGCTTTTTGGGGGTTAAATCTGAAAAAGTGCTAATAATTCTCTGTTGTATAGTAATAATATATATACGGCCCTATTAAAGTAAAAGTCACTTTTAAACTGTCATTTTTGCGTTGCATGCTTTTCGCTAATTACTCACGCAATTTTCAGCCGATTTTCATTATATTTGGCAAGCATTATTTTCTACTCTTACGGCAACTTCCCCAAATATTTCAATAAAATAGTGTGTAGTTTAAACGTTATACCATTTGACATGTAATAAATTTTGAATTGTGACGCTCTTTCATATCTCCATTAATTTCATTCAGCTTTAATCTCGACATTATACTACATGTCAAATGGTCTAACTTTTGAAATACTCACACAAATTTCGCAGCTAGGCTCGCAAAGAAAGTTTGCACAATTTCATGGAAATTGATCAAGAATTGACTGAGAAATCAGCGAAAAACACCCAACGCTGGTGGGAGTTGACTGCAACTATGGCAGCTTAAGGGTCAACAGTTTTGAGTTAACCCTAGAGCACTTAGTATCAGTAATGGCATGTAGGCTGAAGAATACAGTAACGCCCGCCTAATAACACCTAATAGAGCAGAGCAGTGCGCATCACCATCAAGTCCCACTGTCAAGGTCATTTAGTGATCAGTAAACCTGTACTAATGACCTCTGGTCAGATGTCAATGTCACCCGGAAGGTCAACAATAGCCGGATAAAATGCTAATAATGCCTGCACTATGTCAATGGCAGGATAAAGCCCTAATAATGCGGGGATATTGTCAATGTTGACATGCACCCGATTACACTACATGCCAGAACACATTAATGCTGGAATACTGTTGGGTTATTGTTGGGCCAGCGTCGCATATAATATTAAACCAACATTGGACCAGCGCTTAGTATTTGTCGGGACATCCCAGTGTCACAAACCAATACAACTGAAAAAAAGAGAACGCATTAGCTGATGGTGACTCCTGTATTGCAATGAAAAACCTGACTGGCTGCGTATCAAGGTAGAAGACAAAAAGATGGGCAATGCTCAAAAAGGACTGGTACCATAGAGCTAAAGGTTTATATGTACCGTAAATAAAATTTATTTAAAAGTTGATTATATTAATAAAAGAAATGCAACACATTTTTATCAAACTACGAAATATTCAGTGCATAAATTTGATATCTGACATCTTTTCTTAAGGAGAACTGCACTATGGGCACCACTACACACTCCATACACAGCTGTCCAGACTTTATTTTTATTATTATCCACAAATACATATATATTTTTCGTCATTTGATGCTGGGATTTGGAAACTATAGAAACAAAACAATTCATCCTCAAATAGATTAAAAATTAACACCATAACCTTAAGTGACCTCACATATTAGTGATTCGTGTCCCTTTTGACAACCGCACGTGTGTTCACTTCTAAATAGGTCAGTTATACGTCCCCCTTGACCTTGTCTGACCTTGTGACACTGTTTATTCTGGCGGTAACAGGTCAACACGTTCTCCCTAGTGAAGGTTAACAAGGTCATTTTGTGGCCCATCTGCACGTAATCTGTCACATCATCGCTTAGTTCACTAGTTTTTTTGGGTAAGTTTCCTGTTCCGGTTGTTTTGTTGCGTGGAAGCTGTGTCAATGTTGGGCCACCGTCTGCGACGCTGGCCCAACATTGACCCAACTTTGTGCGGAGCGATCATTAGCAGAAATGACAAACAAATATAAGATAAGATAAATGTCAACTGTCATTTTGTAAATAAATGATATCAAATAATGTGAATAAGCAATATCGATGTGTTACCTATTGGGATTGCGATCCATATAGGTGGCTTATATTTTGTTTGTAGCTTTATTTATTGTGTCATCCCTTCAGCTTCTCATTGCAGTCAGTTCAGACAAAAATGCAGCAGGATTTGTCCAGTTTACTGACTGTATATGATTAGGCTGTGGGCTAGGCTGGCTGTTGGTTTTATCCTTTCATACTATAAGCAGTGGAAGAATTAGAATTAGAATGATTTCAAATATTTCAGCGCCTTATGAGTTAAGCGTTAATCTATTATCTTTGAAATGTTTTTTTCAATGCGACAAGGGAGTTTGGCGGGTTAAAACCTGAATTTGAAAGTGCAAAGTACTATAGAAATTTCAACTGTAAAACAATGAAAAACACTCGTCACAAATAGGTATAATACAACGCGTGGGCAATCGATTTGACATTTTTGAGCGAAAGACCAAATAACATCATACAAAAGGCAAATTGATGAACAATAGGTAGTAATGTGTTTTTGTCGTGTACCTGACATCGCGGCTATTATCCTGATTATAGATATTGTAGGTCAGACTGTAACGGCCTTCATCTACGAAATGACTCACCACAGTTGGCTGAACCTCCAACCTTTAAAGCGCTGAAATATTTGTACATAAACCGAGGTTTTTTTTTCAATTTGAGATCATCATAAATATCTTAGTTAACTCTTTCTGCTTCATTTGAATACCTATGCAGGGATCGCCTTTAGACGTTAAATTCTGACGTCTGTTTACGTCAGAATCTGACATCTGAAGTCGATCCTCGCACTGAAAGGGTTACACCGCCATGTAACTGTAAATTGCACTCAATTGGACTTGTATATCTCGCTGACGCGATTACTCAATCTGCTGAAAAACAGAAAGCTGGGAAATATTTCAGGCAATGTCACTACTTTTTGAAAAGACTGTTGGACACGCCTCTAGGTGAAACATTGGTGAGCCTATATTCAAGTATGATTCAGGTCAATTAAAACACACCACTACATTATTTTCTTTGACCACTACATTCTAAGCCGGGAATGGAGAGTTATTGTTGACCAAGTACAGACCAATCATCATGGTAGGCCCATGTTGCTATAATCAGTCATATGTGACCGAGCTGTTGATTATGAGGATCCTCTTTTTGTTTGGATGTGTTTTAAGGCAGTTAAAACCCTCCGAGCTCTACATTATTAGCTGTGGAAAAAGCTTCGGCCTTGCCCTTTTCCACGGCTAATAATGTAGGGCTCCTCGAGCTTTATCCTATACATTAGATGTCATGCACAGAAAAGCAATACAATAGTTTGTGAAAGATGCTCAGTCAATCACATGAAATGAAATGCATGGGGTTTTAGGCCATCTTTGTGCATACATGTTGATGAAAGGAAGTGTATGTTATGTGATGATATTGAGGATGAATATCACTTTATTTGTATTTGTCAATTATATAAACAGCTGAGAAAGAGGTACATACCTGAATACTATTTTAAAAGACCAAATATACATAAATTTATAGAGCTCATGTCGAATGACGATACTAGAACTGTATGTAACCTAGCAAATTTTGTTTTTAAAGCTTTTTTAATTCGGAAGTCTCATATGGCCATCTCAACTTGAACTCTTTTGTTTAGTTTCAAATCTGTTTTTTGACAATGTATTGTACTGTTGTTGTGTTTGCACAAGGGCCACAGGCCTATTGCCTAATAAATTACTACTACTACATAGGCTAAACTCGGCCAGGAGAATCTCCTGAGGATGGTGAGATGAATGAGACGACACTGCCCTCCAGACTCAGGAAATTAGAAACCTGGCGGTCCGAGGCCGAGCTCGCTACTTCTCAGGCACGGAGCCTCCCCACACTATTAAATCTTTACGAATGAGCAGGGAAGAAACATATTGTTTCTTTGAAACTTGAATGCCAGAGCGGGGTTCTTACCCGCGATCTCCAACTTTCCAAGCAGGCAGCACTGCACCAGAGCCCCCGCCTCAGTGGATCAATTATTTCAATTTTTAATGTTTCTATTTATTATAAATAAATAAATTTGAAGCTGGATATTGAGTTAGCAATTACAGCTTCAAATAGAAGCAAACAAATTGAGCAGCAGCAACAGCAGCAGCAGCAACTGCTGCTGCAGCAGAGCAGCAGCGGCAGCAGCAGCAGCAGCAGCATCAGCAGTAGCAGCAGCAGCAGCAGCAGCAGCATCAGCAGCAGCAGCAGCAGCAGCAGCAGCAGCAGCAGCATCAGCAGCAGCAGCAGCAGCAGAAGCAGCAGCAGCAGCAGCAGCAGCAGCAGCATCAGCAGCAGCATCAGCAGTAGCAGCAGCAGCAGCATCAGCAGCATCAGCAGCAGCAGCATCAGCAGCAGAAGCAGCAGCAGCAATAACAACAGCAGCAGCAGCAGCAGCAGCAGCAGCGGCCAGCAGCAGCAGCAGCAGCAGCAGCACAGGAGGCTTTCATCGAGACTATTACGGTTATTGTCATCCAGACAATCATAGCCTGCGTGTACCAAATGTCTGCCCAGTGCTGGCTTTAAGTTGGCCCTTCATCGTTTACATCTGGCCAACAATAATCCAGTGTTGGATCAGCCTTGTGCTTTACCAGGCAGACAATGTCACTCACAATCAGTCCATATTTAATGGCATAAAACAAAACAAATATAATCTGACCTTATATGACCTCACGTGACCCCGCACGTGATTATCTAAAGTGCTGTGTGCCATTTTTCTCATATGCGATTAGTTCATCAGTAAAATGTACAGTCCGTGATTATATCCCTTACAGTGCGGGGATCGACTTTAGTCGACAGAATCTGACGTCTGTAGACGTCAGAATTCTGACGACTAAAGTCGATCTCCGCACTGTAAGAATCAACATATTTCTAATGGTCGTAGACCCATAACATAGGTATTCAAATGAATCAGAAAGAGCTAACTAAGACATTTATGATGATTTTAAATTGAAAAAACCCCTTTGGTTGCAATGTTTTTTTTTTCAAATTAATTCAGCGCTTCAAGGGTTAACCCCTGGAGTAAGCCCTATTGTTTTAATTGCTGTAAAAACAACACTTGTCACACATCGTATTAGCCTTCATCTACGAAATGGCTGCACAAAGTTGGCCTATTCCTTAACCATAAAAACGCCTAATTATTGTCAAATGAACCAAGAGATCAACATTTTTATTAAATTTGAAAGCATCATAAATGACTTAGTTAGCTCTTCCCGCTTCATTCGGATGATTATGTTATGGGTCTCACGCAATTATAGATATGTCACTCTTGCAGTGCGGGGATTAACTTTAGTGTGTTATTGTTCTCATAATGATAATAAAAATAATTATGTGTCAAATCTGCGATAATCATATACATTGCGACTTAAATTTAGCAAATTCAACTAATTTTTAGTCAATTAATCGCGGTGGAGAGACACAACTTCAAGTGACTAAACATTTCAATTGATTAGCGCGTTGCCCTGGGGGTTATGTGTAGCGAAAGAGTGTTGTATTCTATAACGAAATTTAAAGAACAACTGCATGACGGAGCGTGGACCACCTGATGATATAGCACCTTATAGAAATGGCCAAGGGGGGGGGGGGGGTCGAGTGAAAAAGGTCTTATTTAATACTAGCACTAAAACATTTATTTATTTATTCGTCATACACAGCACATGTACATATGAATACATTAGAGTTCATAAACAAATAGTACAATATGGCAGGTTATCTGACAACAGGCAATATACCTATACAAGCTCAGAAACCATCGTTTAGACGATGATGGGCCAACATCTAGTTTTGCTAATGTACCATTTCCCCATTTCCTGTAACAGGATGACGTGGTTTTTGTGATGGAGTTGCCACAGTTTTTGTCACGTAGCTGACATATTTCCTGCCACGGGAATGACAGTTTTTATTTATTTGCCAAGAAAAGTTACATTAGGACCTAATGATAATCCATCTAATTTATGATTACGTTAGTGCCTACGTGCTTACGTTTGTATCGTCTGCGAAAAAGAATTCAGAAATGTAACTTTGTTTTCAATCGTGATCTACAGATAACAATGTGTAAACAGATATATTTTAAAATTTCTGAATGTAGTAAAATGTAAATTATGGCTTTCCTGAAAAAGTTGAATGCCCGAACACATCCATAATTTATTCTACATTATCTGCTCAAGTGAATGTTTCGTCCCCGTCCAGCGCTGACTATTTTTATATAAGCCATGTGTTATATGTCTACGGTTATCATAAAATAAAATTACTCTTACAGTGCGGGGATCGACTTTAGATGTCAGAATCTGACGTCTACAGCCGTCAGACTCTGACGTCCAAAGTCTATCCCAGTGCTATAAGAGTAAGTGACTCTGTCAAGGAGAAAGAACGCAATTGGATAGATTCGTAGATCTGAATGTACGAGGCGCGCAGCGCCGAGTATATTCAGATCTACGCATCTATCGTAAATGTGTTCTTTCTTCGACTTAAAATACACAAAATAGGTACATGTGCTCCAAGAATTGATAGCTAAAATAGTCAGTGTGGTTAACCAAGAAAAACATTAGGCATGTAGTGTCATGGTAAAATCTGCATAGTAACCACTGTGCCTGCCCTGGCCAGTATAAAAATTAACAGTAGATTCGTAGATCCGAATCTACTGTTTTAACAATAGACTGACGTCGCCGGTGTATTTTAAAAAGCGTATGCACTACACAGTGTGTCCTACCACGTAATGTGTGCTCAAGTAAATGTATCTTCCCCGTCCATTATCCAGACACATCCACAATGTATTCCGCGGCACAATATTTGCTCAAGTGGAATAGTGATTAATGCAGACATAGAAATCTGAGCTGTATAATGTAGTCCAAATAATAGAATGTAGGGTATTGACTTAGCTAATATAATACACATAGAAATCTTGGCTATATAATGTAGTCCAAATAATAGAATGTAGGGCATTGAATTAGCTAATATAATCGATGCTGGTTATTATATCCAAGCGAAACACTGGTATGTTGTTTTAATGTTGGGACTATGGGACAATGCTTTATTGTGTTGGATATTATATTTCACAAGCACCTCGTACATTCAGATCTACGAATCTATCAAATTGTGTTATTTCTCCTTGACTTAAAGGGACATACCCAGGTGTAAAATCATAAAAAAATCAGTGATTTTTTTTAGGGTAATAATATGACCATATAATGTCAGAAATTCCTGATTTCTAATTATTGACAGCCATGTCAAAAATAAGAAATACGGGAATTTCGTCTCTATATCTAGCCTAACTGGTAAGTGCGCAGCACAAAAATTTAAAAACTTTTGCAGTTCTAGTCTATGGACATGTTTACATCATATGGTCATATTATTAAGCTAAAATAAAATCACCGATTTTTTAATGATTTCAGGTGGGCAAGATTTAAAAACTTTTGCAGTTCTAGTCTATGGACATGTTTACATCATATGGTCATATTATTAAGCTAAAATAAAATCACCGATTTTTTAATGATTTTAGGTGGGCAAGAAAAAGCTGTGTTTTTGTATGCTGATAGCCAATGTATGCTGAAATCAACAAATCAATGAAAAAAGTGAGGATAACCCTATTCAAATGATAAATTCACCTATGAAGACTCACGTTGAAATCCCCAAGTTAAAGCATTATTCAAATGAGATGTAAATATGTCATTATAAAATAAGATATAATAAAATGGTCAGACAATGGCGCCTTATTTCATTGCTCAATCGATAGTCTGCGGACCATTTTTGGGATACAACTTCACGAATGGCAATGATTATCAAACACAGAGACTGTTATTACAGACTATGAGATTGCTGAAATTCAATACGTTATGCCGCGTTATTACAGGGAATCAAAATGATTCAAAGGGAAAGCGTGCACCCTTGACCAATCCAGAAGATGATGCACATCCGGGTGTGTGAGAACAGGATATGCCTCCTGTTGGTTCTCGTTTCAGTCTCGCATTCACGTGACAGTTGACGAGATATCCCGTGGGTTGACCAGTCGCTTACCGGATGTTGTCATGTGATTCTGACAAGACACATTAGCCTCATGTACAGGTGTGCGGAATGTGCCTTATTACATCCGACAAAGGAGGTTATGTTCTTGGTCGTGTCTGCCTGTCTGTCTGTCCGTTTGTCTGTCTGCCTGCCAGCCTGCTTGCCTGCCTGCCTGCCTGCCTGCCTGCCTGCCTGCCTGCCTGCCTGCCTGCCTGCCTGTCTTGCTGCCTGCCTGCCTGCCTGCCTGTCTTGCTGCCTGCCTGCCTGCCTGCCTGTCTTGCTGCCTGCCTGCCTGCCTGTCTTGCTGCCTGCCTGCCTGCCTGCCTGCCTGCTTGCCTGCCTGCCTGCCTGCCTGCCTACCTGCCTGCCTGCCTGCCTGCCTGCCTGCCTGCCTGCCTGCCTGCCTGCCTGCCTGCCTGCCTGCCTGCCTGCCTGCCTGCCTGCCTGCCTGTCTTGCTGCCTGCCTGCCTGCCTGCCTGCCTGCCTGCCTGCCTGCCTGCCTGCCTGCCTGCCTGCCTGCCTGCCTGCCTGCCTGCCTGCCTGCCTGCCTGCCTGCCTGCCTGCCTGCCTGCCTGCCTGCCTGCCTGCCTGCCTGCCTGCCTGTCTGCCTGCCTGTCTTGCTGCCTGCCTGTCTTGCTGCCTGCCTCTCTTGCTGCCTGCCTGCCTGCCTGCCTCTCTTGCTGCCTGCCTGCCTGCCTGCCTGCCTGCCTGCTTACCTGCCTGCCTGCCTGCCTGCCTGCCTGCCTGCCTGCCTGCCTGCCTGCCTGCCTGCCTGCCTGTCTTGCTGCCTGCCTGTCTTGCTGCCTGCCTGCCTGCCTGCCTGCCTGCCTGCCTGCCTGCCTGCCTGCCTGCCTACCTGCCTGCCTGCCTGCCCGCCCGCCCGCCTGCCTGCCTGCCTGCCTGCCTGCCTGCCCGCCCGCCTGCCTGCCTGCCTGCCTGCCTGCCTGCCTGCCTGCCTGCCTGCCTGCCTGCCTGCCTGCCTGCCTGCCTGCCTGCCTGCCTGCCTGCCTGCCTGCCTGCCTGCCTGCCTGCCTGCCAGCCTGCCTGCCTGCCTGCCAGCCTGCCTCTCTCGGGCGCAGGAACAATCCATTTTACTTTTGGGATGATCCGGATTACAATCCAGATTGCATCAACCCAATGTTGTAGCAATGTTGGCCCAGCGTCGTAGACGTTGGGCCAACATTAAAACGACATTGGGTCAATGTCTTGTTTTTGCTGGGACGGCTACCTCGTGCCTATACAGGAATAAAGATTTTTCCACTTGGCGGTGACTGACAGCGATTTCATGCTACTATAGCATAAAAAATGTGGTGTGCGTTGTTGCTGTAATGATAATTAAAATACAATATTTACAATTTGCGAAATGCACAAAAGGGAATAATCAACACGATAAATGGTCGTAACGGTTGCCTTTATCATGTAAATTTCAGTTTTAGGTCGATATCTTTAAACCATCGATTTTAGGGTATACAGACAAACGTTTTAAAAGATACAGTAAAAGCTGGCGGTGGTAAATCGTTTAAGGGGAGGGGGGTGATTTTACATATTTTTGTATCAGTGTCAAATGCGTCACCAGCCAATAATTGCTCAATAGTCTCCAATTAGTTGATTTCTGAAGAGCTTAGGTCTGGATATATACAACACCAGTCCACCATCAGCTTCTAGAGCAGTGGTTCAAAAGGTATGATGTGACATGTGCGGATGGCGGCCATCTTGGATTTCCACAGAAGAGGACTGTGAAATGCTAAAATAATTTTAAAAATGTTATTTTAATGTCAAAATTAGTGGGAAAAGACATCTTACACAATATGCTGTGGCAAATGGTTTTAAAGGTAGCGGCCATTTGGGATTTTCTCTAATAAAAAAGTTTCCCAAACCCCTATCCCACCTTACTGTTTTTGGTCATTGACCATACCCATACCTACCCAAATCAGTTGAAAATAGCTTCCTACGCAATTTTTTCATAGATTTCCTAAAATATGGGCTAATTTTGGGTTACTAAATGAGTAATGTCGATTCTAGCGCGACATTATTCATCGCAGAATTGACAGTTTTCGCGAACTGTGCAAACTGGCCTTAGTAGTGTATTGTTCAGAATCCGAACAGTAGGGCGGCGTTTGTCATTTGTATGGACCAATCAGTGGAGATCACGTGGTGTGACGTCATTATGTCCCCGTTGCCTCTAATCAATGACTTCCCTAATTCCTCTAATCCCCAATTAACCAAGCGATCCAGTTGTTAAGCCTATAAGCCCTTGGAGTACTCTGAGGAGTTTTAACCCCTTGATTACCATGGGGATTATTAACAATTGTGTTGATTAATTGACATTTTCAATTTTCGTCATTAGAAGCTGGAAATTGCTGACGCAATTTCCAGCTTCGAATGACAAAAAAATTATATATACCTGTAGCCGGGTGTGTGTATGGCGGACTGAAGATATTACTACTCTGGCAAACGAGTCGACTCTTTCGCTAGATTCGTAGCGCTCAGGCATCACGATCCCAGGCTCGGTGGTTCGATCCCCGGGCTGGGAAGTTTCAACACTGTTACATATCTATCTAAAATGCTCCACTTGTTGACCCTTTCAGCGCGGGGACCGTCTTTATTAACCCTTCCAGCGCGGGGACCGTCTTTATACTCCAGAATCTGCCGTCTGTGGATATTCTGTAGATGGTCGCCGCACTGAATTGAAATACTTCTAATGGTCCTACACCTATAGCATAGGTATTCAAAAAGAGCTACCTGAGACATTTATGATGATCTTAAATTGATAAAACCCCTTTGATCTCCATGGTTTACACAAAAACTATTTCACACGATGTACCGTGGGTGATGGTATCCTTAAATTAATGTAGACATAAAGATCTAGATAACACAAAGCGTTCAGCCAATGTTAGTCAAACGTTGCGCCATCGTCGCCGACGATAATCTAACATTAAACCAGCTTTGATTGCACGCAGGCTTTGTTTGTCCTAAGTCACTATGACTATGACTGACAGACTGTCTGTCTGACTGACTGACTGACTGACTGACTGACTGACTGACTGACTGTCTGACTGACTGACTGACTGCCTGACTGACTGACTGACTGACTGACTGACTGACTGACTGACTGACTGACTGACTGACTGACTGACTGACTGACTGACTGACTGACTGACTGACTTACTGACTGACTGACTGACTGACTGACTGACTGACTGACTGACTGACTGACTGACTGACTGACTGACTGACTGACTGACTGACTGACTGACTGACTGACTGACTGACTGACTGACTGACTGACTGACTGACTGACTGACTGACTGACTGACTGACTGACTGACTGACTGACTGACTCTGACTGACTGACTGACTGACTGACTGACTCTGACTGACTGACTGACTGACTGACTGACTGACTGACTGACTGACTGACTGACTGACTGACTGACTGACTGACTGACTGACTGACTGACTGACTGACTGACTGACTGACTGACTGACTGACTGACTGACTGACTGACTGACTGACTGACTGACTGACATGATTATAGTATCGATACCAGGTTCCTTCTTCATCGATAATAATAGTATTGATATCAGATAGTATGCTTCCTTCTTCATTTGCATTGTCGCTGTCACTATCACCTTAGGGATATGGATGCAGACAAACATTACACAACTCAACAAGTGTTGCTAATCCTATAATCTATATAAGAGGAATTGATCACCCTCTACGAACAAATGACATAGTTAATAAGGTATTCAATATATTAATATCATAAAGACTGGTGTTGAAATAACAATCTGCATGTTCAGATATTATTAGATAACATATATTCTTAGATTTTTTCTCTTTAGTTTGTCATTGCCATTGCCATTACCCGGCTAAATTAATTAATTTAAATATATTACATTTTTTAACCACTTGAGGTTGTGTCTCGCCACCGCGATCCCTAACTTCGTGTTTTTTTTAAAATTAATCATATTTGTTTAATTTGAAACCACACATTTTGAAATATTTATGTTTAAGTCATTTCATGCCCAATATCAGTGATTTTATTGGCAAATAAAACAAAATAAAAACGACTACAGCATAATCATGATAATTATGAGGGATATTTAAATCGTTTTCTCCTATATAATATTTCGTGTTGTTTCTGTCTGTTTGCTTCATTTTTTCCGTAATTATTATTTATTTTGTCTAATATACTATACACCCAAAATGCCATCCACGACAACTACTTTCTAATTTGTTATTGAGGTCTCCCTTCCCTGTTTTTTTTGCATTTTGTTCTCAATTTGAATAATGTATTTTATGTATTTATTGTGAAATAAACATTTCGTTTCTTCGTGTTCTTGTTCTTAATCTTTGACTGAATTGTCAGCCATTTTAGTGCGGGACCGTCTTTAGACGTCAGATTCTGACGTCTAAAGACGCTCCCCGCACTAAAAGAATTAACATATGTATTTAAATGAGGTAGAAAGAGCTAAGTAAGGCATTTTTGATAATTTTAGGTTGGCAAAACCCATTTTTTCTCCATGGTTTATATAAAAATACTTCAACGTTGTAAGGAATAAATGGACTGCGAATAGAATGAATATTGCGGTCTTATTGTATGGGATGTTAAAGGTTGAGATATCAAAAACATTCGCCCAGTAAATCTCGAATGTCACATACACTAAGCAGATCTTTATAGCACATTTATAATAGTGTACAAAGCTAAAAGGCAGTAACTGCTTACTTTGAAATAAAGCAATTATTGTATTTTTGTTTTGTACGGCAGTATACTTTCTTCTATCCGTTCACCTTCTCGTATATAGCCATTTGTGTGACATTGGTGCTCGAGTAATTGCTTTGCCATCTATCACATTTCAGACACTCAATACATACTTAATTTCACGTCTAATGAGATGAATCTGGCACAGATATTGACGGAATGAATGAATGAATGAATGAATGGACAAACAAACCAACGAACAAAAGAACACATGAACGAATGAATGAATGAGTGCATAAATACATGAATCGACGAAAACGAACGAGCGAGCGAACAAACTCATTACATACTTAATTTCACGTCTGAATGATTGAATAAATAAACGAATGAATGAATGAATGAATGAATGAATGAATGAATGAATGAATGAATGAATGAAAGAATAAACAAATTATTAATAATTTAAAAAAATTAACAAAATAAATGAATGAATGAATGAATAAATAAATAAATAAATAAAAACATGAATGAAGGGATAAAATAATGAATAATTGAATGAAAGAATTAATAAATAAATGAATGAATAATTTTTTTTTAAATGAGTGAATCAATGAATAAATGAATTAATAAATGAATGAATGAATAAATGAATGAATAAAAAATAAATGAATAAATGAATAAATGAATAAATGAATAAATGAATAAATGAATAAATGAATAAATGAATAAATGAATAAATGAATAAATGAATAAATGAATAAATGAATAAATAAATAAATGAATAAATGAATGCATCATTGACTGAATGAATAAATGTATGTACCAGGAGACTCAGATGTATGAGAACGTGGGACAGACCACGTAGACTAGGATTACTGGAGCATTAACATCAGACATCAGACGGCGGTTGATCCATGCTCAGGCTGTGGGTGGGAAGATGCTATCATGACGTCACGTCTATCTTCCCACCCACATTATCTAAGTGGAATGTCAACCCAGATAACCTGATTATATGTGTCTGTGTATGAGTCTCTGATATCCAAGGCAGATATATATGCCCATGTGACGTATAGGATAAAGCCCGAGGAGCTCTACATTCTTAGCTGTGGAAAAGGTCGAGGCCGAAGGGTTTTAACTGACTTAAAACACATCTGACCATAATGAGGATCCCTCATATTCTAGAGCTCGGTCACACCTGACTCAATATATTACTATTAGGCCTACCATGATAATTGGTCTGTATTTGATCAACAATAACTCTCCATTCCCGGCTTAGAATGACAAAAAATAATAATGTAGTGGTGTTTTTTTAAATGAGATACAACCAGGTGACCTAAGTGAGATACTAGTATAGAAGAATAGGACTATACCCATGTTATATTCGCATACAAAAATTTGGAATTTCATCTCAATCTTAACCCGGTGAGCGATAATAACGACTACAACAGCTTGTGTCTGTTTTATTAACAGATTGAATCACAGTTATTCGGAATAAAATGTGTGTTTAGACGTCAAGATTATCCATTTGCTTGTCTCAAATTAAACAAATATGAGTAATTTTCACCCACTTCAGGTGGGTGAGAAATTAAATTAGATAACCTAGCGCTTAATGGGGTAACTTAAAGCGAAGATGCTCTTAGGCCACTGTGTTTTATTTCTCTGTCTTAGATCAGGAAAAAATAAAAAATCTAATGAGGCAGGGCGGTAAAAAAATAACCAATTTTTGAAAAAGTTAATGAGGGCGCCCAAATTAAAAAACATTTGACAATTTTTTAGAAAAGGTAATGAGGGCGACGAAATAAAAAAACTTTTGACCTATTTTAAAATAAATCAATGAGGGAGACGAAAAAATAGCAAAATAAAAACATAACTGGGAAAATGTTTTTTTATTACGTGAAATAAACTTGTTTTTCGAAATGTTTTTTTATCTCCCGAAATTAACTTTTTTTTTCGGAAATCGGCAACAATCTAATGCGCGCGCTGGGCAGATGAAAAACACATGTTTTTTTGGTAATGCGCGGTCTAAATCTAATGCGCGCGCTTATCTAAAACAAAGAAAAAACATAGTGGCGCTTTAACCTTTCCAATGAAAATGAGATAATTATCTCAATCTTATTTTTCTGGCGAAATAAGTTCCTGGATCACATTATCTGCAAAGGAATGACGCTGCGCCAACGTTCAACCAACATTGGGTCAACGTCTCTTTGCAGATCGTGCTCAGGTTGAATGTGAGTGGGAAGAAAACAAGTCACGTTGAACCAAAGATGTTTTAATGCTGGCCCAGCGTTGTTGATGATGGGCCGAAATTAAACAAACGTATCGTGCTTAGTGGGATCCGTCGAGAAAACGCCCAATGTTGGTTCAATGCTGGGCCACCGTCTACGACGCTGGCCCAGCATCAACCCAACATTGGTACATTGGTATCAGACATCAGACAGTTGCCGACTTTCTTTCAGTGATGAAGACACTATCAGGACGTCACGTGTATTATGAGAGCAAACACAAAACACTGACCCAACGTTAGCTCAATGCTGGGCCGGTGTCGTAACTGGTGCCAACATTGACCCAGCGTTGGGTTAATATGTAGTGGATTATGACGATATCCACCACCCACGAGATATCGACAAACACGGAAAGAAAACAGATCCTTATTAGGACGTGTGGTTTCCATGGTGTACAAATGTCATGACACTTATAGGTGAACTATCACCCCTTATAAAGTATGAATAATTATGTCCTTATATGGGGTGATTGACTATCATGTGACCCTCTCAGAGGGTCACATGATAGCCAATCACCCCATATATGGGGTGATTGGCTATTATGTGACTCTCTCAGAGGGTCACATGATAGCCAATCACCCCATATAAGGAAACACTTGTGCCCCATCTTGTGGCGACTTTGATTTATTTGTTACAAATTTATTCATACTATATAAGGGGTGATATGTCACCTTTAAGATTTACATACGATCAGAGTAAATATAGTGCACGATTACAGACCACGCCCACTCAGTTATTTGGTTATTGAAAAGCAGTAGTCCACTGTGTACCAACACCGAGGCAAGTCGGTCCCCGCACTGAAAGAGTAAAATATTTATAATGACCGTAGACCCATAACATAGGTATTATTCTAATGTAATTGAAAGAGGTAACTAACCAGGCTCGATTCGCACCGTTCTTAACCCATGAAGCGATGATTTTTTTTATGAAAACCATGGGAACCAGAATCTAATGTCTACAGTGGTAGTTCAGGGATATCATGCGGGAATATTGTGTGAAATCTGATGATCTGTCATTAATTGACGCCTCCAGCGGGTGGTAGTATCGCTGTACTGAGAGCGTGGCACAAACAGGTGCGTTGAATCGATGTTGTTTGAATAATGGGCCAGCGTCGCAGACGTTGGCCCAGTCTTGAAACAGGATAGGTTCAATGTCTCTTGTATCTAAGCGGTTGACTTTTTCTACTATAATAATAATAATGTTTTTTTTTCGGCGTATGACACTAAACATGTTAAAGCGACATAACCAGGCAAAAATCATCAAAAATCAGTATTTTTATTTTGGCTCCTTGATATGTCAATAATATGTCAACATGTCCATAGACTGGAATTGCGTAGGTTTTTAAAATTGTGTGTTGCGCATTTATCAGTTAAGCGAGAAATATTAATATGAAAATTATTATCAGACATGCATGTCCAAAATTTAAAAGATTTGCGCAATTCTAGTCTATGGACATGCTCACATGTTGCGGCCATATTAAGACGACAAAAAACAAATATTGATCTTCTGATGATTTTAGCCTTATTGTGTCGATTTAACTATGTTGCGTTTGCATGGAACCAGCGATGTTTCAATGTTGGACCACCGTCTGCGACGTGGGCCCAAGATATAGCCAGGTGAAAACATTGCAGGTCAAGGTTTTTGAGTTTCGCAGAATATCTGCTTATTTTTCCGCATCAGCGCCTCTCTACCACCTATATCTGATGATGCCCGTTCTCAGCACGGCCAAGGAATGGCTACGTGCTGGAGAGGGGACAACCAGAACACACTTTACTTCACCCACGCTCGCCTGAGATTGAGAAACCGAAGGGGACACGTAGTGGCCGAGTCAACCAGTCACTCAGTCTGTACGCTCAAGAAAGAAGTACATCGATCACCTCACCAAGTATCCTTCACCTTCAGGGAAGGCAGGATACACCATTGCCGTGTCGTCCTCTCCGAATATTTACTTGACCCGAAAATCCAACATGGCGGTGACTGAGAGCGATCCCGAACCCAGGGTCCGAAAAATGTCCATAACTTTTTAATGACTGTGCGACCTCTGAGCTAAGCATGCGGGCATGGAACTGAAATGTTACTGATTCTAAAACACCTATTTTTAACCTGATTATTCCCCGATATTTCTGATATGACAGTTCAAAGAAATGTCCCACGATTTAGTTTACGGTCAATCTGTGGCTGAAACCTGTTTCAGCCACTGGGGATAGAGACACCAGAGTACGTCGATAACCCTCTGTACACAAGGGCATATGCTCGGTATGTGAAACCAAAAATTTTTTATCTATGCCAAATAAATTTATAAACAATGTCAATGATTTGACTAGCTGCACTTTCAACAAAATTTCTTAAGCCTTATCTCCTGTTGTGACCGTATATATAAACACGGGCTGAAGCTAGTTTCAAATCAAATCTAATGTTAAAGGAACTAACCCAGGCTAAAATCATAAAAAATCGGTGATTTTATTTTGGCTTCTTAATATGACCATATGATGTAAACATGTCCAAAGACTAGAACTGCAAAGGTTTTTTAATTTTTCTGCTGTGCATTCACCAGTTAGGCTAGATAGAGACGAAATTCCTGATTTCTAATTTTGGAGAACCATGTCAAAAATAAGAAATACAGGAATTTCGTCTCTATATCTAGCCTAACTGGTAAGTGCGCAGCACAAAAATTAAAAAACTTTTGCAGTTCTAGTCTATGGACATGTTTACATCATATGGTGATATTAATAAGCCAAAATAAAATCACCGATTTTTTGTTGATTCTAGACCTTTAAGAGTCACCCACGCGTGTTTGATGCGTCAACAAACGACTTCAAACAGGATTTATTAGCAATTCATACGGAGTCTGATGTGTAGGTGGGTGATAGAGTCAGAAGTCAGAAGGCTGCTTATTTTACTTCACAGGTAAGCGGATACCGCCTTTTAACTTTAGAGCCTAGTAGGCGTGATATAGATTGCTACAAGATACAGACAAACATATGAACGTGTGATGGTAAAGGCTTCTTCAGATTACTCTGCTTTCTATCGCTTTTTTTGTGTATCAAACCTTTCAGTGAGGGGACCGACTCTAGACGTCAGAATTTGACGTCTGTAGACGTCAGATTCTGACGTCTAGAGTCGATCCCCGCACTGAAAGAGTTAAACGTTTATAATGGCCGTAGGCCCATTACATAGGTATTAAAATGAAGCGCAAAGAGCTGAATAAGTCATTTATAATGATTTCAAATTGGAAAAAGACTTCGGTATCCATGGTTCATACAAACATATTTTAGCGTTTGAGAGGCAAAAATATACTGAGGAATTTTTTTTGTCACTTCTACGGATTTAAAAAACCCTATTTTGTTACAATTATTTGCTACAAAAATCGCCGATTTCAGCTTCACCAACCCAACATAGGTATTATTCTAATGTAGTGGAAAGATCCATTGTATCAGCCCAAGTGCGGGACCGCCTTTAGACCTGAGAAGCTGACGTCTATCACCCTTCCTCTCTCTCTTGAGAAATATATCTTATCTATATATGTTTTTTACTTATAGTGATTTCGAGCTACTTTTTCCGATGGCGAGATTCAATATAGCATCGAGAGCTTCCCGGTCTGTCAAAGCGTGGTAAATTCTGAATAGGCCCTATATGCGCTATCAAAAAAACAACTTTTCGTCATTTATGTTCTGTCCATACCGACATTTGTAATTTTGTGAAATCACCTGTTTGTAGGGTGTGATCAATAAAGTTATATTCTAATAAATCTGCATATTTTATTTCTAGCAATTCGGTTCTGTGGTACACACATATTAACGCTTTAAAGTTCTGTATATCTGTATCTACTGTATATATTTCATATTATTTTAGAACTTTTCTTGAATTCTAGAATTCGTAAGTTTTCAATTCGGATTTTTTTCGTTATTAGATCTAAAAGATCAGTGAGCTGTGAAATGTCACTTTTTAGTTTTAATGGCGCCTACTCAACCGTGAAATCAACAAATCTCTCATCCGTCGTCATCACAAGTAAAGTAGGCGTTGTCCATGTCAACAAAGATACCAGGCCAACGTTAAGTCAGCTTTGGAGTTGTGCTGGTGACAATGGACTGCATGCAGTATTGTTATACAAACACATTACTAGTAATTAGTAAAACGATTCCAGTCACTGACTTATATCATCGTCACCAATAGCAGGCGGGTACAAAGAGAAGGTCAAAGCATGTTATCATGAATGGTACAAGGTGTCATCACCCCTTGGGGACCTTGAAAATGACGAAATGGGCGACCAAGGGGAATAGATTCAAAAGGAAGGTCTGCTTCGAAAACGGAAATCTCGGGCTCGAAAACCCCTAATGGCATTCAAGTTCAAAATAAACAAAATGTTTCTTCCCTGCCCACTCGCGAAGATTCAACATTGTGTGGAGCCTTTGTGCTCGAGAAGCAGCGAGCTTGACCTTAGACCGTCAGGGCTCGAATTTCGAATCTTGTGTCTGAAGGGAGGTTTTCTTGGCCACGTTTAGCCTATATGTGCACACACTTGGACTAAACCCCATTCATTTAATTCTTTTGTAGAATGTAAAAGGCCGAGTTATCATGACGATGTACCGTGCTCACTTGACTACGGACCGAGTTCTCCTCACAGTATGCCGTGCTCACTTGACTACGGGCCGAGTTCTCCTCACATTATATGCCGTGCTCCCTTCTCTACGGGCCGAGTTCTCCTCACAGTATATGCCGTGCTCATTTCACTACGGGCCGAGTTCTCCTCACAATATGCCGTGCTCACTTCACTACGGGCCGAGTTCTCCTCACAGTATATGCCGTGCTCACTTCACTACGGGCCGAGTTCTCCTCACAGTATGCCGTGCTCATTACACTACGGGCCGAGTTCTCCTCACAATTTGCCGTGCTCACTTCACTACGAGTTGAGTTCTCCTCACAGTATGCCGTGCTCACTTCACTACGGGCCGAGTTCTTCTCACAGTAAGCCGTGTCACTTCACCACGGGCCGAGATCTCCTCACAGTATGCCGTGCTCACTTCACTACGGGCCGAGTTCTCCTCACAGTATATGCCGTGCTTACTTCACTACGGGCCGAGTTCTCCTCACAATATGCCGTGCTTACTTCACTACGGG
Source organism: Flabesymbios commensalis (assembly GCA_964017125.1). Classification (NCBI taxonomy): domain Eukaryota; kingdom Metazoa; phylum Annelida; class Polychaeta; order Terebellida; family Flabelligeridae; genus Flabesymbios; species Flabesymbios commensalis. The sequence goes on from OZ024907.1 coordinate 7,975,855, forward strand.
CCGAGTTCTCCTCACAATATGCCGTGCTCACTTCACTACGGGCCGAGTTCTCCCCACAGAATAAGCCGTGCTCACTTCACTAAGGGCCGAGTTCTCCTCACAATATGCTGTGCTCACTTCACTACGAGTTGAGCTCTCCTCACAGTATGCCGTGCTCACTTCACTACGGGCCGAGTTCTTCTCACAGTAAGCCGTGCTCACTTCACCACGGGCCGAAATCTCCTCACAGCATGCCGTGCTCACTTCACTACCGGCCGAGTTCTCCTCACAATATGCCGTACTCACTTCACTACGGGCCGAGTTCTCCTCACAGTATGCCGTGCTCACTCCACTACGGGCCGAGTTCTCCTCACAGTATGCCGTGCTCACTTCACTACGGGCCGAGTTCTCCTCACAGTATATGCCGTGCTTACTTCACTACGGGCCGAGTTCTCTTCACAATATGCCGTGCTCCCTTCTCTACGGGCCGAGTTCTCCTCACAGTATATGCCGTGCTCACTTCACTACGGGCCGAGTTCTCCTCACAGTATATGCCGTGCTCACTTCACTACGGGCCGAGTTCTCCTCACAGTATATGCCGTGCTCACTTCACTACGGGCCGAGTTCTCCTCACAGTATATGCCGTGCTCACTTCACTACGAGCCGAGTTCTCCTCACAGTATATGCCGTGCTCACTTCACTACGGGCCGAGCTCCTCTCACAATATGCTGTGCTCACTTCACTACGGGCCGAGTTCTCCTTACAGTATATGCCGTGCTCACTTCACTACGGGCCGAGTTCCTCTCACAATATGCCGTGCTCCCTTCACTACGGGCCGAGTTCTCCTCACAGTATATGCAGTGCTCACTTCACTACGGGCCGAGTTCTCCTCACAGTATGCCGTGCTCACTTCACTACGGACCGTGTTCTCCTCACAGTATGCCGTGCTCACTTCACTACGGGCCGAGTTCTCCTCACAGTATATGCCGTGCTTACTTCACTACGGGCCGAGTTCTCCTCACAATATGACGTGCTCCCTTCACTACGGGCCGAGTTCTCCTCACAGTATATGCCGTGCTCACTTTACTACGGGCCGAGTTCTCCTCACAGTATATGCCGTGCTCACTTCACTACGGGCCGAGTTCTCCTCACAGTATATGTCATGCTCACTTCACTACGGGCCGAGTTCTCCTCACAGTATATGCCGTGCTCCCTTCACTACGGGCCGAGTTCTCCTCACAGTATATGCCGTGCTCACTTCACTACGGGCCGAGTTCCCCTCACAGTATATGCCGTGCTCACTTCACTACGGGCCGAGTTCTCCTCACAGTATATGCCATGCTCACTTCACTACGGGCCGAGTTCTCCCCACAGTATGTCGTGCTCACTTCACTACGGGCCGAGTTCTCCTCACAGTATGCCGTGCTCACTTCACTACGGGCCGAGTTCTCCTCACAATATGCCGTGCTCACTTCACTATGGGCCGAGTTCTCCTCACAGTATGTCGTGCTCACTTCACTACGGGCCGAGCTCTCTACACAATATGCCGTGCTCACTTCACTACGGGCCGAGTTCTCCTCACAGAATGCCGTGCTCACTTCACTACGGGCCGAGTTCTCTACACAATATGCCGTGCTCACTTCACTACGGGCCGAGTTCTCCTCACAGAATGCCGTGCTCACTTCACTACGGGCCGAGTTCTCTTCACAGTATGTCGTGCTCACTTCACTACGGGCCGAGTTCTCCTTACAGTATATGCCGTGCTCACTTCACTACGGGCCGAGTTCTCCTCACAATATGCTGTGCTCACTTCACTACGGGCCGAGTTCTCCTCACAGTATATGCCGTGCTCACTTCACTACGGGCTGAGTTCTCCTCACATTATATGCCATGCTCACTTCACTACGGGCCGAGTTCCTCTCACAATATGCTGTGATTACTTCACTACGGGCCGAGTTCTCCTCACAGTATGTCGTGCTCACTTCACTACGGGCCGAGTTCTCTTCACAGTATATGCCGTGCTCACTTCACTACGGGCCGAGTTCTTCTCACAATATGCTGTGATTACTTCACTACGGGCCGAGTTCTCCTCACAGTATATGCCGTGCTCACTTCACTACGGGCCGAGTTTTACTCACAGTATATGCCGTGCTCACTTCACTACGGGCCGAGTTCCTCTCACAATATGCTGTGATTACTTCACTACGGGCCGAGTTCTCCTCACAGTATATGCCGTGCTCACTTCACTACGGGCCGAGTTCTCCTCACAGTATATGCCGTGCTCACTTCACTACGGGCCGAGTTCCTCTCACAATATGCTGTGATTACTTCACTACGGGCCGAGTTCTCCTCACAGTATGTCGTGCTCACTTCACTACGGGCCGAGTTCTCCTCACAGTATATGCTGTGCTCACTTTACTACGGGCCGAGTTCTCCTTACAGTATGTCGTGCTCACTTCACTACAGGCCGAGTTCTCCTCACAGTATGTCGTGCTCACTTCACTACGGGCCGAGTTCTCCTCACAGTATATGCCGTGCTCACTTCACTACGGGCCGAGTTCTCCTCACAGTATGTCGTGCTCACTTCACTACGGGCCGAGTTCTCCTCACAGTATATGCCGTGCTCACTTCACTACGGGCCGAGTTCTCGTCACAGTATATGCCGTGCTCACTTCACTACGGGCCGAGTTCTCCTCACAGTATGTCGTGCTCACTTCACTACGGGCCGAGTTCTCCTCACAGTATGCCGTGCTCACTTCACTACGGACCGAGTTCTCCTCACAGTATGCCGTGCTCACTTCACTACGGACCGAGTTCTCCTCACAGTATGCCGTGCTCACTTCACTACGGGCCGAGTTCTCCTCACAGTATATGCCGTGCTCACTTCACTACGGGCCGAGTTCTCCTCACAGTATATGTCGTGCTCTTTTCACTACGGGCCGAGTTCTCCTCACAGTATATGCCGTGCTCACTTCACTACGGGCCGAGTTCTCCTCACAGTATGTCGTGCTCACTTCACTACGGGCCGAGTTCTCCTCACAGTATATGCCGTGCTCACTTCACTACGGGCCGAGTTCTCCTCACAGTATATGCCGTGCTCACTTCACTACGGGTCGAGTTCTCCTCACAGTATGTCGTGCTCACTTCACTACGGGCCGAGTTCTCCTCACAGTATATGCCATGCTCACTTCACTACGGGCCGAGTTCTGCTCACAGTATATGCCGTGCTCACTTCACTACGGGCCGAGTTATCTTAACAATATGCCGTTTGTTACATTTACAGCGTGTAAATTGCATTATCTAACGCTCTAAACCTGATAGCTAGACGGAGTAATTCAATCTGAACAGCACGGAATAAATAGGAAGAAATGTGATTATTATTAAATGTATCCATGGTAACGCTTTGTGTGCTATGATGCTATGGTGCTACATTATGTGTGCTGCAGCCATTTCGACATTAATGTAGTCACACTTGACGCTTCACAGCCAACCCAATGGTGATTTAATGTTGGGACAGCGTCGCAGACTGATAGCACCAGGCCTGCATATCAATAAGAAACTTTATTTATAGAGGGGAGACCATTTAATACGTTGTACTAATTTGCAATGGGCCTCTTTACACACATGCAATAGTACAATGATTTAAATATGCACAAAACTAATGTAAAATATAACACAGAATATAATACAAACTATAATACAATATATGTGCATAAAACTGAAATTTATCCAATAAAATAGTTATTTAGAGGCTGATCAGTTACAAAATAATAGAACATTTTTTCATAAATAAATTATTTTCTTCATTCGAAACTGGAAATTACGTTAGCAATGCTGGCTTCGAATTAATAAAAAAACTATAAAGTGAAAGGTTAAACCTCGTTGTGGTAATCACATCTTTGTATCTTTTTAAAAAAAATGTATTGGTAGAAAGCTAAATGAAAAAAACCCATTGACCCTATGAGTGCTGTAGTTACATCCATTTTCTCTGGTAATAACCTTTTTCGCGCTGTAGCTATAATAAGCCGTGGGCCACCATTCAATTAAAAGGGGGGGGGGGTGGAGCTGGAGTTATTTAACTGGACAAATTATTTATTTCGCCTCTTGCATGCAATATTATTTATATCACACTCTGCTTCAAAATATTTATTTCACTTTCTTAAAATTATTTCTTAATTTTTTTTTCCACAAAGTTGCATCCAAAACTAGGCTTAGTATTGATGTAGGAGCTAAGAAAACGGCTGAAGCGAGGCTACACAAATTCAATCATCATTTAGTGATGCCGAGCGAATCGAAGCAACATTTTTTTGAAGGCAATTAAATATTATTTTTGTCCTTCAGACATGTATTTCTTTCATAAAAAATCTGTTACAAAATGTTTATTTCAAAAATACTTCAGCCCCCCCCCCCCCCGGAGATTGAATGGTAGCCCCCTTATGTATACATGGAGATATCGTGATATTATTTGAATAAAACTACTTAAAGCCTTTCAGTGCTGGGATCGACTTCAAACATCGGAATCTGGCGTGTATTGACGTCTATAGACGTCAGATTCTGAAGGCGATCCTCGCACGTAGACCCATAACATAGGTATTTAAATGAAGCAGAAAGAGCTAGTTAAGGCATTTATGATGATTTCAAATTTTGTCTCAATGATTTATTTTTAAAATATGTCATCGCTTTCAGGGTTAAGATGTGTTACTTTATAATTGATATAAGCCTATTACATTTGGGTTTCAAATGATTATATAGCGCAAAATATAGTTTATATTTGTATCCTCTTGTCTCGCTACCGAAAACCACAATTTAAAGTGGCTAAAAGCACTGATATCTGTTTTATTTGAATCCTCATAGTTTATCATTGGATGTTTGTCTCGACAACTCTGTATATTCCCCATCCCACCGTATATATTCCCACGTTTCTCCACAGACGGCATAATCTTGTCCTTATTTAATCTGCGTCATTACTATGGCTGCAGTCTGCTGCTTAAACCAATTAGAGCAGGCAATGTGTTAGAATGCATAAGATCTCCTGTTACCCACATTCTGATGCTGCTATGTTGCCCTACAAAGCCGAAAGGCAGTATGTGCTTACTTTACGAGTAAGCAGATACTGCCTTTTGACTTTGCCATTATTGCTGTACAGTAATTCACTACGCGGCTTCTGCGCATGTCAACGAGAAAGAACGAAATTCTTTGGTGGATCAAAATGTACATCGAGCGTCGAGTATATTTAATTCTCAATGTCAAGGTCGACTTTGCAAATAATATGGACAAGAATTGTAGAATTGTCAATAAAAGTGTAAATCCGTAGATCCGAATAAACTAGACTGATATCACAGGTGTATTTTTAAATAATGTGCATTATTGCATAAATGAATGAATGAATGAATGAATGAATGAATGAATGAATGAAACAATGAATGAATGAATGAATGCATGGATGAATACATAAATGAAAGGATGAATGTATGAATGTATGAATGAATGAATGAATGAATGAATGAATGAATGCATGAATGAATGAATGAATGAATGAATGAATGAATGAATGAATGAATGAATGAATGAATGAATGAATGAATGAATGAATGCATGAATGAATGAATGAATGAATGAATACATTAATGAATGAATGAATGAATGAATGAATAAATAAATGAAAGGATGAAAGGATGAAAGGATGGATGGATGAATGAATGAATGATTGAATGAATGAATGAATGAATGAATGAATGAATGAATGAATGAATGAATGAATGAATGAAACAATGAATGAGACAATGAATGAGTGAATGAATGCATGAATGACTGAAACATTGAAACAATAAAAGAATGAAGCAATAAATGAGTTTAGTTTTCGGCCACTTTGTGTACATAAAGCCTAATCGGCTAATCGGAAAACTGCGATTTCAGTGTGAGGCTTGGATTGTAGCAGCAATTCCACTCCCACAGTGGATGAAAATGACATAATTGTATACAATATATAGAAGTGTGATATATCTAACGATAGACATCGCAATCTATGTCGAGGAGAACGAAAAAATGACATATTCTTAGAGATTAATAGATTGCGCAGAGTATATTAGTCATGTACGAATCTAGTTTAAAGTGATTGTTCTCTCTTCGACTTAAATACACATAATATGGCTCGAAGACTTGGTAGACTGTCCCCACTTCATTATCAGTCAGAACAAAAAGATCATTACCATTGGCAACAGAGACAGGACGATATCGATAAATCCCTAGTAATGAAATATATTGATCTAAACGCAATAGAAGACAAAATTCATTTTTATGTAACTGTGATTTTTATAATAAGTTGAGAGATACACTTTGTCGGAATATTAATTCTATCGAACCCTCTGTAATAAATATTTCAGCCATGTTAGGAATCGATTTATTATTTTTTTTAATAAATGATAAATTTGTAAAATATGTAGCTGATTTTATTTGAAATGCCTGGTATAAACTGCAAAATGCATTATTTATCTGAATACATTGTGTTGTTTTTGTTTATATTATTATTATTATTATTGTCAAACTTAGGCTATATTGCACCTTTTATATATTATAATTATATTTATAGTGACTAATAAGTCCTCGTTAATATCTATCTATCTAGTATCGTTAAAAGCTCAATACCGTGGTAAACTTGAACAGTATGAAAAATAACTATGGATTCGTGATTCGTTATAAAAAGAGTTTTCTTAATTGTTTGCAGACATTGATAGATATTGTTCTGCTAGGGTGCCAGAGGGGCAGCCTCGGCCCGCCCCTCATCGGTGGGCCCATTTATGCATATATGTACGTTTTCATAAAGCTTGAAATCAAATCAGAGGTAACTAAAATTGTTCACGGATATTGCTGACGAAATAGGATAATCTGAGAAATCTATATGTTGTAATATATGTTTCATGTGTTGTAATATTGATTTCTATTTATACTGGACGACATTGTAGCTTGAAATTAATGCGGAAATGCTAAGAGTACAGTGTGACAAAATGACAAAAAAAACCCTTGAGGTGCTCACCACGTCTAAGCCGTTATCCGCCATTTTATCTAACATTAGAACAACATACTTTGAAATTAGCCTTAAATTCAATAGATTAGAATATTTTTTATTGAAATTTTGCACATGATAGTGTTTGTCACCCACTTGAAGTTGTGGGTCGCGGTAGCGAGACAGAACTTCAAGTGGGTAACAAATAATTTCTATAACTTACTATAAATTCAAAGGATAATAACAAACAATACAATACAACTTATTCGAAATAGGAATATGGTAACTTGAAGCCGTCGTCATTCATAAAACCTGTGGGTATGAAGCGGATAATCGTTATGTTTCAGCGTAAGTATGTCAAAAGTCAAAGAAAAATAAATATATTCAATAGATTCGTAGAAGGTATATGAGCGTCGGAGCGCTGATCGATTCAATTCATAACTACGAATTTCTTTTTTCGACTTAAAATACAGATCACCTGTACATGGGCGTCGTGCGGAGACTTATAATAAGCCAGCGCGCCCAATATAACTGAACTGAGATTCGAGAAACAGAGACTGTAGATTCGAAATCTACTCTTTCAACACTAAACTGGTGTCACTGGTTTATCTTAAATGTAAGTTTTGATTTCGGCTCGTTTTGTGATATAATTCCTTATATTTCCAATGCCAGCTGTTCATATTTCTGTCAGTTAAGTGATGATTATTGATATTTTATGTGGTACGCCTCCTTTAGAAATATCTGATGCCGACAATCATTTTTGAAAAAATTGAGACCTTTATATGTCGGCCAAACATTCCCATCCTAAATCTTCTGTGACAGAACGGTAAATGGACTGTGATAATGAATCTAATTTGGATTTACAACGCCTCTGAGCTCTTTAGAAGTCCATTCGTTCTTTATTTTTATTCTAATCGACTTTTCTATATTTACGTTCTTTCTGATTTCAGCTTGGTTTGTGATGTAATTCCTTCTATTTTCCTGTCCGATGTTAATTTCTGTTAGTTATTGCATGACTCCGTTCTGACTCTGAGTTTATCTGCAAGTCAGCGATTATTTCCTCCCTTGTCAGTCTGTCATGGGATTGTTTCTTGACAGGTTATTATGGCGGTATTATATCAATTGAATAATATAGCACTATTTCAATGACTGGTGTGAGCCTTTAGGCCTTTAGGCGAACACCTTTGTCATTGAAGAGTGCTGTGTTTTGCATACAGGACGAAGAATAAATACCGTATGTATAGTCTCATACACCAACTAACAAAGATATCATCAATCGTCAAACGGATACTGAATGTGATATGGGCTGATACCAACATAGTGGTCGCATGGTAAAAAAACACTATACCGAGTGCGAAATTAATTCATAAAAAACAACATTAAAAAGATGAATCAGTATAATATCCTTATGTTTTATTACATTTTCTTACCTTTGTTCTGAGGTCAGTTTGGTTTGTGATATAATTCCTTCTATCTGCGGCCTGATAATTATCTGTGTGTAAATGACTCAGTAAGTCAGTGATTATTTCCTGCTTTGTGTCTGTGATGGTATTGTTTCTGTGGCCTCCTCGCGTCTCTACACTTGGTAATGTTTCTGATGATGAGTTGTTCTCCTGTCTCTGCACCTGATATTTCTGATGTTGAGTATGTTCTCTTCCTGTCTCTGGACCTGGTGTTGTTTCTCACGTTGGTTATTGTCGTGATGATGGTGTATGTCCCGCCTTTATATGTCTCTGTAGCTCACTCTGCCACCTGAATCATCCACTCTCTACTCGCTATCTATTCCTCACTTGGCCTCTGTCTCTCTCTCTGTGACAGTGTCACCAAACCACAACCAACTCCCCCTCACCCCCACCCCATCCTAATGCCTGCACATCAGCAGCAGCAGCAGCAGCAGCAGCAGCAGCAGCAGCAGCAGCAGCAGCAGCAGCAGCAGCAGCAGCAGCAGCAGCAGCAGCAGCAGCAGCAGCAGCAGAAGCAGCAGCAGGAACAGCAGCAGCAGCAGCAGCAGAAACAGCAGCATCATCATCATCAGCAGCAGCAGCAGCAGCAGCAGCAGCAGCAGCAATAGCAGCAATAGCAGCAGCAGCAGCAGCAATAGCAGCAGCAGCAGCAGCAGCAGCAGCAGCAGCAGCAGCAGCAGCAGCAAAAGCAGCAGAAGCAGCAGCAGCAGCAGCAGCAAAAGCAGCAGCAGCAGCAACAGCAGCAGCAGCAATAGCAGCATCAGCAGCAACAGCAACAGCAGCAGCAGCAGCAGCAGCAGCAGCAGCAGCAGCAGCAGCAGCAGCAGCAGCAGCAGCAGCAGCAGCAGAAGCAGCAGCAGGAACAGCAGCAGCAGCAGCAGCAGCAGAAACAGCAGCATCATCATCATCAGCAGCAGCAGCAGCAGCAGCAGCAGCAATAGCAGCAATAGCAGCAGCAGCAGCAGCAATAGCAGCAATAGCAGCAGCAGCAGCAGCAGCAGCAGCAGCAGCAGCAAAAGCAGCAGAAGCAGCAGCAGCAGCAGCAAAAGCAGCAGCAGCAGCAACAGCAGCAGCAGCAATAGCAGCATCAGCAGCAGCAGCAACAGCAGCAGCAGCAGCAGCGGCAGCAGCAGCAGCAGCAGCAGCAGCAGCAATATCAGCAGCAGCAGCAGCAGCAGCAGCAGCTTCAACAGCAGCAGCAGCATCCGGGTGCTGCTACTGATGCTACTGCTGATGCTATTTTTTGTTCCTGCTCCTGTTACTAATAAATGATGACAATGATGATGATGATGTTGTTTCCGTTATTGCTGATGCTGTTGTTGTTGTTATCGCTGCTGTTGCTATTACTTCTGCTGTTGTTGCTGATGATGTTGCCGCTGCTGCCATTGTTGCTGCAGCTGTTGCTCATGTTGTTATTGTTGTTGTTTTGTGGCTGCTGCTACGACCACTCCTGTTATCATTACAGTTGCTGCTGTTTTTCTACTTATTCTGACTTAGCGCAGTGATTCACCTTCTTTGCTGCTGCTATTAGTATTTCTGTAATCGCCTCCGCCGCCACCGCCGCCTCCGCTACCCCCGCCTCCGTCGACGCCGCCGCCGCTGTCGTCGCCAGAGGGTTGTTGCGTCAGTCACTATTTCTGATAAGACACCTGCTATTAACAAACAATTACAGTCGTTATCCCCATAATTAGTGTCGCCGAGAACAGGACATGACGTAATCTGGTTGTATTCAGGATGCGTAGAGACTTATTATGACGCTATAATCAATGTACTTTACCCTTACAACGCTGGAATATTTTTGTATAGACTATGAGACCAAAAAGCTTTTTTCAATTTGAGATCATCACACATGTCTCAGCTAGCTCTTACTGTTTCATTTGAATACCTATTTTAAGGATATACGGCAATTATAAATAGTTAAATTCTTTCAGCGCCGAGATCGTCCTTATACTTCACAATCTGACGTCTGCAGACGTCTGATTTTGACGTATAAAGACGGTCCCCGAGCTGAATGGGCTAAAATCTCTAAACACATCCTGTAAAGTACGTCATTCTCTTTGCCAATCAAGAATATTTGGCATCAAGTGTTTTGGAAATAGCCTCCCGAGTAAAGGCATATTATATCATTGTTTTTTAATTGTTGATGATCTGAAGTCAAGAAAATGAAATTAAATGAATTATTATTGAAGGTCTTTATATTGCGCTTTATCTCAATTGATTCTAAGGCGATGAATGGGGTTTGTTTTAGGTTTGTGCACATATAGGGTAAACTGGGCCAGGAGAGCCTCCTGGGGATGGTGAGTTTGATGAGATGACACTGCCCTCCAGACTGAATCTTCACGAGTGAGCGGGGACGAAACATTTTGTTTCTTTAACGCCATCTGAAGTAGGCCTAAAAGGTAAAGCTTCAAATAAAAAAGAAGGGTCTGACAGTGTCGTGACAGTGTCGTGACAGTGTTAGGGACAGTGACAGTGACAGTGTCGTGACAGTGTTAGTGACAGTGTCGTGATAGTGTCCTGACAGTGTTAGTGGCAGTGACAGTGACAGTGTCGTGACAGTGTCGTGACAGTGTTAGTGACAGTGACAGTGACAGTGTCGTGACAGTGTCGTGACAGTGTTAGTGACAGTGATAGTGTCCTGACAGTGTTAGTGGCAGGGACAGTGACAGTGTCGTGACAGTGTCGTGACAGTGTTAGTGACAGTGACAGTGACAGTGTCGTGACAGTGTCGTGACAGTGTTAGTGGCAGTGACAGTGACAGTGTCGTGACAGTGTCGTGACAGTGTTAGTGACAGTGATAGTGTCCTGACAGTGTTAGTGACAGTGTCATTGACAGTGACAGTGTCGTGATAGTGTCCTGACAGTGTTATTGACAGTGACATTGACAATGTCGTGAAAGTATCCGCCTGTTACATTCCACGTGACATCTGTCACAGTGACCTTGGCCTCGGCCCATCCGAGACACCCATCACAGAGGCGTTTATATCCGTGTTGATTGTGACAGATTTCGCTCAGCTAAAAACTACCTTGTTCAAATGAATTTATTCCATTTGATTTTTTTTTCAAATATGCCACGTGGTGCATAGATATTACAATAGCACAATAGTACTTAAATTAGTACTTAACGCTTACAGCGCCGTGATCGACTTTAGACGTCAGAATCTGACGTCTCTAGACGTCAGGTTCTGACGTCTAAAATCGATCCCCGCACTGTAAAAGAACATATTTGTAATGGCCGTATTGACCC
>OZ024907.1:7992546-8020046 GCA_964017125.1 Flabesymbios commensalis
ATTTATCTATTGATTTATTAATTTATAAATTTACCCATTTATTCATTTATTCAATTAATCGATAACCCTTTATTCATTCATTATTTTTTTCATTCAGCCACTCAATTACATATTCATTCATTCATTCATTCATTCATTCATTCATTCATTCATTCATTCATTCATTCATTCATTCATTCATTCATTCATTCATTCATTCATTCATTCATTCATTCATTCGTTCATTCATTCATTCATTCATTCATACATTCATTCATTCATTCATTCGTTCATTTATTCTTTCATTTATTTTTTCATTCATTCATTCATTCATTCATTCATTCATTCATTCATTCATTCATTCATTCATTCATTCATTCATTCATCCATTCATACATACATTCATTCATTCATTCGTTCATTTATTCTTTCATTTATTTTTTCATTCATTCATTCATTCATTCATTCATTCATTCATTCATTCATTCATTCATTCATTCATTCATTCATTCATTCATCTATTCATTAAATTATTCATTCATTTATTCATTTGCCTATTTATTCATTAGTTTATGCATTCATTCATCTATTGTTTCTTTTATTTATCCACTCATTCTTTTACTGTTTCATTCATTCATTCATTCATTCATTCATTCATTCATTCATTCATTCATTCATTCATTCATTCATTCATTCATTCATTCATTCATTTATTCATTCATTCATTTATTCATTCATTCATTCATTCATTCATTCATTCATTCATTCATTCATTCATTCATTCATTCATTCATTCATTCATTCATTCATTCATTTATTTATTCATTCATTCATTCATTCATTCAATAATGCATTCATTCATTTACATTAATGCATTCATTGTTTTATTTATTTATTTTTTTATTTATAGTTTCATTCTATAATTTATTCATCCATTCATTCATTTATTGTTTTTTTTTGTTTCATTCATTCATTCATTCATTCATTCATTCATTCATTCATTTATTCATTCATTCATTCATTCATTCATTCATTCATTCATTCATTCATTCATTCATTCAGTCATTCATTCATTCATTCTTTCATTCATTCATTCATTCATTCATTCATTCATTCATTTATTCAATTATTCATTCATTCATTCATTCATTCATTCATTCATTCATTCATTCATTCATTCATTCATTCATTCATTCATTCATTCATTTGTTGAACAGTTTTTGTCTCAGTTTGATCTTCAATCAATATATTCTATATTTAGAAATTAAATAATGCGATTTTGACCGCCAGATAATAAAGCCCGTACATTTTTCACACCGCCTCCACCATCTATGCATCCTTTATATATGAATAGGAAGATTTAAACATAAAGCGATTTTGGCCACTTGACACTTCATCCCGTTTCGTCCCAGCTTGATTTACGACCTCATCCTCTTTTTTCTATTCATGTATTCTATTTTTAGAAATCTGAATATAAATCAGACTCTGTATCAATACCAGCTCAAATCTCACCCCAGGCAGCGTGAAATCACGATATATCATCCTGATGTTGGCTGAATGCCGGTCTAATGCTGCGGGCATTGGCCTGATGTTACACAAGCATTGGCACAATGTCTACTACCCCCTGTCCTGTCCTACCACCACGGCGATGACAATAAGCTCAATGTACGAGCTCGCGTGGGTGTCTACACCATTAATAATCACTGACCACCCACAGCAGGGCATTTTCGCGATTGCTGGAATTTATTAATATTCGTTTCGTTGTAAAATTACCGAGTGAAATTATAGAAATCCGGTGTTGTGACCTTCTTCGTGTGTGACACCAGCTGACAATCAATATAATCTGATTATGATACTGTCTTAGCCCAGCAAACACAGAACATTTGTATAACGTCGATCCCCGCACTTAAAGAGTAAAATATTTATAAAGGCCGTACACCCATAAAATAGGTATTCAAATGAAGCAGAAAGAGCTGGCTAAGGCAATTAAGATGATTTCAAAATATAAAAACCCTTTAGTTTCCATGGTTTATACAAAAATATTTCAGCGTTGTAAGGGTTATAAGTGACGGTTTCCTGACATATATACTAGGCTGGTTGTTACTTTTGTAATAATTAATGTAAAAAAAATGAAATTTAAATAGTTTTATAAGACTTTGATTTGATATTGTGGGAAGCCTCCTTGACCTTATTTCTCACGTCATTTTATTGCAAACACGTGGCTCATTTTTAATACAATATATCACAATAATTAATCAAATTATCCCTTAGTTATACAATGTAAATTTTCAGCCACTTCAAGTGGTGTCTCGCCTCGCTTCCGCGACTCACAACTTGAGGTGGCTAAAAATTAGCCGTATCTGTCTGATTTGAGACCAGACATTTGAACTTCCTTCCGAGTGAACATCAGTCGATATCATAGAAAAAAGTATTTGACAACATAAAAAAGCATTAAAAACATTTAAAAATGCATTAAAAACGTACATTGTCGTATTTAACGCACGAGGTAAAAAAATTACTTGGATATTTGTTGTAACATCTAAGTGTTGTTCTTTAGCAGGAATTTGAGACTAAATTTGCGATAATATATTGGTATTTCAGAAAATGATAATACTGTGATTCAGCTCCAGGTCGGAATTGCGACAGAATTCGCGCGAAATAGGAATTAGGGACAATATTTCGTGACTGATTGTCTGTACATGACCTTAGCGTGTCCTCTGCTTCACCCGTATGACCTCTATCCTGGACAGACTTGAATGAGACGTCCACATGACGTCACCTCCATTCATGGATAGGGCGCTGTACTCAATGACGTGTGGACAACGCTTCCAACGTCTATTTCGCTTCCACAGTATTGTGGGGAGCCTCCGTGACCGAGAGGTAGCTTGCTCGGCCTCAGACCGCCAGGGCTCGAATTTCGAATCCTGTGTCTGGAGGGCAGTGTCATCTCACTCATCTCACCATCCTCAGGAGGTTATCCTGGCCCAATTTAGCCTATATGTGCACAAAAGTGGCCTAAAGCCCGATTCAATTCATTTGTTATTTATTTCGCCTCCACAGGCGTTGGCTAACGTTTAATTTTTACCCCTTTTGCTGCCGAATTGTTTCGGACTATTTTTCATTCATTTGTAGCTGAAATTGCTGACGCAAATTCCAGCTACGAATGACGAAAAATAATTGTATTTATGAAGAAATACATGCCTTCAAAATTGTATTTTAGATTAATTAAGCATGTACCACAAAATATTTTAGCAATTCGAGCTCAAATTATTTGGTCAGGCATTCTCCTGAAAGGCATAACCTATATACGGTCCGGGCAGCATCAGGATTAACTCAAGACGCACTAAAAAATTGCTCAAAATTAAAGGTATTATATTCAAATACAAGCTAAGCACGACTATTGTCATTTTTAACATTGCTGATGCTATTAGCTGATATTATATATGAAATGAGTGTATAAACATCAACATTTTCAAATTTTTCGTTTCAAATTAAACAAATGTAAATAATTTCCACCCACTTGAAGTTGTGGGTCGCGGTAGAGAGACACAACAAGTCTTAACGTGGGTGAACTCTTTAGCGCCTTAATAGGTTAAAAGTCAGTTCAGTTTATATTCACCAGGGTTATTATCTCAGTAATGAGTGCAATGCATCCGGGTATACGCTGATCCCGTTGGACGCCCACAGTGGCCCACTACTTTAAATGGTCAACACAAATAATTCGACCTTTCTCAGCTGTCGTTAGCATGAATTTTGAAAATAATCTGTTCACGTCGGCAGATTTATAAATGGAATCAGTCCGCCGTATAAATCTGGTGGGTGACTGTTTGTTTAATGAATCCATTAAAATATCGGTGAGAATGCGTGGTTTGTGCATATCGGGTGCAAAATGAGATGGGAAATAATGGAGTTTCCATGGGAACAGATATAATTCACTGTATTTCAAATGGACTAGAATTGTAATATATGATGAAAAATATTATAACGAGATATATCAGTAAACCTTCAACCCCTACAGAGACGTCAGATTCTGACGACTAAAGTCGATCCCCGCGCTGTGAAAGTACAAATATTTCTAATAGTCGTCGACCCATAATATAGGCATTCAAATAAATAAGAAACAGCTGACTAAGTCATTCATGATGATTTCATATTGAAATAAGCCCTTTGGCCTCTATGATTTATACAGCATCAATTCGCGTTGTAAGGATTAAAGTTCTAATCACTTCTATAGCTGTTTTAAACCTTTTATATTAAAGGGACTGGCCCAGGCTAAAATCATCAAAAAATCGGTGATTTTATTTCGGGTTCTTAATATGACCATATGATGTGGGCATGTACATAGACTAGAACTGCCAATTTTTATAATTTTTGTGCTGCGCATTCACGAGTTAGGCTAGATATAGAGACGAAATTCCTGATTTGTAATTATTGACAACCATGTCAAAAATAAGAAATGCGGGAATTTCGTCTCTATATCTAGTCTAACTGGTAAGTGCGCAGCACAAAAATTATAAAAATTTGCAGTTCTAGTCTATGTACATGCCCACATCATATGGTCATATTAAGAACCCGAAATAAAATCACCGATTTTTTGATGATTTTAGCCTGGGCGAGTCCCTTTAAAGAAATGAATTTGAATAAGAAATGAGCGGTACATTTCATAAATTTGTCTTTGCTACAATTCAAATTATAAAAATAATACAAAGTAAATTTTGTCCACCTGAAGTTGTGGGTCGCGGTAGCGAGACACAACTTCAGGTGGAGAACAAAAAATTCTATGACTGAGAAATCATCATAAATGTCTCGATTAACTCTTTCTATTTCATTTGAATACTTATGTTATGGGTCTACGGCCATTATAAATATTTTAATTTTTCAGTGCAGGGATCGTTATTATACGTCTGCCGTCAACAAACGTCAGATTCCGATCTCTAAAGTCTCTAACTATCTAAACATACCCACTGGACACACGGCGTTGTTGCGACGTTGAATCAACGTCAATGACGTTGATTCAACGTCGCAACAATGTCGTGTGCCCAGTGGGTAGTTTTACTCCATTGTGTCAATTCAATTGTATTGAATATAAAACTAACAATGACTTCAAATACAGGAATTTCCCTATTTCAGTCAGAGACTGCTCTGATTGAATGTGTCCACGGCTCTCTAGTCTATAATCACCTGTGAGCCTTAGAGCCACGTTGTCGCACACAGCCTGTAGGCGGTATCCTGATTGGAAATCTATTTCCATCGTTTGCATTGGATTTATGAATGAGCGTAGCGGAAGATTTTTGTTTCACTATCGCCAAAGCTTAATATATAAATCGTATCTAAATCAGAAATTGTATATACAGTTGTTTATATTATTATATAGTGTGAGTGAGTGAATTATTGTTCATTTCGGTGACCAGTATGTACATACGTTGAAAAAAAAATAGATTTAATGATGAGTTACTAAATTGATCCTATTTAACAGGGAGAAAACAGTAGTTATAGACGATGCTAATTCTAGTTGATTGTCTGTGACATTAGGAGTACCCCAGGGCCCAATTTTAGGTCCATTTTTATCTGTATTATATATTAATAATATACCAGTTTTTTTTTGCTCTATGAGTTTGTTTGCTGATGCAAAATGTTTTTTTAAGTGAAGTCTTTAAATGATTGTGTTGTAATACAATAAGACATCGAAAGTCTTTAATGTGGAGTTATATCCATGGGGTGGTTTTTAACATTGATAAATGAAATGTATTATCCCTCACCAGAAATAAATTGCCATTTATTTTAAATAAGCCCCTACAACGAGTACAGCACATGCGATAAACACCAATCTCGCATGGAGATCATGTTGTAGGGGATTGATTAATAAATGTAATAGACCCATAGGTATGATTAAACGCGCAGTTGGTTTCTATGCTCTTGTTAATGTTACGACCTATCTGTGCCGTACGTTGGTACGGAGTCACTTGTTCTAGTGTTTGATCCCAGTACAGCGTCAGACATAAAACAGAGAACTGCTACTCGTTGTATTCTTAATTATCCGGGAATTAAATACGAGCAACAGGGAACCATACTTCATTTGCATCCATTATTCTACCTACGTAAAAATGAAGATGCGCTATATGTTTTTAAATGTATTAAAGGTTACTATGACGTATCCTGGTATAATAACATAGAAACTCATCTCTGAGATCTGGCAATGCGGGCCCTGTTTTTCTCATGAATGTTGTTAAAATACGTAAATGCGTTTTTTAACAGAATTGTTTCACTGTGGCACGCCCTCGCGCGGCACTTTAGGGGTGCGATTCTCTTTATTGTTTTAAACGTTGACTTTTAATAGCCTACATCACCACAACCTTGTTACATACCTTGATACACATACTGTATATATATACAGTGGACATTAAAGCCCTATTTTAAATATTTGTTTTGAATTTACAAAGTAATAACTTTTCATAGATAAATACGTTTATTGAATTTGAATGATCCTTGATAGGCATGTGGCCTCTTGGGTGTGGGCGATAATATATGTAACTCCATGGGATTGTAATTAGCTGCGTTACAGCTCCTTCACACGTCCTTCACAGAATATTTACCCAATGCTGGGTTAATGTTGGCCCACCGCCGCAGACGTTGGGACAACATAAGTCCAACATTATATCAACGTACCATGTTTTCCGGGTAGATCAAGTCATATTCACTCTTTCAAACTCAGAACAAAACGTCATTGTATCAGATGTGAAATGTTAGACATTAAAATGACGGCGGGATACCGACTGAACGGTAATAATAAAGTGCGAATCCGACATTGTCCAGCGACAATAGCTAAGGGAGCCGCCCAAGCGATAAATTAACGGTGTCAAATGTCGTGGTTTCTGATGCTACATCCGATTCATTGTCATAGAGGGGGACGAGATCAACACCAACGAGATTGATACCGATCCTGACACACCCTTTAGCACTTACAGGGCGTGGATATAATGATATATGCTTTGAAAACCAGAGCGTTTTTTACTTAAAGAACATCATAAACGACTTAGTTAGCTCTTTCCGCTTGATTTGAATACCTATGTTATATTATGGGTGTACGGTCATTATAAATACATCCGATACATTGTTAGTGAGAGACACTGTGACATTGATCCAGATAAATCCCTAGCTGTGTCGTCCTTTCGAGGCCGTGGTATTAATAATATTGATAATAACGTTAGTTATGACTGTGTCTTATCACTATTATACGGTCCTTATTGGCGGCTATTTATCATTACTTTATTGGGTTTTTTAGAGATCGGTAAAATATCATGAATATTGGCTTATATGCTTTTTTCACTTTGTACATGTTTTTTTGTTTTTGTTTTCTGTGACAATTCAAGTAGCATGGACGCAGTCCATACCCACTTTGCACCAAACCTGACGTAAAGTCTTTAATCACAAACTTTTTCAACCAGCTATGCTGCGAGCAAAAAAGGAAGATTGCTCATAGGTGTTAAACAAACCTACCAACCCTCTTCAGCGGAATAGACTTTCCCGTGTACACGTGCTGCGACGATGTGGAACAACAACATGTTGTACAATTCTGCACTGGAAGACAGCAGTTCTTTCAAGTAATAATTTAATCCTAATTGTCTTCACAATTATTGGACCGTATTTAATGGTAATTGGTTGTTATAGCGGCGAAATATACATAGCATACCTACAGTGAGTTTTAAGTATGTACAGTGACTAATTACTATGCAAATAGTTATTTAGTAAACCCACAAGATCACTCTAAAATGACAAATAAAGGTGAATCCGACTATAGCTCATATGTGGAATTCTTTACCATCTAATGTACGTCATATTACTAATTACTCGTATCTTCTTTTATATCCAGTTTAAAGCGTCTTAAGTTTGAAAAAAAAATACCAGTTTTGTCAGTAGTGATTGTTGTTCTTGGTTTTTAAATGTTTGTGTTGTAATTGCCGCTTATCATAATCATATTATAAAGGGCTGGTGGAAATTACAACATATGTTAGGTGGGAACTACTATAGCAAAGACTCTAATGGATGTTACTTGTTATTGTGTACCTCATGTATATATATGTTTATGTTAGTTTTATATGTTATCAAACTATTATTACTATTACTATACTGAATAAACTGAATAAACTAAACTACATTAGGCCTTTGTCTGGTGACGTCTATGCTTCATGAATTTATCTGTTTATATATAGCTTAAAATACACCCGTGACGTCAGTCTATTGTTAAAACAGTAGATTTGGATCTACGAATCTACTGTTATTTTGTACTGGTCAGGTCGGGCACAACATACGGGTTTAACCATGAAACTGCATGTCTAATATTTCATAGTTTAGCCATACTGACAATGAAATTAAAGTTTTTTACATCAATTCTTGGAGCATATGCACAAATTATGTGTATTTCAAGTCAAAGAAGGAGCTCAATTACAATAGATTCGTAGATCCGAATATACTCGGCGCTTCGCGCCTCGCACATTCGGATCTACAAATCTATCGAATCTCGTTCTTTCTCCTTGAGGTCACCCTGGTATTGAAGGTCGTATATGCCAGTTTACAAAGTGGTATATACGACCCTCTAATACCAAGGTGATGATACGTCGCTAGCAGGTAAAGGGTGGAGATGATTGACTACATTATTTTTGTCTAATGACGTCATTCGCACAGATTGATGACCCGTGAGGTCAATGGGTCACGTGATCACCATGTCACATAGTAATTAGGTCACAGACTGCGGGGTCGTTTCCGGGAACACTTCCGGTGTGTTAGCTACTCCTATTATCGCCTACTTTCAAAGGATCTCGCGATAGTGAAGGTCTCACACCACTAATTATATACTGGAGGCGGTTTTACATGGTATGCTGACAGCATTGGTGCGGGGAACAGATGACAGCCAATTGTCGTGTGTTTTAGTTCAAGTGTACATATCACACAATTTTTAATCTACTGAGTACATTTTTATTTAATTTTAGTTTTATTTCATTTAGATTTTGACCAATACATATATTTAGAAACATGCAGAAAAAATATACAAATTATATCATAATATTATATACAACATTGGTCGTGCTGCGCTAGAACAGGCTTATGGAAGCCTCTGCAAGCTAGGCAGCAACTATATTATATCTATCTATGTACAAAAAGTATAAGCATAAAAAATAATATACATACTATATGTTTCCCGCGCCAAAACCAGAGATAAAATACCTACATATTATTATGAATAGAAGCAAAAAGCACACTCTAGGAAACGTAGAAAACTAAACTTAATATTGTCGAGTTCGTCTTTTTTTGTCAATTTTAAACTCGTATACCGCCAAATCAAATAATTTAAATTTCCACACACTTGAAGTTGTGTCTCGATACACAACGTCAAGTGGGTAGAAATTACTCATATTTGTTTAATTTTGAACCAAAACGTTCCAAAAAAACCAGGCGTTTTTAGCAGTGGTAGGGTTAATGTATAGACAGGTCAACATTTTACGGAAATCAATAAAACAGTTTGTGACGTAAGCATCTGAATTTGTTTGCTGCATTGTTTGCTACTATTTTTCATTAATTTAAAGCTGGAATTTCTGACGTAATTGCCAGCTACAAATTACAAAAATAGAGCTCTTCATGAAAAATATCTCCACAAGTAAAGAATTTCACTAACTGAAAAACAGCTGTAATCTGTGTTCTCACTATGAAACGTATATCGGTATCAGTCCATATCACACTCTGTGCTGTGGTTTTCACTATGAGACGTATATCGGTATCAGCTCATATCGCATTCTAGCAGCAGATTGAGCACAATGTATGAAACTATTATTTCATGTCAACTTGTTCAATGAAAAAGGTGTTCGTCTAAAGGCTCACACCTTATCCACCGAACGAGTGCAGTATTTCCCCATATCGCACTAAAATGAACACCTATAGCATATCTTGTCAATTGCAGTTGTATTTTTAATTATTCACTTACGGGAAGCCAGTCATCAGCTTCACACAAACTGTTTGCTATTCCTCGCCGCAGACACATAAATCAAGTGAGGGAGCTATTATGACGTCACACGGCGTCTGAAGTGATACTTCTGTTTCGCGGAATCACCGCACCTCTTACTGCACCTCTTCTTGATGCCGCTGCCGCGGGGGACCATTTGCGACACACTTGTATACTAGTAAAGTACCGGACCAGGATCACCAATCTTTGGTTAAAGTTGGGCCATCGTCTTCGACTCTGGCCCAACTTTAAAACAACATCAAAGCGAAACGTTCAGCCTATGTTGGGTTAATATTGGGTCAGAGTCACAGATGATGGCCCAACGTTAGATCAGCATTGGTTCACAATAACCCAACATTGCTGTTTCAACGCTGTGTCACATTCTTAGAACATATGCTGCACACTCAGACATTGAATATACATGTTAGAGGTGTTGAACCTGCGTTGTTTTAACAGTGCTTTCAATAGTTCTGTGAAACTCAATGACCTCGACCTCCTCTGTTTTCACCGAGCTGGCTAATACAATAAAGTACGGGGAG
The DNA here is from genome assembly GCA_964017125.1 of Flabesymbios commensalis. Classification (NCBI taxonomy): domain Eukaryota; kingdom Metazoa; phylum Annelida; class Polychaeta; order Terebellida; family Flabelligeridae; genus Flabesymbios; species Flabesymbios commensalis. The sequence continues at coordinate 8,003,059 of OZ024907.1, forward strand.
GGTTCTTATATAACCTTGTTTTCACCGTGTGACGTCACTGCGTTTCACAGAATAAGGTATGGGGGAGGGGGTGTTATATAACCTTGTTTTCACCGAGTGACGTCACTGCGTTTCAGTTACGTTTCTTGGATTCAGTACTGCTCTTGGCATGTATACATTAACATCATCGCTGCTGGGCCCGCAACATTGGGTATCAAGCTAGTTATCAACTAAATAACAGAAACAGATAATGATGAAAGAGCTCGTTGTAGATGCTTAATTGGTACATTTCTCTATTTTGAGTTTAAAATTTGATACGTTTTTTTATTTGTATTATCATATGTACGATATGTAATATAATTGACTGTCTGTTTCATATAACAAAATCACTACAGGGCACATATTAAAAATAGCCTAACTGTTCATAATGTCCACCCTGTATAAATGGGTCTCAATAAATAAAGAAAAAGGAAACTTTTTTGTTATTTGCGTTAATAAATTGCGTCAGCCAAGATTAGGTAATTATTAATTATTACATTTTTGTATGGTGTATGGTGACGTTTTCAGACGCAGACGAACCATGTACCATGTTGTTAAGTGGTGCATCCAGTGGAGCATGGGGGGGGGGGGGGGGAGGGGGGCTGGTACAGTGGTTAAAGCCGCCTGCTTGGAATGTCGGAGATCGCGGGTTGGAACCCCGGTTCGAACACAGCTCTGGCATTCAAGTTTTTCTCACTCGTATAAGATTGCATATATCCGTGACAAGAGAAGTAGTCGTCGCCTCGGAGCTAAAGGATCCTATCTGACACTCGTTAGAGTGGCAGATAGGATCCTTTAGCTCCGAGGCGACGTAGTGTGCTCGGCCTCGAATCCTGTGTCTGGAAGTCAGTGTCATCTCATTCATCTCACCATTCTCAGGAGGTTATCCTGGCCCAGTTTAGCCTATATTGCCTAAAACCCCATACATTTCATTTCATTTAGCACGAGACGCCTGCCTATTTTTCGCAAATGCTTTCAAAAGCCCTGAATATACAAGATGATTCAGAAATCATATGTATAAATTTCTCACATTTCTATTGAAAAAGACTGATCTCAACATATCTAATGATATTTGAAATCATCATAACTGTCTTAGTTAGCTCTCTCCGAGTCATTTGAAAACCGCTGTTTACGGCCCTTATACATTTTTTACAGCCCTTACCTAGGCTAGAATACAAACAAAGAGACTCTTCTCAAGTGAACTAATCTCGAACTGCTCCCGTGACACAGTCCCAGAACCCAAGGAATATAGAAAGAACCAAAGGACGCCAACATCATCAAGCTACCGTTGCCTGAAATGTGCCCATTGTACGTTTAGTGTAGTCATTCTGGCTCTAAATCCACGGAAATCTGGACAAATTGCTAACAAATGTTTTATGAATTACTATGTTAGATATAGGTCCCAGCTAGAAATCCTGAAAAGTCCCAAGCAAAACTCCTCTTCAAATTTGTTATATTGACATAATGTAATGAAAAAATGGAGTGATGGCATATCTCTGTTACAAGCAAACTAACTTCAGAAATGTGTTTAGTAATTGTCAAAGAACAATACATGGGTGCCTGACATTGTTTTACATGTCTCTTTTTTCGCAGAATGGCGAAATTCAAGATGGCCGCAATGTGCACTAGCTATCATGCTAAAAATCACATATCTTCACCAATAACTATGCAAATTGTTAATGTAATATATGGATTCGTATGTTTTGAGGGTCAAGGATTCTGAATAGCACAAAAAAACAAACATTTGAAACGTTTTTTGCAACTTTAATTGTAAAAAACGATTTCAAACCAACAGTTGTGATGTATATATTACATTAGTTATGTACATTTGTAATGTCAATTCGAAATACTTACATGGATAATATCCACAATTTCATATTAATTCTAACCCTTTGAGTTGCAAGTTTTAACAATGAAAACCCATGTACATTGCATTTAGTAGTTAATCATATATGGTGATGTATATTATTTCAACTCAGTGTTTCGGATTGTGTAATCTGATACACTCAAGATAAAAAATGTCGTTGACCATTCTTTATACATTAATTTAAATGTTTTCACAAGCTACATTTGTTCTAAATGCTTTATTGAATACTTCCATAAAGTCCATACTTTGTTAGTTTTAATGTTTAGGAAATTATGTCAAAGCATAAATAGTATGATGACAAACAACCCTTATTTAGATCGCTGCGATAAGAGCCTTTGACCGTTGCCATTAGAGACATGTTCTACTTGAGATATCAGTTCTTAAACTGTAAAATACTTGGATATTGTTTTGTAGCCACTGGCATGGATCATTAAGAGAGCTCAATCCCAGAGTCAAACCCTCTCCTTAACCTCGCTATTATAATCGTTGACTCATGAACTTGATATTATCAGTCGGCAAATGGTGATTATCCAATACAAATCTTGAACTGTAATAAAAAACGGTATTAATCGATGACTCTGAATTGGAAAAATAATTAGCATAACTTTAGGCCAGATCATTTAGTGATCGCTCGCATTTGACTTATTTTCTTTGACTTAAAATATACACTTAATAGACTCATGTGATCAATACTAATGCTTGACAGATAAACATAATACCAATATTGTAAGTGGTCACTCCGCCACATAATCTACCCATTAAATACGAGAGCATATCATTATCTAGGCTAACAGGAATAATTTAAACAAGAATACATCATATATTCATATAGTTGAAAAAAAAATTAAAATCACTTAAAATATCTTTATTTTTTCCTGAAAAATCGCTAAATCAACGTTAAATCGACCATTCGTTGCATTTAATGTCAAACTGATAGCTGCAATTGATTCCTGGTGTCCAAAACGATAAATATCGATACCTTACATTTGCAAAATGGAAATTAAAAAAAAAAAATCGATTTGCGTGTATTGTGTATTGGAAAATTGTTTTAGGCAATTTCTCGAATTTGAACAGGAGTTTTGCTTGGGACTTTTAGGAAATGTTAGTCGGGACCTATATCTACCATATTATATCATAAAACTTTTGTTAGCAATTTGTCCAGATTATTTTGCCAGAATGACTACACTAGTTCAATGTTGGTCTACTATCTCGACTTTTGGCACAGCACCTCTCCAACACTATATAGCATCATGCGTCCATGATAAGAGAACTAAACCGACTGACCAAACACGACTAAACTAATTCTGGCTTAATGTGGCCCAAAGTGTTTTATTTTGTATTTGTTAAATTTCATATTGTCGCTGTCTTGACCTTGACATTGACGTTTTAACCTTAAAAATAGTCATATTTGACGATATTGAAGGTCATTTTCTACGTCTCATTGTGAAAACACAGCACAGAGTGTGTTTAACAGTCAATATCTAGCCTACTTGGGATGTAGAAGGCTCTAATTATCGTCAGAGACAATAAGATAAATGGCTGTCACTGGGTGCAAGACGATGTCCACCAAGCGCCGTGACCCCCGCTGGAATAGGTCATACTCACCGGGTACTATTAATAGTAAAATCACCATGCTGTGGTTACTGGTGACTGGATGTAATAGGGGTTATAAATAGATCAAGAGCTAGTCTTCTACCAGTCACTGGTGGCCATAGCGTGTAATAGTTCAAGGGCTTGTGGGTGGACTGTGCCAGGCATGTGATGTTCACCCAATGTTGATATAATGTTGGTTCAACGTCGTAGACGTTGAACCAACATTATACCAACGTCGTAGACGTTGGACCAACATTATACCAACATCGGGTGAACGTCTTGTGTTTGATGGTGGTGCATCGTGCGTAAGGTTTTATAGTCCCAAGGTGTAAAGTACTGCGTGTAGGAAATAGGTATATGTACCTAAAATGACCCTTCAAGTCGAATAGTTTTCCAAGATTTGGGCTTACCCAAATAAATTATTTACTCACTCACTCACTCACTCACTCACTCACTCACTCATTCACTCACTCACTCACTCACTCACTCACTCACTCACTCACTCACTCACTCACTCACTCACTCACTCACTCACTCACTCACTCACTCACTCACTCACTCACTCACTCACTCACTCACTCACTCACTCACTCACTCACTCACTCACTCACTCACTCACTCACTCACTCACTCACTCACTCACTCACTCACTCACTCACTCACTCACTCACTCACTCACTCACTCACTCACTCACTCACTAACTCACTCACTCACCTGCCATGTGAATTAAAATTAAAAAATATCTTTTAATTAAATTAAATTTAAAATATCGTCTAATTGTGATTAGTGATGGACACCACCATCTTATTTTGCTTCAAATACTGCTAAAACCCTTTAAGCTCTCACGATGCATTAAGCATCAGTTTACATCCCTGAAAACAGACTTAATTTCTCTACAACCAGGGGTTTTAGAACAGAAATTTCCATGAATTTTTTTTACCAATACATGGTAATTTTCTTTAATTTTTAAATCACAATAAATCATCATCATCCACTACAAGTCGAGAATTGCGACAGCAATTCGCGACTTGTAGTGGATGATGATGACAATGGTAAATTCAGTCTTGAAAGGGTAAAAAGAACCCTACCGATACAACAGATACTCATGCCCATTTACTTCTGAATCCGCCCCTGGTGGTTGTGACATTTCACACCATCTGTGTGCTGTAGGAGTTTGTGGTTATGTTAATATGCCGTCTCTGGTCAGTAGCTTCTGGGTGTGACCGTCTGGCTGAGGTCATAACCTGATTTACTACAGTCTACCTGGTGACCTCCACCACACACATCCACTATCCCAGGGGTACCCAGCGTTATGGGTGCATGACCTCATGCCAGCGACCTAAATTTTGACCATATTATAACACCAGATGCCTAGTAACTAGCAGTTATGTTTTGTACAACTTTTTCCCGATGTAAACTAAATAATTTTCTGATGTCGGCAAAATGTTGGGCCAGTGTCGCAGACGGTGTTCCAACATTATACCAACATTGTACGATGTAAATACATTCCAATTTATTGTTGAACATCGTTTCCCAGCACATGAGACGTTGCACCAATGTTGTTACAATGTTGTCATGGGTCGACGTCGAAGACATTGGTTCAGCGTATAGTGTATGCTACTTTGTACACGCACGGTTCCTATCAATCGGTCCGGTTGTGGCTCGAAACTCAAAAGTACTGGGTTCGAATCCTGGCCGGATCAGATGTTTGTAATCGGGGTTGAGCATATACAGTGCTCAAAACTGTTCAAAGACCAACGAGTGTGATGTACTGTCTGTCTATGGTACTTTGCACTATAAAGAAGTTATTCGAGTAGGGTAGATCATTCCTTCTGTCGTGATATTGCCATAATTGCGCAGAAATCGACGTTAAAGCGAGTTCTATTTTCTCATTCACCTAAGTGCTGTTAAGTAGGCCTAGTGTAAATGGAAGCTTAATTACAAGTTTGTGCATATATATAAATCAAGTATTTAAGCGCAGGAAACAAAATTATGATGTACAACTGAAGGATTTATATTTTATATATTTGTGTACGTCCGATGCCCTATCAAATAAACGTTTTTTTATTGTTATACCTGTTTGCTGGTTAGGTATGAGACCGTTATCAATGGTTGCACAAGGCAAGCAAATGGCGGTATAATTTTGCACCAAATTAAAAAAATAAAATTATTTGTTGAACTGATTCATAAGTTTCATAATCTCTAATATCGCTGATAATCAGCGGTTCAACAACTATTATATCCATATTTAAATTTAACTTGAATTTATCACAATATAAAAAATAAAATAAAATAAATTGGTAAAAAATTAGAACTTATGAGCATTATCAAAAAAAAAAAAAAATCATGACTGAATTCAGCTCCTTTTCCGAACTAAGTTTTAAGATGTGTCTCAATTCGTCAACGAGTTCTAATTAGGTCAAAGTATGTATTCATACCATAGCTCCTAAAGCACTGAAATTCTTTCGTATAAACCATGAAGTTTTTGCTATTTACATTAATCATACATGTCTTAGTTAGCTCTTTCCGCTTAATTTGAATACCTATATGTTATGGGCCTATACGGTCATTAGAAATATTTGAATTCTTTCAGTGAAGGGATTTACCCTGATGACATCCCAAGGCTCTGACACAGTGACCTCCATTTTGAAATGTAATAGTTCCAATACGATCACAAGCTCACGCCTGCTGAAAATGGCCTAGTTTTCATAGGCACCTGAAATATTCGTCTCAATTTCTTGGCATCCGAGTTTTTTGATAGGCAGCGCGAGTCTCGTTTTTACACAGCTGGCTGTGTAAACAAAATGGAGGTCAGCGTGACTGGGCCTCGCGCAGTAAATGAGTTAGGCTGCCCAGTCATACTGGGTAGCAGGGATCTACTTTAGACGTCAGATTCTGACGCCTAAAGTCCATACCCGCACTGCAAGGGTTAAACTCGCACAGAATGTCATACAAATACAAATACTCTGAATGTGATTGTCTGCGCAGTCTTGATATGTCTAACGTCAGCAACACTCGTAAACATAAGAGTAAAAACACACTGCGCCATAAAGTACATCCACATCAGCTGAACTCAGCACAAGTCACCACATCAAGCCCTCGCCTAAAGGCTCGGGCTTGATGTGGTGACTTCTGCTGAGATCAGCCCATCTCGCCTTCCCAACGATGCATATAATTTGGTTATGCTGTAACAAAACTATTCTGTGTCATAAGGTTGCCCCATCGACAGAACATATCGGAAATACATTTTTACTTTCATCATGCGCAAAAACAGAATTTGCAACACTATGAAATGCGCGCTCGATGCTAAAACTTTCTTTTAAAAATTTAAGAAAACAATAATTTAATACGATTATTAAATATATATGCCAAAGACGGGGGAACGACTGTTTGTTAAGTTATATAAAGATATTAACAATAAAAAAATCCGTCCGTACATTTCAGAACATGAAAAAAATCCGAGCAAAACAGAGAAACTCGCTAGAATGGGCAAGTATGTGTGTCAACAGTTTAAAAGCTCGTGTCACCATTCGGGCGCTTGAGAATAGGCCACCGTAACCCCTGACATGACCTATTTTACGCTCCTCCTCATTGGCGCTTGGAGCATTTGTCATTTAAAGCTGAAAATTGCGTCATAACGTGAGTCTTCTTGCTACACCCATTGACATAATCCCATTGACCAAAATGTCTTTTACAGCAAGATTTTTGATGGAATTTTTATCTATTTATGCCCGTATGATGATTTTGAGGGCTGACACCCACGTTTTCTACGATAGTCATGATAAAGAAAATATTAATAATAGTTGATCAAGGCTTTTTATAAAAAAAACAAAATAGATGCCTAAAATAATATCGAAATTGTATGTAAAATAGTTTTAATCGCGGTCTTTGCCATAAATCAACATATAGAGAGAATTCTGTTTCGACATAAATCAAAGGATCCAAATTTAAATATAGCTCATTGATGTAGTATTCAACAAATCTTACAGTTGTCATATTAAACTGGAATATTCAGCAATATTCAACAATGTACATATGTTAGATTAAAATATATTTAAAAATTCAAAATTCCTTCAAAAGTTTTTTTCCAGAGATTGAGAGGCCTGAGTGTAAGCAGTGTAGCTAAATAGTTCACTCCATGGTAAGAGTGGTAACCACTCCTGTCCATCATCCACATTCTCACACTATGTGCTGTTGTTTTCACTATGGGACGTGTATCGGAATCAGCCCATATCGCACTCTAGATGTAGATTGAGCACAGTGTGTGGTAGAATTATGTCATATGTGACTTGGTCGTTTGAGAAAATACAAACGTTGTTCATTTTTCGTGCGATATGTGACAATACAGCACTTGTTCAATGAATAAGGTGTTCGCCTAAAGGCTCACACCTAATTCATTTAACAAGTGCTGTATATCCCATATCGCACTCAAATGAACACCGTTTGCATATCTTCCCGGCTGCATCTAGATGACGGGATGCAAGATGGTGGCTATTAGACAGACAGACTACCTACCAAGTTACCAGGGAATATGCATAGTTTTGAATACACATAGGTGGCAAAGTTATTTTGACAAAATTAATGGATTTGCATTTTGCCATCTTGGTTTCTGGAATCCGGAGATTGTGTAAATTGTTTTCATGGGCGCTTACATATAAAAAGCCTAGGGTGGAGCAGATACCAAAATCATGAATCTGCTTCTATTCTGTCAAAATTATATATATATAGTTATTATGTGACCTTGCACAGATGGCGATCATCCTGGCCTTTACCCAGAATGTAATATCTTAGTTACCACTAAGTCGGGCATTCAAAGGAAAAAGTGATGTCTATGGTTACTGCGCACTATAAAGAACCATTGAAGTCATTCGCTAAGAGTAGGGCTTGCTTCTGTCGCGATGTTGTCATGATTACCGTATCCTCGCGCATAAACGTGCATGCACTAATAAGTGAAAATCGCATGTTTTAGGTATATTGTGCAGAAAGCGACGTAAAGCAATATTCAATCACTCACTATCTAAATCGGGCATGAGTTATATCAATATATAGTTTGACTTTGCATAGATGGCGACCATCTTGGATTTCACCCACAACGTACATTCTAGCCATATCACTATGTCAGACATACCTGTCAATCTGTTTTGTTTCTGTCGAAAATGACAGCAATGTATTGTTCGACCTTGAACAAATGGCGGCCATTTTGGGTTTTGCCACAATTTAGAAACAAATTAATGGACAACCCATTTTCCCTGAAAAACTCATTATTATCACTATAGTGAAAACTGAACAAAATTAAAACATACGTGCTTTCTTCATATATTTTAGATTTTGCAAAAAAATGGTCCTTGGCGGACATTTGAATTTCTGTATCAGTTTTTTTTTAAATATATCTTTCCATTTTATTTGATTATATTGTCATTGGAAAGTGAAATATAATCGATTAACCTTGCAAATTATGCCTATTACGCTAATTTGAATAAATGCTCAATATATAAAAATTAGTGCCGGGCATTTTTCAGCTTCTTATATATGACATTTCCATAAGCAAAATTTGCTTTAAAGAACATGTTGGGTTCATCTGCCAGGCAAGTCGACTACCAGCTGTTCCAGCTTCAAATGATGAAAAACATATATTAAAGGTGATCTATCACCCCTTATATAGTATGAATAAATTTGTGACAAATAAATCAAAGGTGCCACAAGATGGGGCACAAGTGTTTCCTTATATGGGGTGATTATCATGTGACCCTCTATATGGGGTGATTGGCTATCATGTGACCCTATGAGAGGGTCACATGATAGCAAATCACCCCATATAAGGTTATAATTATTCATACCATATAAGGGGTGATAAATCAACTTTAAGCACCAATATACAATTCAGCAGTCAATGCTAGTCTATATACACAAAACATGTGTATATCATTTGTACAACGTCGGCCCAACGTCTTCGACGTTGGGCCAACATTGTACATATGTTATACAAATGTTTGGTGTTTACTAAGTAGGTAGTATTGAGGGTGAACATATGTTTGTCTGCTGTCTCTATCTAGCCTGTTGCTATGCTGGTGTATTGCCGTGTATTTACTTGTATTGTCGTCTTGACCTTTTGTGGCCGCCTCCTAATGCACTGAATTGACACACCACTGTAAATCACTGTCTGCTTAAATTAAATCGCCATCACGTTTAGATTAGAGTAATACGTGTAAATGGCCATAGGGACTGTGACTAGAGTACATGTACAGGACCAAGGGGACTGTAATGTGTCTACAGCCAGATGATGTGCTAACAGGAGTGAGTGAGTGAGTGAGTGAGTGAGTGAGTGAGTGAGTGAGTGAGTGAGTGAGTGAGTGAGTGAGTGAGTGAGTGAGTGAGTGAGTGAGTGAGTGAGTGAGTGAGTGAGTGAGTGAGTGAGTGAGTGAGTGAGATTTGTTATTTTTTCGGTTATGACCAATATAGATAAATCAAGGCGATAAATCTACAAAGAAGACTAAATCTGAGTTCCCAAAGGCAGATGAGCATAAGCTCATCAGGTTCACACTCTTGTAATATTTTTTGTTTGTTTGTTTGTTTGTTTATTTGTTTGTTTGTTTGTTTGTTTGTTTGTTTGTTTGTTTGTTTGTCCGTCCGTCCGTAAACAGGATTACTTAAAAAGTTATGAACTGATTTGCATGAAACTTTTACAAGAGGTGTATCGCGGGCCAAGTCCATTAAATCGTGTGGATGATTCAGATGACGAATTACGATTTATTCATTTACGCGGAGGTTCCTCTAATTACTGACTGTCTAGTTATTATTATTATCGTGTTGGTTTGGCCTTCAACATGGACATCGTGTGTGTGTACAACATATAATTATGTCAATGGTAGAGCCTAGATATAAGGCGTGGACTCGTCAGATATTCATTGTGGAAACCGGACGACAGTCGTTGCCAGCCACTAGCCAGCTCCTAACAATAAGTACATGTACAATTGTCCATTATCACAATAAATCACAACTAACAGTTATATCTATGTTTACACGAAAATAAAACAGCACATGCAGCCACGGTTGTCCATGATTGATATTGATGATGAAGACAGTTTGACTATGAAAATCAAACGCTAACATAATGTTTACTTAACAAGCAAGCAGATTTCCCCCGTTGGATTCGCAGAGCATTGATGATGTTATGATAAAGAGTAGTGGTACTCTACCAGTGATTGGTATGCAGATGTTAGCTCGAAGCGACGTGACATATATTTGTGAGTCATCGCGCAAACATCTGCATTACTTTTGCAACCAAATAATATTGAATGCAAAAGTTTGTCTTTATTTGGGATAAAATCCACTGGTAAAATGGTGGCCAGATTCACTGGACCTGTTCGCAACTCCACGGAGAGCATACAGTCCTTCAGCTATTTGGATGCATTGAACTTATCGTACACATTGCCATCTCTTCTTTTCACCCGAGTCAAGTGAAGTATTTGAGGGTTAAGTGCCTTGCCCAAGGACACAATGTCCCAATATGGAGAGGGGAGAAATTTGATATTTCTCGGAAAATCCTGCACCAGGCGGGATTCGAAACTGCACGACAGGCAGTGACATTGACAAACTCCGCGCTCTAACCATTGACCCTCTCTAATTATCTAATCTCTTAGTGTCAGAGCTCGCATCGGACTGGACCGATTGTGATTCCTAAGTCGGTCATTTATTGCAATCATTTACGCTGACTTTTAATCTTAGTCATTTCAAACTGGCAGTAAACAAAATTATTGTTTAAGGTGAATAGATAAATGGCTTTATTTTACTCCAAATAATTCTCACTCATATCCTTAGTAGGTGATGTGACTGAAGAACACAATGTGATCGGTTGGTGTTAATTGTTGTCCAGTACAATACTCCAATTTAACCATTGCGCCACGTCCCTCACATAGAACCTAGAAGCCGTGGACTCGTCAGAGATGTGGGTTTCCTCTTCTGCTCGGCTGACGGCCTGAGTGAGATGCGTGCACTCGGCCGCAATCCGCGTCATAACAGACGTTTGTTATTAACTGAGTCAATCAATTGTTAATTATCGGCCAGTTCCTGTTCGTTGGTCTGAAGAATTCATCAAAGATGCTAATTACAAAACACCTGACTGTTCTCTGACGTGCCACCCCGGCGTGGCACCTGTGTGTGCAAAATACAACCCCCGTCAGCAAACAATAAAAGGTGATTCAACGCTGGTTTATTGTTGGTCAAGCGTCGAAGACGCTGGGCCATCAATAAACCAGCATTGGATAAATGTTTTGAATGAGATAAACCGTAAAAACAATTCCCACTAGTTATATATTTATGCCACTTGTGTGTGCAAAACACAATTCCCGCATGCAGCAAACACTAAAAGATGAACCAATGCTGGGTTATTGTTTGTCCAGCGTCGAAGACTGGACAAACAATTATTCTATATCTAAACCGCTAGTTATATGTGTATTTGTTTTTTTTCATTTATAATTCCCGTCATTTCTGCAGCTGTACTCTCGTTTATTTACGTTATGTTATTTAGCTTTTGACCAATACATATATTTAATACAGATACAGAAACATAAACATTATATCAGGATAAAAGTGTGTAAAACATTTAGTGCTGCGCTAACAATAAACCATCACTAACATTAGTTCAACGTTTTGAAAATGGTGAAGCGTAAAAATAACTCCCGCTAGTTATATATACATATATATTTTTTTCTTTTACATTTTCCTCCATTACTGTAACAGTTGTTTATTTTTTTTCACTCAGCTTTTGACCAATGCATATATTTAATACAGATACAAAAACATTGTATATTTATAATAATATTATATACAACGTAGTAGATTGGTCGTGCTGCACTAGAACAGGTTTATCAAAACCTCGGCAAGCTGGGCAGCCACTATATATACATCTATGTGTAAATAGTATAAATTAACTCACAAACAAACGTGGTTTCTATTATGGGCAAATAATTGAAAAAATGTGATGAAACACGAAATGTGTGTAGATTGATGCTAGCTGGGAATAGAATAAACAATTGGAAATTGTCAGAGGGATCTCCAGCGTGATTCAATTAGTGAGAAATATTGTCTCGAAGCTTCCAGCAAAAATAACATTACTTTCTTTTTTATTTATTGTCCCTTAATACAACAATGACTTTGACAATGACTAGTAACATGATGTTGCAAATTATCTGTATTCTAGTGAATTTAATTATTTTCGAAACACATTTTTTATTCGTTTCTTACATTTATCATAGAAGGTCTTTGGGTCCTAGCTCTTTGTAGTCTGATTTAATACCCATTTCAGTGCGGGGACATTAGTCGTCAGAATCTGACGTCTGTAGACGTCAGATTCTGAAGACTAAAGTCTATCCTCGCACTGTAACAGTAGAAATATTTCTATTGGCCGTAGACCCATATAACATAGGTATTCAAATGAATCAGAAAGAGCTGACTAAGACATTTATGATGATTTCAAAATGAAAAAAACCCTTTGGTCTCCATGGATTCTACAAAAAAAAATCAGCGCTGTGAAGTGTCGATAACCCTTTTAGCGCGGGGATCGACTTTTGACATCAGATTGTGACGTCAAAATCGATCCCCGCACTGAAAGGGTTAAATATATAAATGGCCAACGACTAAAAATATGTATTCAAATGAAGTACGAAGAGCTGACTAAGATAATTATGACGTTTTTATCAATGCTGGTATGAATAGTATTAATCTAAATATTTAGGCTCTATAAGGGTTAAGACCATTAACCCTTTGAGTGCGGGGACCGTCGTTGGTCGTCAAAATCAGATTCTGACGTCAAAAGACGTCAGATTTTGACGACTAAAGTCGGTCCCCGCACTGTAAGAGTATAATATATTTTTAATGTTCGTAACCCAATAACATAGGTATTCAAGTGAAGCAGAAAGAGCTAACTAAGACACTGTAGATCTGGTGATATTCCCGAGTTTTTAATCTTTGCGAGAAGGAAAAATTCGCGAATTCAAGAATTTCGCGCAAATTATTTTAAAATAGCGCTGCTAAGGAAAAATAAAAATTCGGGAATTCTAAACTTCGTGAAAAGTTCCAAAATCAGAAATTTTGAACACGCGAAAATTACCAGATCTACAGTATTTGGGATGATCTAAAATTGAAAATAACCCTTTGGTCTGCATAGCTCATACAAAAATCTTTCAGCGCTGTAAGGGTTAAAGCGATTCTATTAGCTTCAGCTGCTGTATCTATTTTACTACGGCTTCACCAGAGGGACAATATAATGGACATATCTGAGTTATATTGTATTCAGGACGATATATAAATAAGAACATAATGTCATCGAATAATCAGTATAATATATACCACTCAATTACGTATATTTGGCGTGATCCAATGTTGGTTTAATTCTGGTCCAACGTCGCAGACGGTGTTCCAACACTAAACCAACATTGGGTGAACACTCAATTTTAACCCTTTAACCGCCGATGCCGCAGATATTCGGGTTTTTATTTGCACCTTATGTACCACCTTTTGAACATGCAGGAGCATGGAACATGCAGGAGCAATCTAATTCTACATTAATAATTTATCTTTGGCTATAACATCAGTTGTTATATTTTTTAAGTATGTCTGCATGGTTAAGTTAATATAATCTCTATTTGTGTTATGCTTTATTCTTTTTTTTTCTATACATTTTTGCACATAATCACCTATTTTGCACTCATTTCGATTGTATCAATACATTTGCGTAATTAATTCTAGAACACAATAATCCTATGATGTTTTGCTCATTTTGGCACAATACTGTTATATTTTGGTCATATATGTCACGTATGTATGTTTATGTGTAATCAACTATTCTATTCTAAGCTACAGTGCGATATTGGCTGATACCAATATCGCACTGTAGCTTATAAAACCACTGTGCAGAGTGTGAGAATGTTTTGTATTGTATTCAGCTCTTAATCATACACAATAAGACCATATTTATATCAGACAACAAACTACATGCATTTCTACACATAGTAAGCCTATAGGTGACACGCCCGAATGATGTTTTATTGTTTTATCCATTGTCTTACTGAATAATTGTCAGCTCCTAACAAACACAAAACATATGTAAAACATTTGCACAACGTCGGCCCAACGTCTTTGACGTTGGACCAACATTGCTCAAATGTCATACAAATGTTTCGTGCTTGCTGGGTTGGTAATTGTCATGTATCTAAATTTGTAATTACTGGAGGAATGTGCAGCACCAAAGTATAGTCTGCTTGGCCGCACATTTTCCATGGTTTTCCATCGGCTGCAGTAGAAAAAAACAAATTGAAAACACGTGATACCGGTTCGGTGTGAGGGCGTTTGTCACCTGAACATTTGCCATCGGTCAGTCCAGGCAATTATCAGAATCCGCTGTGAGGCCGAAAAAAAGAGAAAAACCTGGAGAGGATTCAATACGTAGAGGACAACTGTAAATTGTATTATCCCTTCAGTTATCAAATTTGAATTTACATTCACTTCAAGTGGGTGAGAATTACTTAAATTTGAGATAAAAAATGCTAATCTTGATGTCTAACCCTTTGACTTCCAGGCCGGGGTGCATGCCAGGATCCAGATATACTAGTGTAGGAGTTCTATTTTTCGTCATTTGAAGCTGGAAATTGCTAACGCAATTTCCAGCTTCAAATGACGGAAAATACATAAATGTAGTATATATTTGACGAAAATTTGTGTCATTTTATGGTTACGTTCATTGACGAATGACGACGGAAATTTCCGTCATGTATGGTAGTGAAAAGGTTAAATATACATTGTATTCCCACTAATTGTGGTTTAACCCTTTCACCACTGAAGCCCGTTTTTATGGGCTGAATGCTATGGCATTCAGCCTATAAAAACGGGCTTTAGTGGTGAAAGGGTTAAACTGTTAATAAAACGGATTAACAGCGAATATAGTCGCGCTTAACCCTTTGAGTGCGGGCGACGCTTTTAAGCGCATTCATACTGATTTTCCACAACTAAAATTTGACAGAAATTGAACAAATATGCATGTATAAATCTTGAGTAAAGCCCCCATTGTGAATTTTAGCAGGTTTAATTTTTAAGTGAGGAGGTATTTTCCTTTCATTTGAAGTTGGCAATTGCGTGAGCAATGCCAGCTTCAAATGAAAGGAAAATGTTAAGTAGTAATGAAGCACTTAAGGCCAGGGTAACTTTACTGCAAAAAAGTTTTGCGTGATTATGACATTTGATACGGTGTACCGTACGGCAGTGACCTCGGGCCGTATGCTGATACGTGGTTATGACATTTGATACGGTGTACCGTACGGCAGTGACCTCGGGCCGTATGCTGATACGTGGTTATGACATTTGATACGATGTACTGTACGGCAGTGACCTCGGGCCGTATGCTGATACGTGATTATGACATTTGATACGGTGTACCGTACGGCAGTGACCTCGGGCCGTATGCTGATACGTGGTTATGACATTTGATACGATGTACTGTACAGCATTGACCTCGGGCCGTCTGCTGATATAATATACCACACTTTGATGATTCTGTTTTTTCTTCATAGAGACAAATTATCTTCTAGGTACACTGAGATAATTGCACTTCTTTTTTTGTATGTGGAGGGATGTGATCCTATAATCTGAGGATTTTCTGGTTATCTCTAACGTCTGTGAAACACGATCCACCAATGATGTACCAATGTTGGATCAATGTTGGCCCGACGTCTCACATGGCAGGCCAACATTAACCCTCATAACGCTGAATTAATTTGTAAAAAAACATCGCAACCAAAGGGTTTTTTCACCTTGAAAAATCATAAATGTCAGCTCTTTCCGAGTCATTTGAATATCTATGTTGTGGGTCTACGGCCATTAGAAATATTTCTACTCTTACAGTGCGGGGATATTCGTCAGAATCTGACGTCTACAGACGTCAGATTCTGACGACTAAAGTCGATCCCCGCACTGTAATGGCTGAACCAACATGGAATCAATGGATCGTATTTGTTGAGAAGGTCCTTTCATCACTACGGTACTCAAAGCGTCGTTTGCTGGGAGAATGATTTCATCACCACGGTACTCAAAGCGTCGTTTGCTGGGAGAATGATTTCATCACCACGGTACTCAAAGCGTCGTTTGCTGGGAGAATGATTTCATCACCACGGTACTCAAAGCGTCGTTTGCTGGGAGAATGATTTCATCACCACGGTACTCAAAGGGTCGTTTACTGGGAGAATGATTTCATCACTACGGTACTCAAAGCGTCGTTTGCTGGGAGAATGATTTCATCACCACGGTACTCAAAGGGTCGTTTGCTGGGAGAATGATTTCATTACCACGGTACTCAAAGTGTCGTTCGCTGAGAGAATGATTTCATCACCACGGTACTCAAAGGGTCGTTTGCTGAGAGAATGATTCCATCACTACGGTACTCAAAGGGTCGTTTACTGGGAGATTGATTTCAGCACCACTGTACTCAAGGGTCGTTTACTGGGAGAATGATTTCAACAC
>OZ024907.1:8025046-8030046 GCA_964017125.1 Flabesymbios commensalis
GTGGATTCCTCAGGAGCTAAAACATATGTTTAAAAACAATTTTTGTAACCTTAGACCCCATAGTTCATAAGCTATGGTTATCACCCCCCGTTTTACCCATATTTACCACTTATGGAGAGGAAAGGGTGGTTAAAAATTGATATAAAAAATGTTGTTGGTAATTAAGGGGAGGTCGCCAAATTCTAGAAGTGTTTTAAAAAAATTATCCGATGCTAGATACACAGTTGATAAATCTAGGTTAAATACATCATAAATTAAGCTTATTACCTCTACCTTACCCTATTTACCACTTTTGGGGATGAAACAGTGGCTGAAAATTAATAACAATATTTTTAATGGATTCCGCAGGGAATAAACATATGTTTAGATATTTTTTTTATGAATCCAGGTTAAATAGTTTTAAAGTTATCGTTATTATTCCCTTTATTACCCCTATTTACCCCCTTATTACCCCGATTTCGGGCACTAATACCAGGGGGATCTTAGAGGACTTTTGCTATGTTGTTTTATGTTGTCTCAACAATATAAGCTGAAATTTTCAGCTTGTTACGAATTTGTTCCAGGTCTCTATGAGTTTTATACTAATACCACTGGACTAATACATGTATATTCAAGTTCAATGTACTGAAAATGTGAATTGAACAGTTCGGTGCTCTATGGGTTGAAAATTCGAGGAAAAGGTATTCAATTTTGCTGAGTGTGGGAGCAGCGCGAGGACCGACTTCAGACGTCAGAATCTGACGTCTAACTAAAGAGGTCAGATTCTGACGTCTAAAGTCGATCCGCCCCATAACGGAAAGAGCCAACATTTATGACGTTTTTAAAGAAAAAAACACCGTTGTTCTCCGTGGTTTATATAAAAATATGTCAGCGGTTCAATGCTTATTGACACCACCTATTATGAATAAAATATATCGGATACAAAATGTATATTTCTTTTTCTTTTGATATCATACTTGCATGTTTTATATCATCTTCTGGTTAACATCACGGCATCACTGTAATACTAGTTATTAGAATATGACTCATATTTAGAAAACGAAACTAGAGAGAGTGATTATTTCCTTACGTCACATTCTGCATGCAGCCACAGACATTGTCTTCTGCCATAATATATAACGCCATCGGCCAGAAATGCTGCTCTGCAAAAACAAAAGGTTTTCAAAATGAGAAAGAGGGACATGAATGCACAATTCCCACCGACGCCATTAAATTCACCTATTGCACCATTCATATTCAACATTATTTTCTCAATACATATTCTCATTAATGAGAAAAATGACAAACATGACCGTCTGAAAACTATCAAACTTTGTACTTCTAATCCACTGTAGCGATTCTACCATTACAAAGTGTAGACTATTATTTAATTGGGATCGCGTTTGGAGATGTTAGGATGATTAAATATATAGAACATCTAACTACGAACGAAATAAATGAGTAAATGCTGATTCAATCTCACATATTACGCAAAAATATTTTCAAGACGTGTCACTAACAAGATTAACGTTTTAGTGCGGGGATCGCCTTGAATCAGAATCAGACGTTAAAAGTCAATATCCCGTGGAAAGGGTTTAATATTTACAATGCCCGTAGACCTGTAAAATAAGTATTCTCATATAGCAAAAAGTGCTAACTAAGACGCTGATGTCATTTTCAAAGTAAATTTCCCTGTCGTTTCCATAATATATTTAAACCTTGTATCCCTGAAATATTATTATATACACCAGGAGATAAAATGGTTTTATTCATTTTGAAATCATCATAATCTCTTAGTCAGATCTTCCTATGTTATGGTTCTACAGCCATTATAAAGATTTGACTCTTTTAGTGAGGGGATCGACTTTAGACGTCATAATCTGACGTCCATAGACGTCAGATTATGACGTTTAAAGTCGGTCCCCGCACTAAGGAGGTTAAATGAACCCATTGGTATATTCACTATATATCAGACTATTCGCGCACTGTAATGGTTGATGAGGCATTCAATGCCATAAAGGCTCACAATGCTCTGTTCCTGCTCAGTGATTTGATGGCAGAAGACGATGTCCACCTGATGACTATTACATGACAGGTCCCCAGACACACGCATTACCACATCTCTCCAAATCCGATAAATGCAGCCAATGTCGGCTTACGCGACCTTCTAATGTTGGCTCAATGCTAGTCCAGCGTTGCAAATGCTGGACCAGCATTAAAACTACATTGGGTTAATGTAAGTGCTGACTTATATCCAACCGCCTGTCATGGCAGATGGTGGTGGTGACATTGAGGTAGCAGCAGTCGCAGCAGTAGCAGTAGCGGCGGCAGCAGAAGCAGCAGCCGCAGCAGCAGCAGCAAGAGCAGTAGCAGCAGCAGCAACAGCAGCAGCAGCAGCAGCAGCAGCAGCAGCAGCAGCAGCAGCAGCAGCAGCAGCAGAAGAAGCTGCAGCAGCAACAATACTGGTAGTAGGTGGTGGTAACATTGAGGAGCAATGCAGCAGCAGCAGCAGCAGCAGCAGCAGCAGCAGCAGCAGCAGCAGCAGCAGCAGCAGCAGCAGCAGCAGCAGCAGCAGCAGCAGCAGCAGCAGCAGCAGCAGCAGCAGCAGCAGCAGCAGCAGCAGCAGCAGCAGCAGCAGAATCAGCAGAATCAGCAGAATCAGCAGCAGCAACAGCAGTGGAGGCGGCGACGGCTGCCACAGCAGCAGCAGCAGCAGCATCAGCAGCAGCAGCAGCAGCAGCAGCAGCAGCAGCAGCAGCAGCAGCAGCAACAGCAACAGCAACAGCAACAGCAGCAGCAGCAGCAACAGCAACAGCAACAGCAGTGGAGGCGGCGACAGCTGCCACAGCAGAAGCCACAGAGGCAATGCCACAGCACCAGCAGCAGTGAACACATCAACGGTGATAGAACCAGTGGCGACAGCATCAGCAGTTGCTGCGGCAACAGCAGCATTAACTTTTACAACACTGAAATACTTTTGTATAAACCATGGAAACCAAAATAGTTTTTTACATTTTGAAATCATCTTACATGTCTAATTAGTTATTTTTTTCAAAGTATCACGCTGATTGCGCTGAAGCATAATAAACTCAGTGAGTCTGCCAGCTGATATAATTACAGTCTTCAATTATTATTACATGTATATTGTAGTATATATTTAATTCATTGGGCGGGGGCCACAGGGTAGCACCGCTGCCTTTCACGCTAGAGTTTGGGGTTTGGTTCCCGGTCTCGGCGGTTTGAAAGAAACAAAAATGTTTCTTCCCCATCCACGTGTAAAACGTGTATTGTGGGGAGCCTCCGTGACCGAGAAGTAGCGTGCTCGGCCACAGACCGCCAGGGCTAGAATTTGAGTCCTGTGTCTGGAGGACAGTGTCATATCATTCATCTCACCATCCTCAGGAGGTTCTCCTGGCCCAGTTTAGCCTGTATGTGCACAAAGGTGGCCTAAAGCCTGATTAATTTCATTTCATCTTTAATTCATTGAATGTTCATTATTGCATGTATGTATGTATGTGTGTATGCCTGTAGGCGTATATAGCAGATAAACCTGTGGCAATTACACGGTTTGCATTACTTTAAAAATAAATGATGCTTACAGAAAAAAATCTTCAAATGAAAGAACATTTAAATGGTTTACGTCTCACAACGCCACATTTCTCTTCTATAGCAACAAGATAGACGGTCTCCATCTATTTGAAAGGGGTTGTACCACTCTTCACTCTTCTTAAGTATTTGCCTGGCCCGTATATATAGTATATATAATACAGTCTAAAATGTAATAAACTGGCAAATAAATGTCCCCAAAATCAAATGGAACTGGACAGTTAATCAATCAGAGTCTGCAAACCACCGCAGAAAAAACGTATAGCCTTGTTCTCTATGTCCTGGATCCAGCTTGTATTCCGAGTCATATCCGCTCATTACTTTTGAAGTAATCCGATGGACAGACAAACCAACACGGCCATAAACATAACTTCCTGGCGGAAGAATCCACCGCAAGAATCAGCTAGCTTTCAGCTCATATTAGTCCTGTGAGAAGTAAAGACTGAATTCTAATAAAAATACAGAATAATTCTATGATAATTCAATTGTATTATTTTCTTCCATCAACGCTTTGTCTGCCAATTTACTGTTTTTCTTCTTTTACCCACTTGAAGGTGTGTCTCAACAAAGTAGTACAGCGATCCATAACTTCAAGTGGGTGAAAATTTTGTTTAATTTGAGACAAAACATTTGGAGATCTTTATGTTCAACACACACATCATTCCCAATAATAGTGATTACCCTATCAGTGCGGGGACCGTCTTTATACGACAGAATTTGACGTCTAAAGACGATCCCCACGCTGAAAGAATTAAAATATTTGTAATGGCAGTTAACCCATAAAAGAGGTATTCAAATGAAGCTGAAAGAGCTAACTAGGACATTTATGATGATTTCAAGTTGAAAAAACCCGTTGGTTTTCATGGTTTAGACTAAAATAATTCAGCGCTGTAAAGCTTAAAGGGTTTTCAAGGTTGACACAGCGCTGTAAGGGTTAAACATGCTAATAAAACGAAGTAAAACGTGCTTAGGGCTCAAAGGGTTGAAAGCAGGACTATTTGGACGTCATTCTCCTCTCCCTTCCCCCCTCCCTCTCCCTGAGGGTTATTTGTAAGGCAGACGGCGCATTGTCTGCCTTCTGTTCCTTCTGATAAGACCATGCCATGTCTCCCTGTAGAAAACCACAGCAGACACGAAACAATGTTAGTTTAATGTTGGGCCAGCGTCGAAGAGTCTGCCACTGAATGATTTCACGAGTAGTACAGTACCGTGGTCAGTGAAGCGTGACAATGACTGAGCACTTCATCCCAACGAGTCTTTGTAAAAAACGCATGTGATATTTGTTCAAATCATCCACCCGCGCCTCCTAAACGTATCATGGAACATGAGAAAACGCGCAAAATCAAATGACGCATTTTTTAAACATGGTTGCTTGACAAAGACTCCTCTTCCAAAAAAACACAACCACAAATACT
>OZ024907.1:8032546-8207546 GCA_964017125.1 Flabesymbios commensalis
AGACATTTATGATGATTTCAAATTAAAAAAACCCTTTGGTCTCTATGATTTATACACACTTAATTTAGCGTTGTAAGGGTCAACATGCCACAGTGAATGAAGATATGATTTTGGCGTAGTTAAAGTGTCAACCCTTTCATCGCCAAGTAGGACTATAGTCGTTTTAAATCAATTTTAGTAGCAGGTTAAATCATGGTTCCTGGGAATGTAATGAGTGCTTAATGTTCAAGTTTTGTAAATCTTTTGTCTCAAACTAAACCAATATGAGTAATTTTCACCCACTTGAAGTTGTGGATCGCGGTAGCGAGACACACCTTCAAGTGGGTGAATTTTTTTTATGTAGAGCTTTCAGGGTTAACCCTTTAACCACCAAATTATGCAATATGAATTTTCACCCACTTGAAATTGTGTCTCGCTGACGCGATCCACAACTTCAAGTGAGTGAAAATTATTCAGATTTGACAAAATGGAGGTCAGCTGTTCTCAAATATTGCTAATTGATGTCATAATATTTAATCTTTAACATGTTAAAAAGGTGGTACATAATGTGTTAATAAAAGATGAAAACCCTAATATATGCGACACCGGCGGTTAAAGGGTTAATACATGGCATGCTATGAGAAAGACGGCTCGTGTGCTTCACAATGGAGAAACATATCCTTTTTTCAGGATCAGAGTTTTTTAATGTCGACTAATGTGTTCTGTGTTTGTTCTGTGTAGAAACCACTTTCAGCGACGTCGCGTTGGACGTGCGTTGGTGTGTGGACAGTCACGCGACTGTCGTCGCGTCCCACGTCGCGTGCCTGCTTAGACTTGACTGAAATATGTTTATTCGAATCAGCAACATTTCACCTACATGTAACGTCAGCGTGGAAAACGAGCTGAACTTACATGTAAATTTTCCACGCCACGTTGAAATACTGTGAGTATTTCTAAGACCATTGGGTGAAGGTCGCTCTCAGTCATCGCCATATTGGATATAAAAGACACTGTCTTTATCTGTACAGCTAGTTGTGAAGCGTTATTAAAGGTGATATATCATCTCTTATATGTTATAAATAATTTTGTGACAAATAAATCAAAGTTGCCACTAGATGGGGCACAAGTGTTTCCTTATATGGGGTGATCGGCTATCATGTGTACATATAGGCTAAACTGAGCCAGGAAAACCTCCCGAGGATGGTGAGATGATTGAGAGGACACTGTCCTCCAGACACAGGATTTGAAATTCGAGCCCTGGCGGTCTGAGGCCGAGCACGCTACCTCTCGTTCACGGAGGCTCCCCACAATACGTGGATGGGGAAGAAACAGTTTTATTTCTTTCAAACCGCCGAGACCGAGAACCGAACCCCGAACTCTGGCGTGGAAGGCAGCGGTGCTAACCACTACCCTATGTTCACACCAACCAGGCCCCACCATGCACCTCAGCCTGGAAGCCGCTCTTGAGCTATGAGAGAGAGGAGATCAGTGAGATCAGCTCTTGAGACAGGCACTTATTCCGATCCGCTCAGTTAGCCTGATTCCCAGCACTTCACTCCCATGATGAAAATATCCAACACGCACAATACATGCGACCAATGCTGGCCCAATACTGGTCCGTCGTCGTAGACGCCGGATCAACATTAAACTAGCATTGTGTCAACATTTCATATATGATATGTATGCATATTCACTACCACGATGACATCGAAACAATCTTGAAGTCATGGGTTTTAGTTGGATGTTTGGCCAACGTCGTAGATGATGGGCAAACATCAAGCCAAGTTATCAACTAATGGAAACCTATTTGAATGAATGAAAGAATGAATGAATAAATGAATGAAAGAATGAATGAATGAATGAAAGAATGAATGAATGAATGAATGAATGAATGAATGAATGAATGAATGGATGAATGAATGGATGGATGAATAAATGGATGAGTAAATGAATGTATGAATGAATGAATGGATGAATGAATGGATGAATAAATGAATGAATGAATGAATGAATGAATGAAGGAATGAATGAATGAATGCATGAATAAATGAATGAATGAATGAATTGAATGAATGAATGAATGAATGAATGAATGAATGAATGAATGAATGAATAAAGGAATGGATGAATGAATGAATGAATGAATGAATGAATGAATAAATGAATGAATGAATAAATGAATGAATAAAGGAATAGATGAATGAATGAATGAATGAATGAATGAATGAATGAATGAATGGATGAATGAATGGATGAATGAATAAATGAATGAATGATGAATGAATGAATGAATGAATGAACAAATGAATGAATGAATGAATGAATGAATGAATGAATAAATGAATGAATGAATGAATGAATGAATGAATGAATGAATGAATAAATAGATGAATGGATGAATGAATGAATGAATGAATAAATAAATACATAAATGAATGAATGAATGAATGAATGAATAAATGAATGAATAAATGAATGAATGAATGGATGGATGAATGGATGGATAAATGAATGAATGAATAAATTAATAAATGAATGAATGAATGAATGAATGAATAAATAGATGAATGGATGAATGAATGAATTAATGAATGAATGAATGAATGAATGAATGAATGAATGAATGAATGATGAATGGATGAATGAATGAATGAATGAATGAATGAATGAATGAATGAATAAATGTTTAGAATGTTTTCCTTTGCCACTAGACAGGCCAACCAAAAATTATCTATACCACGAGATATTATAACGGAAATTTAATAAATCAGAAAATATCTGATGATTTGTTTACTTCGATCATTTTTTTATAATTTGCTTGATCAGTAGGCCTATTCTGTGAAACTCAACAGCCTTGACCTCTATAGTTTTCACCGAGCTAGCTGATACAATGAAGTATGGGGGATGGGGTTCTATATAACATTGTTTTCACAGAGTAGCGATTCAAAACGGTTTCCGGTGACGTCACTGCGTTTCATAGAACAATCATTTAGATTTACTAAAGCTTCATTCGTCAGTCTAGTCTACATGTCCACAAAAATAGATTTATTTTGTAGTTGTCTCATTTCTGCTGCCTTTTGCAGGATTTGAATAAGGGCTGTTTGTATTATGTGGGTATGGAGATCAAACACGAGACATTAGCCCGGGGTCAATTTAATGTTAGCCCACTGTCTCAGACGTCGGCCCAGCATTATCCCAACTTTGGGTCAACGCCTCGCGTTTGCATGGTGGACACTTTGATATCGACCTTGATGTTATATACACGTTAAGTTAAAGTGGAACCTCTTTATTACTAGCAGCAACATTATATCACGAAAATATGTTTGACAATTTCTCTTTCAATATTTTTCCCCATTCAATGCTAAAAATGAGCGAAAAATAGAAGCAAACCAGTTAGCAGCATACGATTAAAAAATGATGATTTGAGAGTGTTGAGCGAAATTAACTGTTATAAAAGTATGTGCCGCCTTAGTGCCTAAAGGGTCAAGTTTATGAGATGATCCATATAAGGCTGATTACTGATTACATTAGTATAGTTATAAAACGCCATGTATTCATTCAATATTGTTTTAATTTTGGGCCAGCGTCGCAGACGATGGGCCAACATTAAAGCAACACCAGGTCGAAATATTGTGCTTTTCGGGGTCGAGTCAGGGGGGGGGGGGGGAGGTCACTGGGATGATTTATAAACGATGAGGGGGGGGGTGAGGTGCCGGAAGTCACCATAATTAAAGCAGCCTTGAAATCATATTTTTAATCTATTTTAGATTTTTTGTAAGTTCTATCTAGTCATACGGCAACAAACCTGAAAAAAAAAGAAATTTAGTTAGTTTTTCAAGTTAGACTATTTGACATGTAATGATATTTCGAAATTAAAAGCGTCATAATTAGCAATTTACTACATGTTGTAGACACTAGCTGTATATTAATCATTAAATATTTTCCCCTGAAATTTTCAATGTAGTTTCCATGGGACATGATAATAGTTCTTGCACATTTCCATATAAATAAATATGATGATAATTACATAAATAACATGCGCCGCAGATTAAAGTGAATTCTGGTATAGCCAATAAACAAATGGATTTTTTTCAATGGATAAAATTTTCCATATATTGTACACGTGAAGCATGACTGACATTTAAAAAAGATGCGTGCACATACTAAAAACATGTATGATCCAGAAATTATTTTAAAATCCGAACATACCTGACTCGGTGTTATAATCCTGGTTGAGCCCTTCATAACTGACATATGTATAAGGGACTGGTTAAACAAGTCACAGATCTGCTCGTGTCAAAATGTGGGCCAACAATGGTTCAACATTGATTCGATGTGTCGTGTCTGCTGGGTAGTAGGTCAGAAGGTTATATGAATCAGATCAAAATGCCATCATAAGGGCCTACGGGACCATATATCATCCAAGAGCACTTATATAGGTAAGGGGGTGTCACTCAAGCCAGAGTCAAACTAACAAATAGTGGCATTCAAGAAAGACTTACAGAGGAGCCTATGATTTATCGACCAAAATAGACATATTTGTCCTGGCATTAAAGCAGTAGTCTACTGTGTACGGCCAGCGGGACGGACCTGTCCCCTTAAAGCACCACGTTGATTACATAGATGGAGGCTACGGGATACAACTAAAACCAGAAACATACATAAAGTGGTCTATAGATTTAAGATCATAATGGTCTAAGTCAGCATGTCAGACAGACAGATTTATTGACAACAATAAACGTTTTTTTCTGACTTATTTGTTATCAAGATCATAATGGACTAAGTGATCATGTCAGTCAGGAGACTATGTTTATGGACTGTGATTACAGTGATGTCACTGGCTCAGATAAATGGAAGAATATCAACTGACGCCAGCGTGAGTTATTCAAACATTATATCTTAGTTATTTATCACCTGTAGCAGCTCCATAACTGATAAATATCAGTATATAACTACATTATATACAACTACAAAATGAAATCAAACACCACATTTTTGAAGAGGCGCTGTCATGACCTATTTTTTTAAAACAAATTAAGAAACATAACCCTCAAAAATACAAAACATAAGCCTCCAAACTGCTCAGAATTCACCTGAGGTAATCTGAACATATGTCAGTTTCCAGAGCCCAACTTGTAGTGGATGTAGTAGTCTATATTTCTTAGGACAGTTTTACAAAACGCTTAGCTTTAAAATGTTTGGTGTAGTAAATTATTTCAATTTCTAGTGAGGCAAAATGATGCTTTGAGGCATCGTGAATGTTCAGAGGGTTAAGAGATAAATTACTCCCTAATTAAAATGACCTAACACTGATCAATATACAAAACTATTAAATAAATCAAATAAAACCCATGTGATCTTTTCCTTGTGCTATTTTATCACCACCTGACCGGATTCAAAATATTCTATGTATTGTATTAGGAGGCTTATGGGTTATTTGGAAATGAAATGAATCGGGCTTTAGGCCACCTTTGTGCACATATAGGCTAAACTGGGCCAGGTTATTTGGAGCATTATCTCCCCCCTCCCCCGTCCCATCTATCCATATTATATAAGTGACTTACCGAGATCAACTATAGTCAGATTAGTAGGTTCAATTCACATAGATGCTAATTTTATGACACTTCAAGCTTCAAGTTTTCTATTGAAATGTTCACATTTTCAACTGGAATTCCAAGTGGGCTTCTGTTTAATACTGCCTGGTTGAAGTTGCGCTTTATACTTTAAAGGTGATATATCATCTCTTATATGAATAATTTTGTGACAAATAAATCAAAGTTGCCATAAGATGGGGCACAAGTGTTTCCTTATATGGGGTGATTGGCTATCATGTGACCCTCTGAGAGGGTCACGTGATAGCCAATCACCCCATATATGGGCATAATTATTAATACCATATAAGGGGTGATAGATCACTTTTAAAGACTGTCGCAATTAATTATTTTACAATTCACGCTTGTGTAATACCTGTGGTGTCTTTTACCAGCGAATACAACTCGAATGCTCATTCACAAAATATATAGTTCAAGTGATTATAATTGAACGTGAATATGAATATTGCTTTACGTCGCTTTCTGCACAATCATGGCAATATCGCGAATAATTGAACGTAACTTAAAATAAATGAGTATGAATATGCATGATGCTGTCGCATCTAAAAAAATATATGACATTATATGCAATCATAAGTATTATAATTTTATGAGACTTGTTTATTTTTACACCTTAAAACTTACCCAATTTTATAAAACATGTAAACAACTGTCAAAGCAAAGCTTATTTTTGTTGCGGAACATTAGATTTAGGACATTAAGTCAGTTTGGATGCGAAATAATGCAGAATAAAAACCTAGACCCAGCAAACGCTGGGCCAACATCAAACCAACAGTGGGTTAGCACCTCGTATTTTCTGGAGATTATTCTGTCATTTATACTGTGTTTATATATAGGCTAAAATGGGTCAGGAGACCCAGTTTAGCCTATATGTGCAAAAAGGTGGCCTGAAACTTCATTTTATTTTTACACTTTGTTTAAAGCTGAAGAAGGAGGAGAATGTATTCCCAGGGACCAATTGGTGTGGACATGGTGACGAGTCACGGAATGACGATCTGGGGTACTTTAGAAAGACAGATAAATGCTGCCGTGAACATAACAAATGTGCCGTGTTCATCCCCCCAAAAGAGGAGAAATATGGCTACTTTAACGAAATGACCAACGTCATCTGTCACTGTGAATGTGATAAAAAGTAAGACATTAACATGGTTATTTTAGCGAAATGACGAAAGTCATCTGTCATTGTGCATGTGATAAAAGATAAGACATTAAGATGGAGGCCTTAAGTAGATGGCATTGTAATTGTGGCAAAAAAAACACCTGGCTGCTTTAAAGAAATGACGTTGTGCATGTGATAAAATGTAACCATGCAGACACAAGACGTTAAGTCATTGTTGGTTTTACGCTGGTCAACTGTTTATGACGTTGGACCAACGCTCAACCAACATTGATCCACGCCTTTTATCTGTCGGGAAGAGATTAACATAGATACTTTAAAGAAATGACGAACATGTGAACATGATAACGGATAAAGCAAAATTAATATGGCTACTTCAACGAGATGACGAACACAGTCAGTCATTGTAAATGTGACGAAAAGTAAGAAAAATATGGCTGATTTATCGAAATGACGATCTGATGTGATGTCAAATAAGACAAAATTAACATGGCCTAACGATATGTGTGATACATACGAAGCAATGTGGACTGATGACCAGCTTCAGACAATGTGACTGTGATAACAAATTAGAAATAAATTACATTTGTTCTTAGTACTCGCAATTTCATCAGTTCAATCGTTTATTCGTTGATTCGTGCATATATCTCCTGCACATATTAATCGATGATTCGTGCACATCTGATAATGGAATGGATAAAATCCATAATAAAGCCTTACAGTGCGGGTATCGTCTTTAGACGTCAGAATGTGTAAGGGCTGACTGAATTAGTACTCTGACTAAGTATTTTCTTGAGAAATACCTTTTCCAAATTTCGATTTTGTTATAAATACTAATTTACAATATGTTACTTTATTTTGAATACTTATTCACAATGTTTTACAGTCATACTGATCAGTCATACTGATTCATAATGTATATATAATGTATACTTTATTATAAGCGCAAATGTACAATTTAACACTTTATTTTGAAAACTAATTTAAAATCTGATACTTTATTGCAAATACTCATTCACAATGTAATACATCATTGCAAATATTACAAACTTCTTTGTTGGTAGTAACTCATAATGTAAGAACTTGTTAAATACTAATTCACAACCTGGGCAGATATTGTACAGTCGACTGACCTTTATTTTTATTGCTAATAGGCACTCTTAATTTTGTTTCAGATTTCGTCGCTGCCTGAAGAAGTCTAAGTCTGTGGCAGCTGACATTTTGGGAACTGTCTACTTTCTAGTGGTGGAGTGTTTTGAACTTGACAAGAAAAAGAAAGTGAAAAGAATGCGAAGTATGACGTATCATGAAAATCAAATCGAGCCAGAGGCCCCTTGCTGGCCACACGCTGGCCAAACTGGGTCAGAAACACCTGCCTCTTGAGTGGGCGAATACTCCCAGGTGATGAGTCGAACCAGTAGCCCCTTGCTGGCCTCACGTGGGACCAATTGGGTCAGAAGCACCTGCCTCTTGAGTGGACGAATACTCCCAGGTGAGGAGTCGAGCCAGTGGCCCCTTGCTGGCCTCACACAGGCCACACTGGGTCAGACGAACCTGCCTTGTGAGTTGACAAATAACTCCGAGGGGATGATCCAGAATATTGACAAAGGGGTTCAATCAATGATTTGTCTCAGCAAATACGGCGGCTAGACACTCTTCTACATTTACTAGGGTAGTGCCTCGAGTTTAGCAACTACCTAAGTAAATTTAGAGTGTCAACATGGAGGATCTAGATATTTGACAAAAAATATAATTTTTTTTTCAGCACATATATCTGGGGCTTGATACTCAAAACTTACTAGGGTAGTGCCTCAAGTTGAGCCACTACAAAAAAATAAAAAATATGTTATTTTTTTCAGCACATATATGGGGGCTAATATTCAAAATTAACTAGGTAGTGCCTCAAGTTGAGGCACTAACCTAGTAAATTTAGAGTGTCTAAAACCGATTTTTTGGCACTTTTGATCGATGGTGGGTCAGAGGAATCTAGCTCTTGAATACTCCCGGGGGAGAATCCAGAATATTGACAATGGAGGTCTATTGAAGAAATAAAAAAAATCCGTGTGATTTTTTCCAGCAAATATAAGGGGGCTTGGCACTCAAAATTCCTCAGGGTGGTGGCTCAGATTGAGGCACCACCCTAGTAAATTTTGAGTGTCTAGAGGGAGGATCCAGAATATTGACATAGAGGTCCGATTAAAAATATTTGATTTTTCCCAGCATATATATGAGGGTGTGACACTCAAAATGAGGCACTACCCTTGTATATTTTGAGAGTGAAATCTCGATTTTTCGGCAATTTTGATCAATGTTGAGGCAATTCAAGACCCCCTGAGTGGACGAATACTCCTAGGGGCGGATCCAGAATATTGACAAAGGGGTCTGATTGGAAAAAATAAAAAGACGTGTCAATCATTGATTTTTTCAGCAAATATATGGGGACTGGACACTTAAAATTTACAAGAGCAGTGCCTCAACTTGAGGCGATACCCTAGTAAATGTTGTGTGTCTAATAGCGATATTTTGACAGTTTTGGTCGATGGTGGGTCAGAGGAACCTGCCTCTTGAATACTCCCAGGGGATCCAGAATCTATTGAAGAAATAGATACAACACGTGTGAATCCATGATTTTTTTCAGCAAATTGGGCCTATATGGCGGCTTAACACTAAAAATGTACTAGGGTAGTGCTTCAAGTTGAGGTACTACCCTAGTAAATTTTGGGTGTCCAAAATCTATATATTGACAATGCTGATCGATGGTGACGCAATGTCGTCTTGGGAAAATGTGGCGGGCAGGACCCCTGACCCCCTCCTCTATATCTGCCACTGAACTCCACCCTCAAAACGCAAGAATCACACTCTGTCTCAGGCCGACTGAAGTCAAGAAAATCTTTAACAAATCATAAGACCAAATGTTACCATTCAATGGATTATTTATTCATCAGTTATAATATTTTGTAAAATTGTATTTATATTGTCTTTACTGTATGCCATGTCTAATACATGTAATTCAATATGGAGGTAAATAAATACACATACATCTTAAGATGAATTTAAATTAGATTAGATTATTTCATTATTCAAATACATTGAATCATAATTGACTATTTATTTACATTGTATTGTTTGTTTTACATGTATTCTGCTTTGCAAAGCAAAAGGCAGTATCTGCTTACTTGTAAAGTAAACAGATACTCCCTGTTGGCATCACACGGCAGTATTATAACATTATTTTAATCGTTTTATGCTTATTGTATGATTATGTCATTAATATATATCATTATTAGGTGGCCCTCGCGACAGCGCTTATTTTATTCTTATAGCGAAGGTCTCGCAGCCATGTAATTTGGTAAATAAACGTGTTTTGTATGTCTGTATCTATATTCTATATATACATAATATATTATTCTATATATTATTGTCACAATAAATATATAGGCCAGCTACCGCTTTGCAAAATCAATCAGCAGTAACTTGCTTACCTGAAAAGTAAGCAGTTACTGCTGTTTGTCTTTGAGAGAGGCGTGGCGCAAAGGTTAGAGCGCGGAGCTTTGGCAATGTCACTGCCTGCCGTGCGGTTTCGAATCCCGTTTGGGGCAGGATATTCAAATAAATATTATGTTTCTCTCCTCTCGATATTGGAATATTATTTCGATGTTGTGTCCTTGGGCAAGGCACTTCACCCTCACATGCTTCATTTGACTCAGATGTGAATAAGTACCTGGTAGGACAGAGATGGCAATGTGAGCGATTAGTTCCTAGCGCCGAAATGGCTGCAAGTGCTGTATACTCTAGAAAAGGGAGTTGAAATGGTACATGAATGAACAGGTTTAGTGAGCAGGGATAATATGTGTGAAGCTAACAGAGCATTGTATGTGCGCTCTATAAGAGCTCACCATTATTTGCACGGCTGTCAGTATGCCAGCACTCGATGGCAGAAGAGAATCCTGCAGCTCAAAGACAAACAGCAGTAACTGCTCCCTTGAGAAGTAAGCAGTTGCTGTTGTTTGCCTTTGCTCACTAGGTGAAGTAATTTTTGTTTTGCAAAATAAATGAAGTATATGTCATGATGACCGGGGGCCCTTGTCCAGTTGTTAAATCTGCCTATTTGAAAAGTCAGAGATTGCGGGTTCGAAACCCGGTCTGGCCTTCAAGTTTCAAAAAAGAAAAAAATGTTTCTTCCCCGCTCACTCTCAAAGATTCAAAAATTGTGGGGAGCCTCCTTGATCGAGAGGTTGCTTACTCGACATCAGACCGCCAGGGCTTGAATTTTGAATTCTGTGTCTGGAGAGCAGTGTCATTTCACTCATCTCACCATCCTCGGGAGGTTATCCTGGTCCAGTTTAGCCTACATGTGCACAAAGGTGGCCTAAAACCCCATTCATTTCATTTCATTAGTCACGATGACCTGCTCTATGAATTCTCATATAATTTAAATTCACTGATTATCAGTTATTAGCAAAATTAAAAATGGAAATGTACATTCTTTCTGGACTGGGTGGAGATTCAATATATGACATTGCAAACAAAGTCCGCCCATAAACAGCTTGAATAATTTGAAAAAAATATAGAAGCTTTCTCAAAAAGGTCTGTGGCGCTGCTCGAACATTCAAGCGATACCAGCTAGTGAACGTCTTTAATTGAAATGGAAGACTTTCATTGTTATAAAAATGTTTACAAAATTAGAATAATTTTTACTTTTTTTCATCAAAGACACGTAGGCTATTCAATGTCATTGGTTATTTACAATTAAGTTTTTTTCATTCCTATAAATATTAAAAAAAATATTAAAAGAAAATGATCGGTGCATTTTAAGTGGATTATATCAAATCAAAATAACTGCATCTGTATGGTACGGTATTGCATGGCAATTTAGATATTTCTATGTATTTAATTATGTATCATTGTCTTAATTATTTTTTTTATATTTGTTATTACAGATAAAACATTGTGTAGCCTATGTGAGATTAAGAACTTTGTAACTTTCTTTCAATGTGAAGCATATGCATATGTACTGTTTATAAGGATGTGTCATCTACAGTTTACAATGATTCTAATGTATTACAAATCACTTGTGTCACACTTGTATCATACATAAAGCGCTGGAATACTTTTTGTATAAACCATGGAAACCGAAGGGTTTTTTGAATTTGAAATAATTATAAAGGTCTTAGTTATCAATTTCCGCTTCATTTGAATAGATATGTCATGGGTCTTCGGCCATTATAAATATTGTAATTTTTTTCAGTGCTGACGTTTACAGACGTCATATTCTGATGTGTAAAGACTGATCCGATCCGATCCGATTAGAATATGGCGTTAACCCTTTAGGCCCTCACTATGCATTAAAACATCATTTTACATCCCTGAAAACAGACCTAATTTTCCTACAACCAAGGGTTTTAGAATGAAAATTTCCATGAAACTGGTTTACCAATACATGGCAATTCTCTTTAATTTTTCACTTATATCAAATCATCTTCATCCACTACAAGTCGAGAATT
Source organism: Flabesymbios commensalis (assembly GCA_964017125.1). NCBI lineage: Eukaryota > Metazoa > Annelida > Polychaeta > Terebellida > Flabelligeridae > Flabesymbios > Flabesymbios commensalis. Next base: position 8,044,759 of record OZ024907.1, read on the forward strand.
GCGACAGCAATTTGCGGCTTGTAGTGGATGAAGATGACAATGGTAAATTCAGGCTGGAAAAAGTTAAACAACAATTAAATTTACTGACTTATTATCATTTATGCCATTGAGAGCTAAAACACATAGTTTATGTAGTAATTTTACACAAAAATATGTACAAATATCAAGCAAACGTGGGATATTACACAAATGCTGGGTGAATGTCGGCCCATCGACTGCGATGCTGGCCCAACATTGCCCCATTATCGAGTCAATGTCTCGTGTTTTCTGAGTATATGTTGTTTATGCTGTAATCAGATCTGATGAATTAAATACACGTAGCCCCACCTGGTGAATGGGCATGAGACATGGTGTATGCTTAACTGTTAATATGCAACCTCGTCTCTATTCATATTGACTAAGGTTCACAATAGAAATACAACAGTAGGTTGATTAATATTTAATGTTCATTGCCGCACCCCCCCCCCCCTCTGTTGGTCAAGGTTTATGCTTGCGCAAAATATGAAGTTGATACACCAATGGCAATGTGGTCTGCATAAACATGACATACATCTTCTGTTCTTGTTGTGTAATGATGAGTTTACTATGTGATGAATCGTCCCCTCTTAACTCAAATAGTTCTATCAGGCTTGATAGGACTTCTTTACTCCCAGATGACAATATGCTGTATCGACTCCCGCTAATGGTTTTAAGGTGATAGTGTTAACTCCTTAACCACCAAACGTTTACTAGCAGGTTAAATCACAATTATTAGGAATAAAGTGACTGTTTAAACATCAAGATTTGGAAATCTTTACTCTCAAAATAAACAAATGTGCGTAATTTTCATCCATTGAAGAGTCGCAGTATGAAAATTAAATAATATAACTTACGGGGATTTTAACCCTTAAAGCGCGGGGATCTACTTTAGACGTCAGAATCTGACGTCCACACACGTCAGATTCTGACGTCTAAGAGTCTGTAAGAGTAAAAATATTTATAGTGATCGTAGGCCCATTACACAGGTATTAAAATGAATCGGAAAAAGCTAACTGAGACAGTTATGATAATTGCAAATTAAAAAAACCTTGGTCTCCAGGGTTTTTATACAAACACAATTCAGCGCTTTAACCCTTTCAAGCCTGAATTTACCATTGTCATCTTCATCCACTACAAGCCACGAATTGCTGTCGCAATCTGGGCTTGTAGTGGATGAAGATGACTTGATGTGGTTTGAAAAATAAAGAAAATCGACATTTATTGGTAAACCAGTTTCATGGGAATTTTCGTTCTAAAATCCTCAGTTGTAGAAAAATTAAGTCAGTTTTCAGGGATTTAAAATGATGCTTTGATGCATCGTGAGGGCTTAAAGGGTTAAGGGTTGAGGTAGTTTATTCTGTGTGCACGAGAAAAATAATACGATGGAAATTGTCCAGATTTGCATTTGATAGGGACACAGATGGAGCATGTTTTTAATAACAAAATATAAACAAAATATTTCTTTATTTAAATAATAATCCATATAAAAATTATGCGTATCTGCATTTGTTTTGTATTTACACAGTGCACTACAAATCATCAACACATGCAAATAACACCTTTAATATTTTGATAAGGTATCACATAAAACATACATTTATCAATTCAAACAATACAAAGAAACGCATAGTATGACCGTTTACAATGTGCATTCAAAAATGCTAACATCACGCGTAAATCCTTCAAAATATATATTTTCATAGTGCTGATTATTTATCAACAAATCAATTTATACCATCTAATGTGTTTAAAGGGACTGGCCCAGGCTAAAATCATCAACAAATCGGTGATTTTATTTCGGGTTCTTAATATAACCATATTATGTAAGCATGTCCATAGATTAGAACGGCAAATTTTTATAATTTTTGTGCTGCGCATTTACCGGTTAGGCTAGATATAGATACGAAATTCCCGCATTTCCTATTTTTGACATGGTTGTCAATAATTAAAAATCTGGAATTTCGTCCCTATATCTAGCCTAACTGGTGAATCCGCAGCACAAAAATTATAAAAATTTGCAGTTCTAGTCTATGGACATGCTTACATCATATGATCATATTAAAAATCCGAAATAAAATCACCGATTTTTTGATGATTTTAGCCTGGGCCAGTCCCTTTAATAACAAAAGAGCCTGAGTTTGTTTCTAGCCAAAGATATATATATGTATATTAAAATAAATTATTTACCGTGCAATACAAATCTTGGATAAAAGTAAAAACACTGCAAACAATCGAGCTATATATCAATCACACATCTTCAAGTTCAGTAAAACGAATGAAATATTTTTTGTTATTTAAGTGACCGTCATGTTTATAAGTAGTTGGTTGCAACAAAGTTGCATAAGTAGACATTATTATCCCAGTGGAAAACATTTGGAACAATCTATCTGACGCCCAAGGCCAAAAGACCGTATCTGCTTACTTTGCAAACAAGTAGATACTTTTGGTTTTGTAATAATGGGATTCATATTTACTGATTTATCAGTAATTCTTTAAGAAGTCATGAAATTTTGCAAGCTCTATTTTCTAATCGTGCGGATAGTACTATGTAATTCATAACTTCTTAGTAATCGTTCAGGACGTAATGCCATTTGACATGGAAAGTAATTCTGCAATGAAGTTAATGGGTTCATAGAAGGAATTATTGTATTGTATGTTATGGAGAATAAAGTTTAAACAAAATTATTTTCACCTTTTTCAGAACAGTCGCCACAAATAGGTCTTGAGGATGGCCTTAACCAATGCACCATGCAGGGTCCCCGTCCAATGTGACGCACACCGCGCCTGTTATTGAGGTTGAGAGATGGGAAGTACTCCAGCACATGTCATTATGTCAGCTATTAAACCGTCGTGGGAATTTTAGCGTAACTGTAGCCGATATGAGTTGTAGCAACGATTATTACCTGAAATTGCCGAAAAATCAACTTGACATTTTGGTGATCGTTTTAGACTATTAGCGACCCAATATTCAAAATGCCCGTCTTAGCTTTTGGCGAGACCTTAACTTTTGTACTATTCGAAACATCTAGTTTAGTACCTCATTTTCACATGCATGATTGTTTCTGATAAAGCACTTTATGGAGTTGTTTTACCTTTTCAGGGGAGTAGACCATCCTTTCTATTTGTCATGTATAAATCTATGTGTATGTAAGTATACGCATACTCATTCATTTATATATGTACATAGTGTCAGATTGCTTTATTATGTTTCATAATCATTGACCCTACTTAATTAAAAAAAATAAAAATTCTTGTGTTAAAATGTGGCCGTAGTGGTAACGACATTTTTTGTCTCAACTGTTATTCTGTACATTGTAGCCATATATTGTATATAATCTGTTTGATCAAATATATTCTTCTTCTTCTTTTTCTAAACACTGGCCTGAAAACACGATACATTCACCCAATGCTGGTGTAATGCTGGGCCAGCGTCCACGACGCTGGCCCAACATTCAACCAGCATTGGGTGCATGTCTTGATTGGCCAGCCTCACTTCGGCTCACAGTTTGATACACCTCTCCCATTGGCCGATTGAGATTTAGTTTCCCCCACCTACTTATCCACAACAAACCGGAAATGTATAATGAGGTCAGGTCAGCAAGATGGACTTCCCGCCCTCCCTCTCTCTATTTCAGATGAGCGTCCGTGACCTCTATGACTACGACAGGTATGTATTGACCGTTCCCTTGATGACCTGTCTACACGCAGGGCATGAGGTCAGTTGAAGGGCACACTGACCACAGGCTAGCAGATGACCACAGGGCAATATGACTGTGTTAGCTTCATGCTCCATACATATCTTACACATGCGGGCATCACGTAACTCTCTGTTCTCAGTCAACAGCCGGGCGCGATCTGTAACAAAAGAGACAGTCATACTACATTATCGTCCTCCCACAGGTGTTATCGACCATGAGACTTGTACTGATAACTTCCTGTATCGATCAAAACATGTAAGCAATTCGTTTTCCGGTTGCGAATTATTTACGTTATACTGACGCATTGTAGTCTAAATATATTAATTATCAGTCGGCTCGGCCTGTATCTGGCGACGGCGTACCGATCTCAGCCTGTATCGACCAAAAAGCAGTGCCATATGCATATCTTATACAATATATACATTCAGTGAGATACATAGTAACATTAACAAAGCGCGATCCGCAACAGAAACAAGAGCAATATAATAAATGGTAACATTACCCGAGCATCATTTGTAACAGAAACAAATACAGTGAATGATGTGAAATACATGGTGATCAGAACAAGTTCAACAATCCACGTGACATAAAGTATAGTGCCGAATTATCATAGGTGCGATGATTTTTATCATCGCCTTATTATATTTAATTTCAGTATCGAATAAACTAATGGTGTATTTTTGATTAGACATTGTTGTAGCTTAAGAATGTTATATTTCACCTACCCACTGATCTTTAGAAACAGAGTTCACAGAAGTGTGCCGCTAATTTATCATCAACAATCGGGTAATGTAGTTGAAGGGAATGTCTTTACGCTGGAATTTTCGGTTGCACATACAGAAATACATGGCTGCCATATATATAATCGTCCATCAACCCAGCCTCTTTTTCACTGTGAGTGGATACCATTTACCCTGGTTTACTCTTTTATCGCATGTGTTAAAGCATCACATACTATGACAAATGGGGGCTCGTCCGGGACTATTTCATCCAAAAGATTTAAAATATCTTAGTAGAAAGTTAACGATCGCTGAGCTATTAAGCCTGGAAAGACTAGAGTGGAGTTAATATGATTTGATTCAGAAATTACAATTGAAAAAATGAGGTCTAGAAATTTAGTTAAGTATACAATTGTTACCTGGATCAATGTCTCCTGATGTTGGTGTTGTTGGTGTAATCTGTTGACATAATATATTTTCATATATTACACACATGGTTTATTATGCTTGTTAAAGAATAATGATTGAATCGGATTATAATACCAGTAAAATAGCAGGTAAAAGGGATGTGTTGTTTTATATAGTTTTGACTAGCATATAACAATGTAGCAATACCAGAGAATACTGAGAATGTAGCAATAGCAGTGAATACTGAAAAATGTAGCAATACCAGAGAATACTTAAAAATATAGCAAGACAAGTGAATACTGAAAAGAATAAATAACCTGAAATGCATTGTGCTTTTTTCTATAATTCATTACTAGTAGTCCAGGAATTTTAGGCATATTTAAGGGCAAAGATGGAAAAAAAATATAAAGCTGAATATTTCAGACTTACTTAGATGGCAATCCTCAATGACCTTAAAGTCCTAAAGTTCCCCAGGAGAGGAACATGTTTTTTTGCGAAAATCCAAAATGGCCGCAAGAGGCCATAAAAAAATGGTAAAATAACACATATTTAACATATATTCCTTTGTAATACCTCTTTTTCACCTAATATTTCACGGGTAACTCATTTCAGGTCTTCTTTTCAAGTTTTGAATCCTCATTCGTGTTTTATTTGCAAAAATCTAAAATGGCCTGATACAATACTGAAATTGTAACTTATAAAGAAATTATAATATTTTCCTTTGCAATATCTTTTTTCTGCATAATTTTCCACGAGAAAATTAATTCTGGTACTATAATAACATTCTAAAGCTTGTGTCATTGCAAAATTCAAAAAAGGCCGCCACTGGGGAAGAAAAACAATTTTAGAAAGGCTTTCATGTGATGATAATTATCCATCGAGTTGCATGAAGTTATTTGAAAGATGGTGACGTTGCGCAATGGTTAGAGAGTGGCGCTCTGCCGATATCTCTGCTTGTCGTGCGGTTTCGAATCCCGCTTGGTGAGAGAAATATCATGTTTCTCTCCTCTCAATCTTGGGATATTGTTAAGATGGTGTGTCCTTGGGCAAGACACTTCACCCTCAAATGCTTCACTTGACTCAGGTAAAAATGAGTACCTGGTAGGACAGAGATGGCAATGTGTACGATAAGTTCAATGCGCCGAAGTGGCTGCAGGACTGTATGCTCCCGGAGAGTTCAAATGGCACACGAATGAACAGGTCCAGTGACCAGGGGGTAAAATGTAAAGCCGATGAGAGGTCTTCAGACTTGATATCAGACTATAAAAAATCTGCACCTCTGCACAATGCCATAGACATCACTGCACACTCCAGGACTTTGAACAGTTTGTAGCACTGTATATGCAAAACTTCGATGATAAACAGCCGATCCGACCAGGATTCGAACGCAGTATTTCTTAAGTTTCGAGCTACAGTCGGATCGAATGAGCCATCGGACGACCTCGTTATTTCAAACAAAAATTAAACGTATGCGTGTTCCTATGAATGTTGCATCGAATGTATATAAACATGATAAATAGGGTATGGGACCTTTCCTAGGCTCGAGTTGGAGTCCTTGTCTAAGCCCATGCGGACTCACGGTACATCCTTGCCTATGACTTGTAGGCTCGGGTTTGTGGACTTGCCTAGAACGCTGCGAGCTCGGGTGTGAGTCCTTGTCTGGGACCTGTAAGGTCAGGCTCGGGTGCATTGTGAATCTTTGTTTAGGACCATGCAGGTTTGTGTGTGAGACCTTGCCTAAGACCCTGTGGACTCGAGTATGAGTCCTTGCTTAGGACACTTGCTTATGACCCCGGCTGAAGCAGGAGTAAATAACATTTACAACTGAAATTTCTACATGTATAAGAATAGCATAGGGACAGCTGACCACCAACAGGCTGGGGATGGAAATTTTAAAACGAAAACCTGTAACCAATTTTCACGGAACTTGATACAGTAAGTCATCCCGAATTAATAAAATTCAGGTTGATGATTTGGAAAAACGCAGAACTCTCCAAGACTAACGTTGTTTTTTTGATTGAATGTGCTGTTTTGGCTATTATGTATTATGAAATAAATACAATAAAATGTGTACTGCATATTTCTTTTGGCTATAGAGTTATTTGTTTGTCATTAATTACTGGTAATTTATATATTTAAAAGCTTATTATTATGGTATCTTGAATACAAGAGACAATAGACTTGGTCAAATGGCGGCCATCTTGGATGTATTCTTTACCGAAACATTAAAAGTAACTAATAGCTTCAGAAATGAATTCAGCATTAAAAATCGTGTAATAATGAGGTATTACATTAAAATATATGACAAATAATTCTAGGACTACAACTTCAACATAGCGCTTGGCGACCATTTTGAGTTTTATCAAAAAAAGATGTGCCTCTCAGGGGAAACTTTCGGACTTTAAAGGAGGACATACTGGTAATATATAGATTTAAAATCTTATATGTAGCTCAAATACGAATGGATTCTGCATTAAAAATCATGTGAAAATGAGGTTAAACATTAAAATATATGTCAAATAGCTCAAGAATTAAAATTTCAACATGGCGCTTGGCGGCCATTTTTAATATTATCAAAAAAAGGATGTTCAACTCAAGGGAAACTCTGTGACTTTTTACAGGTAGGTAATAAATGAGGACATTCTGAACACCTTCTGAAATTTTCAGCTTCAAATTATTTGTTCCCATTTTAAAACCTAAAATTCCTGGACAATTATAGTTAGTGGAAATGGTTAAGAATAATAAATCATTTTTGAAGTATTGGGACAATGTTTAAAAAGTACAAAGTATAGTGAGCACAAGGCTTTGATCCAATGTAGCTGTGATATTGGGCCAATATAGTGTGTATTATTAAAGGGAAATGTATTCCTGTATGGACTAAATCCAAATCCGAAATCATAGACAGCAAAATGTTAGCTCCAACCAAATGGGCAAGATGTATTAGTATTAGCATTACATGGATATAGAATTAAACAGTCAAACAACTTAAGCCCAAGCAATATTAAACTAAAGACTGATTTCACTATTTTTCCTAGTAAAATTATTGCTGATTTATTTCATAGATTTTTTTGCATAAGGATTGTTGAGGTTTATCAACCATTAATTTAGAGCCAAAGTGTTTATTCTCATCATTAGGGGTTCAGTTTTATTATACATTTACCATTTGCTCAGCCACTGTTTCTTCTTGTGTGGTCGTCATGGTGGTTACCATAGGGATATTGCCACACGTGTCAGGATTGAGGATGAATGGACATCTAGGGAAGTATTTCTTGTGTTCCTTCTGAGGTACGTCTCCGGACTCCCATCGCTTCAGGACATTATAACAGAATCCACATCTCACGCGGTCATATGGACCGATATAATACAGCCCCGCCTTAGCCACTGCTTCCTTAGATACTGGACAATCCACAGGCCAATCAGAGAACGTGGCTAATCTCTGATCCTCGTGTTTCATTCGCTGCCACCTTTCTTCATCACGTGACTTTGGTGGACCAATCACCTGCACACAACTAGATACATTTGATATCGGAATGTTTTCATGTGGTGGAGCGCTGGACGAATCAGATGAGTGATAGTGAGTCATGTGACTATCAATACTGCCGTCAGAAGCAAGGTCACCATTAATGCCAACCGTACCTGAACCAAACGGGACAGAAGCTAGATCATCATCATTGCGATCCCCCGATGTTGGGTTAATGTTGGGCAAGCATTGCAGACGGTGGGGCAACCTTGACCCAACAGGTGTTGCAAGCCTCGTGTTTGAGTAATCAACCGTAATCGAACCAAACGGGACATTCCCGGCTGCTTTATTTCCTGTTGCATCACATCGATGACTTTCCTTGCGGTGTTGTTCCACAGGGTCATTGTAGAGGTCACCTATTTTACAGTGCCAATCACAGCTAAAGCAAGCTACACTATCTGCTTCATGTATATAATACAGGCCTGCGCTGGCCAATGGCGACGGTAGCGTCACCTGGTGAATGGAGGATTTAGCAAAGCTGGCCAATCTATGGAGCTCGCGCTTCATGTTTCTGTGATGTTTCTGTGATTTAGAAGATGCGGCCATTTTAACAATAGTGGTGGGTTTTTTTATCTTTGAATTGGACTTGTACCCTACACTAGGCTGTGGCAGTCCCACACGTCTTTGCAAAAGTGAAAATTAAAAATGATTTTTGTTTGAAATTATGCGGAAAAATTGCATTCGTTTTCTGATGAAGAAAAAATATTTAGGACGTGCTCATTGTAAATCTGTTCAGTGATGATTGATGCACCTCTTGCGATGTGTGACTCTTCTCTTGGTGTTCTCCAACGCGACTATGTTGTCAATGCTATTTTTCATCTCTGTGGATACCATTTGTCGTCTTTCTGATCGTAATTTTCTTATTCTAAAAATGGCACACATATTTACCACTTTTTGGGGTGTTCCCATCCAAATTTATAATAAATGCCTCAACTGTGACGAGCAGTCTCGTTAAGATAATCTACCATTATTTGTCACGTGTTTCCTCTTTAAACGATCTGAAATAACAATGCAAAATGTGTTATGTTAGTAGATGCATGATAACACTATGCGTTACTGAGAGGAGTTTGATAACGCACTCACTCACTCACTCACTCACTCACTCACTCACTCACTCACTCACTCACTCACTCACTCACTCACTCACTCACTCACTCACTCACTCACTCACTCACTCACTCACTCACTCACTCACTCACTCACTCACTCACTCACTCACTCACTCACTCACTCACTCACTCACTCACTCACTCACTCACTCACTCACTCACTCACTCACTCACTCACTCACTCACTCACTCACTCACTCACTCACTCACTCACTCACTCACTCACTCACTCACTCACTCACTCACTCACTCACTCACTCATTCACTCACTCACTCACTCACTCACTCACTCACTCACTCACTCACTCACTCACTCACTCACACGTTGACTGACTATTGTGCTGCTGAGATATATACGTTTTCAAACCAAATAAAATGTTTCTGAAATCCATAAAATAGTTTTTGACATATGCTCAGTTGGTCAAATGATTCGATATCTGAGATGTCATTTTAATAGTTTTTGCCATATGCTCACATAGTCAAATGATTCAATATCTAAGGCTAAATTTTAATCGTTTTTGACATATGTTCAGTTCGGCAAATGATTCCATATCTAAGATTTCAATTTTAGTGTTTTTTGATATATGCTCAGTTGGTCAAATGATTCGATAACTACGATGTCAATTTAATAGTTTTTTGATATATGCTCAGTTGGTCAAATGATTCGATAACTACGATGTCAATTTAATATTTTTTGATATATGCTCAGTTAGTCAAATGATTCGATATTTAAGATGTCAATTTAATAGATTTTGACATATGCTCAGTTGGTCAAATGATTTCATATCTAAGACATCAATGTAATAGTTTTTTGACATATGCTCTGCTAGTCAAACGATTCCATGTCTAAGATGTCTATTCTCCATAAATAATTTTTTTTTCTTTATTTGAAGCTAGAAATTGCGTTAGCAATTCCAGCTTCAAGTGAATTGAATATAGAAAAAATACAATTCAGCAGAACAAGGATTAGTTTCTATAATTATTTTAACAACAAAAATTGTCATGGAACTGTTTTAATAATACATAGTATTGGTACTGGGTTCGAATCCCGGCCGGGTTGGATATTTGTCATCGGGGCTGTGCATTTACAGTGCTAAAAAATGTTCAAACGCCTATAGTGTGCAGTGCTGTCTATGGTACTGTGAACTATTGAGTGAACTATTGAGAGCCCCTGAAGACATTCGATAAGAGTTGGGCATAGTCGCGGCTTGGGCTTCCTTCTCTCGCTATATTGCCATTATTGTTCAGAAAGCGAGGTGCAGCAAGATTCACATTTTAACTGACGCTTCACCTCATTTTTTGAAAGCAATAAATACCTGTGTGAATTATATCTTGCTCCTATCATCCGTAATTATGGTAAACATGTTGTATTTTCTCTTTCTTTATCTGATTGAACTTTTTTAATCCAGTCACAAGTTTACAGATAGATTTCGTGTGGCTCACTCTAAAATTCAGTGACTAAACATCACATATATAGCGTAACGTAAACAAAAAATATATGCTACAAATAGATGTTGTGGTTATAGATCTATCTAAAATGCCAGATTATGTCGTATGACTAACATTTATAAAAAACCCCAGGTAAATAGATTATCAGTCCATGTGATTATGATGGATTAAAAAATCGATAGAGATTATAACATGTCTTTAATCAACGCACAGCACGTTTACATAAAAAATAGCTTATAGTCGTTGGACATTATCAATTGGCTTTGCGTTTAAGAAGACAAAGACGAAGAAAAATCGTAAAATTCGTGGCTTTGCTTAAATAGTTGAACTTAGCACCACTTAGCATTAGATTCAGCATACTCGAACATGGTCATTATATATTCAGCATATACGAAAATAGTTTAAAACATATAAAGTAAGCATGAAAATTATGGGCCGTATATTATCAGACCCTTCCTCGGTGTTCTTGTTGAGTGATTCTCGAGGCCAATTCTAAATCGTAGAATTCGATCCTTTGCATAAATAGTTGAGCTCAGCACCGCTCGGCATTAGATTCAGCCCACTCAAAAATGGTTAAAAACATTAAAAAATTAATTTTGGCACGCATCGCAAATGAAACAGGTATACATAAGCCTTACAAGTACTGGCTCATACCTTGCTTACCAGACAGACAGACAGACAGATATTTTATGGACAGAAATAAAAGTCATTACAGACTAATTTGTCATAGTAATAAGAGAGATATATGTACATGTATATACAAGAATGTTAGTTTGTTAAAATCATATATGACAATATACATGGTATGATAAACAACTAAAATCATGTTAGGTGGCAAAGCCATAATAAAAACTGGGTATTTCGGTAATATAAATGACTACTTCTTAAAATAAAATTAAAAGGCATAGCCAAGATAACATGGGGGTCTATCATTTTGTTTCCCCTTGTTGTTGAGAGATTTTCGAACGATTTTCGTTACGAGTTTCGAATTGTAAAATTCGAGCCTTTGCATAAATATTTGAGATTTGCACCGCTCGGCATCGGATTGATCATACTCGAAAATGGTTAAAAACACTGTAAAATTCATTTCGCCACGCTTTGTACCGTGGGTCACTTTTAAAGCACAAATTCTGAGATCACAAACAGTCTATAAATAAAAGATATCATGCTAGTAAATGGTTAGTCAGCTAAACACACTGGTTAAAACTTATTTTAACATTATATTAAAAAAATTAAATATATATTTAGTTTATTTCATATTAGTATTTTACGTGCTGGCTCCTGGCACGATGTTGGTTTGGTTATCACTAAGTACTAAGCGTATCCTGTTAATATTTACTGTGGGAATGTATATATAGTTCCTGTTCTCTTAGTAAAGCCGGTGCATGCTTCTACGCTCCAGTGACACCAACCTCACATGTTATGCCCATATCAGATCACAGCTCGGTGAGTAACGTCACAGACATTAAACACCCGTGACGAAATAATATATCCTGCCAAATATGCTGACATTAGGCCCTATTTAATACCCAATGCCCGGACGTAAAATAATTTTGCAAAATTAATATTAAACGCGATCATTAAGTTTAAACGAAACAAATGTTATCATAGTTTAAGAGTATATTATATAATTTGATGTTCAGTAAGGCACGAAGGGGCAAATCACATGTAAAATGCCTGGAGGATTGTAAGGGATTCATCACTCATTAATTCACCCACTCAATCGAACATTCACTCCAGCCAACAACCCACCCACCCACCAAACCACCCACCCTCTAACCCACCCACCAACCCGCCCACGCACCCACCCACAAACACACCCACCCCCCTACCCACCCACCCATACACCCAACAACCCACACACCCACTCAATCGAGCATTCACTCCAGTCACCAACCCACCTTACCACTCACTCACTCACTCACTCACTCACTCACTCACTCACTCACTCACTCACTCACTCACTCACTCACTCGCTCGCTCGCTCACTCACTCACTCACTCACTCACTCACTCACTCACTCACTCACTCACTCACTCACTCACTCACTCACTCACTCACTCACTCACTCACTCACTCACTCACTCACTCACTCACTCACTCACTCACTCACTCACTCACTCACTCACTCACTCACTCACTCACTCACTCACTCACTCACTCACTCACTCACTAGCTCATACCGGTTATTAGCACGACTTGCTGACCACATATTTCTGGAATGTATTTATAAACGGTTTATATCCCCTTGATACCTAAATAAGGCTTATAATCGTACACAATAAGCTGACGTAACTTAATCTCCTCCTCATATGACACATACATCGTGATTATATTAAAAAGACCTCCCCAGCGAACACGAGACTTCACCCAAGATTGGTCCAATGTTTGCCCAGCGTCGCAGACTCTGACATTGAGCCAAGTTTGGGTGAATGGATAGTTTGTGATTGTAAAGTAACATTTTAACGTCACAATTTTCATCGAATTACATATATTATTATTTTCATATTATAAGTAAAGTCAAAATACAAAACAGATTTATTTGAGAAACAATCGTTGAAGCAATCAAATGTCATGATGGCAAATAATTTGCAATTATCGACGTTTATGTGTTCTTACGGGTGATTATTTAGGGCACAACATCGATCAACGATGTCTCAAACTTGACAGGGGGAAACAGGGGGAAATGTGATACATATAATATCGCTATATAATGTCATTATATTCTGTTTCGGCGGATATTGGACATTTGTCCGATCTTGGGACAACATATTAATCCAAGAACAGCCTGTCTGGTAACACATCCATCTCCAACCACCAAGGTAAACATATACCTACTTTTAGATGCCTGTCGTGGGCTCGAAGCGGAACAATCTTTTGTAGCTGTCATTTTTTATGTAGAACACTCTCATATATCAAACTGGTCAATTCTGAATATATCAACCAAGCTCTCCACACAGAAACCATTTATATGTCATTTGACAAATATCCCAGATAAACGTGGATCAAGTTTAACCCTTGAGGCCCTAAGCGCGATTATAATCGGTTTTATTCTCAGGTTGACTCGACTTAGAATTATCGGGACAGGATTCCCACAGAGATCTGGAAATGAAATTACATGACTTTTCCAAGACTATTTTTTAAGAATTCTATAACTTCGCTAACGAATATAAAAATACACATTTAAAACTGACTGCACAGCCTCCACCACCACAACGTTCTGATCTAAAGCAGAACCGGGTGTCGCTTTAAGTGAATTGAAAATAGAAAAAATACAATTCAGCAGAACAAGGATTAGTTTCCTATAATTATTTTAACAACAAAAATTGTCATGAAACTGTTTTAACAATACATGGTATTGGTACTGGGTTCGAATCCCGGCCGGGTTGGATATTTGTCATCGGGGCTGTGCATTTACAGTGCTAAAAAATGTTCAAACGCCTATAGTGTGCAGTGCTGTCTATGGTACTGTGAACTATTGAGAGCCCCTGAAGACATTCGATAAGAGTTGGGCATAGTCGCGGCTTGGGCTTCATTCTGTCGCTATATTGCCATTATTGTTCAGAAAGCGAGGTGCAGCAAGATTCACATTTTAACTGACGCTTCACCTCATTCTTTGAAAGCAATAAATACCTGTGTGAATTATATCTTGCTCCTATCATCCGTAATTATGGTAAACATGTTGTATTTTCTCTTTCTTTATCTGATTGAACTTTTTTAATCCAGTCACAAGTTTACATATAGATCTCGTGTGGCTCACTCTAAAATTCAGAGACAAAACATCACATATAGCGTAACGTAAACAAAAAATATATGCTACAAATAGATGTTGTGGTTATAGATCTATCTAAAATGCCTGATTATGTCGTATGACTAACATTTATAAAAAAACCCAGGTAAATAGATTATCAGTCCATGTGATTATGATGGATTAAAAAATCGATAGAGAATATAACATGTCTTTAGTCAACGCACAGCACGTTTACATAGAAAATAGCTTATAGTCGACCACAAATGGTGATGACTAATACACGAGTGGGATGGGAGGGTTGGACATTATCAATTGGCTTTGTGTTTAAGAAGACGAAGACGAAGAAAAATCGTAAAATTCGTGGCTTTGCATAAATAGTTGAACTTAGCACCACTTGGCATTAGATTCAACATACTCGAACATGGTCATTATATATTCAGCATATGCGAAAATAGTTTAAAACATATAAAGTAAGCATATAAATTATGGGCCGTACATTATCAGACCCTTCCTCGGTGTTCTTGTTGAGTGATTCTCGAGGCCAATTCTAAATCGTAGAATTCGAGCCTTTGCATAAATAGTTGAGCATAGCACCGCTCGGCATTTGATTCAGCCCACGCAAAAATGGTTAAAAACATTAAAAAAATAATTTTGGCACGCATCGCAAATGAAACAGGTATACATAAGCCTTACAAGTACTGGCTCATACCTTGCTTACCAGACAGACAGACAGACAGATATTTTATGGACAGAAATAAAAGTCATTACAGACTTATTTGTCATAGTAATAAGAGAGATATATGTACATGTATATACAAGAATGTTAGTTTGTTAAAATCATATATGACAATATACATGGTATGATAAACAACTAAAATCATGTTAGGTGGCAAAGCCATAATAAAAACTGGGTATTTCGGTAATATAAATGACTACTTCTTAAAATAAAATTAAAAGGCATAGCCAAGATAACATGGGGGTCTATCATTTTGTTTTCCCTTGTTGTTGAGAGATTTTCGAGCGAGTTTCGAATTGTAAAATTCGAGCCTTTGCATAAATATTTGAGATTTGCACCGCTCGGCATCGGATTGATCATACTCGAAAATGGTTAAAAACACTGTAAAATTCATTTCGGCACGCTTTGTACCGTCGGTCACTTTTAAAGCACAAATTCTGAGATCACAAACAGTCTATAAATAATAGATATCATGCTAGTAAATGGTTAGTCAGCTAAACACACTGGTTACAACTTATTTTAACATTATATTAGGAAAATTAAATATATATTTAGTTTATTTCATATTAGTATTTTACGTGCTGGCTCCTGGCACGATGTTGGTTTGGTTATCACTAAGTACTAAGCGTATCCTGTTAATATTTACTGTGGGAATCGCAGTATATATAGTTCCTGTTCTCTTAGTAAATCCGGTGCATGCTTCTACGCTCCAGTGACACCAATCTCACATGTTATGCCCATATCAGATCACAGCTCGGTGAGTAACGTCACAGAAATTAAACACCCGTGACGAAATAATATATCCTGCCAAATATGCTGACATTAGGCCCTATTTAATACCCAATGCCCGGACGTAAAATAATTTTGCAAAATTAATATTAAACGCGATCATTAAGTTTAAACGAAACAAATGTTATCATAGTTTAAGAGTATATTATATAATTTAATGTTCAGTAAGGCACGAAGGGGCAAATCACATGTAAAATGCCTGGAGGATTGTAAGGGATTCATCACTCATTAATTCACCCACTCAATCGAACATTCACTCCAGCCAACAACCCACCCACCCACCAAACCACCCACCCTCTAACCCACCCACCAACCCGCCCACGCACCAACCCACAAACACACACACCCCCCTACCCACCCACCCATACACCCAACAACCCACACTCCCACTCAATCGAGCATTCACTCCAGTCACCAACCCACCTTACCACTACCACTCACTCACTCACTCACTCACTCACTCACTCACTCACTCACTCACTCACTCACTCACTCACTCACTCACTCACTCACTCACTCACTCACTCACTCACTCACTCACTCACTCACTCACTCACTCACTCACTCACTCACTCACTCACTCACTCACTCACTCACTCACTCACTCACTCACTCACTCACTCACTCACTCACTCACTCACTCACTCACTCACTCACTCACTCACTCACTCACTCACTCACTCACTCACTCACTCTCCTACTCACTCACTCACTCACTCACTCACTCACTCACTAGCTCATACCGGTTATTAGCACGACTTGCTGACCACATATTTCTGGAATGTATTTATAAACGGTTTATATCCCCTTGATACCTAAATAAGGCTTATAATCGTACACAATAAGCTGACGTAACTTAATCTCCTCCTCATATGACACATACATCGTGATTATATTAAAAAGACCTCCCCAGCGAACACGAGACTTCACCCAAGATTGGTCCAATGTTTGCCCAGCGTCGCAGACTCTGACATTGAGCCAAGTTTGGGTGAATGGATAGTTTGTGATTGTAAAGTAACATTTAAACGTCACAATTTTCATCGAATTACATATATTATTATTTTCATATTATAAGTAAAGTCAAAATACAAAACAGATTTATTTGAGAAACAATCGTTGAAGCAATCAAATGTCATGATGGCAAATAATTTGCAATTATCGACGTTTATGTGTTCTTACGGGTGATTATTTAGGGCACAACATCGATCAACGATGTCTCAAACTTGACAGGGGGAAACAGGGGGAAATGTGATACATATAATATCGCTATATAATGTCATTATATTCTGTTTCGGCGGATATTGGACATTTGTCCGATCTTGGGACAACATATTAATCCAAGAACAGCCTGTCTGGTAACACATCCATCTCCAACCACCAAGGTAAACATATACCTACTTTTAGATGCCTGTCGTGGGCTCGAAGCGGAACAATCTTTTGTAGCTGTCATTTTTTATGTAGAACACTCTCATATATCAAACTGGTCAATTCTGAATATATCAGCCAAGCTCTCCACACAGAAACCATTTATATGTCATTTGACAAATATCCCATATAAACGTGGATCAAGTTTAACCCTTTAGGCCCTAAGCGCGATTATAATCGGTTTTATTCTCAGGTTGACTCGACTTAGAATTATTGGGACAGGATTCCCACAGAGATCTGGAAATGAAATTACATGACTTTTCCAAGACTATTTTTTAAGAATTCTATAACTTCGCTAACGAATATAAAAATACACATTTAAAACTGACTGCACAGCCTCCACCACCACAACGTTCTGATCTAAAGCAAAACCGGGTGTCGCTTTAAGTGAATTGAAAATAGAAAAAATACAATTCAGCAGAACAAGGATTAGTTTCCTATAATTATTTTAACAACAAAAATTGTCATGAAACTGTTTTAACAATACATGGTATTGGTACTGGGTTCGAATCCCGGCCGGGTTGGATATTTGTCATCGGGGCTGTGCATTTACAGTGCTAAAAAATGTTCAAACGCCTATAGTGTGCAGTGCTGTCTATGGTACTGTGAACTATTGAGAGCCCCTGAAGACATTCGATAAGAGTTGGGCATAGTCGCGGCTTGGGCTTCATTCTGTCGCTATATTGCCATTATTGTTCAGAAAGCGAGGTGCAGCAAGATTCACATTTTAACTGACGCTTCACCTCATTCTTTGAAAGCAATAAATACCTGTGTGAATTATATCTTGCTCCTATCATCCGTAATTATGGTAAACATGTTGTATTTTCTCTTTCTTTATCTGATTGAACTTTTTTAATCCAGTCACAAGTTTACATATAGATCTCGTGTGGCTCACTCTAAAATTCAGAGACGAAACATCACATATAGCGTAACGTAAACAAAAAATATATGCTACAAATAGATGTTGTGGTTATAGATCTATCTAAAATGCCTGATTATGTCGTATGACTAACATTTATAAAAAACCCCAGGTAAATAGATTATCAGTCCATGTGATTATGATGGATTAAAAAATCGATAGAGAATATAACATGTCTTTAGTCAACGCACAGCACGTTTACATAGA
Source organism: Flabesymbios commensalis (assembly GCA_964017125.1). NCBI lineage: Eukaryota > Metazoa > Annelida > Polychaeta > Terebellida > Flabelligeridae > Flabesymbios > Flabesymbios commensalis. Next base: position 8,063,507 of record OZ024907.1, read on the forward strand.
AAATAGCTTATAGTCGACCACAAATGGTGATGACTAATACACGAGTGGGATGGGAGGGTTGGACATTATCAATTGGCTTTGTGTTTAAGAAGACGAAGACGAAGAAAAATCGTAAAATTCGTGGCTTTGCATAAATAGTTGAACTTAGCACCACTTGGCATTAGATTCAGCATACTCGAACATGGTCATTATATATTCAGCATATACGAAAATAGTTTAAAACATATAAAGTAAGCATATAAATTATGGGCCGTACATTATCAGACCCTTCCTCGGTGTTCTTGTTGAGTGATTCTCGAGGCCAATTCTAAATCGTAGAATTCGAGCCTTTGCATAAATAGTTGAGCATAGCACCGCTCGGCATTTGATTCAGCCCACGCAAAAATGGTTAAAAACATTAAAAAAATAATTTTGGCACGCATCGCAAATGAAACAGGTATACATAAGCCTTACAAGTACTGGCTCATACCTTGCTTACCAGACAGACAGACAGCCAGATATTTTATGGACAGAAATAAAAGTCATTACAGACTTATTTGTCATATTAATAAGAGAGATATATGTACATGTATATACAAGAATGTTAGTTTGTTAAAATCATATATGACAATATACATGGTATGATAAACAACTAAAATCATGTTAGGTGGCAAAGCCATAATAAAAACTGGGTATTTCGGTAATATAAATGACTACTTCTTAAAATAAAATTAAAAGGCATAGCCATGATAACATGGGGGTCTATCATTTTGTTTTCCCTTGTTGTTGAGAGATTTTCGAGCGAGTTTCGAATTGTAAAATTCGAGCCTTTGCATAAATATTTGAGATTTGCACCGCTCGGCATCGGATTGATCATACTCGAAAATGGTTAAAAACACTGTAAAATTCATTTCGGCACGCTTTGTACCGTCGGTCACTTTTAAAGCACAAATTCTGAGATCACAAACAGTCTATAAATAATAGATATCATGCTAGTAAATGGTTAGTCAGCTAAACACACTGGTTACAACTTATTTTAACATTATATTAGGAAAATTAAATATATATTTAGTTTATTTCATATTAGTATTTTACGTGCTGGCTCCTGGCACGATGTTGGTTTGGTTATCACTAAGTACTAAGCGTATCCTGTTAATATTTACTGTGGGAATCGCAGTATATATAGTTCCTGTTCTCTTAGTAAATCCGGTGCATGCTTCTACGCTCCAGTGACACCAATCTCACATGTTATGCCCATATCAGATCACAGCTCGGTGAGTAACGTCACAGATATTAAACACCCGTGACGAAATAATATATCCTGCCAAATATGCTGACATTAGGCCCTATTTAATACCCAATGCCCGGACGTAAAATAATTTTGCAAAATTAATATTAAACGCGATCATTAAGTTTAAACGAAACAAATGTTATCATAGTTTAAGAGTATATTATATAATTTGATGTTCAGTAAGGCACGAAGGGGCAAATCACATGTAAAATGCCTGGAGGATTGTAAGGGATTCATCACTCATTAATTCACCCACTCAATCGAACATTCACTCCAGCCAACAACCCACCCACCCACCAAACCACCCACCCTCTAACCCATCCACCAACCCGCCTACGCACCCACCCACAAACACACCCACCCCCCTACCCACCCACCCATACACCCAACAACCCACACACCCACTCAATCGAGCATTCACTCCAGTCACCAACCCACCTTACCACTACCACTCACTCACTCACTCACTCACTCACTCACTCACTCACTCACTCACTCACTCACTCACTCACTCACTCACTCACTCACTCACTCACTCACTCACTCACTCACTCACTCACTCACTCACTCACTCACTCACTCACTCACTCACTCACTCACTCACTCACTCACTCACTCACTCACTCACTCACTCACTCACTCACTCACTCACTCACTCACTCACTCACTCACTCACTCACTCACTCACTCACTCACTCACTCACTCACTCACTCACTCACGCACTCACTCACTCACTCACTCACTCACTCACTCACTCACTCACTCACTCACTCACTCACTCACTCACTCACGCACTCACTCACTCACTCACTCACTCACTCACTCACTCACTCACTCACTCACTCACTCACTCACTCACTCACTCACTCACTCACTCACTCACTCACTCACTCACTCACTCACTCACTCACTCACTCACTCACTCACTCACTCACTCACTCACTCACTCACGCACTCACTCACTCACTCACTCACTCACTCACTCACTCACTCACTCACTCACTCACTCACTCACTCACTCACTCACTCACTCACTCACTCACTCACTCACTCACTCACTCACTCACTCACTCACTCACTCGCTCATACCGGTTATTAGCACGACTTGCTGACCACATATTTCTGGAATGTATTTATAAACGGTTTATATCCCCTTGATACTTAAATAAGGCTTATAATCGTACACAATAAGCTGACGTAACTTAATCTCTTCCTCATATGACACATACATCGTGATTATATTAAAAAGACCTCCCCAGCGAACACGAGACTTCACCCAAGATTGGTACAATGTTTGCCCAGCGTCGCAGACTCTGACATTGAGCCAAGTTTGGGTGAATGGATAGTTTGTGATTGTAAAGTAACATTTTAACGTCACAATTTTCATCGAATTACATATATTATTATTTTCATATTATAAGTAAAGTCAAAATACAAAACAGATTTATTTGAGAAACAATCGTTGAAGCAATCAAATGTCATGATGGCAAATAATTTGCAATTATCGACGTTTATGTGTTCTTACGGGTGATTATTTAGGGCACAACATCGATCAACGATGTCTCAAACTTGACAGGGGGAAACAGGGGGAAATGTGATACATATAATATCGCTATATAATGTCATTATATTCTGTTTCGGCGGATATTGGACATTTGTCCGATCTTGGGACAACATATTAATCCAAGAACAGCCTGTCTGGTAACACATCCATCTCCACCCACCAAGGTAAACATATACCTACTTTTAGATGCCTGTCGTGGGCTCGAAGCGGAACAATCTTTTGTAGCTGTCATTTTTTATGTAGAGCACTATTTGTATCTCTCATATATCAAACTGGTCAATTCTGAATATATCAACGAAGCTCTCCACACAGAAACCATTTTTATGTCATTTGACAAATATCCCAGATAAACGTGGATCAAGTTTAACCCTTTAGGCCCTAAGCGCGATTATAATCGGTTTTATTCTCAGGTTGACTCGACTCATAATTATTGGGACAGGATTCCCACAGAGATCTGGAAATGAAATTACATGACTTTTCCAAGACAATTTTTTTAGAATTTTATGACTTCGCTAACGAATATAAAAATACACATTTAAAACTGACTGCACAGCCTCCACCACCACAACGTTCTGATCTAAAGCAGAACCGGGTGCCGCAGAGTCGAGTTTCTTACTTTTCGCATGTAAAATATTTTACAGCTATAGGTGACTGTCATTGTCAGTGTGTGTCAAATTTGTAGGTAATCAAAACACTTTCCTCAAAAGAAATGCCATAGACACTTATATAAAAAATCTAAATTCCGTGAATTTTCCATGAATTAAACGAATATGAGTACTTTTCAGCCACTTGAAGTTGTGAGTAGGCCTACCGGTAGCGAGACACAGCGTCAAGTGGATAACAATTTTAATTATTTAAGGATTTAAGGATTTAAATTATTTATGTAAAGATATTCTGAATACGGTGAGTATTATGGGAGGGACGGTTTACTCTGTGTGGATTTATAAACGTGGACACGAGTGGGAAGTTTAATTATAGCTTGGAAAATTCACGTAAGATTCACGAATAGTATGGAGAAACATGGATGTTTGTTCCATTTAGATTAAATTAGGTTTAGATATAGATTAAATTTAGATTAAAATAGATAATAGCTAATTAAAAAAGTAACAATCAAATAACAAGAGTTTCTGTGTTGACACGTAACAATTTATATAAAAAATAAAGTTATCTGCATACATGTTTTCTAACTATCTATTTCTTAAACTAGTTTCATCACTAGTGCAATGCAAATCAACAATCCATGTAAATTCTACCTTGACTGTTCTAACAATCCTGTCACTAAAAAATACATTTTTTCACATCACACAATATAAATGAACGCATAGTATTTGTATATTGTGCAGTCCAATCTGCGGACTTCACACATAAATCTTTTAAAATAGATCTGGTAGAAAATACAAATTTTAAACTCTCAACCAGATTTTTTAGGCAGAAATTTAAAGCCACTGCAAACAATCAAATTAAACTCGCAATCACACATACCCAATTTTAGTAAAGCGTAAAGCAATTGTAGTTGTCAAAGCGGCCGTGGTGTTTAAAATGCACATGTACGACTAAGTTGTATAAGCAAACATTATTAACACCCACCACATCACTACATTAAACACAATTCACCCACTTGAAGTTGTGTATAGCTACCGCGATCCACAACTTCAAGTTGGTGAAATTTACTGATATTTGTTCTTTTTTAGAACGTTTATTTATTTTTTATTTTTGTGACCTAGCTTTGATCTCATATTATGTCATATTTTTTATAAAACATTTTCCGACAATAAAATGTATATATTTGTAATCAGCATAAAATTTCTGGCAATTTGATGATAAATATGACATTTAACCCATATTGAGGTCAAATGACCATCAGCTACAATAAGGCTTCAAATTTTTTTTGATCCCCAGACATCATATAATTAAATTTTGAAGTCATAATGGACCTCGACAGTCCTTCTCAACCCTAGCAGTATAATGTTTAGATAATATGGAATACAATATGATAATAATAACGAAATTGTTCAGAACAAATCGACGCGAATTTATTCTTCTGTATAATAATACATGTATGAAAAACAAAATGACTAATTTCAAATCAATAAAACAAGTTATGACAGTCCGCATCAAAGGGACATGCCCAGGTCTAAAATCATAAAAAAATCGGTGATTTTATTTTATCTTAAGAATATGACCATATGATGTAAACATGTCCAGCATAGACTAGAACTGCAGAAGTTGTTTTTAATTTTTGTGCTGCGCATTCACCAGTTAGGCTAGTTATAGAGACGAAATTCCTGATTTCTAATTATTGACAACCATTTAAAAAATAAAAAATACGGAGATTTCGTCTCTATATCTAGCCTAACTGGTAAGTGCGCAGCATAAAAATTAAAAAAAACTTTTGCAGTTCTAGTCTATGGACATGTTTACATCATATGGTCATATAAAGAAGCCAAAATAAAATCACCGATTGTTTAATGATTTTAGACCTGGGCATGTCCTTTAATAATGCAATAAAATTATATGATGTAGTTGTATTGAATTAGTTTTGAAATATCACAACTTAGGTGATAGACCTTGTTCCTATATAATAATGTAGATGCATCTATAAAATATACTATGGCCACCTGGTGAATGTTTTGATTAATGTTACAGTGGTGAATCAATTTCTAAAAATAATACTACAAGGTGCATATCCACAAAACTCGAGACTTTGAATCAATGCTGATTTAGTGGTGAACCAACGTCTGCGCGCTGGACCGACGTTAAATCAACATTACTCAATCTCTCGTGTTTGTAGAGATGGTTGACGAATGCTGATTTTATTAACTCAACAATACTCAATTCATTACTTCTTGCAGTGATGTATGGCTTAGATCTGCAAAGGTGTATGATATCACCCTGTGACCCATTGCTCTCTATATCATCTAAAGTATACATCTAAAGAGCTGTTTAACTAATACACAGTAGGCTGTATACGGTTCCTATAAAATATGTTTATATTATGTGTAGATGGTTATGGTTTACAAAACAGGTTGTGAAATAAACATAGCATGCTGAAAATATATAGAGATTGACTGTAATCAAATATTACATTATCATTGCATGTATATGATAACAATTCAATTATTATACTGTATAAATTCGGTTGTATGGGTATATTCCACAGTTAGATATAGTTATTTAACTTAACGATCTATTATTTAAATAGCAAAAGCACTTTAAAAAAGCAAAAGCACTTGTTCTATGTTTGTTTACTGTCACCTGAGCACAAACATCAATGCATTAAATGTCATTTCTAATAAATCATACTTTTTATAAGTAAAATGTGTAAAAACAATGATTGAGTTGCAAAAATCATAACGACAAGTCAAATACTTCCGATATATATATTAAATATTCAATTTATATAAAATGACATAATCCTGTAAGGGATTATTAACTCTTTCACCACCAGACCCAATTATATATTTTTTTTAAATTTGATCATCACCTTAACACGTTTCATACATGCTATAGATAAAACGTAGCATCGATCAGCAAGATTTCAAAATGATTGATCCGAATTTTGTAATTTTTTAAAATTTTTCATTCACTTGAAGTTGACAATTGCGTCAGTGCGACTAAACTTTGAGTGGGTGGAAATTCGAAAATAATGGTTAAGTGGTTGTCACATGTGTGTTTAATTGTATAATATTATTTTACATATCACTACTTGAATTTGTACGTCATCTGCAAAATGTGTTTGCTTTTTCGTTGAATATACTGACGTTATTACCCCTTATACGGCTGAATTGTTTTCTTCTATTTGACAAAAATAAAGTGAATGGGTTTTTTTGCCACTTTTGTGCACATATAGGATAAACTGGGCCAGAAGAACCTCATGAGAATTGTGAAATGAATGTGACGACACTGACCTCCAGACACAAGATTCAAAATTCGAGCCATGGCAATCTGAAGCCAAGCACGCTACCTCTCGGTCACGGAGGTTCCCCACAATATTAAATACGTTTTGAGGTACGAGGAGAAAAATCAGTCACAAATTTCTATAAAAAAAAGACTTTTTAAATTACCACCTTTAAAATCTAAGCAACCACAAAGTGTCATAATTATGATGATTTTTCCCATCTTAATTTTCTGATTTTAATTTGAATTCAGATGTCCTGATATTATGTAATAGGGGAGTGTAGTATATCGGAATGCTATTAATTTAATGGATTTACTATTTCTTCTGAAATCATTTTGTTTAAAATTATGCTGTTTTACTGGCTTGTCGATTAGAGCGTTGTCAAATAATAGGATTTGTTGTGACACTAAACATAGCAAATAGTCTGTGTGTGTCCCTAACAAATTACTCGACATCTGGCTTTATAAAAAAGTGTGCAAGATTCAAAATAAAGAGACATAAAATTTACAGACCTATATAAAATGATTAATAATTTAAGAATTAAGAATTAAATAATAAATTATAATAAATGTCACAAGCAGAAAAACACAACTACAAATAAGCACAATGAGAGTTAATAAACATGTATTAAACAGCTATTAGATGAATATCAAGCATCTTAGACCTTGGGCCTACTTGTATCCCCCTTCCCCTTGGTATTGTTTAACCTTATTATGTACCACGTTACTTTCAGGTGGTCTACAGATTATTTGTGCATGGACAAGGTCACCAGAGGTCATCGAAGTATGGTACCCTCGACCCTGAAAAAAATAAAAATTGCAAAGGTAATACCAATTCATTAAGGAGAAGATCCTTCGCTTTTAGAAAATTAACAACCGATTTTAATTTTACCATCCATCTCTAAACTTTTCGAAAAAAATATTTGTAACCAAATTTATGACTATTTCAACTTAAATAATTTGTTCAATAGCAGTCAATACGGTTTTAGAAAGCACCACTCAACCGAATTGGCTGCTATGGAATTATTTGACAGAACAGCACAAGATATAGGAGAAACTCCTTTTGGTATATTCTTGGACCTCTCTAAAGCCTTTGATACCCTGAATCACACAATTTTCTTAAAAAAACTAAATCATTATAGTATTAAACACTGTCTATTAAAACTTCTAGAAAGCTATCTCTCAAATAGATTACAATATGTAGAACACGACAATATTAAGTCGGACTACATACCAATCACCACAGGAGTTCCTCAGGGTTCTTTCTTGGGCCCACTATTATTTACTATTTATTTAAACGATATTTCTTTTTCAAGTAAATTATCTAAATTCATTGTATACGCAGATGATACTACATTATTAGCTAATTTCAGAAATCTCAACAAAAATAATAAATTGAATGAAGAATTAGCAGAATTAAGTACTTGGTTGAAAGTAAAAAAATAATCACTTAATTCAGCTAGATCGAAATTCAAAATATTCAGAAAACTATAGAAACAAATTAAATTACCAATTGTCAAAATTAATTGTATACAAATTGAATGTGTTGATAATTTTAACTTTCTAGGGGTGATCATAGACAAAAATCTTACTTGGAAAAATAATTTAAACAAAGTCTCAAATAAAGTAGTCAGAATAATTGGTATAATAAACAAACTAAAATTCACTCTTTCTCAAAATATTCTTATTAATATCTACAACTCTCTAATAATACCACACATTAACTATTGCATTCTTTTATGGGGCAGCGAAATCAATCGAATTTCCAAATTACAAAAACGAGCAGTACAAATAATACGTATGGAAGCTCGCCTGTCTCACACAGATTCTATATTTAAAGAATTGAACCTCCTAAAAATAAAAAAAACATATATCACCTTCAACTATTAAAATGTTACTCTAAATGGGCATGCCCAGGCTTAAATCATCAAAAAATCGGTGATTTTATAATACTATGACCATATGATGTAAACATGTCCATAGACTAGAACTGCAAAAGTTTCTTGATTTTTGTGCTGCACATTCACCAGTTAGGCGAGATATAGAGACGAATTTCCTGGTTTCTAATAATTGACAACCATGTCAAAATAAAGATCAGCTCACACTATCCAGTAACCTCTAAACCTCTAAATCCATGCATAACAACGAAAATTTAATTGGCTAAGTACCTTCGTCAAAAGTTAGAACGACTTTGGGGAAGGAGTCATACCCACAGGCACACGACGTTGCTGCAACGTCGCAACAACGTCGTGTGCCCAGTGGATATATTACGTCCATATAGATGAAGGTAAAAAAGCAAATCTGCAATTAAGGTTATATTAGGATGCACTGCGTAAACATTATACAGATTATGTCAATAAAACCTCAGATAACTCACCTGCACCATAAACTTAATTCTTCACAAAACATAGACTAATCTAAGTCCTTTGTGATATCAACATAGCGGAAAATAAATCTATTTATCTATAATTCGCATCGCAAGACTTGCGATCCCAATCCTATCCCCATTGAATTGTTAAAATGTTTTGCTGGTTCCAATCACACAAATAGTTGATTTATCTTTGTTTTCAAGAATCTGCCTAGACATCCTTAAAATTCACAAGATATACCATTACTAAATAAACCCATCTTAATCAGACGATGACATGAAAAATTACAGAACATGTTTCAAACCTAACTTTTTATCGAAAAATCATAGCAAATCATTGACAAATTTGGAAAAAGCAGTGTCACTGATCTTTTGTCAAATTAGCATGGTATGGATGACATCCCCCTTTATCTGACCCAGTCACATTGTTGGTAACCTTCTACACTACCCCTCCCCGCTTAGCTACGCAATCCAGAGACACAATGTCAAACATCATGCTCACATCGACGATACACAAAAACATTTAGCTTTTCAGCTAAAAAAATTATGATCAAATTTCTGCAGACGCACCTGAGCAAATGAATTAGCTTAAAGCTTAGCAACGAGGGGGGTTGCTTCAATGCTGAGTCAAACTGTGAAGGAAAATAGTCATTTCTGTATATATTTGTGAGGTTGATCACCTTTTCCTTGTAAGCGAGTCTAAAGCTAGTTTGCCTTCTCACATTTAAACCCGACACAAATGACGAGCGTACGTGCTTCCAGTCTGGCGCTAGTAAGGTCGCCTACAGCTACAACTGGATATATTTATTGGACCATTTTTGTGGTATAATAGTAAGAGGCAGCACTGACCTTTCTATGGGAATGCAATGCACGTCACCTTATTTTTACTTTTTAGGTTGTTCAGAAACCTATATTAAGGATATAAGCACATTTTAAGGTTAATTTGCCCAATGCTGGATGATTACGTGTAACCATACTTAGCAGCTGCACAGTCAACAAGCAGGACATGTGGTATGTTTTTTGTCCAAACACTCAAGTTCACCCTAAGGACATAATTGTCAAGCTGTCATTTTTTGGGACAAGGAGAGGATCGATAAGGCTGCTAGGACAAAGAGACCGGATGGGCTGATTGTAATGGACGATGTCTTGAAAGATGTATAAACATACAGCTCCATGCACAGGCCCCCTTTAAATATGACATGCATCGCCTCCAATGTTATTATTATGACGCGTTTCATGATTTCATGGTATTCAATAATTATCATTGCTCAGACATTAAATTAATGATACGTAGATATTGTTTTTTTAAGGGGCCTCCGTTTATTCTCCAGTGGGGGGGGGGGAATGTAGTTTTAGTTGCGAACATATTATTTATTTCAAACAGGCTCAGTGGCGCGATAAAATTTTCCAATTGTATTACATGTTTATATACAGTATAACCTCGGTTTTGGACCACCTTAATAAGCGGACCACCTCGCGTCTCGGACCACTTTTGTGAAGTCCCAATGTTTTTCCTATTGGTGTAATGGCCAAGGATCAGCCCTTAACGGACCACCCCTACTATTCGGGATTCCAACCACTTTTTTGCACAAACCAGTCCCAACCTTGCTAAACGGACCACCTAGGACATCAATGGTGGATCTTTTTTAATCACTGACAGAGCATTCACACCTAACGTTAAAGTCGCGCCTCCACGCTTGTATGTCCACAAACATCAACTATAGCAATGGTAATCTGGATAAGACACCCATGGTCCCTGTGAGCTAAACGCCCTGCACCGTCATATTTAGCTGGCAGTCTTGGTGAGGCTCTGAATTTGCCTTGAGCCCTACATGGTGGACGTCGTGCCTTTACGCTTTCTTGAACACAAGCGACAAGCCTCTGATTGCTCAGAATGAATCTAAGAATGACAATTTTATATTAATTGTATTACTGATCTGTACATGACCCAACAAATAAATAAATTTGTATTTGTAACATAGAGACGGCAATTTCGCATGTGATTTATCATGTCATACGCAACATTACTAATGACATAACGTTCGCAGACCTGGATCTGTCTTGATCAATTAAAGGGGTAACCCAGCAAATACGAGACATTAAACCAATGTTGGTTTAATGTTGGGCCGGCATATCAGACTGTTGGCCAATATTTAACTAATATTGGGTAAACATCACATAATAAAGTGTTCAACTGCTCCCAGTCACATTTAGCATTTTTAGCGACATCACAGAAGCGTCAAGAATTACCTTTAAACACAACTTGTATTTAACAGCAGAGCCGTCGGCCTTCGTTTGATTATCGCCTTTGGTATACTATTTTTATGTTTCATTTCTGTTCGTTGGCTAACAAAATAAACACAACAACATGATGTAAGAAAGGTAACTCAATTTAGTAAGTCATTTATCGTTGTGCATCATTATGGCAAAAGCTAGACACGATAAACTCACGCTCAAAAGAAAAAAATAAATCTCATAGTCACATTCACAGTCAGCTACAATTAGCAAAATTGATGAAGAAGTTGATGACCAACACTATCAGTCTTCCACACCTAAAACATTTTCAGATGCTCTAGAAGGGATACATTTTATTCTAGCGTTCTGTTGTGAAACAGACTATGATACAGTTGTGAAGTTGATGACTGCTCAAACAGCTCAAGATAGTTTGCATGTTGCTGCTGTAAGAGGCAGCATTCCAACTGCGGTAAACTTCATTGAATAATTCATTTATTTCAAAAGAGATGTTTTATTTAATTTCATTTATTATATTTTTAATGCTAATTAAATGAAGATTTTTTCTTATTAATTGTATGTGTTTGTTTTGTGTTTGTTTTATCTGTTATACACTTGGTTAATAGTACACATACTGTAGGCCTACTTAGCATGCAAATGTTCAGATATTATAATATAAGGTATAATGTACAATTTCACTTAGGGGACCTATTTTGCTAAGTCCCTTGGGTGGTCCGTATAGCGAGGTTATTCTGTAGTACAATTCTTGAACTAAATTATTTATTACACGCAGGGTACGCCCGGAATTATTTATTCTAAAATACTCTAACTTCCCCTTCCCTCCCCCCCCCCGGAGATAGCAAGGTGCCCCCCTTATATATTATCTTAATATTTTGTTTTGAAACATAGTTTTTATACCAGCACCATGGCATATAAACCTACTTTGTATTCGCATTAAAGTTTTGTTTTGATTCTTCGCCGTGTCAATGCAGGGCGGAGATGACAAAACAAAATGTGCAGTGATACCTTGTCACATGATATCTGCCGATGACAGTCACATGACCGGCTAAAGTCACCCCGCATCTCAGAATTTGACATTTACGGCAAATTAGGGTTGTTTCACGTGATTCTGGACAATTATCTAACATTTCACCATGGCTTTAAGTGACGCAGATGTCCAAAAACAGGTATATGCTCAAATTAATGAAATCACATCACGTGAAATGCCTAAATTTGGCTAAGTATTTTAACGTTTTCATCGTTGAGAAAATCCATAAAATCTACTTTTTTTCACTGTCTCACCGACACTGAGTCTGAGACCGAGTGAGTGATCTGATGATAGTGATAGTCATAGTACTATGCTAGCGCTGATCGGGTAAGCCCGGAAAGAGTTTCTATTGTAGTCTACCCCCCCCCTTTTGCTACGATCTAAAAGAGGGCGATGATTTTAATGGGGTTAGCAGGGATCGACACTATAGACAGTATACTGGTATAGTTGCAGTCAACTTCCACCAGCGTTGGGTGATTTTCGCTGATTTCTCAGTGAATTCTAAATCAGTTTCCATGAAATTTTGCAAGCACTCTTTTCAACTATTCCGGCGCCTACCCTGAAAATTTCGTGAAATTTGAATGAGTATTTCAAAAGTTGGACTATTTGACATGTAGATCTAGTGGAATTTCGTGATTGAAGCTGATAGCGTTCAATGGGTTTACAGAGGAGCGTCATAATTCGCAAAAACTACATGTCAAATGGTCTAACTTTTAAACTACATAATATTTTTCCCTGAAATTTTCTGGGGAGGTGCCGTAAGACTAGAAACTAACGTTTGTCAAATTTCATGAGAATCGGATGAAAATTGCTTGAGCAATGAGCGAAAAACATGCAACGCGAAAATGACAGATTTAAAGGGACTTTTACTATAACTGATCTCAAGTAGTAGCCCAAAGGGCCAGTAACTTCAGATAATTACTGGCCCTTAGCCTTGTCCTTTTTAGTCCTTAGTGTACACTGTATCAAGGGGAGTGGACGTTTTTCGTTAACCCCCAGGGCCAGTATCTCAGGTGATTTACTGGCCCTTAGTTATTTTTACTGGCCTCGGGCTAACAGGCCAGTGTTAGTGTCGATCCCTGGGTTAGAGTAAAAAATGGGCATGGTATTTTTGGGGTTTGAGAATATTTGAAAATATTTGAGAATATTTGAGAATATTTATTAAGGGTAACCCTTTCAGCATAATACAATCATTACATATACATATATGAAATCAAAAAATTAAATATGCCTTATATGGTCATGTCTAAAGAAGGTTGTAAGTTTTGTTTTAAAGTAATTTAGGCTTTCAGTGTTTCTGATGTGTTCAGGCAGTTTGTTCCACAAGGTGACTCCTCTGTATGTAAAAGATCATTTGAATTTGGTTAATTTAGGTTGTCTTGTGTACAAATGTGCTAAATTTGCCTACCTGGTGGAGTAGCTGTGTATTCTAGATATCTGCATAAAAGTGTTATGCAGATAGCTAGGCACAAGGCCATGAGTGGGCGGGGCCCTAGGGTAGTGGTTAGCACCGCTGCCTTTCACGCCAGAGTCCGGGGTTCGGTTCCCGGTCTCGGTGGTTTGAAAGAAACAAAATTGTTTCTTCCCCATCCCCGTGTGAAAGTTAGTATTGTGGGGAGCCTACGTGACCGAGAGGTAGCGTGCTCGGCCTCAGACCGCCAGGGCTCGAATTTCGAATCCTGTGTCTGGAGGACAGTGTCATCTCAATCATCTCACCATCCTCAGGAGGTTCTCCTGGCCCAGTTTAGCCTATATGTGCACAAAGGTGGCCTAAAGCCCGATTCATTTCATTTTTATTTACAAGGCCATGAGTACATTTGTATACAGCAACTAGTGTGTGATATTTAATTAAATCAATTATAGGCATCCATGATAATGAATCTAGCATAGGTTGTACATGCGATCGTCTGTTCTCATTAAGAATAACTCTAGCACAAGTATTTAGTCCAACAGCCAAGTCCCTTATTCTGCTCTAACCTAGATTTCTAGTATATAGTTTTTTTCTTTGCAGAATATTGTTGTCCAGACCCCCTACTTAAAGAATCCAGAGGGTGTGGAGGTGTCACCCTTGGGCAATTTTAGTTATTCACGTTTTTCAAAATGGCCGCCAATAGCCACAATAGAAATGTAACTTTTTCACTTTTTGCTTTAGAAATTATGTATAATACCACCTTTCAACTAATTTAAACACAAGAAACTCATTTCCGGCATTATTTTTTTATTCAGAAGCTTAACTCGGGCATAAATCCAAGATGGCCGCCACCGCTATATCAGCAATTAACTTTTTGTATCATGAGAAGCATATGTTTAGGTACAGTACAGGTACCTGTATACTTTCTGAGCCTACTTACTGGCATTACAAAGGCTATCACATTTTGAAGGCATAGCACTAGACTATAATAGTCCCAATACAATTGTTTTCTCTAAGATATTAGTCAGGATTTAAGTTCATCAGTTCCCAGATATCAAGACATTGACAACTTTTTAAAACTGGTTTGCATGTCTGATCTGATGCAGCTGTTGGCAGATTTTACCAACAAGAGCAGAACTTCAAAAATTTGGGTAGATCTCCTAATAAAACCAGTTATGATCATGATGCTATATGTACGTCCTGAACGGGACTACGATTGACCTTCACATATAGCGGCAGTTGAACAGATGTTACCATACATGTTTGCAACAGGGCATCTGGACTATGCACGTTATGGTTTATATTATCTGAGAAATATGCAGGCTATATCATTAGATATCTGGAAATAGTAAGTTCATGAAAGGTGAACACACAATGCACCATAATCCATGAAGTTCTAATGGTGTCTCGAGTGACATGTTCATCGAGTAAAATTATATGAGGTACGGGCATGGTCTAGGGGAGTGATTAAAGCCAGATACGTATAGACATGGTCGCTAAGCGCACATTTTCGCGCAAAACCGGAACATGGTCTCCAGAATATGGATGACAATGTAACAATTCAGATTCTAATAAGCATAAAGAAGAGTTTTCAACAATAATCTTAGATAACTCTAAAGGCTGTTTTGCTTTACAAAAAAACTGCAATTATGTTTCGATACATCACATCCCACATCACCAGTAATATAATACCATTACTTGATTTAAACTTGGATAGAGCTGTAGAAATTGGCATAACATTCATGCAAACATTTAAAGCTAATTGGCCTGAAGGTTTTCTCGATCCAATCACCAAGCAGATTATAACATTTGCTTGAGTTGGAAAACCATTGAAACCGGTACTGAAAAGGTGTATGACCCTGCAGTAATTTATGGGCGGGTTCTTGGGATTCAATCAAGTCCCAGAAGTATCAAAATTAATGATATATTGGTACACGATCTGGCTCTATTAGCAACTGCTATGTTTGATTTTCCTTAACAATATTCTTCGGCTAGACATATGTCGTACACCTGTGAATGCACTAGCTTGGTGGTCGATCGTTCAGTAGTGATGTGGACACATAGCTTGCCCCACTAAAGGAACTGTCAATGACTTCACTACAAAAGTTGTAAGTCATTTCTTTCTACTAAACTCATTCCCGTCAATATGTATCTAGTATTTGATGGATATTTGATAGACTTCAGCTTGAAAAGAAACACAATATTAGGCAGTCCACAATGTGGCTAGCAATGCACTTCTTCCTGCTCAAAATGTGGTCCTCATGGTTAGTGAAATTTAAAAACAACTAATCATAGCCATTATAAAATACATTGAAGAGGATGAAGTGTTCCATGGCCTGTACACATCGACACATCAACTCGTAATCACTGGTGATGATAACAGAAAGTAGCCATTATGCTATAATACTTAGACCAGATTTAAGCACCTCGCACAAAGAATTAGAATTGTTTTATCAGGCACTTGCTGTCGAGGGGGAGGCTGGTCACAGGGTAGTCTCAGATCACATGTGTGTTTTAATTTTGCTTCTGCACCATTTTACGTAAAAGATCAATTTTCAACTGAGACGTTGATGGAATCTCCGATTGGGATTGCAACATCATAGGTATAAAAATTGAGAAGTACAATCAAAACATACCTGATAATTATTTTGGTCGGCATGCCATATCAGTATATGATACATGTACAGATGCCTGTAGCTATGGCAGCTGCACTGAAGATATTTATAGTGTTCAAGCTGGTTATTCTATTTTTCGCATAGGTGACTAAACTTGTTAAATCACATATATTATTGAACAAACAACTGCATTTATGCCAGCATGTTATGGTCAGCCACAATACTCTACCATGAGTGAAGGTAGGCAGACGCAGTGGCAAGCACCTGACCACTGCCCCCTGACTGTGTTCATTGCCCCCAACAACGGATGCTTTCACAGAAAAACGTTAAAACAGCTCATCTACATCAGCACATCTACAGGTACTGCTTTGAAGTGTGCTCTGAAATTCCCTCCTATTTTGACCCAACTGACTTTGGCTCGCAAAATGATTTTGTAAGTAAGAAATTGTTATCAATTATTGTCCCACCAAATGTAGATTTAATTCCCCGTGCAGTGCAATAGGTTATAACATGTTCATGTAGCACCGACCTACCTCGCAGAAGTAAAATATGTTTCTGCAAAAGTGATAATCATTCATTCACAATTTTATGTGTCTGCAATTGCGATACACATTGTGGAAACAATTTCACACATACATAATGGTCATGATAATGACAATGATAACTAAAAATATTTATTGATTAAACATATAAACACAATATCATATATTGCCACAGCGTTTGCACATCAACGTTTAATATTAGGCCTAAATATTTTAGCATTATATTTGGTCCAGTTTCATCCTATATATTGCTGCAAGTTGGTCTTTTTTGGTGTCTCTATCAGGATACTGGGATGATCGCTAGTGCTAGTACTTTTGGCCACCACCTGGGGAGGGTCATTGGGGATCTGTTCTGTATAATTATGTTGCATTCACTAGTCTATAAAGATTATCCAAGGGACGCTGTGCAGCCTCCACGTATCTGGCTATAATCTTCGGGTGGATTGACAGCGGTGTACATGTACCTTGTTTCCTCTACTCAACAACGGTGACAATGAAGCTCCCGCATCAGCGCAGGCACTGGTGTTGGCCGTGGTAAGGCTTTAAGCTATTGGCAATAGAGTGTTTGACATTAGTTATATCACGTGGGATGAATGTAGTTACCCTCAGCTATTACTACTCTGGGGACTATCAGACCCGAGGATAGCCGAGCTGTGTTTTGTATAGCTAAACCCAAGTCTCCCACTGTCTGAGCATATCTAGGATTAAATCCCCCAGACATGCCCATAACCCCTTATCAGGCTAGTGAAGGAAACCACTCTGAATAACCCCACCCTCACATCATCATATGTGCATCATTCATCTCCTCAATAGACTGCACTGTTTTTTTAGTGTATTACAGTGTCACTTAAATAACACTTAAGTGTCACTTAAAATTAGTGCGGAAAAGTGCCGTTAAGCATTATTCTAAGTACTACTACTACAGTGTCTCCATCAGCATGAGGCTGGATACATTAATTAGTCAAGTTTTCCACCAGTCTGTCTGTCTTTCTGTACGGCCATCCCCTATTCCGCCTGTCGGTTCATGCAAATTAAGCTCTGCAGCTGAGGCCTAATCGTCGGCACATCTTTTAGTTTTATAAGTAAAGTTATGATCTTGGTGATTTTAATGCACGCATAAGCCTACAATTTAAGATGTTCATGACAACTGAGTTCAGAACAATCATTATAGATTAGTGGTAACTATATTTTATATAGCCCTACCTGTGTTGTTCATTTATATATAACTAAGATAGTCTATATGGTAAATACATGAACATTTGCCTGTAGGCCTAAGTCGTTGCTGTACACAGTAAATATTTTTATACGAATATTATTACTGTTATTACATTTTTGCTTTGATCGTGCTTTCATAATTCTTATTATAAATGATCTCGCTGAATACATGTAGAACATAAATCCACAGAGAACGTTTGGCCAGCAATAAGGTTTTACGTTTGTTTCTGTTCAGAAATGTACTTTAGTGGTTCAGAAGTAGCGGCCATCTTGGATTTATGCACGACAGCGACTTCTGAAATAAAAAATAATGCCGGAAATGAGTTTCTCATGGTCAATTTAGTTAGAAAAGTGGTATTATACATATTTCTAGGCCAAAAAGTGAAAAAGTGGCTGTTGGCGGCCATTTTGAAAAACGTGAATAGCTCAAATTGCCCAAGGGTGACAACTCCACACCCTCCGGAATCTTCAAACAGGTGGTCTGTGCAGCAGTATTCTGTAAAGAAAAAAACTATATACTCTAAGTCCAGGTATACTGCCATGGCTGCCGGACTAATTTTGAAGTTTTTGAAGACGAGAAATGTTAGTCTCATCAGAACTAGCCCAAATGATGGCACAGTATGTGAAGTGTGGTAGAACTATGGCATTAAACATTGTTTTTGACAAATCAATAGTGAGAAAAGGTTTTACTCGGCGCAGAATTCCGAATTTACTGGATATCTTTTTTAAAAAAAATTTCTACGTGGGTATGCCAGTTTAAGTTAATATCCATGTAGACACCTAAATACTTAAAACTTGAACCTGTTCTACCACGTCATCACATACCTTTATTTTAAAATTATCCGGATCTTTAGTGGATGAAAGTCTCTGGGAAGTACCAAACAACATACTTTTAGTTTTGGAAACATTTAGGTGTAATTTGTTTTGTGTGAACCAGTCTGAGCAAAGGCTCATCACTGAGCGTTCTTTGAATTTGTGCAATGTTTTTACCTTTGCATAAAAAAGCTGTGTCGTCAGCATACAAAATAACCTTGGTCTTTGAGCACACTTTAGGCAGGTCGTTAACATAAAGAATAAACAGTAGCGTTCCCAGGATACTTCCTTGTGGCACGCCACAGTTTACAGGTCTTTCTTCAGACTGTTCAGTTTTGAACTGGACTGTCTGCTTTCTGTCCTTTAAGTAATTTTCAAACCAGGATAGCGGCATTTTTAGTTAGAATTTCCGAGTCCATCGTGTCAAATGCTTTTTTAAGATCTAGCATTACGCCTCCGACTAGTTCTCCTGAGTCGAACCCATTGATGATATATTCTGTAACATTGATGAGTGCCGTCTCAGTGGAAAATTTACTCCTAAAGCCTGATTGGTATTCATATAATAATTTAGTATCATTCAAATAGGTAGACAGTTGATTGTGCACAACGACAGACACAATGAATGACAGATATTGGCCTATAATTTGACACATCTGTTGGGTCAGCAGCTTTGAATATAAGGGTTACTTTCGCATTTTTCCAGGATTGAGGGATTTTACCCTTTAACATCGAGTTATTAAAAATATCTGCCAAAGGGGCACAAACAATCGGGGCTGCATCCCGTAAAAATTGTGGACTAATTTCGTCTAAACTTGTCGCTTTTTTTTACGTCCAAGGAATCGAGCTGTTTCTTTATTAGCTCTGGTGTGACTTCAGTGAAAGAAAAAAAAATTTCCATGTTCCCCATATGGGTTTTCAATTTTAGATTTTACTCCCCTGAACTTCTCAGCCAATTTTTTACCAACAGTTGAAAAAAATAAATTAAAAAGGGCTGCAATTTGATTTTCAAATTTCAAAGGTTACTTTGTTCCTAAGTAATTTGTATTCTGCATATAGGGATATTTTTTCTTCTCCCGTTTTAGCATTTTGAGCCCTTTTCTTCAATCTATTTTTTGTCCGGATGAGTTTTCTTAGGTCTGGATTTAGCCAAGGCAAACTAAAACCTCTAATTCTCTTTTCTTCGAAAGGGTTTTAGAAGAAATAACGAATTAAAATGGTTTAGACTTTTAGTCTAGGTCTATCACTGTTTATTAATTCCATAAAATAAATTAAAAAGAAAACCCCTCCTTTACACTTCCAGGTCAAATTCACCCACATCGCTGATCCACTCTCAGTCTCACTCACCTTCTTCCTGCCGATGTATCCATCGCCTAGAAAAGTAGAATATATTATACATACAAGTTCATTTTAATTTTTATACAGTGTAATTTTAGACACAAAAGCTTGGCACAACGGGTTTCGAAACACTTACGTGTCAATCACGACGACACGAGTCTGTCACCCCGACCATTAAGCCATTCACGTACATCACTACATGGCTTCACTCGAATGAAAAAACACCTAAAACGTATTTCGGCCTGAGGCAATGAGCACCACCAAGTGACTGGAGATTAATTATTAATTTGCAGTGACATGAGAAAAAGTTTAGGCCTCACATGCAAATATGGTGTACAACCCCACCTAGTGACTATAAAAGAAATTTACATTTTTGATTTTATTTTAATTTGTGCCAACCAGCTTGATTGTCCTTATGCTATTCAAAGTAAGGATGCAGTGTCACCTGGTAAAAAAGTGATAGAATAATCGACATACAGAATAATATGTATGCATATATTTAGTAAGTGGCCGCCGTATCCACTAATCCGATCATCAAGCAAAGCTTAGTTAGGTAGATTCAATAAATTTTAAAATCGGAACTGCCGACATGCTAAAAGAAATATTTGACCACATTCCACAGTTTTCACTGAGTAAGAAAAATGCTGTGCTATATCAAAATCTGAGCTAAATTATAAAAACGGCCAAGAGTTGGGACCTTAATGTTGCAAATTCCGGGAGGGATACACAAACCAAAACAGCACCCAGACACTTGAACTTTTTGAAGCAGCTGAATAAAACTTCTGGGATAAATGTGCTATCTGTAGAGTTTTAGTTTTTGAGATACATCAGAGCACCCAATGAGTGCCCCGCAAAACTGTAACAGAGCAAATATACCACATAACAATCAGAATTCAGGGCATAGCCTCTGGCCCCTGTTTATCACGAAGGGTCGGGAAAGAAAAACATTTTGGATGGATTTTCATCCTTATGGCTATGAAATCTTCATTTTTACCCTTAGTGCGCCCCATGAAGAAGCGTAGGGCAGGCAAACAAAACTTCACCCAGGTTTCACCCTGGGCGAACTAGTGCAGCCTTCCCCAGGTTATAGTACATGTAGTATCTTAATTCTTAGAGATTCCCACATTGTTCTGTCCAAACGGCCTTATATTAATGATGGCCTCCAGATCTTCCTCATAGGGCAGTGGACATAGTCTATCTTCATTTTTTCACATTTTTTTACAAAAATTAAAAAAAATGCCACGGTCTGTGTAAAAAAACTATCAGAAAGCAGGGAAAAATTTGTTTGAAAATTATCGAATTCATAGCATTTTTATCATCTAAGTTGTAACTTGCTAGACATCCTTATCATTAATGTATAAATATTTTGCTAATCAATTACAAATCTGATTAGCAAAAGGACAGAATTGCATAGCATTTTGCTATGCGATACTGAACAAATATTTCTCTGCATGCCTGTTCCACTTACCTCTTACTACAAGCATTTGTTGCAACAATTATGAAATTAAAGGCGAGAGCTGGCATCATTTTTTTCTAATTGCGAGAAATCTACTGATGGGAATCCCCGGAAAAAAATGCCATTTAAAACAAATAGGCTTATGCTTTTAATTCTACAATGATAGCTTCATTTCTACCAGCAATAGTGAACACAAAGAATGACCTGAATTGACCTTATTTCGTGCCCTGGTATTTTTAATAAACATGGAGTCAAGCACTCGTATAAAATTATTATACAGTAGAACCTGCTATGCGCGGCTCCACTCCTTTGAGCAGCTAACCTCCTATGGGAGGCCACTTGGTCATCCCCCAAAATGACATTTTGTATACAAATGAACCTCCTATGAGCAGCCATATAAACATATCCATGTAACATTGTATATATTTGTTTGGTTTTAGATCAAGCATATGATGGCTTTCATCGACCAGGAGGCCAATGAGAAGGCGGAGGAAATTGATGCAAAGGTGAGAAATAGATCTAGACTAATGCCTCAAAATCTGTTTAGCAGACTTTGACCTGGCCTATCCCAGTTTTTAGCCCACCTTTTAGTTTTAAACTAAGAAAGGTCACAGATAGGCTATTGCAATTAAAGTTAGGCAGCATCGGCGTTAACATTTACTTGTGGCCACGATAACTTCGAAATTGTTTTCATGTATATCCTTCTCAAATTTCAGAAGGATACATGAGGACTACACTTCTGTGTGCTAATATTTGCTTGTCATTCCTGAATGATTTTTCTTGTAGGCGGAAGAAGAATTTAACATTGAGAAGGGACGTCTTGTTCAGCAGAAAAGAGTCACAATCATGGAATATTACGAAAGAAAAGAAAAACAGATTGAGCTGCAAAAGAAAATGTAAATAATATGTTGATTTCCTCTTTAATTTCCATTTTTCAACAATTTTTGCTCTTATTTTCCTGTAAGTTTAACCTGTCTGATCATGACTTTACAATTAATTATATTATTTTCCTCATAATTCCCTCTTAAATTTTTTTTTTTCAACAATTGCGATATTCTATTCTATCTGTTTATCCCTTTCGATCCTGACTTGTGATTAAACATTATTTTTTATCCATAGCAAGCCGCAAATTAACGTCGCAAGTCTCCACAATTTGTATTAAAAGATGACTGTGGGCTTTCCCCAAAGCACGAATCTGCACTGTTTCATTCCAGTGCCGGGCTGACAAAATGCCAAACAAAAATTTGTTTAAAAAAAAAAAAAAATCTTTATAGGCCTCAACCTTGGAAATTAGCTCCAGATTCTGCCAGAATGCACCATATCAATACTTTACTTTGAAAATATTTTGGGGGGGCATGCCACCGTACCCCTCTAGCGCTGCCCGTCCCTGGTGCGCCCGCTTCGGGCATCACTGGTTCACAACACCGACAGCACACTTTACAAAAATCTCCCGGCTCTATTTTTTTTTTCTTGTGAAAGCCCTGTAACTAATGTTGCAAACATAAATATGTTGTTGTTTTATTTTATTTGTACAATTGAATCTGATTAACTTTGATCATCAATTCCATCTCATTGATCATGAAATTCCAAACATTTCCATCACTACCAAATATTATAAAGATAGTAAGGGTATTCCCCCTGGCCTAGGCCAGGGGGAATACCCTTACTATCTATCTATACAGTAAACTTAATCAACTGATTTACTGTGATCATCAATCCCAACTCATCGATTATGAAATTCCTAACATACCAATCACCACCAAATATGTTGTTTCGTTTGCAGCCAAAACTCTAATCTGTTGAACCAGGCGCGTCTCCGTGTGCTGAAGGCCCGGGAAGATCACATAAAGACCCTGCTAGAGGAAGCTCAGAGACGGCTGTCCATGCTGACGAGGGACAAGAACATGTATAAAAAAGTCCTGGAAGGTCTAGTTTGTCAGGTTGGTTAACATATGTGTATCAGTGAATTGAGAATATTTATTAAGGGTAGCCCTTTCAGCATAATACAATCATTATATACATATATGAAATCAATTAGTCAGGGCCCAGGTACATATAAAGACACACAATTAAGTGAATAAACACTCGCACAGGCTACAACACAAAATGACAAGAACATAGGTTCCATGATGGCGATCGGGGTTCAGGAGAAACTTGAAGACTTTAATTTTGTGTCCGAGCCAAAAATTAAATATGGTCATGTCTAAAAAAGGTGGTAAGTTTTGTCTTAAAGTAATTTAGGCTTTCAGTGTTTCTGATGTGTTCAGGCAGTTCGTTCCGCAAGGTGACTCCTCTGTATGTAAAAGATCGTTTGAATTTAGTATTTTTAGGTTTTTTTGTGTACAAATGTGCTAAATTTTCCTGCCTGGTGGAGTAGCTGTGTATTCTAGATATCTGCATAAAAGTGTTATGCAGATAGCTAGGCACAAGGCCATGAGTACATTTGTACACACTAGTGTGTGATATTTATTTAAATCAATTATAAGCATCCATGATAATGAATCTGGCATAGGTTGTACATGCGATCGTCTGTTCTCATTAAGAATAACTCTAGCACAAATATTTTGAAGTTTTTGAAGACAAGAAATGTTACTCTCATCAGAACTAGTATGTGTCACAGTATGTGAAGTGTGGTAGAGCTATGGCATTAAACATTGTTTTTGACAAATCAATAGTGAGAAAAGGTTTTACTCGGCGCAGAATTCCGATTTTACTAGATATCTTTTTTGAAATTTTTTCTACGTGGGTATGCCAGTTTAAGTTAATATCCATGTAGACACCTAAATACTTAAAAACTTGAACCCGTTCTACCACGTCATCACATACCTTTATTTCAAAATTATCCGGATCTTTAGTGGATGAAAGTCTCTGGGAAGTACTAAACAACATACTTTTAGTTTTGGAAACATTTAGGTGTAATTTGTTTTGTGTGAACCAGTCTGAGCAAAGGCTCATCTCTGAGTTAAGCGTTTTTTGAATTTGTGCAATGTTTTTACATGCATAAAATAGCTGTGTCGTCAGCATACAAGATAACCTTGGTCTTTGAGCACACTTTAGGCAGGTCGTTAACATAAAGAATAAACAGTAGCGGTCCCAGGATACTTCCTTGTGGCACGCCACAGTTTACAGGTGTTTCTTCAGACTGTTCGGTTTTGAACTGGACTGTCTGCTTTCTGTCCGTTAAGTAATTTTCAAACCAGGAGAGCGGCATGTCTTTTATTCCAAACCATTGTAATTTTTTCGTTAGAATTCCCGAGTCCACTGTGTCGAATGCTTTTTAAAGATCTAGCATTACGGCTCCGACTAGTTCCCCTGAGTCGAACCCATTGATGATATATTCTGTAACATCGATGAGTGCCGTCTCAGTGGAAAATTTACTCCTAAAGCCTGATTGGTATTCATATAATAATTTAGTATCATTCAAATAGGTGGACAGTTGATTGTGCACGGTGATGAATGTGTTTAATAAGAAATTGCAATTGCGCTAAAAAGAATTAAAATAATTATGATAGCAGTAGACCCATAACAAAGTTATTCAAATGGACCAGAAATGCTGACTAAGACATTTATGATGATTTCAAAATTAAAAAAAAAAAGCTTAGGTCTCTATGATTCACACAAATGTATCATTTTCTATTAAACCTCACAATGCGGGGATTGACTTTAGTCGTCAGAATCTGACGTCTGTAGACACAGACAAACTGTAGACAAACTGTCTGTAGACTTCAGATTCTGACGACTAAAGTAAATCCCCACACTGTAAGAGTGAAAATGTTATAATGGACGCAGACCCATATTATAGGTACCGTATTCAAATGAGTCAGAAAGAGCTAACTAAGACATTTATGATGATTGCAAATTGAAAAAAAAACCTTCGGTCTCCATGGTTTTATAAAAAAATTCAGCGATTTAAGCGTTAATTAAGCTAATCACGACTGTGGTCGTTGTTTTATTAACCGATTAAATCACAGTTCTTGGGAATGGTAGGAGTGTTTAAACATCAATAATTGGAAATGTTTATTATCAAATTAAACAAATATGGATCTTTTTCACCCACTTGAAGTTGTGGTTTGCGGTAGTGAGACACAAATTCAAAAAGGTGAAAATTTTAATTATTTAGTAGTATTAAAGTCATTTAAAGCTAGTAATTGCGCTCATTTTCGCAGGGTGATTAATAAAGAAGAATAATGTGTGTAGATATTATGTGCAGGGATTGGAGACCAGCATGACTGTTAGGTTTAGGGAATTGGATGTGCAGATGGTCTGGGGGTTATAGTTATGTATCGTTTCTATTTCCAGGGATTACTACAGATTCTGGAGACTAACGTGACTGTGAGGTGTCGTGAAGTGGACGTGCAGCTGGTCCGTGAATGCCTGGACAGCTCAGCTCGCTCCTATCAGGACATCACCAAGAAAAGTGTCAGGCTCGCTATAGACCAAGAAAATTATCTACATCCTGATAGGTGAGTGAATCAACTAAACTAATAGGTAACATATATTATAAATTATCTACATCCCAACATGTCAGTTCATCAACTAAGGTATGGTAATAGATAACATATCATTTGTTATAGGCTGTGCAAACACCACACAGAATTATTCATACAGGTGTTTTGAAAACCTTGAAAGTGCCTGAATTTTGCACAAATTATTCAAGGCCTTGAAAGTGCTTGAAAAATGGGATATTTATCATCAAGTACTGGAAAGTCTTTTTGAATTTTGACAAAGGAAATAATGACACCACAGTGATATGTCTTTTTATCTGTGTTTACTTACCAGTATCACAGCCAAGCTGCCTCTAGGCAGCTTGGCTGTGATACTGGTAAGTAATTGCACTCCTATTAACCCTTAGAGCACTGAGCGGTCACCTGAAGTTGTGTCCCGCTACCGCAATACACAACTTCACGTGACTGAAAATCTGTCTGATTTGCAAAATTTAAGTCCCAACATATAATAGTGTTTTAAGACTGAAAATATTGTTTGTTTTTAACAACTGGTTGGGCCTAAAAAAAATATTATTTGTTTTCGATTCCCTATCAAAACATGTGCGATCCAAATTTAATTTATTGATTTTCAAAAAAAAAAAAAAAAATTTTTTTGTCAGGAAAACCATAAGTTAATGAGTATCGATTGTAATCAAAGTAACTCTGAAAAACCTTACGTGATGGAGAGGGGGGTCAAAAAGTGTACAAAGAACAAAAAATTGTTACATATTATTGTACAGATGAGACATGCATGGAAGTGAATTTAGCGCCAAATAAAATAAAATAAATTCTTACCTACCGATTGGTTGAATTGACAAAAAAAAAAAAAAATTGCTACCTACCCACTGCTTAAAATGACAACAAATCAGAAAAAAACATATATTTTTTTTGCCTTATCAGGGGTGATACAGTTGCTAATAGAAATACAGAATGTCTGCATCGACACTAACTGATCTCAGGTAGTAGCTCAAAGACCCAGTAACTTCAAATAATTACTGGCCCTTAGCCTTATCTTTGTAGTCCTTAGTGTACACTTCATCAAGGGGAGTGGAATTTTTTCATTGACCAACAGGGCCAGTATCTCAGGTGATTTACTGGCCCTTAGTGATTTTTACTGGCATCGGGCCAACAGGCCAGTGTTAGTGTTGATCCCTGGATGTCTACTGTAGTCGACATCAGTGTTCTAAGGGTTAATGTTGCTTTTGTTTATTTATTTAGTAGGCTTTATATACACAAATATATACAATAATCATACAAATAAGCAATTCTAGTAAAATTGTGTACATCAAGATTTCGAATACAGGTGACCAGCAACCTAACTAAGTTCGACATCCAGGATAAAATTTATATACATGGTAATTACACTTAAAATTACATTTGTTGTTTAAAATGAGACAACATCTATGATTTGAGTATATTGAGTATTTTAGAAATAATATCCAGCAAAGCTATTCTGCTCCGCTTTCTACGATTTTTGAACAGGATCAGAAATGGTGTATGGGATGAGAATATGTGCAGCAATAGTAGGTCATCCATTGAATCAGACTGCTTGAATTATTGTTATTATATATCAGCAGTTGCCAACAATTCTAATAGTATAATGAAATGCATCCAAAAATATAACCACTTGAACTGACTATGTTTTATGCTGTCAAATTATGATTTCTTGGCTCTTGAATTGCGGGTTTTATTATCTGGAGATTGTCATGCTGTGCCATGCTGTTTATCAAGGAGTAATCAATGTTTGTGCTGAGAGAGCCTCAATGTACAGTGTAAAAGCTCACAAAATTTTGTAAACTGGCAATGTTTTTTTTTCCCAGAAACTAGCTCTTTGTGTGCACTTTGATTTTTTGGCGTGTCTATAAACAAACATAAGACAGTACACCTCTAGTGTGGAGTCATTTATAGTTTTACGCTTGTCCTGCGGAATTGTTGATTTCAATCCATTTTTTATTTTCAAGCTGGAATTGCTAATGTAATATTCAGCTTCAAATTACGAAAATATATTACTATTTATAAAAAAATAGATACTTGATTGAAAACTTTGAACTGATCGCCTTAAACAAAATAATTAACAAATTTTTCACAACATTAATGCCGCTGATGTAAAAAATTTAACCGCTTAATGTTAGTGTCCCCCTGCCATGACCCGCATCTTTAAGTAGGTGAAAATTATCCGTATTTGTTTAATTGGAAACCGAAATTTACAAATCTTTATTTTAAACACATATTTTATTCCCAATGACAGTAATTTTATCATGTTTCTTATGACATAAACAATTATTTTCTGTGATTGTTAACAGTTCAGGTGGTGTGGAGTTGTCCGCACAGAAAGGAAAGATAAAGGTGCAGAATACGCTGGAGAGTCGTCTGGCGATGATGAGTGAACAGGTCAGATATAAACCTTTTCAGTGCGGAGGCCGTCTTTAGACGTCAGAATCAGACATCTGTAGACGTCAGATTCTGACGTATATAGTCTGTCCAGCCCTGAAAAGAATTAAAATATTTTGGTCAGTCCACGTCAATTCATTGAAAATCTGGGAGGCCCCACGCACTTCGTCTCAGATTTTCTTTAAATTTTTACAGGTTATTCCAAAACTATTCAGATGCGAAGTTTTAGTTGTATTGTCCAAATAGTTTTTGAGATATAGTCATTTTAGCATGCTTGGTATCGGTCGATTTCACTCGAAATATGTTGAACGTCAATTCTGGAACCATGTTCACAGTAGAATAATAGGCTTAGATGTCTGTATTTTTTGTACTATTGCGCAGTAGACTATAGCAAAATAACATACATTTACATACAACTCTGCAGTTCGAAGATGGTCAAATTAGGAAAATATTTAAATGACCTTAGCGAGCAGACTTAACCCTTACAGCGCCGGGACTGTCTTTAGCCGGCAGAATTTGACATCTGTAGACATCAGGTTTCTGACGTATAAAGACGGTCCCCGCGCAATTTAAAAAATTATGATGGCTGTTATTCAAATGAAGAGGAAAGAGGTAACTGAGACATTAATGATGATTTCAAATTAAAAAAAAAACACTTTTAAACTCCATACTTGAAACAAAAATAATTCTGTGTAAGGGTTAAAGAGTTAATGGTTAACCTCGCGAGAGATAAGGTCCAATTCTTCTTTCTCGATACTCAGTGAATTCCTCTGGACTGTTTTGCACATCTTGTGCACAAAGAAGTTTCAACCCTTGTTCTTCTGAATTATTTCATTTCTATTTTTCATTCAATTAAGACTGGATTGGGAATTGTTTACCCAAATTCCAGTGTCAAACATCCTGCAAATTGAATTATTTTATCGACCCTTTCTGTGCGGGGACCGACTTGTGACGTCAGAATCTGATGTCAAAGTCGAACCCTGCACAGAAAGAATTAAAAAGTGATAATGGCCGCCATGGGCTAATTTGCATATCCACGATCGAAATAAACTCTCCCCAGTCATTAGTATTTATCCAATCTTCGTGATATTTTTGTGAACACCCTCTGATGGATTGTCCTGGTCTAGCTAGAAAGTTATCTTATTTGTATGTCAATGTTACTCCATTTGTAATGAACTTTTAATTGTGGACTGGAAGGTGGAGACTTTCATATTTGCTATGGAAATTTAAGATCTAGTTTGGTTTTAAAGTTTCTTGAAACTGTATATATACAGACCTAGCGGGACAACGGTTAGTGTATCACAGTTGTTAAATTAACGTTTTAGGTCCTTGGGATACCCTTTCTCCAGTTTGCAGCTTATACATGTATTTTTTTAATTTTACAGATGATTCCTGAGATGAGGCATATCTTGTTTGGCCTGAATCCCAACAGAAAATTCATGGACTGAGCAGTAGCAGCATGCCTTAATGCTGTGAAGATAAACTTGCCGGAATTCAATGTTTGTGTTTATTGTCAACCCATTAAACACAAACTATTTGTATAACATTTATACAATGTTGGACCAATGTCGAAGACGTTGGGCTGACGTTGTATAAATGTTATGCAAATGATTTGTGTTTAATGGGAAATCAAGTGCATGACTTTTCGTTCTCACATTCACAACACAATAATTTTGACAGGATTTATTATCTGCGAAAAGAGATCTGCAAAACACCAAACTTGTCCTTCAAAATCAGATTGATCATGATCTTGATCCTTTAACTTTTAGCTCCTTTTGACACATGTGTGGCGAACCCACACTGTTTACTCGACGAATCATGACGACCCACCTACTTTAAAATTTCAAATCCAACCTATATCCGCCTTCAGATTAACTTGTATCGCATGTTTTTTGTCGATTTCCCAGTCAATTCCCAATCGATATTTATGAAATTTTGCAAGGATTTTTTTCGCGGCGCCTACCAAGAAATTTTCATCTGAAAATATTGTATAACTAAAAAGTTAGACCATCTCGCATGTAATGCAATTCAGGGCTAAAAACAAACATTAACTTAACCAGTTTAATGGGTTTATACATGGAAGTCGTAATTACAAATTTACTACAAACTTTTGAGCTATATAATATTTTTTGATGAAAATTCCACGGTAGTCGCAGCATGACTTTAAAATAATCCTTGCAAAATTTCATCAAAATCGGTTGAGAATTGACTGAGAAATCAGCGAAAAACATGCGATACAAGGTAATCTGCCGGCGGGTATATACTAAATAGCAGCTGTACCATCAGAAGTTAGCGTTATTTTGCTATCAGTTCTCAGTTCTGCCTACGATGTAGCCAGAACTAAGATCTGATAGCAAAAATGAAATATTGTGCAATATTCAACAGAAATCATGTAGCAACTGAATCAGTAAAAGATTACGCTCCCTCATCGCATTTATTAAACATCCAGTGTATTTTTAAACAGCGATGCAATTTCGCACTAGCCCGGTAGGCTGAGCCTGAGGCTAGTGGAATATTGTATGGGCTAGTTGATTTTCCTTAGAATTCGCTCTGGGCTAGTGAGAATTATTCGAAGGTATTTTTCATCAAAATGGTGATCATCTATTTGACATAGGCCTTTTAATAAAATTGAGTAAGTTTTCTTCACCTCAAGGTGGGGATTGCAGTAGCAGTTCATATCTGGTGATGAATGAAAATGAGAAGAAATATATGGTTTTCAGGACAGTTTAAGGATGAGTTTTGTTTGCGAGATTCAAATGTGTTCATGATTTGTTCTCAAGAAATTATTTCAAGCCAAAGACAGTGGCAGTGTCTCAGCTAGTATCCCGAAGAGGTACTTTGTTCCTGGAGTAAAAGATGAGCTATTTGAATAGATTTTCGAGAGCATTTAAAAACACATAGCGGGCTTTCTGGGTGCACATACATGAACGTTTTGTGTGTGATTTGTTTGCAAAATTTTGCAATTGCTTAACAACATGTATTATGAAAAGAGTACTAGTGTCCGAGTTCAGAATGTGTCTGAACTTGGGAATTATTTCATCTAACAGTCAACAGAAATTACAACAGTTAATTTTCTTTTCATCTGTACTGAAGCTCGTTGTAAACTGATATTAATTCCATTGCACATTTTTTCTTCATTTCTCACACTTGTCTGATGTTGTCGTCCATTTCCGTGTAGTTGTAGAAGTGTAGGTGATTATGTATATAGAACGTATTTATCTAATATTTCGGCCATTATTCATTCCACTGCTGCTTGTAATATTGCTTATGATGATTCTAGTCCAATGTACCCAAGAATAAGTATTTCGGTACCACTCTTCTTTGATAGTCTTTGCGAATATTTGGTCTCAAATTAAACTAAAATGACTATTTTCACCCACTACTGACTAGACGTTGTGGGTCGCTGTAGCGAGACACGACTTCAAGTGATGAAAATTTAAATTAACCTGGTTAATAATTTTTTAAAATTTGATAACTTTATGGGTAGTGGCTAAACCATTGCATATTTTGTTAGATGCAAAGCATTATTGTAGAATTTGAATTGACACATTTAACTCTTTCAGCACGGAGACCGTCCTTATACTTCAGAATCGACGTAGACGTCAGATTCTGAGTTATAAGGACAGTCCCCGCTCTAAAAGAATCAAAACATTTATAAATTACATTTATAATGTATTCAAATGAATCGGAAAGAACTAAGACATCTAAGATGATTTCAAATTGAAAAAAATACTTTGTTTTCCATGGTTTACGCAAAGAAATGTCAGCGTTGTGATAATTAACATGTATATTAATCTGGGGAATTTAGGGCTCATTTTAATAGTTAAATGGTTGTTTAAATGACAAATATAAAGCCTAAAACGAGACCGCACCCTTAGATATGAAAGGGTGTATCTGCTACTTTATGAAGTGGCAGATACACCCTTTTATATCCGAGGCGTCGAGACATAGACCTTATTAGCACTTTGAGGGTCAATTTTTCAAAGGTAATTTTTTTTGTTTCTGGATAAATGATGAATGAGAAAAAGCATGCAAGTGTCCTCCTTTTTTTTGAACATGCCAAAAAATAGATACCATATATATATATGCTTACATTACTATTATTCAGTGGTCATTATTGTGGAGCGACACAGAAACATGATTACCAGATAACCGATATAACTGGAGATAAAGAGTCTATTATCCGATACTCTATATTGTAGAATATTATGTGTATAGAATTGTATCTAATAAATCTGTATAGCATGTGCGTGTGTCTGCTTTTGTTTTTCAAGCAGCCCGAGGCGGGCTGCGTACTGTATTCCACACGTAGTCGAGCCATTGAAGGTCAAAATCATACAAGTTTCAACAAATTTACTAAAAACGGTTTTTTTCAGCCTTTTTGGACTCATTAGTATGTGTACTTGCCTCTCAAAAATGGTTTACCGAAAATTTACTGGAGAAAAGACAGGAAAAACACTTTTTCAAAATGGCCGCCATGACCGAATGTGATATATTGTAATCTGTGCATACTGTCTTTTAAGCACGTTATAAGTAAGTTTTTTGTATCCACACTTATGTGTTTTGTATGGAAGGACACAATTGGATATTTACAAAAAGTATTTATCGATGTATTATCATGTAGAAATTCAAAATGCCTGCCAAAGATTCAAACTGGTCTCTTTATTTTCCTAAACAGAGATTTTGTGACAAAACGAATTCAGATTATCCGAATGAAATCAGAAGGCAACCCAACTGCAATGGTATTAGTAAAATTTGCTTTGAAGTTATTAGTCATCAGTCATTATCATGGCGAAAATCATTAGGCAAAAAATTAGGCCCCATCACCAGCTGCGTCTCTTTCAATATTTAAGTTGGCAAGTCATTTGTGTTGTCCACACTATAGTACAATTCAAGTTTCAGCATATAATAATTATAAACCTATCTGTTATTATATCTACACCTGCTATGTAGTGGTGACTCACTGTTTTAGTGCTGTCTTATTGTCATTGCCTCCACCAGAAATGTTATGTTTTTGTTCGTTCTGGATATTTTTTATAATGCTAGAACATCAATGATTGGGTTCAGATCAAACATTTTGGCCATGAGATTAGAACATAAGGTACATTTCAATAATAGTGTTATTATGAGAAGATGATCTACCTTGGACCTCATCTATTGATGACGATGTGATGCTTTACGGATGGAAATGTTGTACATTTGTAAAGTTGTGATTAGGATTGCAATTATGTCCATCGACTAATGGATAAGAACTCGGTGTGCGAGGGAAAAACTTTTCGCTTAACATTTGATCAACACTGACCTCTACATATATTAGACATATGGCTTAGGCAAAAAACCAGAGCCGGTCATCAGCCTACCTCCCCCGGTAAGCACCAAACACAAGTTATATTTCAGTCCTGGTATCTCTCAGACGTACTTGCCAATGCTTTGTGCAATCACCTACCTCACCAGATGAAAAGAGAGAGGCACTATAAGGTTTATACCAGAACTAGTGCATAATCTCGCGTCCGCGCTCCTAGCCACAAGTTATATTTACACACCACGCTCTCTTCTGGCGGTGATCAGGTGATCCAGCATGTTATTGTTATTTGGAGGTCAGAATTGGTTTGATATTATATTGTCTAGTGTGGTCAGCTACATACTCCAATGTCCTATGAACACATGTCGGGCCAGATAGGTTATATCCATGATAGGAAAATAAGCTTTTATCTGCATAATACCATTCCAGACCAACAGTGTGGGTTTAGGAAAATTAAAATATATAACATTCCGCATAAAATCAACCTTTTCTTTCTTGATATCGCGACTGAATGGATTTTTCTGAAGTAAATAATATACCATTGAGAAGATTCTGGATAGTTTAATGCAAAGATGTTATTGTTTACCCTTGGAACTGGACATTTTGTCATTATATCATGTACTGTTCCATGTCTATCAAGTGTTTTATTTCCATAGTTATTATTATCTGCTTGGCACATGATCGACACACACATATAACCAATATATATAACACGTGAAACTTAGTGTGACTACATTAGTTTACATGTATCACTTTATTTACATAATTTGGTGTAAGATGAGCAGCAACCAAATGTAGTGATCATCTATTATAAGCCTACAGCAATAACGGAACAAGTATAAATGGCATGGGTATGCAGAACACCTTGTATCATATTTTGCACAAGCATAACCCTTGATATTTTTATTAACCTAATCGATTTTTCCTAATTAGCGTCTCACCAGACATAATACCAGTCCCATAGACTTAGGGCTAGGCCTACATTTATTACGACCCATACGCGGCTCAGGCCTTCCAGCACTCTGAAAGTGGAGAAATGTAAATGACCCTATGTATCATTTTAACCATCCGTCTGTTCTCTTTCAATATACAAAATAAAAATGTGAATCTTCTGTTATTTTAGCCCATAATCACTACCTGCAAAGAGCCACATTTTTTAGAAAGGGACCCAACTTTCTTATTCTTAAACTTTATAATGATATGCGCGAGTGAATTGTGTGTTGAGACCTTAGTCTTACTTATTCCCGCTAATTAGGGTCAATAAATCTATAAACACCATACATGCCTACGTGATAATACACAAAGGCGACAAGCCAGACCTACCTCTAGAGCAACATATGTTAAGCGACAGGTTCCCTAACATTCACGTGATGATGCCCATAATTATAGTTTTATGGCACACTGGTGGGAGATATCATCTTGGGCAGGTTGACTGCATCACAGGTTTATGTGCATATCCTATGTCAATAAATGGCGGCCATATTGGATACAAAGATGGTAAAGCGCTGAAGTACTTTTGTATAAACCATGGCGAACAAAGGGTCGTTTAAATTTGAAATCATCATGAATATCTTAGTTACCCTTTTCTGCTTCATTTGAATACCTATGTCATGTAACGGCCGTTATGAATATTTTTACTCTTACAGTGCGGGGATCGACTTTAGAGATGAGAAACAATTCAATCACTGGGGGGAGGGGGAGGGCTGGAGATTTTAAACTGGAAAAATTATTGATTTCACTTGTCTTTAATATATTTCACACTCTACCTCAACAAATATTTATTTCACTTTCTTAGAATTTTTCTGTCTCGTAGCCTATTGATGTAAAAGTTATAAAGGTGAGCGAAGCAAAGCTTCACAAATGTAAGCGTCATTTAATGAAGACGAGCTGAGCGAGGGTCAATAAATAATTATTCACAACATGTACTTCAGACAAAATTTTTTTTTTCAGGAATTGACAGATTTTTTTCAAGAATTTATGCTCACCACATCTGACAAATCCAACCGCTTATATGCTCTAGAGGGGTGCAGGGGCATTCTCCCCCGGACAATTTTGAAATCCAAAGCTTCAAATGACGCATACTGGAGCATATATATATATTGGCCGAAATCTGGTAGTTTTTTTTGTTTTTGGGACCCTGAACGGGAAGGGGGGGGGGGGGGGCGCCGGCTGCGCCCCCCCTCCGGATCCGACACTGACGTTCAGTGTTGTTCCACCGTCTGTGACGCTGTTCTAGCATTAAACCTCACAGTGGGGGGATCGACTTTAGACGTCAGAATCTGACGTCTGTAGACGTCAGATTCTGACGTCTAAAGTCGATCCCCTCACTGAAAGAGTTACCATATTTATAATGACCCTAGACCCATGACATATAGTTATTCAAATGGATGAGAAAGAGCTAACTGAGACATTTATGATGATTTCAAATTGAAATAAACCCTTTGGTCTCCATAGTTTATACTAAGATGTATACGATTACATAGTGCTGCTTAACCCTTTCAAGCCTGAATTCACCATTGTCATTTTTATCCACTACAAGCCGCGAATTGCTGTCGCGATTCACGACTTGTAGTGAATGAAGATATTATGTGGTTTATAAATTAAAGAAAATTGCCATGTATCGCTAAACCAGTTTCCTTGAAATTGTCATTCTAAAACCCAGTAGTTGTAGGAAAATTAAGTCTTTTTTCAGAGATGTGAAATGATGCTTTAAATGGACATGCTCAGGCTAAAATCATAAAAAAATCGGTGATTTTATTTTGACTTATTAGTATGACCATATGATGTAAACATGTCCTAAACATGACTAAAACTGCATGTTATTTTATTTTTTGTGCTGCGCATTTACCAGTTAGGCTAAATATAGAGACGAAATTCCCACATTTCTTATTTTTGACATGGTTGTCCAAAATATGAAATCAGGAATTAAAAAACTTGCAGTTCTAGTCTATGGACATATTTACATCATATGGTCATATTAAGAAGCCGAAATAAAATCACAGATTTTTTTATGCTTTTAGCCTGGGCCAGTCCCTTTAATGCAGCGTGAGGGCTTAAAGGTTGTCAGCATCGGGTAAGCGTTTGGTGTTTTCTGGGTGGTCGGCTGATTTCTTCATCGCCGTAACCGTGACACTCATCACTTGTCCAGTGACAGGGCGTGTCAGCTGTCAGTCACCACAGTCTAATTGTATCTTTACAATCCGGGAGGGGGTGGGGTACTGGTACAGTGGTTACGCTGCGCAGGGGCGGATCTAGCTTTTCAGTGAGGGGAGGGGTTTACAATTTGACAAAAAAAATATTTCACTATAAAAGCCTGCCCCCGGGAAAATTTTTGATTTGCAAAGGCTCTCTCATGCAATCTAAGGCATATTATGAACTGTTACTCACTCAGTATATCACCAAATCGTAAGGCTAAGGAAACCCCTAAATAAGGTGATGATTTTTTTTCTGAGGGGGGGGGGGGGGGGTTTAAACCCCCCAAATTCCCCCGCACCCTTGGATCCGCCACTGCTGCTCGCCTGTCCCACCGGAGATCGCGGGCCCGTACCCCTCTTTGGTATTCAGGTTTCAAAGCAGCAAATGTTTCTTCCCATTCATAAAGATGGAGAACAGTGTCATCTTATTCATTTCTCCACCTCAATGAGATTCTCCTGGCCCAGTTAACTTACATGTGCATACAAAGCTATTTATTCTTTAACAAATCTACTGTGAATGAGTGAATGTTTTTATTCCCTCACTCAGATTCACACTTCATTAACCCTTTGAACCCTCACGATGCATTAAAGCATCATCTTACATACCTGAAAACAGACTTAACTCTGCTAAAACTGAGGGGTTTTAGAAGGAAATATGCATGCAAATATCTATGAAACTTTTACCAATACATGGCAATTTATTTAATGTTTTGCTTCAAGTCATCTTCATCCACTACAAGTCGAGAATTGCGATAAATTGTAGTGGATGAAGATGACAATGGTAAATTCAAGCTTGAAAGGGTTAATATATACAATTCTGATGTATTATGACAGATAGTTAGATAGATAGTTATTGACGACGGTAAGTCTATGCAGACTTATGCGTCATTAAAAATGAACATATGTACAAGACTATATACAAGCTCGGTAAAATCACATATGCATGCTAAGTTAACTTAAAATCAAATGACATTATATACTAAAACAAGCACAGGTTAAATAAAATATGCATCAGAACTATTTAAAATAACCTACAGTTAAACAGTACTGTCATGATATTATTTATTTATGTAATGTAGAATATAATAGGTCACATTTTGTCCAGACATCCTTCTTTAACCCTGAAAGTGCTAAATTCAATACTGTATTTTTTCACTTACTTGAAGAAAAGTCTCGCAAACTCGACCTACAACTGAGTGAAAATCACGCCTGTTTGTTTAATTTGAGACCAAACATTTGCAAATTTTATTCTTTAAACACTCATCTCAGCTCAATATTTGTGATTTAGCCAGCTAATGAAACAATTTTCAGGAAAAAAACATGCTTTTATTTTTTCATTGTTAACCCTTTGAGCCCTCGCGATGCCGTAAAGCCTTATTTTGCATCTCTGAAGAATCACTTAATTTCCTAAAACCTAGGGGTTTTAGAGCATAAATTTTCATGGGACTGTTTAATAAGAAGAATATCTTTTTTCATTCTCCGCCCACTTCAAGTCATCTTCATCCACTACAAGTCGAGAATTGCGACAGCAATTCACGACTTGTAGTGAATGAAGATGACAATGGTAAACTCAGGCTTGAAACGGTTCAATGAGCGTGGAAAACCTCTGTATTTCCCACTCGCAATTGATGGTAGTGATGATAGAAAAGTCGGTATCACCCTTTTGCAACTAATCACACATGTTTTAAATATATTAAATTTTTTGATAAACAGTCAAAAAAAATCCATGTATCGAATTAACCATATCAATTACCTTTGCATTCCCACCTTAATATACATAGCCATTTCATTTACCACCGCACTAGTACATGTAACTATCATCATATTTGAAATTTTGTTAATTGATATCATATTTTATCCTTAGTACTTGTTTAAAAGCTGGTATTTAACGTGATAATAAAAAATAAAAAAAAACGAATTTTAATCGTCACCATCGGTTAAAGGGTTAATTAATAGGCTAGATCCTTATGTAGTTTTTAACACTCAACTTTTGAGATCGTCAGTGGAATATATGAATAGAAGTGAAAAAAATCATTTTTATTTTGAGTGGATTAAACTGTGAATATATGAGTGAATAGATTGAGATATATGAGGAAATTGTAAATTTCAGTTATTTTATGAATTATGAATTCAGGCAATTAACAGTGACAGTATATAATAAAATGGAGCCTAAACGTTTGTTTTTCTCAACATATTAAAATATAATTATTCAATATGAGATACAGTATTTCTGTCAATAGTATGTATTAAATTCCACTGTAAATATGATTTGCATTGTATAAAACCTAATATTATTTTTTAATTTTTTTACCTGTATTTTTGCATGCTTGCTGTCCAAAGTGGAGGTTAATAAATACATACATACATGTAGATGTGAGATTCTGACATCTCAAAGTCGACCCCCGCACTGTAGTAGTAAAAATATTTATAAGGGTCGAAGACCCAGAACATAGATATTCAAATGAATCAGAAAGAAGTAACCAAGACATTTAACGGTAATTTCAAATCAAAATTCAAATAGTTGGTCTCCATGGTTTATAAAAAAATATTTCAGCGCTTTAAGGGTTAAACCCTGATTTATATCACACCAGAACTCAGGGGTTCACTGGTATTCTGGTGTAACCCTTGAAGCGATGAATTAATTTGTAAAAAAACCCATCGCAACCAAAGGGTTTTTTCAGTTTGAAATCATGATAAACGTCTTAGTTAGCTCTTTCCGATTCATTTGAATACCTATGTTAGGTGTCTACGGCCATTAGAAATACTTCTACTCTTACATATACTTCTACTCTTACATACGACTTTAGTCGTCAGAATCTGACGTCTACAGACGTCAGATTCTGACGACTAAAGTCGATCCCCGCGCTGTAAGGGTTTATGGTAAAGCGATGAAATTTAAAATCGTTTTTACTTAGGCCTAGCTCATTCCGGTTCATTTGAATACCTATGTTGTGGGTGTACGACCAATATAAATATTATCCCTCTAAGCGCTGGGATCGACTTTAAACGTCAGAATCTGACTCTATACCAGCAAACACGATACATTGAGCAAATGCTGGGTTAATGTTGGCTCGCCGTCTTCGACGTCGGCCCAACATAAACCCAGCATTGGGTCGATGTATCGTGTTTGCTGGTATACAGTCCGATTCTCACGTCTAAAGTCAGCTACCGCGCTGAAGGGCTTAACAAAAATGTCACCAATGCTGACTCAATGCTGGCCCGACGTCCTAGACGGCGGGCCAGCATTGAACCAGCATTAGGCTAACAAAAAAGTGTTTCTTCTCGGAGGGTTCCAACAGATTCAGTATTGTGGGGAGCCTTCGTGACCAAGATGTAGCGTGCTCGGACTCAAATCGCCAGACCTCGAATTTCAAATCCTATGTCTGGATAGCGATGTCATCTTACCTTCCTCAATAGTAATATACCGGTTAACCCTTGCAACGCTAAGGTACGTTTATATAAACCATGGAGACAACGGTTTTTTCCTTTTGAAATCACCATAAAAGTCTTATTTAGCTCTTTTTGCTTCATTTTAATACATATGGCCATTAGACAAAATTATTTTAATTCCTTCAGCGCGGGGACTGTCTTTAGACGTCAGATTTTGACGTCTAAAAACGGTCCCCCCCCTTAAAGTGTTAAATTATATTCCAACAAAATGCGGCATTATTTATTTATTTGATTTATGTCTCATTAAATGAAAATGCTCAATATTTTTTTAATGTAGGGCGACTTAATTAGGAAGACAAATCTATTTAAAAAAATATATATTTATTTAAATATAGCTATGACTTTATATAGACATAGATTCAACATAACTGTATTCATATGAAAAATAGAATCCCTCAGATCATTTGCATAGACATTGTGTTCCCTGTACTTTGCCCCGAGCGCAGGTGGAGGGACTGTAAGAGCAATTACTTCACTGAACATGGAGTTTGACAATGACAAAACTATTAAATATCAAAGCCTCCTTTATTCTAGTGACAGACACAAGTCATTCCCAGTGAGAAAGATAATCTGACCCAATGTTGGATCAATGCTGGGCCACCGTCTACGACGCTGACCTAACATTTATCCAACATTGGGTGAATATTTCACGTCTTGCTTTATTGATTGGCGGGTTTTGTTTCCGGAAATGACACCCCAGTTTTCATTCACTTTGCGCTTTGAAGTAACCAACTGGACACACAACGTTGTTGCGACGTTGAATCAACGTCAATGTCGTTGATTCAACGTCGCAACAGCGTCGTGTGCCCAGTGGGAAATATAGACGAAATGTGAGTCTCAAGGGTCACAATCCTCGGACATGACAAGGTCACTTGGTTATTATGACGTCGACAGGTATACATGGGTGGTCCAGGTCCACATAGCGGCGGTCAAATCTGGACAACTAGACGATGGATTAGCCGCTTAATTACTACATGTACATACAAGCTGGCCATTGTTATGAAATAAAATGAAATGAATGTGGTTTTAGGCCACTATTGTACACATATTGGTTAAACTGGGCCAAGAGAACCTCCTGAGGATGGTGAGAAGAATGAGATGACACTGCCCTCCAGACACAGAATTTAAAACTCGAGCCCTGGCGGTCTGAGGCTGAGCACGCTATCTCTCGGTCACGGAGGCTGCCAACAATATTGACTATTTACGAATTAGCGGAGAAGAAACATTTTGTTTCTTTGAAACTTTAAGGCCAGGGTGGGTCTATTGCTATGATTCAGGCACATATACGATGAGAGTTTTTTTTATATAAATGAAGCGATAAGCTTTTTTGAATACAGGTGTAACTTGAGCCCTTTTAAGGCTGTCAGGAAAAAATCCTTCGTCGATGGCATTGTTGATCATTCCGGTCAGAACATTTGAAATTTGAGGCCGAGCAATTTTTATCAATTTCGGTGGAATTTGGTCTGGCCCGGTAGCCTTTTTAGGATTTAGTGATTTTATAATTTTAGTAATTTATTCTTCTGTAGTATGCCTAAACGTGAGAGATGAGTTAGGTGCCAAATTGTTTTTTATAGCCTTTATGCTGGGGTGATCAACAAAGCCATCTTGCTTGATAATTGTGTTTCCTATATGAGCAGCCACATTGATGTAATAGTTATTCATAACTTCGGCAACCTCCCCGTGATCTGTTATAATTCTCCTGTCCTCAAGAAGAGTTAGATCCGAACCATTATGGTGTCCTTTGTTAGTAATAAAAGGTTTAACTACTTTCCAAAAAGATGACCCATTTTGTTTATCGGAAAATTTTGATTTAAAATAAGATCGTAATGATTTTCTTCTAATTTCGACACACATGTTTCTTTGTACTCTGTATATTTCCCAGCTTGTATCCGTTTGATTTCTAAGGAATTTTTTATAAAGCCTTTTTCTTTTCCAGATGACCTGTTTTAAGTTTTTATTTAAGTAAGGTGCCTGGTTTAATCAAAGTCTTCTTTCTTTTATAGGAGCATGTTCATCGAGGGTATCAGTAAAACCATCACAGAATAATTTCCATGCTGTATTTATGTTTTTTAAATTTGTACAAGTTTGCATGTTATTTCGCTCAAGATCTTCAATAAATATTTGTTTATTAAAATGTTTATATGATCTATTTCTTAAAATTTTAGTTGTTGGTATAATCATTTGCGACTTCAAAGTGGTTACAACTGTAGCGTGGAAATCACTGACTTCGTCTAATATTGTTCCTGTATACTGAAAGCAGCGTGGTCTGTTAGTCAGTATCACATCCAACAGACTGGGCGAATCACCCTTAAACATATGTACTTGCTTCTGAGTGAAGCGTTTTATAATAGTCGTAGAGCTAAGATTTTTTTGCACAATAATCTTCCCTACCTCAGCACCTCAAATCCACCGTTATCAACAAGAACCTGTTAATGGCGCTTAACAGGTGGCTGAAGATAAAACAAATCTTACATTTCCACCCTAGTTC
Source organism: Flabesymbios commensalis (assembly GCA_964017125.1). Taxonomy (NCBI): domain Eukaryota; kingdom Metazoa; phylum Annelida; class Polychaeta; order Terebellida; family Flabelligeridae; genus Flabesymbios; species Flabesymbios commensalis. The sequence continues at coordinate 8,106,583 of OZ024907.1, forward strand.
ATCGCAGTTCAGACGCGCAGTTGGCGATTTAGGCCCTAATGCTTTGGTTCTGGAAATTGCTATGTCATAATAATACTGATTATAATGTCTTTATATATCGAGGGTTCAGGTATATACAAGCACAAATGTGGAAAAGGAATAAAGAAACGATGGTTTAATAAAATGGTGAAATTCCAAAACATATTGAAAATGTATGGATTATGGACAATTGTTATGCGCAGTTTTTTCAGCATATCATGTCATTGCACTGTCATTGCACACAGACAAAGGTTAACTAAAATGGTGAAATTTTAAAATATTTTGTGAATTATGAACGATTGTTATGCGCATTTGTTTAGCATACCACGGCTGTCAATGCACACAGACAGAAAGGATAGATAAATAAAGTGAAATTCCAAAATATTGAAAACTTGTGAATTATGAACGACTGTTATGCGCATTTTGCTCATCGTATACCAGGGCTGTCACCGCATACAGACAGCACCTTGTTCTTACTGGACCACGGAACTCATCCACAGGTAGCCGCAGGTGTGGCCGTCGAAATAGGCGCCTCATTTGTCAGCATTTATTAAGTTTAGCCGCAACATAATGACACTAATTTCTGCTTCACTACCTTTTGGCTGATTTAGGGACAATCCTCGTTTTAGTCACACCCAGGTGGTATTTTTCGAGCAAACATGAGCAAACAATGTCAGATTATTGTTGGGCCACCATCTACGACGCTGGCCCAACAATAATCTAACATTGGACCAACGTATCCTGATTGCTGGGTTATTGGCTCGTCAAAATAGGGTTTAAAAAGGAAGTGACATGGAGTTTTTGCCACTTTTAGGTTTTGCTGATTTAAATCACAGGTGTTTTTTTACCTTTGGGACGATCATCACATATACCCCTGTTAAACCACTGTGGGTCTCAAAAGAAAACAAGCCTAAGGTAGGACATATACTCGCAATTATGTGTTATGTTAATATTCATTATCTCAATTGTCATTCATTTGAAAGCTGACAGTCCTTTGAATGATTGAAAATAAACTTGTATTTAAAACCAAGATGTGTTGTAAAGCAGGATACACTCTGGACTGGTTCCGACTCATAACTAATTAACACTATTTTGACGTTTAAAGTCGATCCCCGCATTGAACGGGTTAAAGGGCTATCTTAAATAATAATTGTTTACTCATTTGAAGCTGTTAGACTATGGAGACCAAATATTTTTGCAATTCTTAATTTTTAAACACACATTTCGTTTCCAATAGCAGTGATGTAATTGGCTGATAAAACGGATTAACCCTTTAACCGCCAAATTATTTAATTTGAATTTTCTCTCACTCGAAGTTGTGTCTCGCTGACGCGATCCACAGCTTCAAGTGAGTGAAAATTATTCACAAAATGCAGGTTAACTATTTTTAAATTCTTGCTGATTTATGTCTTTTTAAATCTTCAACTTGTTTACAAGCTGATATGCAATGTGCCTGAAAAATGTGGAAAACGAATATAATCGGTACCGGCGGTTAAAGGGTTAAAAACGACTATAGTCGTGTTTAGTGGTGAAAGGGTTAACACTTTCAGTGGCGGGATCGTCTTTAGACGTCAAAATCTGACGTCTCAAGACGATCCCGGCAATGAAAAATAATATATAATGGCCGTAGATCCACAACATAGGTATTCAAATGAATCGGATAGAGCTAACTAAGACATTTATGGTGATTTCAAATTTAGAAAAACCCTTTGATTTCCATGGCTTATGATAAATGCTTAAGCGTTATAAGGATTACGTCCGGTTAACGTCCAGTTCACGTCCGCACACTCCAATATCTTCTGAACATCGTCAAGGGCAGCGGCATCGGATCATGTTTGCTGAAATAAACATAAACTTATTAAATTATATTGGGCCGCATGGACAAATAGATAGATAAATGAAAGCTGAGTTAAAGGGACTAACTCACCAAAAAATCGGTGATTTTATGTTGGCTTCTTAATATGACCATATGATGTAAACATGTCCATAGACAAGAACTGCAAAAGTTTTTTGATTATGTGCTGCGCATTCACCAGTTAGGCTAGATATAGAGACTAAATTCCCGTATTTCTTATCATGATCCATGTCCAAAACAAGAAATCAGGAATTTCAACAGCTACATATAGGCCTACATTATCACCAAAAATGAAAAAAATGTCTTGACGTCAAGAATAATACACAGCCACCATTTTGTTGGATCTGGGAAAATCGATCACAGTGGCCTGAACGTTTATTGAAAAATAAAGCACCAATTGACACCAATTTGCTTGAAGCAAAAAAGCCCACATAATACAAGTTAGTTAGTTGTCCCATTTAATAAATGAAGCATTAATTGAGATTACAGACAGACAAGAATCAGTATAGACTTATTTGGCAGAGAAATTATATATGTCCATATGTATATATGTACGAGATGGTTAGCTTGGTAAAATCTCATGGCAATTAGTTTTGACTTGTCTTGTCTTGCATGGTATCGCATACAGAACTAAAATCATGTTAAGTAGCATTGTCATGATAAAACAGTTGGTATTTCGGAAATATAAATCATATCTATTCGAATTAAATTACATGGCATTACCGAAAAGTGAACAGAGGTTTATCATCATGTTTTCCTCACCGACTATTATACAAATAAGAATCAAGATATACGTTATTTCGCTAACCCTCAATACAATGCTGGAAATTTTTCTAGAACACATGAAGACCAATATGTTTTTTTTAATGTGAGATCACCATACATGTCTTAGTTAGCTTTTTCCGCTTCATCTGAATACCTATGTAAACTGATGAATTAACACAACGTTGGGCTAATGTTGGTCTACCGTCTACGATGTCGGCCTAACATTAACCCTACATATAGTCAATGTCTTGTATTTATCGGGTGGCTGCGAACTGAATGATAATTTAGCATTAGCTCCCCACTAGAGCCACCTGGTGAATTACACTACCATATTGTAGAACCACAACAGCACAATCATATTTGAAATATTTGTGATAATTTTATGTTTCGTTACTAGAAACAAGGAATTTAAAAGGATATATTCCTTGCTTCAAATGAACGAAACATTGTGTTAAACAATCCATCATTAATGGTCCGAATGTTGATACAACAAAGGCAGTCAAGCTGTAATACACTCTGCTGCAGCGTCTCAAATCAACAAAAAAAAGCTTAAAATCAGTCTCATTTGAGACATCGCCACTCTGAGAACTCGGTAACAAAAGTATTTTTTCTGTGTTTTTCGTGTTAGAAAAATAAATTCCTCACAGATTAAAGGGACTGGCCCAGGCTAAAATCATCCCAAAATCGGTGATTTTATTTTAGCTTAATAATATGACCATATGATGTAAACATGTCCATAGACTAGAACTGCAAAAGTTTTTGATTTTTGTGCTGCGCATTCACCAGTTAGGCTAGATATAGAGACGAAATTCCTGATTTCTAATTATTGACAACCATATCAAAAATAAGAAATACGGAAATTTCGTCTCTATATCTAGCTTAACTGATGAATGCGCAGCAGAAAAATTAAAAAACTTTTGCAGCACTAGTCTATGGAAATATTTACATCATATGGTCATAATAAGAAGCCAAAATAAAATCTCCGATTTTTTGATGATTTTAGCCTGGGCCAGTCCCTTTAATTCAGAATGAAGTGTTGAGTCTGGCTGCTATTTTATAGTGAAGTTAGATCAGTGTAATGGAAAACAATATTGATTCATTGAACCGATTCTAGATTATTGTTAGTCCACCGCCTGTGACGCTGGCCCAACATTAAGCAACCATTGGCTCAATGTTTCTTCTTTGCTGGTAGACTATCTAGTCCTTAGTAATTCATTATAATTATTCTTTGCCAAAATGGTAACGACTTCGTTGTCGAAAATGTCCCGCTTGTAAAATCAACAAAGTATTTTACGACATGACTGTGTCTGATATACAGAATACAGAAATTTGCACAAATCAAAGGTCTTCTTTTGGAGACAATCATGAGTCACCTAGCCACAGTTAATGAGTGAAACGTAATTCATGGTCATCTAGAAAACAATTGCATTCCACAGAAAAAAAAGAACATGTGAAAAGTGGGCGTGGCCAAAATAGACAATTTAGACCAGGAATTTTGTTTTGAAACCCATTTATGTCGTCACCATTGAAGGCACAGCACCTTTCATTAAAATTCAAATAAAGCGTAAAGAGCCAACTACGACATTTATGATGATTTTAAATTGAAAAGACCTCTTGGTCTTGAAGGTTCATGCAAAAATATTTCAGTGTTGTAAGTGTTGACATATATTTGACTTCAGGTAGCAGGCTGTCACAATGAAACCACTTGCCACTATTGCCATTCTGGTCTACCTCTCAGCTTCATTCTGCTATGGTAAGTACACCTATAACTATTTATGGGATTAAAATGTAAATGAGTGTGAATTGTTTTGTTCTTGTCATTCAAGTCAGTTCAACGTCGTCTGTCTCATATTAATCTTTCAGATCGGTATGCTATGTCCTAAATTTTGCTATAATATATTTCGGTAATTAATTTCCCGTTGTGTAAAACACCTGTAACACACTGCAAGGCCAGTATTTAGTCACTTTCTATAAGATTGAGAACCAAATAATATATCACTATAATTATAAATGGTAGATGCTCATTTGACTATATATTTAGAAATGTTTATATTTCATAGTTAGAAATGTTTGTTATCATCTAAACTGGAAAAAGCAGTATCAGCTTTAAATAAATAAAACAGATAAAAACAAACAAAAAATTCAGCATGACAGAAGTTTAACTGTATGAAGACTATAATCGTGTTTACAGTCTTATAGTATTATCATTATATATTTTTTTAATTGGAAAATTGCTACTATGGGATTATTAGGAAAATACACACAACCCAGAGAATTATCACATCAAACTGAAAAACTATGCAAAAAATCTCCATTCATGCTATTAATCATTCTTATTGTTAGATCTCATATAAAATATACACTATACACTAGGTCAGTAGGAAAATCCTCCCATCAAAAACCATGACGGTCGTTTTGGTCCTGAAAACGCTGAATGCTAAGTGGCCCACTTTTTAGCACCTGGTGATTGCACGTTGCCATTATCCACAAATGGTCCTGACCACCACAGTGATTGGAGGGAGTGAGATCACTGTGTTCTAGAGTACCATGTGACACCAGTGTTCTGCAAAGGCAAAAGGCAGTATCTGCTTACTTGTAAAGTAAGCAGATACTGCATGGCACAACTGGGGTTTGCACGTTACAATTATCCAGAAATGGTGCTAACCATCACAGTGATTGAGCTGAGTGAGATCACTACAACTCAGTGTACCGTGTGACACACGGGGTTAGTGAGAAGCGGTCCTAACCATCACAGTGGATCAGTTTAGTGTAGAATAATTCTTCATTGATATACTATTAATTTGCAGGAGACCGTGGACCAACTGGAAAATGTCTCTTCAAATGCAGACCCGATCAAAATGGTTTATATCAACACTGCTATACATGCACCAAGTACATAGTGTGTGAGCGAGGGAAAACATATATCATGGAATGTCCACCCGACACTGTCTGGAACCAAGCGACACAGGTAAAAAGGAACACTTTGTTTCAACTCTGAATTATTTTTGCTGACTAGAGGTTTTTTCTCCATTTAAAATTATCGTCCATTAGACCATTAGAAATATTTATATTATTTCAGTGCGGAGACATAATTATCTACGCTCCACAAATTCAAATAGATTTGTTGTTATTCGTATAAAAACTAAGACCGGGTTAAGAGGTTTCTCTATAACTGGCCCAGCCTTACGGAACGCCCTGCGCCTGTGCCAATACGAAACAATTTTAACATTCCGGAAATTACTTAAATCTCACCGATTTGATCGGGCTTTCCCACCCTAGCTCCTCAGCAGCCAGGCTCCCTGTTGACGAACCTGCTTTGGCGTCGATTATGACACATGATCACGCTAAGGATTTGTGCGCCTCTTAGCTCGGTCCGCTGAGAATATAGGCAATATAGAAGTTTTATTGATTAAATAATTATTGTAACAATTATACGTCATAGTCTGACGTCTACAGACTGAAAGGGTTAAAGTATACAAGTGAAATTGTACGTTTCTTAATTCAGGCTGTGAACATGTATCCAAAATAAAAATTCTTTTTGTGTTAGGATCAACTTTAGACGTCAGAATATGACATCCCTAGACGTCAGACTATGTGACGTCTAAAGTCGATCCCCACGCCGTGAGAGTTAAAAAATATATAAAGGTCATAGACCTCTAACATAAGTATTTAAATGAAGCGATAAAACTAGCTAAGACATTTATGATGATTTACAATTGAAAAAACTCTTCAGTCTCAGAGCTTGTACATCCTACCAATGACTAAGTAGATGAATTTTCAAAGACTATTGTAATATTATTGAAGGCCCGTTTCAAACAACAAAAAGAACATTAATACCAGTACAGAATTGCTTTACAATATCACAGCGAAGGACCCTGATATATATAAGCATATACAGATAAGAATACATGCCACCATGGTGTTATTTAATGTGGAGTAGGCCACTATGTTTTATTTCTCTGTTGACATTAAACCTATTTTTGAAAAAGTTAATGAGTGCGACCAAATAAAAGAATATGAGACAAATTTAATACAATCCAATGCGAATTCTGGGCAGAAAAAAACTATAGTGGCCTTATTTGTCAAAATTCAAAGAGTTTTAAGCAATTATCGCTAAATCTCCCATTTTTCAAGGCCCTGTGTACTGTTTGTAAAATTTAACATCACAGTAACAGGTATGAACGGAATTTTTAGGACTGCGATCTCAGGCTGACCTGATCACAAGTCACAACGTACAGTCCAGGCCTTTTGGGGAAGACTTAGAGTGTAGATCATTGCCGATCCAACCTCTCCCCAAGATGCATTAACTTGTGCATTTGATTGTTGTCTACATAGATCTTCATCCACTTGTGGTGGATAAAGATGACTTGGTGACAAGTTGACATATTAAACAAAAAATGGCATCTATTGTAAACCGTCAGTCATGTCTGGAATTTGCATGCACAGGTTATTTGCATGCCTTCAGTATACAGTTCAGGTTGATTGCATTCAGTTTTCTAGTGACTAACCAGATTACAAAACTATGGGTATTACTCCGACGAGCCACTCACTCAACACTGTTTTAATGTTAGACCAGCGTCTGCGGCGCTGGTGCAACATGAAGCCAACATTGGGTGAGTGTACAATGTTTGCTGGAAAAGCCTTACTGTCGATACATCTGTGGGGGTCGGCTGTTTCGAGCACCCCACAGTAACAGAACTGTTAGCTTTCAGACCCAGCACCCAGCAGAGAGCATTGGTGGAATTATTGACTCATGGATGTCCCTAAAGTATATGGCCTTACTATGCTTTGGGAGCTTGCTCTTAATGCGGCGTTGGGTATGAAACACATATAGTATTATCATGAAATACCTGCGGGCACCACTGCATTCTGGGGAACCTATGCTATGTATATTTCAACAGTTGACTATAAATTCAAATCAGTTTCATGAAAAAAGTTAATCATATCAAAACCCTTATAACTATGCACCCGTATATGCATATATATGTAGAAATGAGGCCAGTTTTCAGATGGTTTATTATATCATGAGGATTTGCATGGCTTAAAACATATTTTTGCAGACTTTGCACTGAAGCTGTGTCTCGCTACCACGACCCAGAGCTTTAAGTGGTTGAAAATTACTCATAATTGTTGAATTTGAGACTGAAACATTTACAAATCTTAGTTTTTCACCATTCCCAATAACAATGATTTGATCAACTACTAACAAAACAATAATCTTATCTAGTGCTTGATAATAATATCTGGCCATGTGTTTACCTTTTCGTGTAATTACAGAACTGCGACTGGTCAACAGAGCTTTGTGTGGAGCCTGCCACGGCCATCCCTGGGATAGATGGCACAACTGAAGCTGGAGGAGGGGACGGTGATGCAACCGAGTCTGGCAGTGGGGGTGATAGTGACGTAACGGAAAATCCCAGTGGTGTAACTGACGCTGGCGGTGATGATGGTGTAACAGACGCTGGAGGTGATGGCGGTGTAACTGACTCTGGCGGTGATGGCGGTGTAACTGACGCTGGAGGTGATGACGGTGTTACTGACGCTGGCGGTGATGGCGGTGTGACTGACGCTGGCGGTGATGACGGTGTAACTGACGCTGGCGGTGATGACGGTGTGACTGACGCTGGCGGTGATAACGGTGTGACTGACGCTGATGGTGATGACGGTGTGACTGACGCTGGCGGTGATGGCGGTGTGACTGACGCTGGTGGTGATGGCAGTGTAACTGACGCTGGTGGTGATGATGGTGTAACTGACGCTGGCGGTGATGACGGTGTGACTGACGCTGGTGGTGATGACGGTGTAACTGACGCTGGTGGTGATGACGGTGTGACTGACGCTGGCGGTGATGACGGTGTGACTGACGCTGGCGGTGATGGCGGTGTAACTGACGCTGGAGGTGATGGCGGTGTAACTGACACTGGTGGCGATGGCGGTGCAACTGACGCTGGAGGTGATAATGGTGTAACTGACGCTGGCGGTGATAATGGTGTAACTGACGCTGGTGGTGATAATGGTGTAACTGACGCTGGCGGTGATAATGGTGTAACTGACGTTGGTGGTGATAATGGTGTAACTGACGCGGGCGGTGATAATGGTGTAACTGACGCTGGTGGTGATAATGGTGTAACCGACGCTGGCGGTGATAATGGTGTAACTGACGCTGGTGGTGATAATGGTGTAACTGACGCTGGCGGCGATGATGGTGTAACTGACGCTGGCGGCGATAATGGTGTAACTGACGCTGGTGGTGATAATGGTGTAACTGACGCTGGCGGTGATGGTGGTGTAACTGACGCTGGTGGTGATAATGGTGTAACTGATGCTGGTGGTGATAATGGTGTAACTGACGCTGGCGGTGATAATGGTGTAACTGACGCTGGCAGCGATGATGGTGTAACTGACGCTGGCGGCGATAATGGTGTAACTGACGCTGGCGGCGATGATGGTGTAACTGACGCTGGCGGTGATGGCGGTGTAACTGATGCTGATGGTGATGGCGGTGTAACTGACGCTGGTGGTGATAATGGTGTAACTGACGCTGGTGGTGATAATGGTGTAACTGACGCTGGCGGTGATAATGGTGTAACTGACGCTGGCGGTGATGGCGGTGTAACTGATGCTGATGGTGATGGCGGTGTAACTGACGCTGGCGGTGATGGTGATGTAACTGACGCTGGTGGTGATGGAGGTGTAACTGATGCTGGTGGTGATGGCGATGTAACTGATGCTGGCGGTGACGGCGGAGATGCTACGGAATCACCCGGTGGCGATGGTGACGTGACAGATGGCGGTGGCGATGGGGATGTAACAGGAGCTCCAGGCGGTGATCCTTCTAGTACTGGAGAGGAATGTGAAACAGGTAAATACAGTTACATCAACATTTAAAAAAACCTGTTTATTATGTCTATGCTGCCGTACCGAGCCAATAAGAAGTATCTGCTCACTTGACAAGTATCTGCTCTTGGTTTTCAGCCTTTAGTAGAGTGACACATGCTCGTTTTTCAAGTTTAGGCTATTGCTAATAAATAGAATCCATCCAGATATCGTGTAGATCGATAACCACTGTATGAGTTTGGCGGCTTCGAAAAGGGTGTAAAATTGAATTTGTTCAACAATTCTTTTATTAATAGTGTTAATTTTGTATTGATTTTGGCTTAAATATTTAACATCGATTTGTGTGGGACCCCCTGCAAACGTGCTAATGTTGTCTCCACTTTCCATTCGTGTTATATAATACTGTAGTGTCTGATTATAGCTATTGATTGTATACGTGTAGGCATACGGGTACAACATAAACCTGCACATCAGTCTGCACTTGACATGGTCACATATGTGACAACTCAGTGTACTGTGTATGCACATGGTGTACAGTGTGCAGAGGTACACATCAGTCTACGATATGATGACCCAGTGATATACACTGCCTTGGTGACTTGTATGCCCATACTGTGCACGTGCAGGTGTACAGTAGAGATGTACACATCAGGCTGTGATTTGACGACCCAGTGCTATACACTACCTTGGTGATTTGGATGCACATACTGTACACATGCACATGTGCAGTACCAGCATACACATCAGTCTGCAATATGACGACCCAGTGCTATTCACTGCCCCAGAGATGTTTAGGAAAATATTGTACACATGCACATGTATAGTATGGGCCTACACATAACCAGGGCAGTATTAGCATACACATCAGTCTGCACTTTACATGGTGAGCGATATGACAACCCATAGCAACACACTGTCCCGGGGATGTATTTGCCATATACTGTACACATGTACATCTACAGTATCGGCCTACACATCAGTCTGCGATATGACGGCCAAGTGCAACACAATGCCCCAGTGTTGTGTACACCCATGCTGTATACGTGCACGTGTACAGCATGGGTGTACACATCACTAGGGCAGTATATTAGCTTACACATCAGTCTGTTATATGGAGACCCAGTGCTATACACTATCCAGGTGATGTGTAGGCCCATACTGTAGAAACATATATGTAGATATTTCTTTACTGGTTTTGCAAAAGTCGCCTGATTGGTCAAGCTAAATGAAACGACCTAAATTGTATATTTTTGAGTTACCCCTAACGCGTTAATTTATATGATAAAATTGAAATCTTTGCCCACTTTATGTGTCTCGCTCAGGGCAATGAAAATTACTTGAAGCGACACAATCAGGCTAAGATCATAAAAAAATCAGTATTTTTATTTTGGATTCCTAATATGGCCATTAGAAGTGAATATGTCCATAGACTAGAATTGCGGAGCTCTTTTGAATTTTGGGTTGCTGTAGCATTTATTTCCGTATTTCTTATTTTGGACATGAGTGTCTGAAATTAAATTCCGTACTGATTTCTCGCTTAACTGGTAAATGCGCAACACAAAATTTAAAAAACTTTCACATATCTAGTCTATGGACATGTTCACATCTAATGGCCATATAAGGAAGTCAAAATAAAAATACCGATTTTTTTATGGTGATTTCAGATTGAAAAAAAAACGTTAGTTCCTGGGTTATACAAATACACTTTACAGCGTTGCATCGGTTAAGTGTGTTTGCCATGTTCTGTTGACAGATATCACATGCTCCTCAAAACAACTAGATGTAATCCTGGTGACGGCTGTACATCAGTTACAAACAGACTGGACCTCCGTCCTGGACTTCCTTAGCCGTCTGGTCCAGTCGTTCCACGTGGGCCTGGATGCAGTCCGTTTTGCCTACGTCTCCCAGGATCAGATGGTGTTTGACCTTGACGAATTCTCCTCCAGTGTCGAGATCACCACCGTCATCACCGCCACTGCATACAGCGAGCCCAGTGACACGGCAACACTCAAAGCACTGGTAGAAGAAATTATAGAAGTAAGTAAATCATTCGTTATTACACTATGCACACACAACCAAACTTTGGTTACTTCACAGTACTTGTGTATCTACTACAATTAGTAAAGTAAACTATACTACAATTAGTATAGTTTTTTCTCCTAACCAAACTTTTTATTCCTAACAACAAAAAACATAACTTTTTTCCTCCCTGATCAAAAACAAACAATTTTTTTCCCGAGATGTCACAAACTTTTTTAGGTCATGTTTAATCCCATAAATTCCTGATCCACAGAAAAACAGGTATAATACCTATATGTATAAAATGATTGACCGAGCGGAGCGAGGGATTTTTGTGTCGTTATTTGCAGCTTTCAACAGCTTTGGTAAGATCTGCTGGCTGTCAATAATTTTTTTTTCTCACCCATACATGAACAAACAATTTTTTCCCACACTTTATAGAGTAAACTATTTTTTTTTAGGTGAACATTATGGACATTTTTTTACGCAAAAACCATACCCTTCCTCCCTGGTATTAAATATTCGACCCCTTAGCTAAGATAAGAACTCCGAAGTGGAGTTATTCTTGACTTGATTCATAACTCCCGAAGGTTGTCATTGTTCAACTTTGGCTGTTTGGCTGTGTGTATGCTATAATATTCACATTAATCCCTACAGCGCTAAACACGTTTAGATTAGCTGCTAATTTATTTCACTAGCCGATACAATATCTGTTATTGGGAGCGAAGTGTGTGTTTAAACATCAAAATTGGCAAATGGTTAGTCTCAACTTAAACAGATATGCGTAATTTTCACTCACTTGAAGTTGTGGTCCGCTTCAACTTCAAGCCGGTTAAAATTTGCTTGTTTAATGTAGTGCCTTAAGGATTAATTATTCTGCTTTTCTTCATGAGTTTTGCAATCACTTCTTAAAACTGACATATGTCTTCATTCCATAACGTTGTAACGTCAAGGTGGCAACTTTGAGTACTTTTCATTTGAAGCTGTGGATGGCCGTGGCGAGATAAAGCTTTAAGTGAAAATATAAATGTTATAGTTCTGATATATAAGTGTTAACCCTTCGTGAATGAGTATCACTGAACCTACTAACTCATTATTACTAAAATCACTTCCACAAGAAATTAGACAAGTGACTGTATCATTTTTGATCATCTGCATTTCCCAACCTTAATATAGAATCGGAATTTCCATACAGTTCCAACAACACATCTAACATTGCATCAGTCCAGTTACCCAATACTGTGGTAACGGCGCAACGTGTGAAAGCAGTGAGCAACAGTTAACAAGACATAATGTGAAGGCAGTTGTAGGCGTAGCGTGCTACTGATCGCTGTAGCTTGTCCGTCTAGTTACAACTCTGCCCTAGGTCATCTGAAAAGTCTTTTTTATTCAGTGCTTGTCAAACACATAACATATACATATATACAGTATTAATATATTCATTGGTTTATCATAGCGGGGTGGTCAGCACATTAGGGTTTCAATCACCCTGCTCAACGAAAGCCTTGACTCTACACAGAGCACTGTAAATAGTCCCAGAAAGACACAGAAAACATGTGCTTCTCAAATGGAAGACAACTCACCACACAGGTGTATGCGTGCACTCAGCCCTCCCCTTTATGAAATGTGCACACATTGTCGCCAGCCGATCAGAGGACTTTTAGCAGGACAGCTGGCCAATCACAAGCTTACTACAATAGGTTGAAATAGAGAGTGGGGGAGATATGACGTCAGCCATCTGCACAATTTGACATGCAGAGTAGCAGTGCCTAACGCCTGGTAGTGTACCTTGACTCCTGGGCCTGGTTCTTCTGGGTCAGTAATCGGGCGGACCAGCCGCTTGCCATCAGGCCACAGCTTCTGTCCGGGCTAGCGTGGCAGCATTATTGGATCACTGAATGCCTGTTCTAGCATAGTGACATGGCACCTGCATTAACAATAACCAAAGAATTAATTTTAATGTGAAATCATCATAAATGTCTTAGTCAGCTCTTTCTGATTCATTCGAATGTTATGGGTCTACGGCCATTATGAATATTTTTACTTTCTACAGAAGTCAGATTATGACGTATAAAGATGGTTCCTGCACTGCAAGAACTAAAATAAGCATAATGGCCGTAGACCCATAACATAGGTATTCAAATCAATCCGAAAGAGCTAACTAAGACATTTATTACGCTTTCAAATTGAAAAAAAACCTTGGTCCCTATGATTTATACAAAATCAATTCAGCGATGTAAGGGCTGAATGTTGGACGGTCAACGATCACAGGCCTAATGTGTGATTGTGTGCCCGGCATGTCAACATATAGCAATGGTGATCGCGTACCGGTCTGAAGATAATAGACCTGTTGGGAAACCTGTCGTAGACCAGGGTAAACAAACTGCTGTGATCTTGAATTTCTGTTACAATTATGGGTCATAATCTGCGGCAGTTTGTCAACTCTAGCGATTAAAGGTCACAGAAGCCCTTACGTAAGGCTTTCTATTCCTCTCACTCTGGGGTTCCATATGACTAAGAATACGTTAACCTATATAGACCAATTATGTATCCGTGTATATTTATGTGTATGTGAATATTTCTGTATATTCACATACACATACACTGATCATTTGTTATATATCAGTCATCTTATTCATTCATATTAAGCATGTGTGATGGATAATTTTAGGGGTTACACTGGCGACCTTACTATAAGTTTTATCTAAGAATCTGTATCTGCAATACCGTGCTCAAATAAAAACTGTTTGAAACTATTTTCCCTTTCATAATTTGTTGACATGAGCTTTTTTCGTAAATAACTATATTTTACGTTGTAAAAATCAATTATGACCGTAAACATCATTCGTTATATTGTGTTATAGATTGTACCTGGTTTATACACTTACTTCTCCAATTCCAATGTTTCCATTTTCAATACCGTACTCAAATGACCACTGTTTGAAAATATTTTCTCTCTAAAAAATTGACATGAACTATTTTCGTAAATAACTATATTTTACGTTGTAAACCATCTGTAATATTGTGTTGTAGACTGACTCCCACGGAGACAGACTTGACACCCATGACGTGATCATCTACATAGATGACGAGGGGGTGGAGGGGCTGAACCTCACAGATATAGCCACAGAGATCAGTGTGATGGTCAGTGACGTGTGGTACACGGCCAGGCGCGGGCTTCATTTTGACGTCCCTGAGGGTGACAGGCTGAAGACGGCTGTACAGGCGGTGGCCGGGGCCGCTTGTCACACATGTGGCTCAGGTAAGAAACCAAATTATACTACATATTATGTCAAGGAGATCCGAATGTACAAGGCGTGAAGCGTCAATTATATTTGGATCTACAAATCTATTGTAATTGAGTTCTTTCTTTCTTCGACTTAAAATACACAGAATATGTGCAGATCTTCCAAGATTTGAAAAAGAAAACCTCAATTTAATTGTCAGTATGGCTAAACCATGAAATATAAGACATGCAGTTTCATGTTTAAACCCGTATATGTTGCCCGACCTGAACAGTACATAACAACAGTAGATTCTTAGATTAAATCATCTGTTTTAACAATAGACTACCATCACAGACGTCAACTTTTAAACCCTCACGATGCGTCAAAGCATCATTTAGCATTCCTGAAGCATGATTTAATTTCCCAAAATCTAGGGGGTTAAACCTTCGCCTGCTAATCACGACAATAGTCGTTTATAATCAGTTTTATTGGGAATTAAATGTGTGTTTAAACAGCAAGATTTGTAAATGGTTGGTCTCAAATTAACCAAGTATGAGTAATTTTCAAACACTCAAGTGGTTGAAAATTTAAATAAAAGTATAAGGGTTAAAGCAACAAAATCATAGAACTGTTTGAATAATAACAATATTTTTTTTCATGTGTCACCCACTTCAATTCATCCTCATCCACTACAAGGCGAGAATTGCGATAGCAATGGCTTGAAGTGGATGAAAATGACAATGACAAATTCAGGCTTGAAATTGTTAATTAAGAGGCCGCTACTAGTAGAATATTGCTACTTTATGTGGACCTTACTAAGTTTCCACCACATACTAATTGTTTTAATGTTTTCTATTGTTATTATTCTTCTTCAACAATTTAACCTCTACAGTCGCTAATATTTATCCGATATTCACGTTTTTTTCTGCACACTCTCTGATAGATTATCTGCTTGAGCTCGAACATCAGTTGCTAATGTTCATCCGATTTTACAATTTATTTTCAGAATAAAATGATATTTCCAGTATTACATGAAAAATCTCCAACATTTAGAGTTAGCAAATTTGGATTTAGTTTCCTAGGTTGCAAAATTAAGCATTGAAGCCCTTACCCTTTAACCCTTAAAGCCCTGAAATATTTTGGTACAAACCATGCGGACCAAAGGTTTTTTCAATTTCGAATTAATCATAAATGTCTTAGTTGGCTATTTCTGATTCATTTGAATACCTATGTAATGGGTCTACAGCCATTATAAATATTGTTTACTCTTACAGTGCGGGGATCGACTTTAGACGTCAGAATCTGACGTCTAAAGTCGTCAGATTCTGACGACTGAAGTCGATCCCCGCGCTGTAAGGGTAAAGCGTTTTCAATAGTTTTGTTATTAGGCTAAATTATGTTTAAAATTATCAATATTAGCAATATTAACAGGGAATGAAATGAGAGTTTAAACATCTAAATTAGCAAATGTTTAGTAATTTTCACCAACTTGAAGTTGTGATTCGCTACCGCGACCCACAATTTCATTTGGGTGGAGATTATTCATATTAATGTGTCTAATCTGAAACAAAGATTTTTAATTTGTAATGACTGAACAAAAACTTAGTTTAGGATAATATAATATTTCGTTATTTAACACTTACAGTGTTAGGATCGACGTCAGATTCTGACAGCTTAAGTGGATTCCCACACTGAAATAGTGAGCAGATTTCTAATCGCCGTAGACCCTATATAGGTATTAAAATGAATCAGAAAGAGCCGACTGAGACATTTATGATGATTTCAAATTAAAACAGAGCCTTTGATCTCCATTTTATTTAAAAAAATTGTCAGCGCTTTAAGAGTTAACCTTTTAAGCCCTCACGATGCATTAAAGCATCATTTACATCCCTGAAAACAGATTTAAATTTCCTACAACTAGGGGTTTTAGAATGCAAATTTCCATGAAACTGGTTTACTAATACATGGCAATTTTTTTTTTAATTTTCACCCACTTCAATCATCTTCATCCACTACAAGTCGAGAATTGCGACAGCAATTCGCGGCTTGTAGTGGATGAAGATGACAATGGTAAATTCAGGCTTGAAAGGGTTAAAATAACTTGGTGAGCACTGGTGAGTGAATGATTGAAAAGTAGATATATCTAATGATGATGTTTTTTGACGTACCCCCTTTGTTCTCACAGAGTGTGACGTGTTTATTGACGTCACCCACCCAGGAGCGCACGTCATTCCGTCAACCACCTGGAACGCCGTGTGGTTAGAAGCCCCATCTGGTGACGAAACGGTGTACTGCTCAGCCACTGGAGTGCTTCATCTCATACCCCCAGCCGGGGCATCAGGGGTCAAACTGAAGGTTAACGTGTTCGAGCCCGATGGTTTCTCTCTGCACGTGGGAGATTCGCCTACCAACGACGGATCAGGTAGCTATATGTAGCCTACAATGCAGTCTAAAACATACATAATTATATGTTCACGTTTGCTGAATAGCAAAAGAAAAAGAAAAAAAATGTATAGTGCAAATTATTACCGAAATGATATATTTATCAATCAATTATTTTGTTTTGTTTGTTTGTTTGTTTGTTTGTTTGTTTGTTTGTTTGTTTGTTTGTTTGTGTGTCAGTCAGTCAGTCAGTCAGTCAGTCAGTCAGTCAGTCAGTCAGTCAGTCGGTCGGTCGGTCGGTCGGTCGGTCGGTCGGTCGGTCGGTCGGTCGGTCGGTCGGTCGGTCGGTCGGTCGGTCGGTCGGTCGGTCGGTCGGTCGGTCGGTCGGTCGGTCGGTCGGTCGGTCGGTCGGTCGGTCGGTCGGTCGGTCGGTCGGTCGGTCGGTCGGTCGGTCGGTCGGTCGGTCGGTCGGTCGGTCGGTCGGTCGGTCGGTCGGTCGGTCGGTCGGTCGGTCGGTCGGTCGGTCGGTCGGTCGGTCGGTCGGTCGGTCAGTCAGTCAGTCAGTCAGTCAGTCAGTCAGTCAGTCAGTCAGTCAGTTTGTTCACGTTATATTATCATTCACCCCTCTAGGTGGAGATGATGGCCTTAGATTTTATGATGCTGAGCTGATATTCAACGATGAGGGCCTGGCTCTGACGGATTATAGCGGAAGCATTTCCTATGTGGCTGACTTTCTCCAAACCTCACGTGTCCATCTCAAGATGTCCATTGACGAGGACGATGTCTCAGACTTAGAAACGGTAGGAATTCATCTTCAAAATAATAATTTATACCACATAATTATGACTCAGTCCTTCAGAAAGTGGATGACTTTCCCCACACATCGTGTCCATCTGAACATTTCTCCTGCTGAGTAAATTTATTTAAATTTTCAAAAACTTGAGATTGTGTCTCGCTACCGCGATCCACAACCTCAAGTGGCTAAAACTTACTCATATGTGTTTAATTTTAGATCAATGCTTTGCAAATCCTTATGTGTGAACACACATTTTGTTCCCAATATCAGTGATTTGATCAACAAATAAAACAGATAAAAAACAACAAAAGCCGTGATCAGCAGGACAAGGGGTTAAGATATCTAAATACGCTGTCCACGCTGACCTAACCAAATGTATTCTTCTTGGATAATATGTCTCAGACTTAGAAACGGTAGAAGTTCATCTTTAACAATAACCCTCACAGCGGGGAACGACCTTAAACGACTTTAAATCTGAGTCTGTAGACGTCAGATCGACTTTAAACGTCAAAATCTGAAGTCTGTAGAAGCCAGATTCTGACGTCTAAAGCTGATCCCCATACAGTAAGAGTAAAAATATTTCTTATGTCCACAGACTCACAACATATGTATTAAAATTAATCGGGAAGAGATCAGGCATTTCGTCTCTATATCTAGCCTAACTGGTGAATACGCAGCAGAAAAATTAAAAAAACTTTTGCAGTTCTAGTCTTCAGACATGTTTACATCATTTGGTCATATTAAGAAGCCAAAAATAAAATCACCGATTTTTTAATGATTTTAGACCTGGGCATATCTATTTGTATTATATTAAATTTAAAACTATTTTATGACACATAACCCAAAATAGTTTTTAACTCTTTCAGTGGCGGGGACCGTCTTTATACATCAGAATCTGACGACTGTAGATGTCAGATTCTGACGTATAGTATAGTATAAACATATTTTTATTTACCAATTGGGACAATTCTGACGTATAAGACGCTTCCCACACTGAAATAATTAATAATTTACAATGGTCATAGACCCATAACATAGGTATTCAAATGAATCAGAATGAGCTAACTGAGACATTTATGATGATTTGAAATTTAAAAAACTTTTGGATTTCATTGTTTATACAAAATAATTCAGTGTTGTAAGGGTTAACCCTTAAAGCGCTGAAATATTTTTATATAAACCATGGAGACCAAAGGTTTTTTTTAATTTGAAATTATCATACATGTCTTAGTTAGCTCTTTCTGATTAATTTGAATACCTATGATATGAGTCTATGACCATTAAAAGTATTTCTACTCTTACAGCGCGGGGATCGACTTTAGTCGTCAGAATCTGACGTCTACCGACGTCAGATTCTGACGACTAAAGTCGATCCCCGCGCTGTAATAATGACCCTGAATATGTCTGTATCATTTATTTGTGTTATATAATGTATATGATTGGTACTGATTCACAACACATTTTACTTTTGAAAAGTGTTATTTACAGAAGTATAACTTTCAACATAAAAACTACAACATCTAGGCGTAGGTGTATGTAGGCGTTTAAATGAAAACTTCATGTCTATCCCCCCCCCCCCCCTGTAACCAGATATATAATATGAAATCAAACATCAGTTGATATTTCGGACTTACTACTTTACCCTATCTATTGTTTCCCTCGGTATTCACCAGATGACTCTGAGGATAATCAAAATGTATTGTTTTCCTTTGTGTTCACCAGCTGACTCTGGAGGACGGTTATGCTCACTACTCAGATATGTTCAGTATGGACTCAGAGGGGATGTACATAGGAATTAACAGACTGATCAGCAGCAGCATGAAAAACGGCACTGGTGTATGCGCAATGTGTATTACTTGGCTCTATGGTAAGATATGTATTTAAAACACACTGCCACATTATTTTCTTTGTCCGACCACTACATTCTAAGCCGGGAATGGTGAGTTTCTGTTGATCAATTACAGACCAATTATCTAGTAGGCCTGTGGAACTATAAACAGTCAGGTGTGACCAAGCTGTTGATCATGAGGGATCCTCATTATGGTTGAATGTGTGTCAAGTCAGTTAAAACTTTGAAGGCTACACTTTTAGCTGTGCAAAAGGCCTCGGCCTTCGGCCTCGGCCTTTTCCACAGCTAAGAATGTAGAGCTCCTCGGGCTTTATCCTATACATAGTTAGCAAGTCGGCACCGGTGTCTGTGCAATGTGTATTACTTGGCTCTATGGTTAGATATGTATGTAGTTAGCAAGTCGGCACCGGTGTCTGTGCAACTTGGCTATATGGTAAGATATTATGTAGTTAGCAAGTCGGCACCGGTGTATGCTCAATGTGTATAACTTGGCTATATGGTAAGATATGTATGTAGTTAATCAGTCATGGATGTATGCCCAATGTGTATTACTTGGCTCTATGGTGAGATATGTAAGTAGTTAGCAAGTCGTCTTCTGATTCTGATGTCTAAGGATCGACTTTAGACGTCAAAATCTGACGTCTGCAGACGTCAGATTCTGACCTCTAAAGTCGATCCCCGTACTGTAAGAGTATGCCCAATGTGTATAACTTGACTCTATGGTAAGATATGTATGTAGTTCGTGAGTCACGGGTGTATGCCCAATGTGTATTACTTGGGTCTATGGTAGGATATGTATGTAGTTAGCAAGTCGGCACCGGTGTCTGTGCCATATGTTTAACTTGGCTCTATGGTAAGATATGTAAGTAGTTAGCAAGTCATCTTCTGATTCTGATGTCTAAGGATCGACTTTAGACGTCAAAATCTGACGTCTGCAGACGTCAGATTCTGACCTCTAAAGTCGATCCCCGTACTGTAAGAGTATGTGCAATGTGTATAACTTGGCTCTATGGTGAGATAAGTGTGTAGTTAGCAAGTCGGCACCGGTGTATGCGCAATGTGTATATCTTGGCTCTATGGTAAGATATGTATGTAGTTCGTGAGTCACGGGTGTATGCGCAATGTGTATAGCTTGGCTATATGGTAAAATATGTATGTAGTTAATCAGTCATGGATGTATGCACAATGGGTATATCTTGGCTCTATGGTAAGCTATGTAAGTAGTTAGTAAGTCAGCAAGGGTGTATGGACAATGTGTATAACTTGACTCTATGGTAAGATATGTATGTAGTTAGCAAGTCGGCACCGGTTTACATGCGCAATTTGTATTACTTGGCTATTTGGTGAGATATGTATGTAGTTAGCAAGTCGGGTGTATGCGCAATGTGTATTACTTGGCTATATGGTAAGATATGTATGTTAGCAAGTCATATGATGTTAACCCTTTAAGCGCGTGGATCGACTTCAGACGTCAGAATCTAACGTCCATAGACGTCAGATTCTGACGCACTGTAGGATTAGAAACATTTCCAATGGTCGTAGACCCATAACATAGGTATTCAAATGAATCAGAAAGAGCTAACTAAGTCATTTATGATAATTTCAAATTGAAAAAAAACCCTTTAGGTGTTCATGGTATATATGAACATATTTCCATATTTCCAGCAAAATTTGCAATGTGGGTTGATACTGATATCCACCTCATAGTGAAAACCACTGCACAGAAAATTTCGAATAGGTATGGGGCATAAGCCCTGGTGCAGTGGTTAAAGCTGCCTGCTTGGAAAGTCGGACATCGCGGATTTGAACTCTGGCCTTCCAGTTTCAAAGAAACACAATTTTGTTCCCCGATCACTCATAAAGATTCAATATTGTGGGGAGCCTCCGTGACCAAGAGGTAGCGTGCTCGGCCTCAGACCGCCAGAGCTCGAATTTTAAATCCTGTGTCTGGAGGGCAGTTTCATTTCATTCATCTCACCGTCCTCAGGAGGTTCTCCTGGCCCAGTTTAACTTATATGTGTATAAAGGTGGCCTAAAATGCCATTCATTTAATTTCGAATGGGTATTTTAACAGGGATCATTTTAGTCAAATGGTGTGTCCCCGCAAGCCAGGGAAGACAAAAACAAATGTGAATCATCCTGAAAAAACTGTACGACAAGAGTTAACCACCTACTGAGGCAAACTGCAGAATGGGTAGCCTTATGTTTTATTAATACCAGGATATTTCCCTTTGTATGTACATTATATGCACAAATGGATATGTCCCAATTTTTTTTATTATGCAAGAAACTTATTACACACATTGACACACACATAGCAACCAGGTGGATTATTCTAGGTAATTTGGGCGGGGGCCCTAGGGTAGTGGTTAGCACCGCTGCCTTTCACGCCAGAGTTCGGGGTTCGGTTCCCGGTCTCGGCGGTTTGAAAGAAACAAAAATGTTTCTTCCCCATCCACGTGTGAAAGTTAGTATTGTGGGGAGCCTCCGTGACCGAGAGGTAGCGTGCTCGGCCTCAGACCGCCAGGGCTCGAATTTCGAATCCTGTGTCTGGAGGACACAGGAAGTTCTCCTGGCCCAGTTTAGCCTATATGTGCACAAAGGTGGCCTAAAGCCCGATTCATTTCATTTCATTTTCTAGGTAATTTTTGGCAGCTCAAATCAATTAAAAGCACTACAAATTGTATATAACATGACAGAGGTATGCGAATGAAAAAGAAAGAGCTAACTTAGACATGATGTTGTTTGCTTAAAAGTATTAAATAAAATAAATATATAGACTCAATGAATAAATAATAAACCTGTTGCCATGATTACAGATGTGTGTGACGAGAGCTTGGACATGTGCCGCGAGACATATACCACTGAATCCTCCGAATGGACGTTACCTCTGGAAACAGAGGCTGACAACAATACGTGTGACGCCAGAGGGGTGCTCAGGATCTCCCCGGATATGACCTCAGCTGACCCCGTGACCTCAGTGATGGTCTGCCTCACCATGTCTGACCCTGAGTACTTCACCTTTCATCTGGCGGACTCCAGTCTGGCGGATGGATTCGGTGAGTGAAATCACGTATTTACACAGAAAACACACAACGTCTGCCCAATGTTGGGTCCAACCCTAATCCAACATTGGG
Source organism: Flabesymbios commensalis (assembly GCA_964017125.1). Lineage (NCBI taxonomy): Eukaryota > Metazoa > Annelida > Polychaeta > Terebellida > Flabelligeridae > Flabesymbios > Flabesymbios commensalis. The sequence continues at coordinate 8,129,468 of OZ024907.1, forward strand.
TCGATGTATCTTCTTTGCCTGGCACATGTAATAACTACGTGCTATGTAGGCGGCTACCCAGCAGACGTCAGATTCAGACGCATCAAGACGATCTGAAAGGGTTGAACAATTAATCCTTTCTGCGCGGGGACCGACTTTAGTTTTCCGTGTCTTTCTTTTGTTTTGTTTAGTTGTGTGTCTTCCCTTTACTCCACTTCTGCTACATTAGTCGTCTATTTTTCTTGGCTTTAAGCAGGAATTGCCGTTGCAATTCCAGCTTAACCCTTTCTGTGCAGAGATCGGTTTTAGATGTCAGAATCTGACGTTAACGGTATACTGACATCAGGTTCTGACATCGATAGTAGATCCTCGCACTGAAAAACCAAACTATTTTTAATGGCCGTAAACCCATAACATAAGATTCAAATAAAGCGAAAAGAGTTAACTAAGACATTTATAATGATTTCAATAATTGATGATTTTATCACTACTTGTCCTTTGCATTAGCACTTAACCCCTTCAGCGCGAGGACCGTCTTTATACGTCAGAATCTGACGTCTTTAGACGCCAGATTCTGACGGATAAAGACTGTCCCCGCATTGACAGAATTAACATATGCCTACGTATAATGGCCGTGGTCCATGTATAACAGAGGAATACAAATTAAGCGAAAATTTAACATACCATTTTTGATGATTTCAAATTGAAAACAACTTTTTGGTTCCCATGGTTTATACACAAATATTTCAGCGTTGTAAGGGTTGACATGGTTATGTAGTCTACACACCCGCTCATATTTTTTCCACAAAGCAGTACTTCCATTTCACCTATAATAAATTTTCAGACCTATGAAATCTTTAAAAAGGCCTATATCACCTATAAAAACCTGCAATCTCCAAATTTTCAATTCTCGCGCATGTTTGTTTGTCGCGAACAAGTTTTTTTGCTACTGTCACGTCCCATCTTGCCTCTGATATTATTATGCATGCATCATGTACAGAATTTGTCTCTTCAAATACAATATTTATCTAAAAAAAATCATTTTAGTTAATTAGCGTTCATTTTGATATGTGTTGCTTATTGTGGACTTCAGAAAGTTGTTAATATATAGTTATGAGTTACATTTTATTGAGAAAGAAACTATAAAAACCTATATTTTTATTGTTGAGTAGCTTATAAAAACCTATATTTTATATTTTATTAAAACCTATATTTTGTTCAAGAGGCATTAGTAAGCCTGCCATTTTATGACTACTTCTCTTTTTCAGGTGGTATTGTGAGTGATGATGATGATGATTTTTTGTGATTTTATAACTACTTCTCCTTTACAGGTGGTATTGTTAGTGACGACGATGATGATGATGTTTTTTGATTTTATGACTACTTGTCCTTTGCAGGTGGTATTGTTAGTGACGACGATGATGATGACGAAACAGGAGCTGATGCCGAGGTCCATAACGTACATGATATCATCCTGGCCTATAAGAACAGTCTGGATGATCACCCCGATAAGGTGATCGAGCAATCCGACTACGTGGATCATCATCAGCTGAATCTGAAAGCGACGAGACAAGATCTACAAGCGGAAAATGTGGTGAATGCTCCTATCTCAACAAAGACGAACAGGTTAGCCATGCATAGATAGCAATATATCAACAAAGACAAACAGGTTAGCCATGTATTGATAGCAATATATTAACAAAGACAAACAGGTTAGCCATGCATAGATAGCAATATATCAACAAAGACAAACAGGTTAGCCATGCATAGATAGCAATATATCAACAAAGACAAACAGGCTAGCCATGTATTGATAGCAATATATTAACAAAGACAAACAGGTTAGCCATGCATAGATAGCAATATATCAACAAAGACAAACAGGTTAGCCATGCATAGATAGCAATATATCAACAAAGACAAACAGGTTAGCCATGCATAGATAGCAATATATCAACAAAGACAAACAGGCTAGCCATGTATTGATAGCAATATATTAACAAAGACAAACAGGTTAGCCATGCATAGATAGCAATATATCAACAAAGACAAACAGGTTAGCCATGCATAGATAGCAATATATCAACAAAGACAAACAGGTTAGCCATGCATAGATAGCAATATATCAACAAAGACAAACAGGTTAGCCATGCATAGATAGCAATATATTAACAAAGACAAACAGGTTAGCCATGCATAGATAGCAATATATCAACAAAGACAAACAGGTTAGCCATGCATAGATAGCAATATATCAACAAAGACAAACAGGTTAGCCATGCATAGATAGCAATATATCAACAAAGACAAACAGGTTAGCCATGCATAGATAGCAATATATCAACAAAGACAAACAGGTTAGCCATGTATTGATAGCAATATATCAACAAAGACAAACAGGTTAGCCATACATAGATAGCAATATATCAACAAAGACAAACAGGTTAGCCATGCATAGATAGCAATATATCAACAAAGACAAACAGGTTAGCCATGCATAGATAGCAATATATCAACAAAGACAAACAGGTTAGCCATGCATAGATAGCAATAAATCAACAAAGACAAACAGGTTAGCCATGCATAGATAGCAATATATCAACAAAGACAAACAGGTTAGCCATGTATTGATAGCAATATATTAACAAAGACAAACAGGTTAGCCATGCATAGATAGCAATATATCAACAAAGACAAACAGGTTAGCCATGCATAGATAGCAATATATAAACAAAGACAAACAGGTTAGCCATGCATAGATAACAATATATCAACAAAGACAAACAGGTTAGCCATGCATAGATAGCAATATATCAACAAAGACAAACAAGTTAGCCATGCATAGATAGCAATATATCAACAAAGACAAACAGGTTAGCCATGCATAGATAGCAATATATCAACAAAGACGAACAGGTTAGTCATGCATAGATAGCAATCTATCAACAAAGACAAACAGGTTAGCCATGTATAGATAGCAATATATTAACAAAGACAAACAGGTTAGCCATGCATAGATAGTAATATCTCAACAAAGACAAACAGGCTAGCCATGCATATATAGCAATATATCAACAAAGACAAGCAGGTTAGCCATGCATAGATAGCAATATATCAACAAAGACGAACAGGTTAGCCATGCAAAGATAGCGATATATCAACAAAGGCGAACAGGTAAATCATGTATAGATAGCAATATATCAACAAAGACGAACAGGTTAGCCATGCATAGATAGCAATATATCAACAAAGACAAACAGGTTAGCCATGCATAGATAGCAATATATAAACAAAGACAAACAGGTTAGCCATGCATAGATAGCAATATATCAACAAAGACAAACAGGTTAGCCATGCATACATAGCAATATATCAACAAAGACAAACAGGTTAGCCATGCATAGATAGCAATATATCAACAAAGACAAACAGGTTAGCCATGCATAGATAGCAATATATCAACAAAGACAAACAGGTTAGCCATGCATAGATAGCAATATATCAACAAAGACAAACAGGTTAGCCATGCATAGATAGCAATATATCAACAAAGACAAACAGGTTAGCCATGCATAGATAGCAATATATAAACAAAGACAAACAGGTTAGCCATGCATAGATAGCAATATATCAACAAAGACAAACAGGTTAGCCATGCATACATAGCAATATATCAACAAAGACAAACAGGTTAGCCATGCATAGATAGCAATATATCAACAAAGACAAACAAGTTAGCCATGCATAGATAGCGATATATCAACAAAGGCGAACAGGTAAATCATGTATAGATAGAAAAATATCAACAAAGACAAACACGTGAGCCGTGTTTAGATAGCTAAATGTCAACGGTTGAGTTTTACCGTATAGTATTCTGTGGATCTGGTAATTTTCACGTTTTTCGCGAATTCATGAACATTTTATCAATTTCGTAGTAGTGTTATCATATTAATAATTTCGCGAGATTCCCAAATTCGCGAATTTCCCCTCCTCACGAAATTCGCAAAAATAAACCTCGCGAAAATTACCAGATGTACAGTAGGCCAGATCCACAGATAACACACATTGTTATACAGCAATCGTCTACATTCCGATGTTAGAACAGAGGCAAAGGCAATAATGTATGTACATTGGCATCTAGAATAGAATGTAGGCTACGCTAACAGGAAGTGGGCCAATTAATCTATATTTATTCAGTGTATATATATTATTTATTTCAAGTTATTTTCTGGATGATGGAGGCATTTACCTAGGTATCTGGGATAGAATGCAGGCTATGCTAGCAGGATATGGCTAATTATTCTATATTTATCCAGTATATATGTTATTATATACTTCAGGTTATTCTCCCTGGATGATGAAGGCATGTACCTTGGCATTAACCGTCTAGTGGGCAGTGAGACTAGGACGGGGTCCGGTCTGTGTAAAGCCTGTGTCAAATACCAGAAAGGTCGGTATTAGAGCTGATTCTTTTTATTGTTTCGATTTTGCGATTTTATTATTGTCCCACACATGTTTTTTTTTTCGCTATCTAAAGGGACAGGCACAGGCTAAAATCATCAAAAATTCGGTGATTTGCTGATGATTTTAGCCTGGGCCAGTCCCTAGGCCTGTCACGTGTATTTATTTAATTATTTATTTATTTATTTATGGACATGCACGTTTATTTGTCGAACGTGTCTCATAATCCAAATATGGATGCCCAACTGTATATACTTTTAACATTCAATATACAATGTTAATATTTTAATTGTGTATATATGTATGTTGGGTGAGACGATAATAAACGAATCTGAATCTGAAGGCATTATTATCTTATTGACTTCATCCGTCAAGTTTTTGAATTATTCGTCTTTTCTCTCGTACAGAAGATACGTGTGACTACTTCATAGACATCAGTCAACAGGGTGCCATGGTGATACCAGCCAACGATTCCTACTTCCAATGGGAAGTAGAGCCTGACCAGAACCCAGAGTTGACCTGTAGTTCACGAGGGGTCATTAAGCTCACCATACCCCCCAAGGCCATTGGGGTACACATCAGCTTCGGCATCAATGACAAGCGAACAGGATGGGTGTTCCAATTGGCTGGAAATGAACTGGCAGATGGGAAGGGTGAGTCAACCTAAAAACCTGATGTCGACTACAGTAGACATTATATCTTTTTATAAGTACATTCACAACTAGTCTTTGAAAGTAAAATATGCCTTCAATTTTGAAACAATGATATATTTTATGACTTAAATTTCACTAGAGTTTGTGGATCGCGGTAGCGAGACACGACTTCTAGTGGCTGAAAATTTAGATTTCTTATTTCAGTGATATAGGGGTTAACAAAATGTAATTTAAATTTCTTAGCTTGAGCAGTGGTCTAGAGGTTAACAGAATGTAATTTAAATTTCTTAGCTTGAGCAGTGGTCTAGATGTTAACAGAATGTAATTTAAAATTCTTAGCTTGAGCAGTGGTCTAGAGGTTAACAGAATGTAATTTAAATTTCTTAGCTTGAGCAGTGGTCTAGAGGTTAACAGAATGTAATTTAAATTTCTCAGCTTAAGCAGTGGTCTAGAGGTTAACAAAATGTAATTTAAATTTCTTAGCTTGAGCAGTGATCTAGGGGTTAACAAAATGTAATTTAAATTTTTTTAGCTTGAGCAGTGGTCTAGAGGTTAACAGAATGTAATTTAAATTTCTTAGCTTGAGCAGTGGTCTAGAGGTTAACAAAATGTAATTTATATTTCTTAGCTTGAGCAGTGGTCTAGAGGTTAACAAAATGTAATTTAAATTTCTTAGCTTGAGCAGTGGTCTAGAGGTTAACAAAATGTATTTTAAATTTAAAATGTAATTTAAATTTCTTAGCTTGAGCAGTGATCTAGGGGTTAACAAAATGTAATTTAAATTTCTTAGCTTGAGCAGTGGTCTAGAGGTTAACAAAATGTAATTTAAATTTCTTAGCTTGAGCAGTGGTCTAGAGGTTAACAAAATGTAATTTAAATTTCTTAGCTTGAGCAGTGGTCTAGAGGTTAACAAAATGTAATTTAAAATTCTTAGCTTGAGCAGTGGTCTAGGGGTTAACAAAATGTAATTTTGAAAGAAGTTCAAGATATCATCTTCATAATCCCAAAGTATCGGTTCTCATTTCTATTCGTTGATGGGGAAAAAGTAAAAATAAAATATGTCATCTTTTTTACTCCTTTTACCACTAAGATTATTAATTTAGTTGTGTTTCACCCTTATTTCTTTGCCCTAAAGCTATAAACCAATCGTCCCACGTATCATATTCTAACTCCATAAAAATAACAACTGAATGACGGCAGTGATTGATTGATCTCGTCTGATGTGACAGTATTTCGTCGGTCGGGAGTACAATATCATACTTGATTCGACCACTCTATGTACGTTTCTGGTTTTAGTTGTACCCCAGAAGCCTCTATCTATGTAATCGGCGTGGTGCTTTCTAGGTACAGATATGTCTCGCTGTTTGTACACAGTGGACTACTCCTTTAAGCTGTTATTATTTTTTCACAATAATGTGTACATTGGTGCCGCAATTCCTACATCAAGATGAATGAAAAATACTTGAATATTTTAAACAGCCCTATCTCAAATTAAAAACCAGGACGTTTATATTTGAAGACCTAAACTAAGATTTTTTATGATTCTAATAATTATTATTTAGATATATATAATTTTCATCAAAATATATAATTTGGAGCAGATATTAATCCTTAGTAAATTATCTTTTTTCGCCCACTTATAATTGCCCCTCGCTACCGCGAACCACAACCTCATGTAGGTGAATATTACTCAAATTAGTTTAATTTAGGATCGAACATTTGCAAATCCTGATGTTTATACATTCCTTTAATTTGCAAAAACACAGAAATAATTTTGATTTTTTTACGCTGAGCCTGAATTGCTGACTTTTATTCTGATAATACCACGGATTTAAAACGACTATGTTTGCGATTAAATTCTAAGACACAATTATTTTGGTAAATCTTCGTCAATTTTGAAACGATTTTCCTGAAATGTTGTACTGGTCATTTTCATGTCATATGCTAACACCGGTAAAAAATTCGCAAAAATTACATTGAATATTTCCAAAGTTAGACCATTCGGCATGTAATAACTTAGTGTTTATAATTTTACGCATTTTTCACCGAAGTTAGAATATGACTTGGAAATAGCATGTACAAAATTTCATGCACATTGGTTCAGAATTGACGGAGAAATCGACGATAGCACTTGGAAAATAGTGTGTGTAAAATAGTGTGTGTAAAATTTCATGAAATTGACAGAGAAATCCGCGAAATTCATTCCCCTGGTTGATGAATTTATTGTGAATCTGACTATAATTATAATTATATAGGCGACAGGGCTAATGGTATGTTTTCTTTGTTCTAGGTAAGACGGTGGCTGGGGAGGGAGAGGATATGTACGTGGTGGGAGGCCACCGATTTGTGGGGAAGACAAGTCAAGCTAACGGAGCGGATCTCATCTTTGCCGTGGATCACTTCCTCTCTAAAGACACGGCATTCGCAGAAATAGATATTCTAAAGTAAGTGTTACCTCTTATCCTGCTAAGTTTATTTATTTCTATTTTCACCCACTTGAAGTTATGTCTCGCTACTGCGACTCACAATGTGCCGTTCACGGAGCCGATCTCATGTGGATCACTTCCTCCCTAAAAACACGGCATTCGCAGAAATTGACATTCTAAAGTGTTCATACTTTGCCTGCTAATCACGACAATAGTCGTTTCTAATCGGTTTGATCAGCCGATTAAATCATTAGGCCCATTCGAGTGGCTGTTTTCGTCGTCGACGTTTTTTCGTTTTGTTATTATCCTACTCGATTGGCTGTTTGATTTTTTCCCGTCGTCGACGAAACGAGACGGAAAAATTCTCCGTCAAATTTTTGTTGAATGACCTTTGACCTTTTTGACGAAAAAACGTCGACGACGAAAACAGCCACTGAAATGGGCCTATTGTTTTGGGGAATTAAATGACTGTTCACACATCAAGATTTGTAAATATTTTGTCACAAAATAATCAAATTACGCGTAATTGAGGTTGTGGAGCTAGGATCAGTCTTATCTCTCACGCGCAGTGCCGTTCATGGTGCGGATCTTATATATAACAGTTAATTTATTTAAATTTTCACTGACTTGAAGTTGTGTCACAACTTCAAGTGGCTAAAATTACTCATATTTGTTTAATTTGAACACAAATATTTGCAAATCTTGATGTTTAGACACACATTTCATTCCAAAGAACAGTGATTTGGTCTAGTAATAAACCAGATTAAAATGACACTAAAAAAAAATCCAATTAACCAGGATCGCATGATTTTCGGCGATTTCTCCGTCAATTCTGAAGCGATTTTCTTAAAATTTTGCAAAGGCCATTTTCTATTCAAATCCTAACAGCCCAAAAAAATTTCGTAAAATTATGTAGCGTATTGCAAAAGTTAGACCATTTGACATGTAATGAATTGAAATTACGACGTTCCTCTTTAAACCCATTAAACTAATTTTGGAATTTTATTACATGGCAAATGGTCTAACTTTTGAAATATTAAATATTATTTTGCGAAATTTTTACCCCTGTTAGGATTTTAATAGAAAATGACCTCTGCAAAATTTCAAGGAAATCGGTTCAAAATTGACGGAGAAATCGCCGAAAATCATGCGATCCTGGTTGATCATTTTTAATTTGACGGCGAGTATAGTCGTGATCTGCAGGATAAGTGTAAACTCCCAAGCGCAGTGCCGTTCATAGAGCGGATCCCATATTGGCTGTTGATCACTTCCTCTTTAAAACATTGCTTTCTCAGAAGTTGATACACTAAAGTGAGTAATGTCTGTATGACCCTTACAACCCTGAGATATTTTTGTATAAACATTGAGACCAAAGGGTTATTTTCAATTTTAAATCATCATAAATGTCTTGGTTAGCTCTTTCTGCCCCATTTGAATACCTATGGTATGGGTCTACGGCTATTATAAATATGTTCACTCTTTCAGTGCGGGGACCGACTTAAGACGTTAGAACTGGACGTCTAAAGTTGATCCCCGCGCTGAAATGGGTAATTATAGCTGAATGTAGAATGTTCTCCCAGCGCACCTACAAATCGTGTGAGAAAATAAAAACGTTGTTCATTTTTCGTGCGATATGGGAAAACGCAGCGCATGTCCAATGAATATGCCCAATTCATTGGACGAGTGCTGTATTTTCCCATATCGAACTCAAATGAACACCGTTTGATTATCATATTTGTATTTATACATCCACTATTACTACTTAATTAGTTACATGTTTTAATCACTATTCCCTTCCAATTATACATCTTTCAGCCTACATTTCATGATAATCATTAGCATTTTTTAACCCAGCATTATCTTTTTCAGTCATCATTTTGTCGCCCAGAGCCCCACCCTGACAATCAAGTCCATAGACGAGAAGACGTTCACTGCTGAACCTGGCAGTGATATTTACGTGTCCTTTAATGGAGTGGTGAAGGAGTTTGCTGGGAACAAGGGTAGAGGGGTGTGCTCAGCCTGTATCAGGTGGATTGAAGGTAAGATTAACCCATATGTGTCTTGGCAAGTTGAAAAAATTCAAAAATCGGAAGTGAGTGAGTGGGACAAGCCCCAATTCCAATACTTTTTTTAGACAAAAATACTTCCACGATCTTCTACACGATCTCTATGTTTACCTCATTTTGCCGCATTGTTTTTGTCTGTACTTGTCCAGCATGTTTTCCAAAAAAAGGATAGTAGGGTGGGTGAGTTGTGATTTCTGGCCAATCCCTTTTTTTCAATTTTTTTTAACTTGAAATACCCAATACAACGCTGAATTATTTTAATATAAACCATTGGGACTAAAGGGTTTTCTTATTTTTCTTCTTCTATGCTAAGGGTTTACGGCCATTGTACATATTAAATTCTCTCGGTGAGAAGCTCGACACACTCTGACGACCATGGACGTCATATTCTGACGTCTAAAGACTGTCCCCGCTCTGAAATGTTTCATTATTTGAATATTTGTTTGTCATTTGAAGCTGAAACCTTTTGCAACTTCAATTTACGAAAAAATAACATATTTATAGAAATCAAATGTTCAATATTATCAGATATGTTTAAGTGGATGTAAGTATTTAATGGGAACAAAGCGCCGACAGTTGTACCCAGTCAGTAACAGGTGGACAGGAAGTATGACAGGGGCACAACCAGATACTGTTTATATTGGGGGGGGGGGGGTCGAAATAGTTTTTGTTACATTATCTATTTTTGATTTTGCTGTTTCATAGACATATATTAATGGTCATAGACCTCATACAGTAGATATTTATCAGCCTTGTCGATTATTAGCTTTTCTGTATTTTTTCAGAGCCTCGATGTGATTTCTCGGTCGTACTCTGGCCAGCAGGGTTCTTCCAAATACCGTATACGATAGACGGGATGTCCGAACACTGGGTGGTCCCTATGGAACATACTAACCCCACACAGGTATGTACGAAATGACAGCATGTCAGAATACTAAATGACGGTATGTCTGAACACTGGGTGGTCCCTATGAAGCAGACCAACCCCTCACAGGTTTGTGCGAAATGACGCCATGTCTGTACGAAATGACGGTATGTCTGAACACTGGGTGGTCCCTATGAAGCAGACCAACCCCTCACAGGTTTGTACGAAATGACGCCATGTCTGTACGAAATGACGGTATGTCTGAACACTGAGTGGTCCCTATGGAGCATACCAACCCCTCACAAGTTTGTACGAAATGACACCATGTCTGTACGAAATGACGGTATGTCTGAACACTGGGTGGTCCCTATGGAGCATACCAACCCCTCACAAGTTTGTACGAAATGACACCATGTCTGTACGAAATGACGGTATGTCTGAACACTGGGTGGTCCCTATGAAGCAGACCAACCCCTCACAGGTTTGTACGAAATGACGCCATGTCTGTACGAAATGACGGTATGTCTGAGCACTGGGTGGTCCCTATGGAGCATACCAACCCCTCACAAGTTTGTACGAAATGACACCATGTCTGTACGAAATGACGTATGTCTGAACACTGGGTGGTCCCTGTGGAGCATACCAACCCCTCACAAGTTTGTACGAAATGACACCATGTCTGTACGAAATGACGGTATGTCTGAACACTGGGTGGTCCCTATGGAGCATACCAACCCCTCACAGGTATGTACGAAATGACGCCATGTCGGAATACTAAATGACGCCACGTCTGAATACTAAATGACGGTATGTCTGAATACTGGGGGGTTCCTATGGAACTTCTAACCCCTCCCAGGTATGTACGAAATGACGCCACGTCTAAATACTAAATGACGTTATGTCTGAACAATGGGTGAACCATAGTGGACCATATGGAACATATTAACCCCACACAGGTATGTACGAAATGACGGCATGTCTGTACGAAATGACGGTATGTCTGAACTCTGGGTTGTCCCTATCGAGCATACTAACCCCTCACAGGTTTGTACGAAATGACGCCATGTCTGAATACTAAATGACGGTATGTCTGAACACTGGGTGTTCCCCATGGAGCATACTAACCCCTCGAAAGTATGTACGAAATGACGGCATGTCTGACTACTAAATGACGGCAAAAGATATTTTTTTGCACATTATTTTGTAGATTTGTGACGCTGAAAGTGATTATTTTGTACATTATTTTGTAGATTTGTTACGCTAAATGTGATTATTTTGCACATTATTTTGTAGATTTGTGACGCTAAATGTGATTATTTTGCACAATATTTTGCAGGTTTGTGACGCTAAAGGTGTACTCAAACTGACGCCTCCCCCTGGCAGCACATGTCTCATTCTGTACCTCAACCTACAGACGGGGTCATCTAGTGACCTTTACTTTCACCTTGGTGGATCTATCAGCAACAAAGCCGACGGCCGTAAGTATACAACAAACAGTAGTCATCATTCAAAACGTTCGAAGTTTATTATACTTTGTATTATTAGCTCATCCGGCCTTTAGGCCTAAAATGATCTTATGCCATCGTCTGTCGTCTGCCAAGGTGCATTATGCACTTGAAAACTTGGACCCTGGGAAAAAATGCAGAAAGCTGATTTTTTCCTCTGTAATCTGTTTGGTCGGAAATCCCGTCCTATGCAGTTACGTGTGAGGCGAGAATACGCCGCAAATTACAACCCAAACTCATGAATAAATAAATTAATGAATCAATGAATCAATGAGATAAAGGCTATTTTTTTAATCATCTGCTACATTTCAGCTGAATGAATGAATGAATGAATGAATGAATGAATGAATGAATGAATTGATGATGAATGAATGAATGAATGAATGAATGAATGAATGAATGAATGAATGAATGAATGAATGAATGAATGAATGAATGAATGGATGAATGAATGAATGAACGAGTAACTCAATGAATGAATGAATGAATGAATGAATAAATTAATGAATGAATGATTGAATGAATGAATGAATGAATGAATGAATAAATGAATGAACAAGCGGTTCAATGAATAAATGATTGAATGAATGAATGCATTAATGAACCAACAAGCGAATGAGTAAATTAATAAATAAAGGAAGAATTAAATGAAAGAATAAATGAAAAAAACGAACGAGAAAAAAACGAACGAACGAGCAAGCGATTGAAGGAAGTAATGAACACATGAATGAATGAATGAATGAATGAATGAATGAATGAATGAATGAATCAATCAATCAATCAATCAATCAATCAATCAATCAATCAATCAATCAATCAATCAATCAATCAATCAATCAATCAATCAATCAATCAATCAATCAATGAACGAATGAATGAATGAATGAATGAATGAATGAATGAATGAATGAATGAATGAATGAATGAATGAATGAATGAATGAATGAACGAATACATGAGTGAATGAATGAATGAATGAATGAATGGATGAATGAATGAATGAATGAATGAATGAATGAACAAACGAGTGAATAATGAAGAAATGAATGTGGTTTTAGGCAGCTTATGTGTCCACACATGTATTTTATTTACCGTGACTACTGTTGCTATCTTATTATCTGTAGCATTACATGCCTCATCAGTAGCGGTTCCAGAGGGCAGTCAGGGGGAGGTTCTGGAGACGGGGGGGGGGGGTTCTAACCCCCACCCGTTTTATCAAACTAAATTTACTGAACATCGATCGAAATTGCCAAGATATCAAATCAGTATTTGACACTCTAAATTTACTGGGGCGGTGTTTGAACGTTTTGTCCTAGCAAATTGTGAGCGTCAAATCCCGATATTTTGGCTGAGAAGAATAAAAAATCATTGATTGAAACGTACCTTTTTTTTTAAAATCGGATCCCCTCTTTTTCAAAATGCCGGATCTGCCCCTCGTTATTTGCCTATGATTTGCATGATTTGACCTCTTGAACTAAAGCAGTGTCATCCAAGCAAACACGAGACGTTCAGGCAATGTTGGTACAATGTTGGCCCAGCGTCGTAGACGATGGGACAACATTGTGCCAACATTGGGTGAACGTCTCGTGTTTGCTGGGATAATCCCACAACCGCACATTCATCTATTAAGTACACTGTGTCATTTGCATATAATTAGCATATTCATGTATCAAAATCAGTACACTGTGTTATTTCCATACAATTTGCATATATTTTTAAAGTTTAGCCTATATGTGTACAAAGGTGGCCTAAAACCCCAATAATTTCATTTTACAAAGGTAGCCTAAAACCCCATTAATTTTATTTTACAAAGGTAGCCTAAAACCCCATTCATTTCATTTTGCAAAGGTGTCCTAAACCCCATTCATTTCATTTTACAAAGGTAGCCTAAACCCCATTCATTTTATTTTACAAAGGTGTCCTAAACCCCCATTCATTTCATTTTACAAAGGTGTCCTAAAACCCCATTCATTTCATTTTGCAAAGGTGTCCTAAACCCCATTCATTTCATTTTACAAAGGTAGCTTAAAACTCCATTCATTTCAGTTTACAAAGGTGTCCTAAACCCCATTCATTTCATTTTGCAAAGGTGTCCTAAACCCCAAACATTTCATTTTACAAAGGTGTCCTAAACCCCATTCATTTCATTTTGCACAGGTGTCCTAAACCCCCATTCATTTTATTTTACAAAGGTGTCCTAAACCCCCATTTATTTCATTTTACAAAGGTGTCCTAAACCCCATTCATTTCATTTTACAAAGGTAGCCTAAACCCCATTTATTTTATTTTACAAAGGTAGCCTAAAACCCCATTCATTTCATTTTGCAAAGGTGTCCTAAACCCCATTCATTTTATTTTACAAAGGTGTCCTAAACCCCATTCATTTTATTTTACAAAGTTAGCCTAAAACCACATTCATTTCATTTTACAAAGGTGTCCTAAGCCCCATTCATTTCATTTTACAAAGGTGTTCTAAACCCCATTCATTTCATTTTACAAAGGTGTCCTAAACCCCATTAATTTCATTTTGCAAAGGTGTCCTAAACCCCATTCATTTCATTTTACAAAGGTGTCCTAAACCCTATTCATTTCATTTTACAATGGTAGCCTAAACCACATTCATTTCATTTTACAAAGGTGTCCTAAACCCCGTTCATTTCATTTTGCAAAGGTGTCCTAAACCCCATTCATTTCATTTTACAAAGGTGTCCTAAACCCCATTCATTTCATTTTACAAAGGTAGCCTAAACCCCATTCATTTCATTTTACAAAAGTGGCCTAAAACCCCATTCATTTCATTTTACAACGGTGGCCTAAAACCTCATTCGTTTTTTGTTCCAGTTGGTGATGAGGGGGACACCCGCCTGGATATGGAGGTGTACGCCTTTGACAATCAGCTGACTATTGTGACGTCAGAGGCGACCAACTCAGTCGTCGTGGACACGCTGACAGACTACCTGACGACGGACGGCTGGGCCAAGCTGACCATCAGGCGGTTTGGTATGAGTATTAATAACCTGAGCGGGTCGTCTGTGACCCTGGGTCAGGACCCCCTGGTGTACAGTGACAATGGGTTGTTCACGATGGAGCAGCCTCTGTATCTGGGGATCAACAGAGCAGTACATGATGTGGCTGGGGATGCCGTGATGACGGGGACCGGGCTCTGTGATGTCTGTGTAGAGTGGGTGACAGAGTGAGGGAAGGACAGGGAAGGACAGGGGGAGGGGCAGGGAGGGGGTGGGGGCAGGGCAGTACATGATGTGGCCGGGGATGCCGTGATGACGGGGACCGGGCTCTGTGATGTCTGTGTGGAGTGGGTGACAGAGTGAGGGAAGGACAGGTAAGGACAGGGGGAGGGGCAGGGAAGGACACGGGGTGGGGGTGGGGGCAGGGCAGTATATGATGTGGCTGGGGATGCCGTGATGACGGGGACCGGGCTCTGTGATGTCTGTGAGAAGTAGGTCGCAGAGTAAAGGAATGACATGGAAGGACAGAGGCAGGGAAGGACAGATCAGGACAGGGGAGTTCAGGGAAGGACAGGGAAGGACACATAAACAAGGAAACACACAAAAGGGCAAGGAAATAAACTCACATATTGTAAACAGAAGGACACAGAAGGACATGGAAGGACATGAAGACAAGGAAACTCACAGAAGGACACACAACCACGCAGAGTGGCTCACCGAGAGAAGGACATGGAAGGACATGGGAGGACATAAAAAAGAAAACACAATAGGACATAGAAAACATATGAACCACACAGAAAGACAAGGAAATACACAGTTATATTGTAAAGAAAAAGACACGACAAGACACTTTGGAACTTTGTGTGAAACGATTGCGACGTTTTGATCTGCCTTCAGCAGACCTTGATCAAGATCTGCTGAAGGCAGGTCGAAACATTGCAATCGTTTCACACAAAGTTCCAAAGTGAGTAAAATTTAACCACTTTCTATATGAATCTTGGAACCATGGATAACATATTCTCATATATATACTCAACTAATCAGATACTTCAGTTTGGCCGATATTTATATTTCATATCATTGTTTTCTTGGTTTTAACCCTTGCAGCTGAAAGTGTATAGAAAAATGTTTACTCCCTTACTGTGAAGGTTTATCAAATACTTCAATTTTGCCAATATTTATATTTCATTAATTCTCATTTTTTCATTGGTTTTAACCCTTAGAGTGCTGTAATAGTTTTTTAAAGACCAAGAGATTTTTTTTTACATTTTGAAATCATCATAAATCTTAGTTATCTCTTTCCGCTTCATTTAAATACCTATGTCCCCGCATTTAAAGAGTAAAATATTGATAATGGCCGTGGACTCATAACACAGGTATTCTAAAGAATCGGAAAGATCTGACTAAGATATTTATGATGATTTCAAATTGAAAAAAACACACTTTGGTCCCCATGGTTTATACAAAAATATTTCAGCGCTTTAACCCTTACAGTGCGGGGGTCGACCTTAGTCGTCTGAATCTGACGTCTGTAGACGTCATATTTTGACGTCTAAAGTCGATCCCCGCACTGTAGGATTAAAAATATTTATAATGGCTGTAGACCTATAACATATAAGTATTCAATTGAATCAGAAATAGCTAACTAAGACATTTATGGTGATTTAAAATTGAAAATTGTCCATGGTTTAAACCATGGTATTTCAGCACTTTAAGGGTTGAGGCTTAAACCAGCACTGTAAGAAATTAAACGTCAGAATCTGACGTCTGTTGTCACGAGCCGTTGTCCCTATGTTGGTTTAATGCTGGGCTAGCGGCTCGTGTTTGCTGTTTCCTATTTTCCCAGCAAACACGGTACACTGAAACAATGTTGTTTTAAGGTTTGGCCAGGGTCGAAGACGTTGGACCAACGTTAAAACAACATTGTTCCAGTGTTTCATGCTTGCTGGGTATTAGTGCACGCGTATCACACTGTCCTCATGCCCCCCCCCCCCCCCCCAACAAACGACACACACACACACCTACAGCCAACAATACCCAATGTTGAGCCACCATCTGAGACGATGACTCAACTTTGGGTAAGCATTGGATTGAGAATTGTTTTACTGGAAAAGATAACGGAACGACACCGGACCAATGTTGGCTTAATGTTGGCCCAGCGTCGCGGACGATGGGCCAACATTAAACCAACATTGGTAGAAAACGACAACTTAGTTAGGAACTTACAGCACACAGTTAGAAAATAAAATGTTTTTTATCATAAAATCATTTATAATTTAGTACATATTTAAACCATTTAAAATTATATGTGAACGAATACTGATACTATTTTATGCTATTGCATACTGTGGTTCTGCTAATATTCGCGAGGTTTTAATTTTCGCGAATTTCACAAGGAGTACAAATTCGCAAATTCAAGAATCTGGCGAGAATTATTATTATGATGGCGCTACTAAAGACAAATGAAAATTCGCGAATTCTAAACTTCGTGAAAAGTCCCAAAATCAGACATTCGCGAAAATTGAAACACGCGAAAATTACTAGATCTACAGTATTTGTTTAGTGCTATTTTTCTTTTTTACACATAATTCAAGACGAATGATTTTTGTGCCTGTGGATATATTACCGTCAGGGTTTTTACTTGACGTAGAATGTATTTATTTATATCGCGAATTTGTAAAGTGTATATAAACATAGATTGAGTGTGTAACATAGACACATGTGTGCATTCCTAATAAACTGCAAAATAAAATGCCAAATAAGGTTGTTGTTTTTATTTGAGAGACCAAAATACATAAGTCACTGTTTAAATAAATACAGTTGTTGAGAAAGCTTATTTATTATTTTTGCTCTCGCTTTCATTTCGCTCTCTTCAAAGTCGATAATTCACCAAATTTGACTCATCCTTATGACTCAACTCATCAAGCTTCACAAAAACGAATAAACCTTGATTGAGCTTAGAGTTGATTTTTGTATAATCTCGACAAACTATAAACGTGTATTGCACGATGCACTTTAATCGTTTAGATTCTCGCTCTGGAATGTGTACCAAACTTGGACCTATGTTCGACCAAGTATAAATGATTTAGTCTATTTGAATACCATTGTAATGGGTCTACGGCCATTATGAATAGTTTACTCTTTTAGTGAGGGGATCGACTTTAGACGTCAAAATCTGACGTCAGATTTTGACCTCTAAAGTCGATCCCAGCACTGAAAGGGTTAAACTCTGGCAGTGATATGCCTAATGGCAAGACCGCGTGATCTTAACCCTTACAGCGCGGGGATCGACTGTAGTCGTCAAAATCTGACGTATGTAGAGGTCAGATTCTGACGTCTATAGTTGATCCCCGCGCTGTAAGAATAAAATAATTACTACTGGCCGTAGACCCATATCATAGGTATTCAAATGAATCGGAAAGAGCTAACTCAGACAGTTATGATGATTTCAAATTGAAAAAAATCCTTTGGTCTGCAAGTTTTTCTAAAAACAATTAGCTAAAGCGCTATTGTCATTTTTAATTTGTCTTATTATATTATGTTCGAACACATATTTAATTCCCAAAAAACAGTGATTTAATCGGTTAATCAAACAGAATTAAAACGACCATAGGATATGCAAACGGTGCTCATTTGAGTGCGATAAGGGAAAATACAGCACTTGTCCAATGAATAAGGTGTGAGCCTTTAGGCGAATACCTCATTCATTGGACGGGTGCTGTATTTTACCATATTGCACGAAAAATGAACAACGTTTGTATTTTTTCACACGATAAAGTCACATGACATATATGCAATAACACTGCAGTTCAATCTACAGCTAGAGTGCGATATAGGCTGATACCGATATACGTCTCATAGTAAAAGCCACTGCACAGAGAGAATCTTGCTCAGCTGTTAGAGGGAGGTAAGCTTAGCGCTCAAGGGGTCGGGGTGATTGAATACGCCGGCCACAACTTATAGATCACAAGGTATCACATATCAAATAATATTTAATTAGATATCACCACGTCAGGCGGGGGTATCACGTAACAAATAATATTTATTACATCTTACCACGTCAGGCGGGGGTACTTCATATAACAGTCACCTCTTGTTCAATGGAAGTCAATGGCACGAGCCGTATCAATTACATACTGATAATGACAGCTTAAAAGCTATTACATGCCTTTAATGATCTGGGACCCCATACAACAGAGGCGGTGGTTTACCATTACAGCGCAGGGACCGACTTTAGTCGTCAAAATCTGACGTCTGTAGACGTCAGATTTTGACGACTAAAGACAATCCCCGCGCTGAAAAATTAAAATAATTCTAATGTACGCAGACCCATAACATAGGTATTTAAATGAAGCAGAAAGAGCTAACTAAACCATTTAAGATGAATTCAAGGTGGAAACAACCCTTTGGTTGCGATGTTTTTTTTGATAATTCAGCGCTTAAAGGGTTAAAGCTACACACCTGTCATACCGGAGTTGGCGTGTTCGACCCCTCTCCGTACTAGAGATCACTGCCACCAGCCGCATTAATTACATTGTGACTGTGACAGCTTGCAAGCTATTACCTGGGACCCCATGTAACATGTTAAAGCTGTGTGTTCTCATGAGTTCGCGGACCCCCCCCCCCCCTCCCTCTAATACTAGAAATCAAAGACACACTGGCCGCATTAATTGAATTCTGCCTGTGACAGCCTACACTCTACCACAGCAATTAATGGTCTTTTCTCAAGACACCAGAGGCGGCGGTGTATTTGTTAGGCTGCCTGCCTGCCTGTCACGCTGGTGGTTGATTGATAGAAATACTTTTGCCATATTAAAGGTAAATGTATAGTCTGATATAACTATTTCATCCCACTTTAATATTTTTACCCCCTGGTCACTGGAGCGGTTCATTCGTGTGCCATCTCAACTCCACGCAGAGAATACACTTCTGCAGCCATTTCGGCGTATTGAACTTATCATGCACATTGCCATCTCTGTCCTACCAGGTAATCATTTTAAACTGAGTCTAGTGAAGCACTTGATGATGAAGTACCTTACCCAATGACACAACATCAAAACAATTTCCCAGTATTGAGAGGGGAGAATTATATATTATATGCATTATATTTCATTGAAAATTCTGTACCGATCGGGATTCGAAACCACAAGGCAGTCAGCGACATGAACAAAGGTCCACGCTCCAACCATTGTGCCACGTACCTCTTTAAGTTTAGTGCTTACACCGCTTAAAAACAAAGGGGTGTTTTCATTTGAAATCATTATAAATGTCTTAGTTAGCTCCTTGCGATTCAATTGAATACCTATGTTATGGGTCTACGGCCATCAGAAATATTTTACTTTTTCACTGCGGGGATCGACTTTAAACGTCGGAATAGGACGTCTATAGACGTCAGATTCTGACGACTAAAGTCGGTTCCCGCTGTGAAAGAGTCAACTCTTTAAGCGCTAGGTACTAATACAGTTGTTTTAAATATATTTATTTCCAGAATAAATAAAATGCGTGTTTAAACAGACAGATTTTCAAATTAATTTTGGTCTAAAATTAAACAAATACGAATAATTGAGATCTTTGAAAATATATTATATCGATTAACTGTAATGATCATTAAAGACAGATTAGGCCCGCGACGAGGGACGCGACGACAGACGCAAAAATCGTGTGACTGTCCACAAATCAAGAGCATGAATAAAACTAACCCAATGTGTTTATTTATTGCTGATATATGTAAGTGATTGATTTGCTAATTAGCCTGTAATATTTTTGTATAGCAATACCATTGTCCATTGTCACACTCATTGTCACCCCCAACTAACACTGAATGTTATACCAACGCCGACACAACGTTGGCCTGGTATCTCCGGCGCTTCTAGAATTCGCGAAAAATCAAAAATTAGAAATTCGCATTAATTTAAACACGTAAAAATCACTATATCTACAGTATACAGCGCTTATAGATAGTGCAAGAGCATTAGTGAAAACAACACAGGAACCTGGAATAAAATTGCAGAAAGCTGATTTTTTCAGGAATGATACCTGGACATCTCCCGAGACGAATTCCGAAGTGGCCCCAAAAATCCCCTTTGTGCATTTTTTTTAATTCAAGATGACCGCCACCATGTAACGCCATTTTTGAAAAACAGGGGTATACCCTAATTCCTCACCTTTGTAGTTAGAGAAAAAATATTTTGGTGTCTCTACTTATGTTTCAAGGCTCAAAGAGTTGATCCAGAGGATCAGAAATGATATCAGCACTTTTCTCAATACCAAAAATCCAAGATGGCCGCCATATTGTTCTGATTATGTTAAGCGATCCTTAAAAAAACACGAAAATTTGAGATATCTATCTCGTTGTTGAACCTAAAATGTATTTTTTGGCCAAACCCATGGAATCTAGCACTTATTTAGATCACCATTATTTTATTATATTGAATTTATCAACATAAATCCCACATAGTAGTTAATTTAAAATAACACCAGGTAACGCAATTTAAAAAAAAGGGGGTATACCCCAATTCCTCACTTTTGAAGTTAAAACAATGATTTTGGTGTCTCTACCTATGTTTTAAAGTACAAGGAGATTATCCAGATGATCAGAAATAATATCAGTACTTTTCTTTTCACAAATTCAAGATGGCTGCCATAACATTTTGTTAAGCGATCTCTTAAAAAACCCCGAGAATATGCGATAACTATCTCGTTGTTGAAACTAAAATGTATTTTTTTAGCCGAACCCATGGAGTCTAGAACTTATTTAGATGACCATATTTTATTATATTGAGTTCATCCACATGAATCCCACATGGTAGTTGATTCTACCATGGTGGGTGACGCTTTGGAGTGCTTTCGAACTGTCAGCTGTCCTAAACCCCCATTCATTTTATTTTACAAAGGTGTCCTAAACCCCCATTCATTTCATTTTACAAAGGTGTCCTTAACCCCATTCATTTAATTTTACAAAGGTGTCCTAAACCCCATTCATTTCATTTTACAAAGGTGTCCTAAACCCAATTCATTTCATTTATAAAGGTAGCCTAAACCCCATTCATTTTATTTTACAAAGTGTCCTAAACCCCCATTCATTTCATTTTACAAAGGTGTCCTAAACCTCCATTCATTTCATTTTACAAAGGTGTCCTAAACCCCATTCATTTCATTTTACAAAGGTAGCCTAAACCCCATTTATTTTATTTTACAAAGGTAGCCTAAAACCCCATTCATTTCATTTTGCAAAGGTGTCCTAAACCCCATTCATTTTATTTTACAAAGGTGTCCTAAACCCCATTCATTTTATTTTACAAAGTTAGCCTAAAACCACATTCATTTCATTTTACAAAGGTGTCCTAAACCCCATTCATTTCATTTTACAAAGGTGTTCTAAACCCCATTCATTTCATTTTACAAAGGTGTCCTAAACCCCATTAATTTCATTTTGCAAAGGTGTCCTAAACCCCATTCATTTCATTTTACAAAGGTGTCCTAAACCCTATTCATTTCATTTTACAATGGTAGCCTAAACCACATTCATTTCATTTTACAAAGGTGTCCTAAACCCCGTTCATTTCATTTTGCAAAGGTGTCCTAAACCCCATTCATTTCATTTTACAAAGGTGTCCTAAACCCCATTCATTTCATTTTACAAAGGTAGCCTAAACCCCATTCATTTCATTTTACAAAAGTGGCCTAAAACCCCATTCATTTCATTTTACAACGGTGGCCTAAAACCTCATTCGTTTTTTGTTCCAGTTGGTGATGAGGGGGACACCCGCCTGGATATGGAGGTGTACGCCTTTGACAATCAGCTGACTATTGTGACGTCAGAGGCGACCAACTCAGTCGTCGTGGACACGCTGACAGACTACCTGACGACGGACGGCTGGGCCAAGCTGACCATCAGGCGGTTTGGTATGAGTATTAATAACCTGAGCGGGTCGTCTGTGACCCTGGGTCAGGACCCCCTGGTGTACAGTGACAATGGGTTGTTCACGATGGAGCAGCCTCTGTATCTGGGGATCAACAGAGCAGTACATGATGTGGCTGGGGATGCCGTGATGACGGGGACCGGGCTCTGTGATGTCTGTGTAGAGTGGGTGACAGAGTGAGGGAAGGACAGGGAAGGACAGGGGGAGGGGCAGGGAGGGGGTGGGGGCAGGGCAGTACATGATGTGGCCGGGGATGCCGTGATGACGGGGACCGGGCTCTGTGATGTCTGTGTGGAGTGGGTGACAGAGTGAGGGAAGGACAGGTAAGGACAGGGGGAGGGGCAGGGAAGGACACGGGGTGGGGGTGGGGGCAGGGCAGTATATGATGTGGCCGGGGATGCCGTGATGACGGGGACCGGGCTCTGTGATGTCTGTGAGAAGTAGGTCGCAGAGTAAAGGAATGACATGGAAGGACAGAGGCAGGGAAGGACAGATCAGGACAGGGGAGTTCAGGGAAGGACAGGGAAGGACACATAAACAAGGAAACACACAAAAGGGCAAGGAAATAAACTCACATATTGTAAACAGAAGGACACAGAAGGACATGGAAGGACATGAAGACAAGGAAACTCACAGAAGGACACACAACCACGCAGAGTGGCTCACCGAGAGAAGGACATGGAAGGACATGGGAGGACATAAAAAAGAAAACACAATAGGACATAGAAAACATATGAACCACACAGAAAGACAAGGAAATACACAGTTATATTGTAAAGAAAAAGACACGACAAGACACTTTGGAACTTTGTGTGAAACGATTGCGACGTTTTGATCTGCCTTCAGCAGACCTTGATCAAGATCTGCTGAAGGCAGGTCGAAACATTGCAATCGTTTCACACAAAGTTCCAAAGTGAGTAAAATTAAACCACTTTCTATATGAATCTTGGAACCATGGATAACATATTCTCATATATATACTCAACTAATCAGATACTTCAGTTTGGCCGATATTTATATTTCATATCATTGTTTTCTTGGTTTTAACCCTTGCAGCTGAAAGTGTATAGAAAAATGTTTACTGCCTTACTGTGAAGGTTTATCAAATACTTCAATTTTGCCAATATTTATATTTCATTTTACATTTTTTCATTGGTTTTAACCCTTAGAGTGCTGGAATAGTTTTTTAAAGACCAAGAGATTTTTACATTTTGAAATCATCATAAATCTTAGTTATCTCTTTCCGCTTCATTTAAATACCTATGTCCCCGCATTTAAAGAGTAAAATATTGATAATGGCCGTGGACTCATAACACAGGTATTCTAAAGAATCGGAAAAATCTGACTAAGATATTTATGATGATTTCAAATTAAAAAAAACATACTTTGGTCTCCAGGGTTTATACAAAAATATTTCAGCGCTTTAACCCTTACAGTGCAGGGGTCGACTTTAGTCGTCTGAATATGACGTCTGTAGACGTCATATTTTGACGTCTAAAGTCGATCCCCGCACTGTAAGATTAAAAACATTTATAATGGCTGTAGACCCATAACATATAAGTATTCAATTGAATCAGAAATAGCTAACTAAGACATTTATGGTGATTTCAAATTGAAAAAAATTCCTTTGGTGTCCATGGTTTAAACGAAAGTATTTCAGCACTTTAAGGGTGAAGGCTTAAACCAACACTGTAAGTAATTAGTCGTCAGAATCAGACGTCTGTAGACGTCAGACTCTGACGTTTAAAGTCGATCCCCGCGAACGAGTGAAGCTCACTGCAAACATGAGCCGTTGTCCCAATGTTCGTTTAATGTTGGGCTAGCGTCTTGTACTGAAACAATGTTGTTTTAATGTCGGGTTATCGGCGAAGACGTTGGGCCAACGTTAAAACAACATTGTTCCAGTGTACCGTGTTTGCTGGGTCAGTGCGCGCGTGTCACACTGTCCTTATGCCCCCCCCCCCCCCCACAAACTACACAGACACATTCAGCCAACATTGGCCCAATGCTGGCCACCGTCTTAGACGATGGCTCAGCATTGGGCCGGCATTGGATTGAGAATTGTTTTACTGGAAAGGATAACGGAACGACACCGGACCAATGTTGGCTTAATGTTGGCCCAGCGTCGCGGACGATGGGCCAACATTAAAACAACATTGGTGGAAAACGACAACTTAGTTAGGAGCTTACAGCACACAATTAGAAAATGAAATGTTTTTTATCATAAAATCATTTATAATTTAGTAAATATTTAAACCATTTAATATTATATGTGAACGAATACTGATACTATTTTATGCTATTGCATACTGTGGTTCTGCTAATATTCGCGAGGTTTTAATTTTCGTGAATTTCACAAGGAGTACAAATTCGCGAATTCAAGAATCTGGCGAGAATTATTATTATGATGGCGCTACTAAAGACAAATGGAAATTCGCGAATTCTAAACTTCGTGAAAAATCCCAAAATCAGACATTCGCGAAAATTGAAACACGCAAAAATTACTAGATCTACAGTATTTTTTTAGTGCTATTTTTCTTTTTTACACATAATTCAAAACGATTTTTTTGTGCCTGTGGATATATCACCGTCAGGGTTTTTTCTTGACGTAGAATGTATTTATTTATATCGCGAATTTGTACAGTGTATATAAACATAGATTGAGTTTGTAACATAGACACATGTGTGCATTCCTAATAAACTGCAAAATAAAATGCCAAATGAGGTTGTTGTTTTTATTTAAGAGACCAAAATACATAAGTCACTGTTTAAATAAATACAGTTGTTGAGAAAGCTTAATTATTATTTTTGCTCTCGCTTTCATTTCGCTCTCCTTAAAGTCGATAATTTACCAAATTTGACTCATCTTAATGACTCAACAAATTATTATCTTCGGGCATATTGTCTTCACGCAATGCGTCGGGTCGGTGTCCGTGCATCCGTTTGTAAAGCACATCAAGCTTCACAAAAACGACTAAACCTTGATTGAGCTTAGAGTTGATTTTTGTATGATCTCGATAAACTATAAACGTGTATTGCACGATGCACTTTAATCGTTTAGATTATCGCTCTGGAATGTGTACCAAACTTGGACCTATGTTCGACCAAGTATAAATGATTTAGTTTATTTGAATGCCATTGTAATGGGTCTACGGCCATTATGAATAGTTTACTCTTCTAGTGAGGGGATCGACTTTAGACGTTAAAATCTGACGTCTATTGACGTCAGATTTTGACCTCTGAAGTCGATCCCCGCACTGCAAGAGTTAAACTCTGGCAGTGATATGCCTAATGGCAAGACCGCGTGATCTTAACCCTTACAGCGCGGGGATCGGCTGTAGTCGTCAAAATCTGACGTATGTAGAGGTCAGATTCTGACGTCTATAGTTGATCCCCGCGCTGTAAGAATAAAATAATTACTACTGGCCGTAGACCCATATCATAGGTATTCAAATGAATCGGAAAGAGCTAACTCAGACAGTTATGATGATTTCAAATTGAAAAAAAATCTTTTGGTCTGCAAGGTTTTTCTAAAAAAAATCAGCTAAAGCGCTATTGTCGTTTTTAATTTGTCTTATTATATTATGTTCGAGCACATATTTAATTCCCAAAAAACAGTGATTTAATCGGTTAATCAAACAGAATTAAAACGACCATAGGATATGCAAACGGTGCTCATTTGAGTGCGATAAGGGAAAATACAGCACTCGTTCAATGAATAAGGTGTGAGCCTTTAGGCGAATACCTTATTCATTGGACAAGTGCTTTATTTTCCCATATCGCACGAAAGATGAACAACGTTCGTATTTTTTCACACGATGAAGTCACATGACATATATGCCATACACTGCAGTTCAATCTACAGCTAGAGTGCGATATAGGCTGATACCGATATACGTCTCATAGTGAAAGCCACTTCACAGAGAGAATCGTGCTCAGCGGTTAGAGGGGGGGGGGGGGGGGTAAGCTTGAGCGCTCAAGGGGCGGGGTGTTTGAATACGTCGGCCACACCTTTTAGATCACAAGGTATCACATAACAAATAAAATTCAATTAGACATTACCACGTCAGGAGGAGGTATCACGTAACAAATAATATTCAGATATTACCATGTCAGGCGAAGGTACTTGCTATAACAATCACCTACTGTTCAATGAGAGTCAATGATACCAACCGCATTAATTACATACTAACTGTGACAGCTTAAAAGCTAACACATGCTTTTAATTATCTGAGACCCCATACAACAGAGGGGGTGGTTTACCCTCACAGCGCGGGGAACGACTTTAGTCGTAGAATCTGACGACTGTAGACGTCAGATTCTGAGGACTAAAGTCGATACCCCCGCTATAAGAGTAAAAATATTCCTAATGTACGTAGACCCCTAACTTAGGTATTTAAATGAATCAGAAAGAGCTGACTAAGACAGTTATGATGATTTCAAATTGAATAAAACCCTTTGGTCTCCATGGTTTATGCAAAATTTATCAGCGCTGTAAAGGTTAAGGCTACATCCCTGTCACGCCGGAGTTGGCGGGTTCGACCCTCTTTCTGGTACCAGAGATCACTGACACCAGCCGCATTAATTACATTGTGACTGTGACAACTTACAAGCCATTACCTGGGACCCCATATAACAGGTTGAAGATGTGTGTTCTCATGAGTTGGCGGACCCCCCCCCCCTCTAATACTAGAAATCAAAGGCCGCATTAATTGAATTCTGCCTGTGACAGCCTACACTCTACCACATCAATTAATGGTCTTTTCTCAGGACACCAGGGGCGGCGGTGTATTTGTTAAGCTGCCTGCCTGCCTGTCACGCTGGTGTTTGATTGATAGAAATACTTTTGCCATATCAAAGGTAAATGTATAGTCTGATATAACTATTTCATCCCACTTTTATTTTTTTACACCCTGGTCACTGGAGCGGTTCATCCGTGTGCCATCTCAACTCCACGCAGAGCATACAGTTCTGCACCCATTTCGGCACATTGAACTTATCATGCACATTGCCATCTCTGTCCTACCAGGTACTCATTTTACCCTGAGTCTAGTAAAGCACTTGAGGATGAAGTACCTTACCCAAGGACACAACATCGAAACAATTTCCCAGTATTGAGAGCGGAGAAACATTATATTTCATTGAAAATTCTGTACCGATCGGGATTCGAAACCACAAGGCAGGCAGCGACATGAACAAAGGTCCACGTTCCACCATTGTGCCACGTCCCTCTTTAAGTTTAGTGCTTAAACCGCTTAAAAACCAAAGGTTTTTTTTCATTTGAGATCATCGTAATTGTAGTTAGCTCTTTCCGCTTCGATTGAATACCTATGTTATGGGTCTACGGCCATCAGAAATATTTTACTTTTTCACTGCGGGGATCGACTTTAAACATCAGAATATGACGTCTATAGACGTCAGATTCTGACGACTAAAGTCGGTTCCCGCAGTGAAAGAGTCAACTCTTTAAGCGCTAGGTACTAATACAGTTGTTTTAAATATATTTATTTCCAGAATAAATAAAATGCGTGTTTAAACAGACAGATTTTCAAATTAATTTTGGTCTGAAATTAAACAAATACGAATAATTGAGATCTTTGAAAATATATTCTATCGATTAACTGTAATGATCATTAATGACAAATTAGGCACGCGACGAGGGACGCGACGACAGACGCAAAAATCGCGTGACTGTCCACAAATCAAGAGCTTGAATAAAACTGAACCAATGTGTTTATTTATTGATGATACATGTAAGTGATTGATTTGCTAATTAGCCCATAATTTTTTGTATAGCAATACCTAAGTCCATTGTCACCCGCAACTAGCACAGCATGTTATACCAACGCTGACACAACGTTGGCCTGGTATCTCCGGCGCTTCTAGACTTCACGAAAAATCCAAGATTAGAAATTCGCAAAAATTTGAACACGTGAAAATCACTATATCTACAGTATACAACGCTTATTGACTTTCATAGTTACTCATTGTTTGTTTATGTTAATATGACGGGGCAATGAACATAAACTACAGAAAAGACATTTTTGTTCATTTTTGATTACTAAAGGCTCACACCTTATTCATTGGACGAGTGCTATATTTTCCCATATTGCACTCAAATGAGCATCGTTTGTATATCTTAACACACCCTGTGCAGTGGTTTTCACTATGCCACGTATATCTGTATCAGCCCATACCGCACCGTAGCTGCAGTTTGAAGAACAATGTATGACGGTCATGTCATTTGTCCAGTCATTATTCACTATACATTGAGCGAGTGTTAGATTTTCCCATATTACACTCAATTGAACACCATTTGCATAATTAAGTAAAGGTCTGGTTTAAACTCACTTTAAGATCGGGATTGTCATTTCACCCTCTCAAGCCTGAATTTACCGTTGTCATTTTCATCCACTGCAAGCCGCGAATTGCTGTCGCAATTCTCGACTTGTAGTGGATGAAGTTGACTTGAATTGGGTGACACTTGTAAAAAATATATAGTTATTATTAAAACAGCTCTATGAAAATTATCGTTCTATAACCCCTAGGTGCTGGAAATTAAGTCATTTTTCACAGTTGCAAAATGATGCTTCGATGCACCGTGAGGGCTTGAAGGGTTAAGTGACTCTGGCTACCGAGACTATCATTTAGGTGAGTTTAAATGATTTTTTATGTGCAATCTTTGAAAATATCACAGAAGATTAAACGTAATAACCATTAAAATAAAAACCAATAAAAAATGATGCGATGGTGGTGCCAGTGATATTCGATATTCAGCTGCAATCAATCAATCAATCAATCAATCAATCAATCAATCAATCAATCAATCAATCAATCAATCAATCAATCAATCAATCAATCAATTAATCAATCAATCAATCAATCAATCAATCAATCAATCAATCAATCAATCAATCAATCAATCAATCAATCAATCAATCAATCAATCAATCAATCAATCAATCAATCAATCAATCAATCAATCAATCAATCAATAAATCAATCAATTAATCAATCAATCAATCAATCAATCAATCAATCAATCAATCAATCAATCTATCAATCAATCAATCAAACAATCAATCAATCAATCAATCAATCAATCAATCAATCAATCAATCAATCAATCAAACAAACAAACAAACAAACAAACAAACAAACAAACAAACAAACTTGAATGGCGCCTAAAACCTCATCGAACCGATCTCAGAAGCGCACACATCCTTAAAATGATCATGTGTCATAATCTAGTCCAAACAGGTTTTCCAACAGGGAGCTGGGCTACCGGGGAGCTAGAGTGGGAGAGTCAGATTAAAAATAGGTGAGATTTAACTAATTTTGCGCAATGATAAAATGTTCGGGCATTTCGTATGGGCACAGGCAAATTCCTTTAAAAAACCTGAGTCAGCGCCTGCCCCGATAAGCAATATAAATTACCTCATGAACACAAGTCGAACAACAATGAATGTGGCAGACATAAAAGAGTGCGGGTGTCAAGACTAGTATCAATTAACAGTTACGAAAACAAATAGACTAAGTTGGGGAATCCAATAACAACATATAAATATCCACACAACTTCAACACTTCAAGCTATCTGATTTAATTTTTAAAGTTGTATCTAGATACTGCGATCCACAATTTCAAGTGGCTGAATATTACTCAGATGTGTTTAATTTGAAATCGAACATTTGCAAATTGTGCGGTCTTAACCCTCTCAAGCCTGAATTTACCGTTGTCATTTTCATCCACTGCAAGCCGCGAATTGCTGTCGCAATTCTCGACTTGTAGTGGATGAAGTTGACTTGAATTGGGTGACACTTGTAAAAAATATATAGTTATTATTAAAACAGCTCTATGAAAATTATCGTTCTATAACCCCTAGGTGCTGGAAATTAAGTCATTTTTCACAGTTGCAAAATGATGCTTTGATGCACCGTGAGGGCTTAAAGGGTTAAGTGACTCTGGCTACCGAGACTGTCATTTAGGTGAGTTTAAATGATTTTTTATGTGCAATCTTTGAAGATATCACAGAAGAATAAACGTAATAACCATTAAAATAAAAACCAATAAAAAATGATGCGATGGTGGTGCCAGTGATATTCGATATTCAGCTGCAATCAATCAATCAATCAATCAATCAATCAATCAATCAATCAATCAATCAATCAATCAATCAATCAATCAATCAATCAATCAATCAATCAATCAATCAATCAATCAATCAATCAATCAATCAATCAATCAATCAATCAATCAATCAATCAATCAATCAATCAATCAATCAATCAATCAATCAATCAATCAATCAATCAATCAATCAATCAATCAATCAATCAATCAATCAATCAATCAATCAATCAATCAATCAATCAAACAATCAATCAATCAATCAATCAATTAATCAATCAAACAAACAAACAAACAAACAAACAAACAAACAAACAAACTTGAATGGCGCCCAAATCCTCATCGAACCGATCTCAGAAGCGCACACATCCTTAGAATGATCATGTGTCATAATCTAGTCCAAACAGGTTTTCCAACAGGGAGCTGGGCTACCGAGGAGCTAGAGTGGGAGAGTCAGATTAAAAATAGGTGAGATTTAATTAATTTGCGCAATGTAAAAATGTTCGGGCATTTCGTATGGGAACATGCAAATTCCTTTAAAAAACCTGAGTCAGCGCCTGCCCCGATAAGCAATATAAATGACCTCATGAACACAAAGTCAAACAACAATGAATGTGGCAGACATAAAAGAGAGCCTGTGTCAAGACTAGTATCAATTAACAGTTACGAAAACAAATAGACTAAGTTGGGGACTCCAATAACAACATATAAATATCCACAAAACTTCAACACTTCAAGCTATCTTATTTAATTTTTAAAGTTGTGTCTAGATACTGCGATCCACAATTTCAAGTGGCTGAATATTACTCAGATGTGTTTCATTTGAAATCGAACATTTGCAAATTGTGTTGTTTTAACCCTTTCAGACCTGAATTTACCATTGTCATCTTCGTCCACTACAAGCCGCGAATTGCTGTCGCAATTCCCGACTTGTAGTGGAGGAAGATGATTTGATATGGTTTAAAAATTTTAGAAAATTGCCATGTATTGGTAAACCAGTTTCATGGGAATTTTCGTTCTAAAACCCTTAATTATAGGAGAATTAAGTCTGTTTTTAGGGATGTGAAACGATGCTTTAATGCATCGTGAGGACTTAAAGGGTTAATTCATATTGCGTTCCCAATAATAGTGATTTCATCTGCTGATAAAACAGATTGAAAACGACAAAAGTCGTGTTTAGGGGACAAAGGGTTGACAACTGCAGTCATACAGTCAATGATTGTCTCTACGAACACACATAGACTAAATTAAGGTGTGAATAACAATGGTTGAATGGTAATACCTTAACAGCTTCAGTCATCACAGTCAATGATTGTATCTGTGGCCGATGAACTATCTTTGAAACTGTGGAAAAGTGTTTGCTACTTAGTGGTTTCGTCAAGTTAAAGAAACATCACAGAAAAAATCAAAAGTTGGTGGGTGGGTCAAGCCCCCACTCGGTGTTTTCAAAATTTAAAGTAAATATAAAAAGATAAGTGTAATATACATACTTATTATAAGATTTGTTTCCCGCAGCAGAAATGAAATAGCTCCATATTATTATAAATAATGACAAAAAAGAAACTCCGGAAAGCGTAGAAACTCTTACAATAAATACAAATAGAACACTTATGACAATATGCAAAGTTATAACATATATAATAATGTTAATATTTTGTTACACCACTACAAAAAAAATCCTGAAAGATAATGTAATTACATTAAAGGGACCCCTTGGGATGAGACATTTTCAATGTTGTCAATTTTGAAAATTTAATTTATATGAAGCTATATAGTCTACTGATCTTAGCTAAAAAGTCAAAAAAACAATTTTAAAGCACCGAAAAAGAGCGAAATAAATGTATTTCCAGGTCGTATATTGCCATGTTAACAAAACAAGTCAGCAATATTATGCACTTTACATCACATATTCCCACGTATCAGACGGTAAGATCAGAGCAGTCGCCGCTAATTGGTGTCTCATAGTCAGGACACTGGAGGACACACCTGCAGCACTGATTGTCTACCCAACGCTGGGCCGATGCCATCAGCATGTGGCCCAATGCTGTGAAAACATTCAATCGTTCTTCAGGTATAGGCCTACAAATAGTTAGTTTGGGTTACTTCTGGTTTCATAGAAATGTTGATTAAAAAATTTTGTAAAAATATGAAAATTCTGAAAAAAATAAAAATATGATCCGTGGGATACACTACTTCAGTGTGGAAGTAAAAACGAAAATTGATGTCATCCCAGGAGGCTGCTTTAATGATCAGGGTTTGTATTCTCGTACAACTTACGATATATCGTAGGCTTCGGATTGGTCGAGATGGCCATCTCGACCAATCCGAAGCCTACGATTTATCGTAACTTGTATGAGAATACGGGCCCAGACTGATAAAGATAAATGAACCTACATTTGCGCTAATGTTCAAATAAAATTATGCAGGCTTACATGTCCACACTTTCTTTTACAATCGATGTCAGCGATATATGTTATGAGAATTCGTCACACTCTGATGAAGGGAGGACAGGCCCCGATGGCTCATCCGTAGCGACTGGGGCTTGTAACCTGGGGGTACCAGGTTCGAATCCCGGTCGGGACGGATATTTGTCAACGTCGTTGTGCATATACAGAACCCTTGAAGTCATTTGAAATAAGAGTAGGACATAGTCCCGGCTTCGGGCTTCCCCTATCGCGATATTGCCATGATGGTGCAGAAGGCGGCGTAAAGCGATATTCATATTCACTGATGAAGTGCGAGGTCAACAAATTTATCTTGATATTACAATTGCTTGTTTTAATTCTATAAAGAAACGGAATTGTAGAATAAGCACTGCATCTGATTTTTGTTTCATGTGAATTATATATTCACTACAGGGTACATATTTTAAAATAGCTTGACTGCTAATAACATCCACTCTGTATAAAAATGTTTCAATACATAAATAAATAAATAAGTATATAAATATACGTATTCAACCGTTAACACAGCGCGGGGATCGATTTTAGTCGACAGAATCTGACGTCTATAGACGTCAGATTATGACGACTAAAGTCGATCCCCTCACTTTAAGAGAAAAAATAGTTCTAAAGGCAGTAGACCCGTAACATAGGTATTCGAATGAATCGGAAAGAGCTAACTAAGACATTTATGATGATTTCAAATTGAAATAAACCCTTTGTTTGCGATGTTTTTTTACAAAATAATTCCGCGATTTAAGGGTTAATCCGCTAACTGCGACTATAGTAGTTTTTTATCCATTTTAATTCATTTTATTACCAGGTCAAATCACATTTATTAGAAACGGAATGTCTGTGCAAACATCAGCATTTTGCAAATAGTTTGGCCTAAAATTAAACAAATATGAGTGATTCCCACCAACTTGAAGTTAAAATTATTATTTATTTCAACGCTGTAGTTTAGCGAATTAACGTAAAAATATAACCGACGGTTTGACATTTAAAAAAAAAATATATATAAAAATATTTCAAAATCTTAAGGAACGGTGCATAATAAAATAAATTGATGCGTAGATTAATATAAAAATCCTACAGTACAAAGCTCGGAAGCGGTATAAAAAACTATGATATTATAATACGCGATACCCGAGAATATACACCGTCAACTCACATGCTATGCAATGTGTAATCTAATTGAAAAACTACAGAACAAAATAAATTAGTTATTTCAGATTGAATGGATCTTTATGAAAAAGCAAATACTAGATTTAAAAATGTGTTAGGTGGAGCCACAGAAAACAATTAAAATCGACACCTAAGAAGATAAAAGGAGACCGCGAATGTTATTAGGTTTTAGATTAATACCTTAGAACAAAGCCCTGTGTCTTGTGTTGTGTGTATATATAAGCGAGCAAAAGCATGCGTGTATGCGTATAGCGGGAGACTTCAACTGGTAGAATAGGCACAGTCTGAATAAATCATCTAGGTGGCTACATTCACAGGTAAGATATTGAAACTAATTATTTTTAAACTTTGTAATCATCACTAGGCGATCTAATTTAACCCTCTCAGTGAGGGGACTGTCCTTCGCCCCATCGTCACATAAAAGCAGAATTGCCTGATAGCCGGAAAAATATTCTGAAGATATTTTTTTAAATTTTAATGGGGCACTGAATCTGAATTCACCACACTCTATATAACTTGCTCTGGTGAAGTGAGCGGTCGGAAAATATTACTTGATAGTACAATTCCGTGTCTTACCCTTTCAGCGCGGGGACCGTCTTTATACGTCAGAATCCGACGTCCATGGACTTCAATTAAAAAAAAATTGGTAACTTGGTTAATACAAAAATAGTCCCTTGCTTTAAGGGTAGATGTCCGTCCACTTGAATGTGTGTCTAGCTGACGCGATCCACACATTCAAGTGGACGAAAATGATGTAGATTTCTCAAATTGAATACTAATTATTTTCACATCTTCATGAAAAAATATTTCACCTACAAAATACGTTATTGAAGTGATAATAGCACGATTATAATACGTTAGACCAATGACCATTGTCGTGTATATATGAGTCGGCGGAGGTATGAGAATAGCCGGAGACTTTAAGATAGATGATAGATATATAAAACTTCTAATGCGCCCGAATCCATGTATGACAAACTTAGAGGCGACTCAAACGAAATCATAGTCAAGAATCGTGTTCATGGTCAGTTGAAGTCATCAAAGCTAGAGCAACAATTAACTGTTACAACCGTATCATTTACTGTCATCAGTGAGTCCGACGAAGTCATCACCGCGAGGTAGGGAGCTATCAGCATATATTAGTCACATATACATATTGTTATTTGTGGTTCAAGCCATATTTAGAATACAGCGGAATGCAGTTTTCAGAATAGAATATTCCACATATATCAGGTAAAATTCGGGCAAACTCACAATAAAATCGACAAAAATTAAATGAAATCAAGATTTTTGTTTGATATGACTAGATGTAGCTATGCTACACTTGATTAAAATATAAAATAAGAATCCATTTTCCAGTATATTATATACGAGTTGATGGACCGTTGCGGAGATGACAAATCGTGATATTAGCAACGTCATTATAGAATACCCACAAATGATGTATTGACTACAAATTCATTCATTCTTCGTGTATTTATGATAATGAATAATAATTGACTTGTGTTTTCTTTGCGAAAGTAATGTAAAATTTCAAAAAGCCGTAACTGCTGACTTTTCAAGTAAGCAGTTACGGCTCACTTTAAAAGTCAACAGTTACTGTGGTTTAAATTTGTATTTTAAAGTCAACCGGCTTGAAAAGTAAGCAGTTACTGTAGTTTATTAGCGACTTAGCGTTATTCCCGATTTCTTATTTCGGACACGCATGTCCAAAATTTGAAATCCGGGAGCTTCGTGTCTATATCTCGCTTAACTGGTAAATGCGCAACACAAAAATTAAAAAACATTTTAGTCTATGTTTACATCACATTGCCATATTAGGAAGCGAAAATAAAAATAAAAGTTTTTTTGATGATTTTAGCCTGATTGTGTCGCTTTAAATGATACTAAAATTAATAAATTATTTTATGCTCAGTTCATCAAATATTTCAATTCGGGCGAATTTTCATAAATAGTAATATTTTTCGTTACTTGAAGTTAGAAATTGCATTAGCAATTTTAGCTTCAAATGCTATTAGGGAACAATACACAAGAGTTCATTACCCCGGCCCCTTCAACACCAGAGTACTATGCATCACGCCAGATTAGCCATGACATTTTGAGTTTAAAAAAAAGCTGTATAACTTTACTAACATCTTAGGGCTATCCAAAATATTTTGGATAAAATTGCAATTTTATAATTTAGCTCTTTAAAGATTAACTTACCTTGTAATACAAAAACAGAATAAATCTGTGTAGCCTACTGTGCTTTTGTTTCTAAGTGACCCTGTAATCGCTGAGATTTATCAGCATAGGGCCTGAAGTATCGGTGCCATCACTTTAACGCCGTTGTGTTTTTGTTCTAGGTGACCCTTTGACCGCTGAGATTTGCCAGCCATGGGACCTGAAGTTCAGCTAATCCTGCTTCTGGTGATGTTGGTGTGTGGATGCGTGGAAGGTAGGACCATTGCTCTGCCGTGCAAATCAAAATACAGAATTTGCTTAATTCACAAGTAAGCAGATACTTTCCTTTGCTTTGCAGAGCTGCATTGTAGTATAATGTTCTGCTAAAATTACTAGATGCTCTGTCGCCCATCATATGTTCGCTCTAGAGGGCTTTGGTGTGTGGCCTGCGTGACATTCGTCGCGTCCAGCATCGTGATTTTACAATGTAATATTGGTTTAATGTTGGGCCAGGACCCCATCCCACAAAATAAAATATAAGATTATCTTAACTTTCTCTTATTTTCATTAGAAAAATTAAGATAAATCTTAACTTTTCTAACGGAAATAAGAGAAAGTTAAGATGATATGAATTTGAATATTCTTAGTAGGATGAGCCTATGATACATTTTTTTTATATTTCAAGTAAAATAATTTTTGTTTCAATCTGGCATTATTATCACTGTATGTGTAAATGGCAGCACTAAGCTGGGTAATATCGATCTCATGTGATATTGTTTATCGCGGGAGGTACAATTTTAGCGGGCTGTATAAAATGGCCTTAATTCTATTTTGCTGTGGGTCTCGAGGTGTAGCTTGCCCCTCAAATTGTTGGTCATCACGAGTATGCCTTCCGCATCAAACTCACTCACTCACTCACTCACTCACTCACTCACTCACTCACTCACTCACTCACTCGCTCGCTCGCTCGCTCACTCACTCACTCACTCACTCACTCACTCACTCACTCACTCACTCACTCACTCACTCACTCACTCACTCACTCACTCACTCACTCACTCACTAAATCACTCAATCACTCACTCACTCACTCACTCACTCACTCACTCACTCACTCACTCACTCACTCACTCACTCACTCACTCACTCACTCACTCACTCACTCACTCACTCACTCACTCACTCACTCACTCACTCACTCACTCACTCACTCACTCACTCATGTTTTTTTTCCGTTTTAGCTGAGATAGGAGCAACAGGAAAATGTCTATCTACATGCTCTCATACAGACACAGGGTATCACCAGCATTGTAACACCTGTGGTAAATTCGTCCTCTGCTCTAACGGCAACACATACTTCATGGAATGTGCCCCACCCCTGGTCTGGAACGACGAGGTCAAAGTAAGCTCAAATACACCCTTTATCCCTTTACCCTTTAACCCTTAAAGCGTTGAAATAATTTGTTAAAAATATCGCAACCAAATGGGTTTTTTACCTTGAAATCATCATGTCTTAGCTCTTTCTGATTCATTTGAATACCTATGTTATGGGTCTACGATCATTATAAATATTTTTAATCTTACAGTGCGGGGATAGACTCTAGACGTCACACGTCTAAAGTCTATCCTCGCGCTGTAGGGGTTAATTAGAATTTTTACTCACTTGAAGCTGTGTCTCGCTGACGCGATTCACAACTTCTAGTGAGTGAAAATTATTCAGATTTGTCTAAATGGAGGTTAATTATTTTCAAATGTAACTGATTTATGTCACGTATCTTTAACATGTTTAAAATGCGCTACCTCATGTGAAAACCCAATATGGTGGGGACCGGGGGTTAAAGGGTTAAAATAAGCAATCAGCACTAACCGTCTAACCCTTAACCCTTAATTTTTTATATAAACCCTAGAGACCAAAGGGTTTTATTCTATTCGAAATCATCATAAATGCCTTAGTTAGCTCT
Organism: Flabesymbios commensalis; assembly: GCA_964017125.1. Taxonomy (NCBI): domain Eukaryota; kingdom Metazoa; phylum Annelida; class Polychaeta; order Terebellida; family Flabelligeridae; genus Flabesymbios; species Flabesymbios commensalis. Next base: position 8,168,189 of record OZ024907.1, read on the forward strand.
TTCTGATTCATTTGAATACCTATGTTGTGGGTCTATGACCATTAGAAATATTTTTATTCTTACGGTATGGGGATAGACTTTAGACGTCAGATTTTGACGTCTAAATTCCATCCCCGCGCTGTAAGGGTTAATGTCCTAATAATGTCTATAGCCATCTGAGGCCTTCTAATTTGGCTTCCAAACTATGGAATTCGAATTAAAAATCTGTATCAGATAGGATAGATTTGTATTTGTTTGGGTTCAAAATGTACATAGCTTGGACATTTTTATCCACGTTAAGATGTGGGTCGCGGCAGCGAGACTCAATTACTTCAATGGGTAGAAGATAAAATAAAATGATGTAGCGCTTCAATGGTGAACCGCCATAACTCGTTTTTAATCTGTTCTTTTAGCTGGTTTAATCATTGCTTTTAGGAATGAAATCAGTATTTGAACCCTTTACACCCTCACTATGCATTAAAGCATCATTTACATACCCAAAATTTTATTTCAACTGACGGTTTTAGAATGAAAAATTTCCATGAAACTGGTTTACCAATACATGGTAATTTTCTTTAATCTTTAAACTACTTTAAGTCATCTTAATCCACTACAAGTCGAGAATTGCGACAGCAATTCGCGGCTTGTAGCAAAGCAATCAGATATAAGTAATTTTTAGCCACTTGAAGTCGTGGGTCGCTTTAGCTTCTGTGCTAAGATATTTAAAGTGGCTGTGATCACTTCTACAGTGGTCAGGATAATTTTTGTAGTGGCTTAGATAATTTTTGAAGTGGCTGTGATCACTGCTTCAGTGTGTTAATGGGTTATGACAGTCCGTGAATTGATTGGGCGGAAAGTGAGATAATTAAAGCAATATTATTGTCACTTGAGAGGGCACTAGTAGTATAATATTGCTATTTTATGTGGGCTTGAGATTTGGCTATCAGCTTTACTCTCAGGGCTGCTAGACTATCTGTGTGTACATAATTTTGACTGCCGATAACAGGCAGTGTTTTAGGCTTGTACAGAAATATAGGTGCACACCTGTTCTATGCTGGGATTGATGATCGACCTTACAGGGGGAGGGGGGTGGTCGTCGGTTTACTGGGATATTATGAGGGCTGACAACCTGGCTGAAGAAGGGTGAGCTGGGATACTCAGTAAGGTGGTCAGTTACTGCGTAGACATATAGGCTTATGCTGTAATTGTAGACAAATAATAAATATGATTCTAAGATTCAGTGGATAAGTGATAATAATATTATATTATGATTTTTTTCATGCGATTAGACTTTTCACATAAATAGTATCAATAGTACGCTACTGACAGAGGCTCTCAAATGGATGTAAAATATTTTGTGTCCGATCATATTTTGTGTCCGACGTTGGTATTTTTAACCCCTAATTTCACCCATTTTTCATACTCCACCCATTTCCCAGTAAATAGTCAAAGTAGTTCGCCTTAGTAGTGCTAAGCTTGTATTTTATCCCTGCATTTGAACAAATTTCCAATGGTTTTTAGTAAATACCAACAGGACTTCTCGCTCGTGTTTACTTTATATGGTGTAAACGTTTGTTATTACTTTTACATTCTCTGGAGCCATATTTCAAAAGTGGTATTGACCACTGAAGAAGTGATCACGACCACAAAAATTATCTCAGAAACTCTAAAAAGTGATCCTCACCACTGAAGAAGTGAGCACAGCGACGTTAGAGTTATCTAAGTCACTACAAAAGTGATCTTGACCACTGAAGAAGTGATCACATCCACTTTCTAAGTTATCTCAGCAGCTACAAAAGTGATCTTGGCCACTGAAGAATCGATCACAGCCACTTTAAAAGTTATCTCGGCCACTACAAAAATGATCTTGACCACCGAAGAAGTGATTACAACCACATACAAAATGATCTCAGCCATTACAAAAGTGATCTTGGTCACCAAAGAAGCGATCACTTGTATTATAATTATGTTTAAGTGATGTTTAAAGTAATTATATGTTGGTAAATTTCTTTAAATTTGACTACTTATTGGACACAAATGTGAGATATTTTCCCAAACTAGAAGAAAAGCGAGCAAATTTTACGTCTAGCCAAATAGCGTGTGGTAATATGTTCACACAAGTCATTATTTGTTATTCCAAATGAGTTTATTTTAAATCAACGATAGTTGTACAACATGTTTGGATCAGAACTAAACATTCATACCCTGCAAACTTAGCTGAGAGAAAAGTATTTGGACTATTTACTGAAAAAGTATGAAAAATAGGTAAAAATAAAGGGTTAAAATACAAACTTAAAGCTCTCTTGTGCATTTTTCAAACTGCATGGGACAGTCTGTGTCATTAGCTTTTCATTGATATTAAATTGATTGATTTAGCTCAAAATTTAACTACTCATTGTCTGAAGATGTTCAATTTGCTCAATTTGTAAAAATCGGACCAAAATCGCACATAGGTCATGTACACTTCATATTTTAGTAAAGCAGCGGCAGTTACCTGATCAATAAGTTTATTCTGGCCCCTGAGTAGCCCAGAAAATAATGGTGGCTTGAAAGCCTTACCTCCAGCCACGTTTTGAGTGTCAAGCCCTCATATATCAGTTAAGAAGATTAAAAATCATTTTTATAGCACCTTTTTTTTTTTTTAAATTATGGATCATCCCCTGGCATGTCATTTGGTTGTTTTTTCAGTCGTGTGACTGGGGCTCTAACTTATGCGTGGAACCTCCCACGGGCACTCCTTACTTACAAGATGACCCTGACCTAGTCACCAATCAACCTGCAACTGTGACCCCGACCACTCAAGTTACAACAGAACCTGTTGAAGTTACAACAAAACCTGTCGAAGTTACAACAAAACCTGTGAAAATTACAACAGAACCTCTGGATGTTACAACAGAACCTCTGGATGTTACAACAAAACCTGTGAAAATTACAACAGAACCTGTCGAAGTTACAACAAAACCTGTGAAAATTACAACAGAACCTGGCGAAGTTACAACAAAACCTGTGAAAATTACAACAGAACCTCTGGATGTTACAACAGAACCTCTGGATGTTACAACAAAACCTGTGAAAATTACAACAGAACCTGTCGAAGTTACAACAAAACCTGTTGAAGTTACAACAAAACCTATGAAAATTACAACAGAAACTTTGGAAGTTACAACAGAACTTGTTTGGGAAGAAACTACAGAGCCCATTGAATTCACCACTGAGCCGGATGAACTATTACCAGATACGACCGAGCCTATCGAATATATGGAAGATACAACTGAGCCTCCCATAGAAGAAACCACAGAACCTATCGTCCATACCACTGAGTCTGTCAATACGACAGCACCTATTGGATTTACCACAAAGCCTGTTGAATTTACCACAGAACCTGTCGATGAAGAGACGACAAAACCTATGGAAGAAACCACAGTACCAATTATATATACCACAGAACCCCCGACGATGAAAACTGAAGCCGAGATGACAACATACGAAGATATGACTACAAACGTGGACCCCTGGATTGTGCCTGTCTGTGATAAAGGTATGTAGTCGACCAGAATGAGTATCCCTCATAATCAACAGCTCGGTCACACCTGACTGATTTCAATTCTATAGGCCTACCATGGTAATTGGTCTGTACTTGATCAACAATAACTGTCCATTCCGGCTTAGAATGTAGTGGTCGGTCAAAGCAAATAATGTAGTGTGGTGTTTTAATAACGAGCAGCAAGCGTAAAATCAAGGGGGTGGGGTTAACCCTTAAACCTAACAACACTGAAATATTTGTCCATAAACCATGAAAACCGAAGCCTAATAAGTTTGAGTTGGTGTCCTATTTAACGGAAAGAGTGGGGCTGTGTGTGGGGAGATGGTTGACATTCCTGTACACTTGTCCTTATGAACATGTCGAAAATAACGTTTGAGGACCCTAGGTTGAAGACTTTTGTCTTTAAAAAGTGTTTAGAAGAAATACATTCATGATTTAGTGATTAGAGCTTAAAGGGTTTTGGTTGGAATAATGTTGGCCCAGCGTGCAGACGGTGGCCTAGCATTACATCAGCATTGCATGTCATACACCGGCGATGGTGGTGGAAGGAATACACGTTGAAGATGTTAACTTGTGTCCTTGGCTCTTTTTTTAATTATATCCCGGACATTTTGGATTCTGTCCCATGAGGAAGACCAATGCACTGTTATGTTTACAATTTTTTTCTATAGCATTCAAGCAGACTAAAGCCGGGCCTCGCAGTTTGGTTACTCCTGTTCTAGTTTTATCTTACCTGAGATAGATTTGATTTGCCATGAGCTTATTGTATCTTAGTAGACACAGATTCCGCGTGACCTAAATTTTTGTACTCTTATTTGACACATTTATTTTATTGTACAAAGTGCTTCTCTGAGCTTAAGCTAGACGTCATTTGTTATCTTACTTGACACAGATTTCGTGTGCCCTGACCTTATTTCATAATACTTGACACAGATTTCTTCTGCCCTGACCTTATTCTGAACCTGCTTGCTATCTTTCTTAACACAGATTTTGTGTGCCCTGACTTCATTTTATCTTACTATTCACAGATTTCCTCTGCCCTGACCTTATTTTATCTTACTATACACATATTTCCTCTGCCCTGACCTTATTTTATCTTACTTGACACATATTACCTCTGCCCTGACCTAATTTTATCTTACTTGACACAGATTTCCTCTGCCCTGACCTTATTTTATCTTGCTACACACAGATTTCCTCTGCCCTGACCTTATTTTATCTTACTATACACAGATGTCCTCTGCCCTGACCTTATTTTATCCTACTTTACACAGATTTCCTCTGCCCTGACCTTATTTTATCCTACTTTACACAGATCTCCTCTGCCCTGACCTTATTTTATCTTACTTGACACAGATTTCCTCTGCCCTGACCTTATTTTATCTTACTTGACACAGATTACCTCTGCCCTGGCCTTATTTTTTATCTCACTTGACACAGATTTCCTCTGCCCTGACCATATTATATCTTACTTGACACAGATTTCCTCTGCCCTGACCTCAAACTGGACCTAATCCTCCTGACCGCAGCTGACAACTCCACCATGTTTGACATCTCGATGAACCTGCTGCTTCTCCTCACTGAGAGGTTTATCATTGACCTTGACGTGGTCAGAGTGTCCTTCATAACACAGGATCACGTTGAGTATGACCTTGATGACCTTTCTAGTGCACAGGAGGTCAAGGACGCCGGAAGTGGGATGAATTACAGCCAGGCGACGAATAGCAGACGTCCTCTTGTTATTGAAGTGGCCTATGTAAGTATCACTCTATATAATCCTTTCAGTGCGCCGGGCACCGACTTTATATGTCAGAATATAACGTCTGTAGACGTCAGATTCTGACGTAGAACAACTATATATGTCAGAATCTGACGTCTGTATACGTCATACTCTGACATAGAACGACTTTATACGTCAGACGTCTACAGTCCCCGCGCTGAAAGAAATACATATTTATAATGGCCATAGACCCATAACACTGCACAAAATGTGATATGGGCTGATACATACATACATACGTCGCATAGTCAAAACTACTGCACAGAGTGGGATATTTATAAATTATGTTGAGCCGACATTCTACACGTCGTGTTGTGTGTGGACACACATGATGTACGCCTGTGGCTTGATGGACGTAGCCAATCAAGATTGTATTCTGAGATGGATGACTGCTCCTGATACAAAATCCCCACGGGGCGATATGCGTGTACACCTATTCTTACTAATGTATGTAATTTTTGTTCTCTAAATCTTCAGCCGGGAAAAAAAGCATGTATCTGGTACAATGCACACCTTGGTATGAGTCTATATGCATACGGCAACGTTGGGAAAGCGAGATGGGTTCATCTCAGCACAAGTCACCACCACATCAAGTCCGAGCATTTGGGCAGGGACTTTACGTAGTGTGAGAATCCCGGTGAGATGATCATGAACTGTTCATGAACATTCATGAATAGTATCATGAATGTTCGTGAACAAAAAACTATGAACGTTCATGAACCGGTTCATGAGTATTCTTGAACAACAAATGAGACTTTCATGAAAGTTCATGAGTTCATGAACTTATTTTGTTCATGAACTCTCACTTTGTTCATGAACATGGGTTGTTCATGAACGGTCATGAACTCAGATAATTCGTGAACCAAGGCTAGTTCATGAACGACTATGGACTTAACAAATTCATGAACCAGATAGTTAATGAACATTAATGAACGTTCATTAAATGGGTTCATGAACTTTTTATGAATATTCTTGAACAACAAATGAGACATTCAGGAAATTCATGAATTGTCAACCTAGTTCATGAACGGCCATAAACAAATTATTCATGAACCAGATAGTTCATGAACATTCATGAACGTTCATTAAATGTGTTCATGAACTATTCATGAATGTTCTTGATCAACACATGAGACATTCATGAACTGTCAACCTGAATTTCCGAACCTAATGTTCATGAAATTGAGGTTGTTCAAGAACGACCAGGAACTCAGGTGGTTCAATACTGAAACAGATAAGCCAGCAACACTTAAACTGAGCTCATGATTTTCACAAAGTAAGTTCGTGTTGATGTTCATGAATGTTCACGGATTGTTCATGAAGATTCATTAACTTTCCAGTCTAAGTTTTTTGACATGTAAAATACTAATTATATTTTTCTGAGGTTACTTCTTATATAAACACAGCAAGCTAATTAAGCTTCATTTTGTAATTAAAAAAAGAGATCTCCCCCCTTACATCATTACACAGAACTGAACAGAAAACTGAGAAACTAATTATTTCAAAATATTATATATTTTATGGTTGATAATATAACTCAGATTGTCTCAATTTGCTAATTAATTAGTTAATTAGCCATTGCGTAGCTGACACCATACTCACCAGGGTAATTCACCACAGTTCATGAACTTTCATGAACAAACCAGGAACTGAATTGAGATTTCAAGTTCATAAGAATTCATCACAGTTCATGAAATTGTCCCTCGAGAACTTTCATGAACTAGCCATGAACCGAATTAAAACTTTTCAAGTTCATAATAATTCATCAAAGCTCATGAACTTTAACGAACAATCATGAACTAAATAATAAGACTAATCAAGTTCATAACAATTCATCACAGTTCATGAAACAGTCCCTCATGAACTTTCATGAGCCAGCCATGAACCGAATTAAGATTTAATATCAAGTTCATAATAATTCATGAAAGTTCATGAACTTTAACGAACAAACATGAGCTAAATAATAAGACTTAACAAGTTTATAACAATTCACCACAGTTCATGAAACATTCCTTAATGAACTTTCATGAACTAGCCATGAACCGAATTTAAGGCTTATCAAGTTCATAATAATTCATCAAAGTTCATGAAACTCTTTCGTGAACTTTCATGAACAAGATATGAACTGAATTGATCCTATCAATTTCATAAAAATTCATGACTGTTCATGAAACTCTCTATATGAACTTTATGAACTAAATCATGAACACCATTAGTTCATCAAGTGTTCATCAATATTCATGATTTGTCATGAACTGTTTTTGAAGAACAGTTCACGAACACAGTTCATAAACTGGCTTGATGTACCATTGATGAATGTTCATGGATGTTCATGAACATTCATCAACGTTCATCACTTGATGAACTACATCTCACCGGGGGTGGGCTGACCTCATCATACGTCTCGTAGTAAAAGCCAACAACACGAGTGCTAGAATAGGGCTGATACGACGTGTCATATTAAAAATCACGGCATTGTGAATTTTTTTTTATTTGTTGTTGAAATATGTATTTATTGTTTCAGGGTAGTATTACCGTATTACCGTACACACCTTGATCGTCCATCAGACTGTTATTTGTGGTTTTAGGGTAGCAGTGACCGTATTGATGTACCTACCTTGGTCGTCCATCAGACTGTTATTTGTTGTTTTAGGGTAGCAGTGACCGTATTGATGTAGCCACCTTGGTAGTCCATAAGACTGTTATTTGTGGTTTCAGGGTAGCAGTGACCGTATTGATGTACCCACCTTGGTAGTCCAGGTTGGCGGGGCGGCCAAAGACTACCAGACGGTCGGGCTGTCAACCTTCACGGTCACCTTGACTGACGGGGATGCCCCTGAGAGGTCAGGCAGCTTGTTCGAGGCCCCCGTCGGTAACCTAGAAGACTCGGTGACGATGTTGACACAAGCCATCTGTAAACAGTGCTTCTATGGTGAGATTTCTCTAGTTTGACCCCCAGTTTAACCCCCAGGGCAAGTGGGCTGCCTGGGCCTTCGGACAATATATCGATCGCTCAACACCCTGCCATTTGATTTCTCCAGTTGCTTTTTGCTTAGATCAGTGTACCCGTCTGTAAAAAACGCAAGTACCGACCCAGGCAGTGTTTCTTATTGTTTTTAGATATCATGTAGCATTGTAGGTAGCCTGATCTTTCAATAAATATCAAGATAACTTAATTTGTATAAAACTCTGGCTCTAGAGTCCAGTGTATAATAGTAGGTAGTCTCGCCTATACGTCACCTTCACGTTACATTACCTTATAGCCTATATCATTACATGGGCTCCTACTTTAATTCATAATAATTTCTGCTGGGTCGCTAGGCATGCCTATTCTTATTAAAAAGGATTCGTCACTACACATGCTCCATACTCATGAATGTTTTATTATTATTTTTCAGGGTGTGACTTTTCCGTGGATGTCAGTACATCCGGGCAGTTTGACATCCCGGCATCCACCTGGAATGCTCGCTGGCTGAGCACCCCGCCTAGCGACCACAGCGGCAACTGTTCAGCTCAGGGCCTATTACACCTGACGCCGCCACTAGGTGCCACTGGTGTCAACATTGCTTTCAGTCTGAGTGCCGATGCCGACAATGTCACCTTACATGTAGCGGACTCGCCACATGGCGGTGAGAATTATTATACTGTAGTTTCTGGTAATTTTCGCGTGTTTAGATTTTCGCGAATTTGTGATTTTGGGACTATTCGTGAAGTCTAGAATTCGCAAATTATCAATTTCGATGATAGTAGCGCTATTATAATAATAATTTTCGCGTGTTTTCTAAATTCGCGGATTTGTCCCCCCTCGTTAAATTCGCGAAAATTAAAACCTCGCGAATATTACCAGATCTACAGGAATACATGTAGATTTAGCCCTTGTCAGGCTACGCCCGTATTAATATTGTTTAGCCCTAGTCCTGCTAGTATATCGACTCATTGGAGCTAGAAGATGCTAATCTGCCACTTTGCAAAGTGGCAGTTTAGCACCTTCTAATTCCAACGGGACGATATATATGGTTTTAAACATGTTTTCGATCAATTGAAATATTACTAAATTTGATTAAATAGTTTTTTATAGATGCTTATTTAATCCAATAATTTATTATTGTAAATGTTTATTTTTCAAAAATATAAACATTTTTCATCATTTGAAGCTGCGAATTGCGTTAGCAATTCCCAGCTTCATATAATTAAAAATATAATAAAAACAATTCAGCAGGACAGGGGTTATATATGAAATATTTCAAATGATTGAATATAAATGGTGATACATTGAAGCATTATGTATCATACATTATAATAATAATATACTACAAATAATATTTATTAGGATAAAGAGTGATCCATTGATATTTCACTCATCTGCCATGTGGCCCTCTGAAAAAAATCATATATACACAATTTAAATCTGTGAGATATACATTTATACACTGTTCTCCATTTTTTTACCCATTTACAGCTGTTTCTCTTAAAGGGACTGGTTCAGGCTAAAATCATCAACAAATCGGTGATTTTATTTTAGGTTATTATTATGACCATATGATGTAAACATGTCCATAAACTAGAATTGCTAAAGTTTTTAAATTTTTGTGCTGCGCATTCTCCAGTTAGGCTAGATATAGAGACGAAATCCCCGTATTTCTTATTTTTGACATGGTTGTCCAAAATAAGAAATCAGGAATTTCGTCTCTATATCTAGACTAACTGGTAAATGGGCAGCACAAAAATTAAAAACAACTTTTGCAAAATCAAATATGTACAGTTTCCTGATCTTGAAGGGTAATCTAAAACGGGTTTATATTTTTAATAGAAATAGCGCGATGGCAGTTCACACTTTTGAGAAAATATCCATTTCGATAACGGGTTAAAGCGACACAATCAAGCCAAAAATCATCCAATAGCCAAAATTGTATTTTTGTTTCTTTATATGATCATGATATGTGAACATGTCCATGGACTAGAGTTTGTGGAAATCTTTTCAATATTGGGTTGCTGTGGCCCACTTTGGTGACATCGACCCAGTAACACTGCCTCAGTAAAGTGGGCCGAGGTCACTTAGACCACGGCCGAAGTCACCAAAGTGGGGCGAGGTAACACAAATGTGGGCAGAGGTCACCTGGTCAAAGATAGTCGTGGGCCGAGATCGGAAGTAGCCGTAAAGAATGAATCAATAAATGAGGTTTTATGCCACCTTTGTACACACAAACTTTGTAGGCTGAACTTGGCCGGGAAAACTACCAGAAAATGGTGACATGAATGAAATGACACATGGTCATAAATTCTCACCCGGCGGTCTGAGGCCGAGCATGCTACCTCTTGTTTACAGAGGCTCCCCACAATACTGAATCTTTACGAGTGAGCGGGGAAGAAACATTTTGTTTTATTTGAAACTTGAATGCCAGAGCGGGGCCCGAACTCGCGATCTCAGACTTCTCAAGCATGCAGCTTTAATCACTGCACCAGAGCCCCCGCCCTCCAACACAATGTGACTACTGAAATTTTTGTGGATGAGATGAACATATAGCCCGAGAGGGTTAATTTACCTTTTTACGGCCAAAAGGTCTGAACATTGTTTATATTGTAGAATTCCTTGCTGAATTTGAAAATGCATTTCTTAAGAAAATCCCAACGGAACTTTTTTCATAAATTGGTGTTGAAGAAGGGTACCCTCCCCCCCCCCTAAAATATACCTCTAAATGTCGATATATCAGAAATATTTTTTCTTATTTCTTCAACGTTAACTTATTTGAGAATTTCATTTCAGCAAATAACACGCAGCTATCGATTAAAAGTGTTGTTTATGCAAAACACAATATAATTTGACTAAGATCTGCCAGTTTAAAATTTAAAATGGCCGCCAATTTTTCAAGTATTAAGGTCTCATCACACAAATTAAATCTCGTACCTGATAAAAAAATCTTAGTTTTGCTCATAACAACCTTACTATTTCTCCTGACATAAGATACGACGATTGTTCCTTTTCTAGAATTTTATGGCGATTTGCAAAAACACATTTCCCCCAAAAATCGATTACAAACTTTTTTCCTGTTTAAAGATCAGATAGAAGAAAATACATGGACAATGCATATTAAAATGTTATTTTTTCCGAAATTGGATTTACATTATTTTGAAATCTTTAATCTAATTTTGTTTAACTTTTATTTTATTACTAAATATGTTTTTATTGAATAATTTTGTTCGATTATATTTACAAATTATATTTACTCAAGTCTGCCATCTCGAAATACAAAAACGGACGCCACTAATTTGGTTACTAAGGTCTCATCACACAAATTGTTTTCTCATATAGCTTTATTTACTTTTTGCTCGGTAAAAATTTCGGAGATTGTTTTTATTGTAAAAAATACAATGAATTTGAAAATCCACGTAGTCCTATATAAAATCGTATCCAAATTGTTGTCATCAAATAAGAGCGAAGTGGAGTATATATAAAGGCCTACATACATAAGAGAACGTGAATAGACGTTCTGTAAAATAATTTTATTTCGCCGGTGTGAATTTTCGCGCAAAACCGATTTTTGACCACTTCGCCGTTTTTTAAATTCACGCAAAATTAATTTTTGAAGTTCATTTTTTTAGCCTGATTGTTATCTTGTCGTAACGACTGTAATCAACCTCTCCGACTTGTGATCACTATGACGCAACGTTGTAAGTAAGCATAATAGTATGGTCACCAATTAACTGGAGGGGGGTTGACCGACCAAGCGGCTAATCCCATTGACTCACACGGCTTATTAACCTTATCAATCCAACAGATTATCATTTAATTAACAATTATCCTGCTGCTGATCTACTACATGTGTCGTTTATGTGACATAAGTCTATATATTTTTAGCTTTAATTATTTTTCAAAAACCTCATCGTATCTGTTTGATTGTGGGTATTTAATAATAATCAGTGCACATATTTGTGAACTGTTTGCAACTAGTGTCACTTAGCTCAACTCATTAGAATAACACATACCAATAAACACGTCAACAGCTCTCCTAGCATATGAATATCGCTTTACGTTGCTTTCTGCACAATCATGACAATATCGCGACAGAAGGAAGCCCGAAGCCGGGGCTATGCCCTACTCTTATTTCGAATGACTTCAAGGGTTCTTTATAGTGCACAGTACCATAGGCAGCACTGTACACTCCAGGCCTTTGAACAGTTTGGAGCACTGTATATGCACAGCCACGATGACAAATATCTGGCCCGACCGGGATTCGAACCTTGTACCTCCAGGTTACAAGCCCCAGTCGATACGAATGAGCCATCGGGGCCGGCAGCTCTCATAGCAACATTGAGTCTGTCCCTAGTGAACACAAGACGTTGATCCAGTGTTGGGGAAATGCTGGCCCACTGTCTTCGACGCTGGACCAGTATAACGCCAGCACTGGATCAATGTCTCGTGTTGATGGGTCAACGTTTTTAACCCTTGTCGTGCTGAATTGCTTCAATTGTATTTTTCGTCATTTGAAGCTGGAATTGCTAACGCAATTTCCAGCTTCAAATGACGAAAATTATTACTATTTATGAAAAATAGACGTGTCTAAAATTAAATTATTTGATCAACAAAACATTTATTAAAAACTATTTTATCAAAATAAAGTGATATTTGTATTGATCTTTGACATCCTTAACCCCGTATATATCCGGGCATAGCAGGACAAGGGTTAAACCCATAATAAAAATATAATTCCTAAGCTTTATTTTTTCTCAAGTTAGCGTGACAATCACACGATCAGATTACACGGTTGACTGCACAACCGCAGTCACACCCTTAAAAACCCACTCCTAAAGTTCACGAAATACTAATGTGGCGAACAATATTTGGCGGGAATATGACTTCGTGCTCACTCTCCTTGCGCAAAATTAACTCCACGACAAATAAAAGTAATTTACAATATTAGAAAAAAACTACGTTTTTGTAAATGAGATGCAATTTTATTTTTTGTGGTGATACCTCAACAGTTTAATAAATTGTGCCCATTTAAAATTTTAAAAAGATGGGGAATATTAGTGAAATGATATTGTTTTTTTTTGTATGAAAACAATTATTCGATAACTACAGGTTTGTTACTGAAAATTAGGTCTTAAATAAATTACTGGTAACAAACAAGTACAAATTTATTTCAAATGATATCAACATTTCTGAGATAGGGTACTTCACTTTGACCTCAATTTTAATAGCTCTGTTGGGATTTGGTTTAAGAAATTAATGAAATTACAGATTCAATCATCAAATTCTACATCAGAAGCAATCCTCGGACATCTTGACGCGAGACAAAATCTAGTCTAGTCGAAAAATAGGGTTCCAATGCACCCTTGGAAATATACCTCCAATTGGTGCATCTAGCTTGGCAATACCCGTAGAAAACGACTAGCTATGTCCACATGCCATTTTTATTGAATTTTGTGCCGCCATCATCGAAAAGTGTATATGTATTTATAACTCTGTCGATATCACAGATAACGACAAAATAAGGTTGTCTGCACACATGTTTTGAGGGTGAAAAAGACAATAAGAGTGATTTAACGTGTTTAAAAAAAGTTAATATGCAAATTGGCGCCAACACACAGAAAAAGATAGCCTATATTTATTTAGAGCTCGGTCACTATGTTTATTTGACTTCCAGTTAAAACATGCAAAAATGGTACAATATCATTATTATTAATTGATTATTTTTCTCAAACATGTTATTAATTTTGGTTGACAGGAACAGGTCGAGACGACGTCTACATGGCCTGTCAACCATTTTAGCGAATTAGTGAATTAAAATTATCTAATAAAATAATATAATAGTATAATATAAAACCAACTGGTCACTGGTTATAGGGTGTTGGCATACCTATCATGCAAGGTAACGTCATATCCAGTGTTTAAAATAGTTATGTTTTTGTGTGCATGTACACATGTTTAAAATAGCTATGTTTTTATATACATGTACACATGTTTAAAATAGCTATGTTTTTGTGTACATGTACACATGTTTTGTGTTTTGGTGTACATGTACATAGTATAGGTTGTAAAATTTGCGATATGTACACATAAAATAAAATAACAGACTATTGTCTGTCATTTGTTTCCCGCACCAAAACCAGAGATAAAATAGCTACACTGTGCTCAACACCATGTAGAAAAAAACCTAATTAAAACCTCTAAGCGTTTTAGATGTTTATTATATAAAATGACATACAACTAGGGTATGTGTAAAAGAAAAATAGTAAAAACCTATTGTAGTCTTAGTTTCAACATTTACACATAGGCCTACATACATCCCTAAATGAAGTAATACTATTAATCTATAATGCATCTGCTGACGTCAGCTCATATAGCCGACGCGCAAATAATGCAACCTAGATATATATATATATTCAATCACAGATAACGGCACAATAAGACTGCCTACACCTATGTTTTGAGAGTCAATGAAGACAGTAAAACCATTTTTGGAGTGATTTCGTGTGTAGCATAAAAAATAATAATATGCAAATTAGTGCCGCCATTACTGAAAAAAATTATTTCACTTCATATGTCGCCTTTGATAACTGAAGAAATTTCCACCCCTAGGTTCTGAGGGTCAGTAAACACAATTAAAACATCATAAAATTGATGTCATAATCTTGAAAAACACAAATTGTGTTTCCAACATTTTAGGAAATGACAGAAAACTATTTTTTAATAATTACCGTAAAGTTAGGTTAGAAGATGACACAAGATAGGCCTATCAGAGATTTGAGTATGTAGGCTCAGATCAGCCTTGATAGACTAATTGATCTGCCTTAGCTACACAAATTAAGTCTAGTTAAGCTTATCACAATATCTATTATTCGAAAATTGAGCAGCAAAAACACAGACCCCAACTTCTGTAAATGGTAATCAGTATCATGCCGGTGTTGTAGATGACCTCACATTAGAGCATCGTGTGGATGACGATTATCTACTACACAAGGGCGGCTCTGCATCCGCGCAAGTAAATGGTGATGAATATCCGATATCTGGAAATTTCACTGCCAGATTATTTCTAACAATAAAGCCAGGCCCAAAAGCGATGGTAAGTGTGACATGTACAATCAACACTTGATTAATTGAGTGCTTGATTGCTGGCTTGTTTGTTTGCTTTATTGCATGTTTTATTGCATGCTTGATGCTTGATTGCATGTTCGATTGATTGGCTCGATTACACGCTTGATCGCATGCTTGATTGCATGCTTGATTACACGCTTAATTGCATGCTTGATTGAATGTTTGATTACATGCTTGCTTACATGCTTGATTGCTTGCTTGATTGCTTGCTTGATTGCTTGCTTGATTGCTTGCTTGATTGCATGCTTTATTGCGTGCTTGATTGAGTTCTTCCATTGCATGCATGATTGTTTACTTGATTGTATGCTTGATTGCATGTCTGATTGCATGAGTGATTGCATGCTTGATTGCATGCTTGATTGTTTACTTGATTACGTGCTTGATTGCATGTTTGATGGCATGTTTCATGACATGCTTGATTGCATGCATGATTGCATGCGTGATTGCATGCTTGACTGCATGCTTGATTGCATGCTTGATTGCATGCTTGATTAATGCTGAATTGCATGCTTGATTACATGCGTGATTACATGCGTGATGCATGCTTGATTACATGCTTGATTGCATGCTTGATTAATGCTGAATTGAATGCTTGATTGCATGCTTGATTGCATGCGTGATTGCATGCTTGATTACATGCTTGATTGCATGCTTGATTGCATGCATGATTGCATGCTTGATTAATGCTGAATTGAATGCTTGATTGCATACGTGATTGCATGCTTGATTACATGCTTGATTGCTTGCTTGATTGCATGCTTGATTGCATGCGTGATTGCATGCGTGATTGCATGCTTGATTGATTGCTTGCTTGATGCATGCTTGATTGCATGCTTTATTACTTGCTAGATTACATGCTTGATTGTATGCTTGGTTGCATGATTGATCCATACTTGATTGCATGCTTGATTACATGCTTGATTACATGTTTGATTGCATGCTTGATTGCTGGCTAGATTACATGCTTGATTACATGCTTGATTGCATGTTTGATAGAGTGCTTGATTGCATGCGTAATTGTTCATTTAATTGCATGCTTGGTTACATGCTTGATTGCATGCTTGATTGTATGCGTGATTGCATGCTTCATTGCATGCTTGGTTATATGTTTGATTGCATTATTGATTGCATCCTTTATGCATGCTTGATGCATGCTTGGTTACATGCTTGATTGCATGCACGATTGCATGCACGATTGCATGCGTGATTGCATGTTTGATTGCATACTTGATTGCATGCTAGATTACATGCTTGATTACATGCTTGATTTCATGCTTGATTGCATGCTTGATTACATGCTTGATTGCATGTGTGATTGCATGCTTGATTTCATGCGTGATTGCATGCGTGATTGCATGTTTAATTGCATACTTGATTGCATGCTTGATTACATGCTTGATTACATGCTTGATTGCATGCG
The DNA here is from genome assembly GCA_964017125.1 of Flabesymbios commensalis. Lineage (NCBI taxonomy): Eukaryota > Metazoa > Annelida > Polychaeta > Terebellida > Flabelligeridae > Flabesymbios > Flabesymbios commensalis. The sequence goes on from OZ024907.1 coordinate 8,185,008, forward strand.
TGATTGCATGTTTGATTGCATACTTGATTGCATACTTGATTGCATGTTTGATTGCATACTTGATTGCATACTTGATTACATGCTTGATTACATGCTTGATTGCATGCTTGATTGCATACTTGATTACATGCTTGATTGCATGCTTGATTGCATGCGTGATTGCATGCGTGATTGCATGCTTGATTGCATGCTTGATTGCATGTTTGATTGCATGCTTGATGCATGCTTGATTGCATGCTTGATTACATTCTTGATTGCATGCCTGATTGCATGCTTGATTGCATGTTTGACTACATGCGTGATTGCATGCGTGATTGCATACTTGATTGCATACTTCATTGCATGCTTGATTACATGCTTGATTGCATGCTTGATTGCATGCTTGATTGCATGCTTGATTGCATGTTTGATTGCATGCTTTATGCATGCTTGATTGCATACTTGATTACATTCTTGATTGCATGCGTGATTGCATGATTGATTGTTTGCTTGATTTCTTTCTTGATTGCGTGCTTGATTGCATGCTTCGTTGAGTGCTTGCTTGATTGTTGCTTAATTGTTTGATTGTATGCTTGAATGCATGTTTGATTGCATGCTTGATGCATGCTTGATTGCATGTTTGATTGCATTCTTGATTACATACTTGATTGCATGCTTGATTGCATGTTTGATTACATGCTTGACTGCATGCTTGATAGCATGATTGATTGTTTGCTTGATTTCTTGCTTGATTGCGTGCTTGATTGCATTCTTCGTTGAGTGTTTGCTTGATTGTTTGCCTTATTGTTTGATTGTAAGCTTGATTGCATGCTTGCTTATTCTTTGCATGCTCGCTTGCTTGTTTGCTTGGTTACTTGCTTGATTACTTGATTGTTCATTGCGTGTTTAATTGGATGTTTGCTTCCCTTTTATCTTTCCATGCTTGATTGCATGCTTGATTACTTACTTGCTTGCTTGGTTGTATGCTTGCTTGTTTGATTGATTGAATGACTGATTGCTTGATTGCTTGACCTATTAACCTTGACTCTATTTCCAGGTGGAAAGCGACGTTCGTCTCTCTTTCTCTCCCATGTTCAGCATGAACCAAGAGGGGCTGTATGTAGGCCTTAACAGACTGGTAGGCGACAAGCTAAGCACAGGGGTAGGGCTGTGTGGTGTCTGTGTTACCTGGACATACCGAGGTAATGGAAAATACAACAATTACAATGAAATGTTATAGGATTTGGTTCTTAACCCTTTAACCCTTTAGGCCCTCACGATGCATTAAAGCATCATTTTACATCCCCGAAAACAGACTTAATTTTCTACAACCAAGGGTTTTAGAATGAATATTTCCATGAAACTGGTTTACCAATTCATGGCAATTTTCTTGACGTTTTAAACCACATCAAATCATCTTTATCCACTACAAGTCGGGAATTGCGACAGCAATTCGCGGCTTGTAGTGGATGAAGATGACAATGGTAAATTCAGGCTTGAAAGGGTTAAACCCGCACTATGCATCAAAGCAGCATTTTTGTTATCTCTGAAGAATCAGTTATTTCCCTTAAACCTAATGGAAGTGTATAATAATAAGAATATTTTGTTTTCATTTTCCACCCACTTCAAGTCGTCTTCATCCACTTTAGTCGTAATTCTCGGCTTGTAATGGATGAAGATGACAGCGGTAAATTCAGGCTTGAAAAGGTACCGGAAAGTGTTTGTCATAGTAATATACTAATTAATGCATTAATGGAAATCCGAGCTAAGCTGATTTAAATCAGCTGGGTTCAAGCCAGCTTAGCTTGGATTAACATCAACCCTTAAAGAGCTGATTTTTTTTATGAAAACCTTGAAGGCCAAAGATAAACGTCTTAGCCGGCTCTTTCTGATCCATTCGAATACCTATGTTATGGGTGTACGGCCATTATAAATATTTTAATTTTTACAGCGCGGGGATCGACTTTAGTCGTCAGAATCTGACGTCTGTAGACGTCAGATTTTGAAGACTAAAGTCTATCCCCGCGCTGTAAGGGTAATGTATTAATTTACTTTGACAAAAACTACCATTGCTTAAAATGAAATTAATAAATGAATGGTGCTATGGGCCACCTTTTAGACGCATATAGGCTAAACTGGCCCAGGAGAACCCCCGAAGGATTAATAGATAAATCAGATGACACTGCCCTCCATCAGTCAAGTTAAAAAAAATCAAAAAATTCGAGAAAATCTCGGAAATGGTTGGGTGTGTCAAGCCCCAACTCGAATTATTATTTTTTCGGAAATTTTCTGGGTTTTTTTGCGTTGTTTCCTTTTGTTGTACATTTTTCCAAACAAAATAAAAACATGGTTAGGTGGGGTGGGGGGGGGGGGGTCGGATGGGTGGGGTCTGCTCGTTTTGTGTTTTTCTCGGATGTTTAGATTTTACCCACGTCCACATATATTTAGCCTTTTTTACTGAAACACCAACATTTCAAAGTAAGTTTAAATGTGTTAGATTGGCCTATATCTTGATTGAAACTTTTACCCACGTAACCCTTGCAGCGCGGGGATCGACTTTAATCGTCAGAATCAGACGTCTGTAGACGTCAGATTCTGACGTCTAAAGTCGATCCCCACACTACAAGATTAAAAATATTTCTATTGGACGTAGAACCATAACATAAGTATTCACAGGAATCAGAAAGAGCTAACTAAGATATTTATGATGATTTATAATTAAAAAAATCCTTTGGTCTCCATGGTTTATACAAAAATATTTAAGCACTGTAAGCGTTAACATTCTTGTTAATAATCGAAACATTATTCCTAACAATTTAGAACTGATAATTGGCCATGGTCAAAGAACATGGTCAAAGCAAACTACATAGTAACACATCTATATTTGGCCTATGTTTTCTGAGCCCTGATATGTGTATGCGGGAAACTAACAGGTAATTAAAATCATAAATGTCTTATATGTTTTCAATAGAAGAATGTTGCGGTATTTCATAACATATATATTTGTTATTACAGTTAAGTCAGCGTTAGAGATTGACGTGTGCGGTCAACAAAGCCAGGCGGCTTCGTCTGGCAGTGAGTGGATCACTCCATTTGAGCACAATGGGGACAACACGTGTGCGTCCCGTGGAGTGGTCAAGATGACCTACCCAGGCGTCACCTCTATCATGATCCTGATGACCTTGTCACAACCTACTGACTTCATTGCCTTCCATTTGGCGGATTCCGCGCTTGCCGATGGATTTGGTAAATATGAATGAATGTTATCTTGTAGCGCAAATAATATTTTATTTATTTTTGAATACATAAAATCTTTGTAGTCAGATTGATATTGGAGGAGTGCAGCTGCTACTTTTCTGCACATTATGGCATTATTGTGAGAGAAAATCCGGAGTCAGGACTATACCCTACCCTTATTATTACACTGCCGGCCTTCAGGCACTGCTACTCTGCATGTTAAATTTAGCAGATGGCTGACGTATTATGTTTCCTACTCTTAATTTCAACGTATTATAGTAAGATTGTCTTGCTGAACGTCCTGTGATGTCATAGAGGGGGAGGGGTGGGTGCACGCATGCACCTGTGTGGCAAGCTGTCTGCCCTTTGAGACGCACATAGTATCTGTGTTTTTCTGGGACAATACACAGTGCTATGTGTACCTTATTATATGCATTCAATGGTTTTTTATAGTATTGCATAGTACCATAGAACACACCACACAGACTAGGCATTTAAACAGTTTGATGCTTTGCATATGTTCAGCCTCGAGGACAAACCTCTGACCCGCTGAATAATATTTTTTTCTATGAAAACAAGCCAATGCAGTTTGTGTATATCGGATAACTCAGAAATGGCACCCTTAAAGAGCTATATTAGCCGTTTATTTTTTCCCTGTTGAAAGTGAGATACTTACATACATGTAAAATTTAAATTAAAATGTGTGTATATCTACAATATCTACTGCTAATACGACCTGCTATTTCGACCTGCTAATTTGACCTGCTAATTTGACCTCCAAATGTTCTTATTTTAAGGTCAAATAAAAAGGTTAACAGCGTTAATAGACACGACTAGCACTCTATAGGTTAACACCATAGTTCACAGGGCCTTCTGTTTCAAACGCAGCTTTTGTGCTATGATAGATCCGATATGAAATACTTTACAACCCAATATACATTACATTATTAACTCCTCATCTTTCATACCTATTTTTTATGTTTAATTTAAAACAACTAATACTTGAAAAAAAGAACAGCTTGCTGTTGATAATTTTGCTAATTGTTATATAATAGATCCGATATGAAATGCTTTACCACCCAATATACATTACATAAATAACAGTTTGCTGTTGCTAATTTTTAATGTTTGTGTTGTAATTGCTATTTATCATGCTTAAACAGGACTCATGGAAATAGAAACGTGTTAATATCTTTGTTTGGGAAATACTCCAAGGATCATGTTTAGTTTATCTCCCAGCTGTACATTTTACTGTTCATAATTTTTATGGTATAGTTTAAAAAATACTTATGTAACTTGTCGTTATATCATCACGTTATTTCATAGTTATCAAATTGCTCTCACTATTGTATCCAGTACACTGAGCTGAATTGTGATTTATTTACCGCTTACAGAGCGGGGATCGACATTAGACGTCAGAATAAACCTCTTTGGTGTCTATGTTTTTTACAAAAATATTCAGCTTCAAGGGTTAATTGTGATGCATACTCCAGACCTTTGAACAGTTTGGATGAGCCATCGGGGCCGGTCAGCACACTGAATAAACTGAATTGAATTGCGATTTATTTAATTGTGATTTTTCTTTGCCATGCAGGTGGCAGCTCTGTGAACAACACACCAGGCAGTGACGCGGAGCTGCACAACGTGTATGACGTCATCCTGGGATATAAGAACAGCCTATCAGCGCGTGCAGACGAGGTGATGGAGGCTTCACAGATGGCCAATCACCGCAGGGTTAACATACAGATCAGCCGGAAGAGGATCAGGGTGGAAAATCAAGTAGTACCACCAGCACTCGCTAGGGCTGGAAGGTGAGTGGAGCCCTCTTTGGTTTTATGCTTTACATATCTTCTCACACTCGCCGCGGTGATTTTCACTATGAGAAGTATTTCGGTATCAGCCCATATCGCACATCTATAGTTAAACTGCAATTTATGGCAGTCATATGTGACTTGATTGTGTGAGAAAATACAAACTTTGTTATTTTTTGTGCGATATGGGGAAAAACAGCACTCGTCCAATGAATAAAGTGTTCGCCTAAAGGCTCACACTTTATTCATTGGACGAGTGCTGTATTTTTCCATAGCGCACTCAAATGAACACCGTTCGCATATCATATCGCATCATAATGTAACAATAATATAATCTAGGAGAAGCTGTGCTATTTTAGTGGCTCGCTATCAATGTCTAATAGTCCACCATATTTAGCAGCAGCCCGAGGCGTAGGCGGATGGCTGTTGTTGACGATGGTGGGCTGTTACACATTGATGTCGAATCGCTAAAACAGTACAAAGCCAGACTTAGAGGTCTTGTAGAAAAAAATCAAAGAAAAAAAGTTGGTCAGGGGGGTGGGTTGGTGTAATCTGACCAACGCTTTTTTTTGTGATTTTTAGGATTTTTTCAAATTGAAAAGACCCCTTAGAATATGCACACTACTAGCATCACCACAAGAGGCTACTAGACCTGTTTGCACGTTGCATACACTAACAATTAGGCTGATAGAAAATTGCATCCACATAAAGTAACTATATTTTACTAGTAGTGCCCTTTTTAGTGATAAATCTAGCTTTGAAAAATCACAAACCGTCAACATGAAGGGGGTGCAGAAAACCACCCACTCACCAATACGAACTGTGTGCATTGCGACCTTTTTTCGGGACATAGCTGGGGTGGGGGCTGGAAACCACAAACATGATTTACCTCACGGTGTAATACGGCTGAAAGACCCTTAACCTTAAAGCGCTGAATTATTTCAGTATAAACCTTGGAGATCAGAGGATATTTTTGAAATGTCTTAGTTAGCTCTTTTCGCCTCATTTGAATACCTAAGTTATGAGTCTACGATCATTAGAAAATGTTTTACTCTCACAGAGCGCGGGGATCGATTTTAGATGTCACAATCTGACGTCTAGATTATGACGATTATGAAAAGTCAATCCCCGCGCTGTAGAGGTTAAAGAGCATGCTCTATGAATGCAGAAACTAGATAATGACACAATGCAAAACCTGATACGTGTGTACATACATGTATTATGAAGACACGTGCGGTCACAGTGCAAAACCTTGTAATTTATGTGTTCACGTTATTTATGTAGAAAGATTCAAGATTTTGCCTTTTGATTGTATAATGTGTCTATATAATATGTTGACACATATAAGATTTTACATTGTGACCATCGTTAGATATGTGGCAATTTTTTCTTTCACAATGCCTTTTTTTCAGGTTGTTTTCTTTGGATGCCGAGGGGATGTACCTGGGCATTAACAGAATGGTGGGCAGAGAGACGTTTATGGGATCTGGTCTCTGTTCAGCCACTATATCTCTGGACTATGGTCAGTAAAGGAAACATAGACAATCAATCAATCAATCAATCAATCAATCAATCGATCAATCAATGAATCAATGAATCAATCAATGAATCAATCAATCAATGAATCAATCAATCAATCAATCAATCAATCAATCAATCAATCAATCAATCAATCAATCAATCAATTAATCAATCAATCAATCAATCAATCAATCAATCAATCAATCAATCAATCAATCAATCAATCAATCAATCAATCAATCAATGAATGAATCAATCAATCAATCAATCAATCAATCAATCAATCAATCAATCAATCAATTAATTAATTAATTAATTAATTAATTAATTAATTAATTAATGCATTGTTAAACTTTTTAAACATGTGAATTTTTTTTTATCCTATGCAATTTTTTGTTTGATGTGGGATTAATTTATCTGTGATTAGCCTGTTTGGCAGATCATTCTGTTCTAGCTATGTAATTAACTCGTCCATGTACCAAATCATCTGTTTGCTTGATATATTTCAGAGTCATGTAGCTCTACAGTTAATTAACTACACCAGCTGCAAAATGTTCAACATCCCAGTCTAGCTTTGTAATAAACACGTTTATTACAAATCTGGATAACCCTGTCATTTATAAATTTAAATATTTTATAAATAATATATTTTTCAGAGCCATGTGACTTTTACGCTGACTTCTCTGAGCCCGGTTCCAGCGACATCCCTGGCAACTCGTCTGATTTCTACTGGCACCGTGACCCTGATCCCGCCCTGGGTAGCTGTGATGCTCATGGAGTGATCCAGATGACAGTACCCGGGCACGCGCTGGGTGTGCGGATCAAACTGCAGGTCGACGACAATAACAGGGGATACGTGTTTCACATCGCTGAGAACACCATAGCAGACGGCACCAGTATGTAGGATCAAATAATAATAATAATAATATGTGGTGTAGATCTGGTCATTTTCGCGTGTTTAGATTTTCAATTTTAGGACTTTTCACAAAGTTAAGAATTCGCGAATTTTCATTTTTGTTAAGTAGCGCTTTTGTAATAATATTTTTTGCGAGATTATTGAATATGCGAATTTGTCCTCCCCACTAAAATCAAAACCTCAAGGATATTACCAGATCTACAGTATGTACTGTAGATCTGGTAATATTCGCGAGGTTTTTATTTTCGTGAATTTTGCGAAAATTGTTATTATAATAGCGCTACTAAAGAAAAATGAATATTCACCACAAGTCCCAAAATAAAAAAAATCGCGAAAATTTAAACACGCGAACATTACCAGATCTACAGTATTAGACAAATGCTATACACCGAATATCAGACATAGGCCCCTATCTAAAATACACACTTATTAAAACCCTCTAACCCTGACAGCGCTGAAATATTTTGTTTATAAACCATGGATACCAAATGTGTTTTTCAATTTGAAATCATCCTAAATCATCTTCGTTAATCATAAAACATCTTCGTTAGCTGTTTCCGGTTCATTTATATACTATGTTATGGGTCTATGGCCATATCTGTGTCTGCCCTTCTCGCACTCATGTTGGCTTTCACTACGAGATGTATGTTGAGATCAGCCCATCTAGAACTCCCTCACTTTCGCTTCTTTGCTCAGTTAGATTTTCCCTTTTCAGATAGATATTCGTACGAGAAAATACATGTATACTGCATCGTTGGGTACGGCGAGCTGTGCTGATCTCAGCACTCGTCACCCCATCAAGCCCTCGGGCTTGATGGGGTGACGAGTGCTGAGATGAGCCCATCTCGCCTTCCCAACGATGCAGTATGCATATATTCTGTAGCGAGTAAAACCCTTCACATTTGTCTGAGGAGGTGGTCTTGATAATGTAGTTTGTGTGTTATAATAGGTCAGAGTTTCTCTGGGGAGTCAGAAGAAGTAGTCTTGCTAGGCGGACATCGTTTAATAGGCAGATCCAGCTACGGCACGGACAACACGCTACAGTTTGTCAAGGATAGATTCCTCACGCCGGACACTAAATACGTGGATATTGAAATCACCAGGTAGGTCTATAACATATAATCACAATAGGAATAATGAATGATTGAATGCATGAATAATTAATTACGTGAACGAATGAATGAGTTAATGAATGACTGAATGGATGAATAAGTGAACGAACAAATTGATGATAGAATGAATGAATGAATGAATGAATGAATGAATTAATGAATGAATGAATGAATAAATGAATGAATGAATGAATGAATGAATGAATGAATGGAAACGTTGATGAAACATAGAATGATTGAATGAATGAGTGAGTGCATTGATGGATGAATAAATGCATAAATAAATGAATAAGTGAATGAATCAATGGATGAATGAATGAGCGGACAAATTAATGATAGAATAAATAAATAAATAAATGAATGAATAAATGAATGAATGAATGAATGAATGAATGAATGAATGAATGAAAGAATGAATGAATGAATGAATGAATGAATGAATGAATGAATAAACGGGAAAATTGATGAACGAAAGAAAACGAGAATGAATGAATGAATGAATGGAAACGTTGATGAAACATAGAATGATTGAATGAATGAGTGAGTGCATTGATGGATGAATAAATGCATAAATAAATGAATAAGTGAATGAATCAATGGATGAATGAATGAGCGGACAAATTAATGATAGAATAAATAAATAAATAAATGAATGAACAAATGAATGAATGAATGAATGAATGAATGAAAGAATGAATGAATGAATGAATGAATGAATGAATAAAAGGGAAAATTGATGAACGAAAGAAAACGAGAATGAATGAATGAATGAATGAATGAATGAATGAATGAATGAAGGAATGAAGGAATGAATGAATAAATGAATCAATGCATGAATCAATGATTCAATGAATTAATGAATGAATGAATGAATGAGTGAGTGAGTGAGTGCGTGAGTGAGTGAGTGAGTAAGGGAGTGAGTGAGTGAGTGAGTGAGTGAGTGAGTGAGCGAGCGAGCGAGTGAGTGAGTGAGTGAGTGAGTGAGTGAGTGAGTGAGTGAGTGAGTAGTGAGTGAGTGAGTGAGTGAGTGAGTGAGTGAGTGAGTGAGTGAGTGAGTGAGTGAGTGAGTGAGTGAGTGAGTGAGTGAGTGAGTGAGTGAGTGAGTGAGTGAGTGAATAAATGAAAGAATGAATGAACGAATGAACAAACAAAAATGATGAAAGAATGAAAGAATAAAGGAACAAGCTTGCGGATAAATGAATGGATGACGGAATGAATGGATTATAGTTATCAATGATTGATTTCTCACTCTTGACACAGCATAATGATATCACCAAGTGAACATATACTATCACTATAATTATATTGTTGAACAACAATCATGTCTTCAGTCACCAGATCACATTTCACCATCACTACCTATATTGTCATTATAGACCAGGGCTGAATGCTATTTATGTTTGGTAAGGAGTATATAATACATTAGGAATAGGTGATTTTAACTGTTCACATCATGTTTACAGCCACAAGATCACACTTGACACCATCAGTATAGACCAGGGCTGAATGCTATTTATGTTTAGTAAGGGGTATATAATGTATTAATAGGAGGTGATTTTAACTGTTTACACTATATTTACAGCCACCAGATCACACTTGACACCAGTGCCACCTCTATAAACAGCATAGAGCAAGACTGAGTTTCATGTATGTTTGATAAAGAGGATATAATGTATTAGGAACAGATGATTTTAACTGCACACATCATATTTACAGCCACCAGATCACACTTGACACCAGTACCTCATCTATAAGCAGCATAGACCAGGACTCCTTCTCTGTAGAACCTGGCAGTACACTGTACTTCGCCTTTAATGGACTTATAGGCAGCACGAGTGGAGACCCGGGCAATGGTGTATGCTCAGTCTGCATATCATGGATAACAGGTCAGGTCAAAGGTCAAGCTGTGACATAGCGCTTATTGTAACCATTGTCTTGCTGAAGTGTTTGATTCTACCTGAAACTTGCTTGAAAATAAATGTATATACATTCTCAGCAGCATAAGGGTTGATTGGAAAAATCTGAAAGATTCGAATATTTTTTTTATATTACTAGCAAATAATAATATCTATCTCACTATTATAAAAATCTGGAACTTTGCATTAATTGACTTTTGGTCTGATATACGTTTTATTTAGAGAAGTAGAATTTTGCTCAATATGCTAAATAGCTTGAACAAATAGCTATTCTATATACATAAGAAATGATCACGTTCTTGCAGCTAGGCTATAGTTGTGAAGATGGGGTACTGGGATGATTGTAAGTATGTGTACTTTTTAACCCGCATGGGCCGCTTTTATAAATATTAGGGATGTTTTCCGTCTTTTTTATGCTGTATACCATGGTACTGAGGAATCTTCCAGACCGCAACAACCATTACAGCCTCCTGGTAATTATTATTAAGCAATAGCCAGCGGAGTAAGCTACCTGACTCATTACAACGATGAAATATTGTGTATAAACAATGGAGACCAACAGTTTTTTTTTGAAATCATCATAAATGTCCTGGTTAGCTCTTTCTGCTTCATTTGAATACTTATTTTAAAGGTCTACGGTCATTATAAATATGTTTATTGTTAGTGTGGGGACCGTCTTTATACCTCAGAATATGACGTCTACAGACGTCAGATTCTGACATATAAAGACGGTCCCCATGCCGTGAGGGTTACGCAAATCTCGCTGTTACTACAACAAGGGCTCTAATCTGGCCTGACAATACAGAGTTTGCCATCTGGTCTAACGATCTGATTAATGAAGTTACCCATCAGCTTCATTCACTGGGTTAGCAGAGCGGTTAGAAAGGCGCGATGTATATTAGTTCATGTTTTCTTTCAAAGAAAGCTATTCTTTCTAGACCCCTTAATTTTTCACCTTTATTTGCTATGGATGGTTTTGCTATTTTAAAGCATTTAGTTTCAATAATTGCTGATTTTTCACCTTTATATGTTATTGATGGTTTTGCAATTTCAAAGCATTTATTTTAATAATTCTTGCGATTGGCTGCATTTTATTTTCCGCTTTAGGCCTACCTGAGGGGTCTTGTGAAGTTGAAAAAAATATAAAAAAATCCAAGAAAAAGTGGGTGGGTGGGTGGGTGTTTGGTGTTTTCGTGCATGTTTCCAGGGGAAAAAAATGTATATAAGGGTGGGTGTGTGGGGTCTGGGCAATCCATTTTTTCGTCGGATTTTTAAATTTCTTTAACTTGACAAGACCCCCAATTCTGACATGTATTGTTTCAGAACCCACGTGTGACTTTCTGATGAAGCTTCATCCAGTCGGTTACTTTGTGATTCCGCAGACGGATAAGATCATGTCAGAACACTGGGTGACCCCTGTCACCAACATACAGCCAATACAAGTAAGAATTGTGAACGGCACTGAAACGATTAATTGTGTCAATGAAACATCATAAATGTCTCAGTTAGATCTTTTCGATTCATTTGAATACCTATGTTATGGGTCTGTGACCATTTGGGACCGTGTTTAGACGTCAAAATCTGACGTCTACAGACGTCAAATTCTGACCTCCAAACACGGTCCCAGCACTGACAGGGCTATTATGTCAATTAGGCATCTGTTTTCTATCAGTTGTTTTTGCTGATTATAGGAGTGTCAATCTCAGGGTGTTCTCCGCCTGACGCCACCAGATGGGGCGGCCTGTCTCGTCCTCATGCTTTACGTCAATCAATCAACTAACACGTCATTCCACCTCGCTGACGCGATGACTAACACAGCTGACGCAAGTAAGTGACCCTTTAACCTTTATGCCCTTAATATTTGTGTGCAAGCCGTGAAGATTAAAGGTTTTTACAATATTAAATCATGATAAATGTCTTAGTCAGCTCTGTCCGCAACATTTGAATACCTGTGCACATGACTGTATGGTAGTTATTCATGTGTGACTTGATTGTGTGAGAAAATACAAACGCTGCTCATGTTTTATGCAATATATGAAATACAGCTCATGTTCAATGAAAAAAATGTTCGCCGACAGGATCACAACAAATTCATTGAACGATTGTTGTATTTCCCTATATCGCACTCAAATAAACACCGTTTGCATATTTTTTTTAATTCTTCCAGTGTAGGGGCCTTCTTTATACGTCAAAATCTAATTTATGAAGACGTTCTCGCACTGAAGATTTACCCCTTTACCGCCAAATTATTCAATCTGAATTTTCACCCACTTGAAGTTGTGTCTCGCTGACGCGATCCACAACTTCAAGTGAGTGAAAATTATTCAGATTCGACAAAATGGAGGTCAACTGTTTTCAAATATTGCTGATTGATGTCACAATTTATCTTTAACATGTTTAAAAGGTGGTACTTAATGTGCTAATAAAAAATAAAAACCCGAATATATGCGACACCGGCGGTTAAAGGGTTAAACAGTGGCAGATTAAATTAATTCAACGCTCCTCCACCCAACAATTTACAATAATTTTCATACATCTTCTAAGCATTTCTCTTGATTTTATAAAATATCTAAGTTTAATTTCTCAAAGAGACCCTTTTTGTGATAGATTAGATTATTTTTGAGTCAAGAAACTTTATTCAAAATATGACATGTGATGGTTTTACTTCCCTGATTTTATCATTAACATACATAACATTGTGTATCTGTATGACCCTTATGACCTTGTATGCCCTTGTATGACATAGTAAGACATTTGAGGCTTTGTATGGCATTGTATGGCCTTGTATGACATTGTATGACCTTGCATGACCTTTTATGACCTCCATGGCTTTGTATGACATTGTATGGCCTTGTATGACATTGAATGACAGTGTATGACATTGTTTGACTTTGTATGGATTTGTATGACCTTGTATGACATTGTATGACCTTGTTTTGACTTTTAAAATCTTTTATAACATTGTGTATCCTTGCATGACCTTGCATGACTTTGTATGACCTTGTATGACCTTGTATGACCTTGTGTTACAGCTGGTGATGACGGTAGCACCACGCATGACAGTGAGATGTACGCCGCGTCTAAAGACCTTGACCTCATCTCTAACACCGCCACAGGAGTGACGCCCCTAGCCACGATATCCAACTTCCTGCCAGACGCGGGCTGGGTGAAGATCAACATCCGGCAGGCATACGTGTCTGTCCTCGTTCTGAGCGGTACAGGGGTCACTCTAGGTCAATCACCCACCATTTACAAACACAAAGGACTGTTTGACTTTAAGTCACCACTCTACTTGGGTGTGAATAGAGCTGTACATGACGTCAAAGGGTCAGGGGTGAGCACGGGGTCAGGTCTGTGTGAGGTCTGTGTGCAATGGCTCACTGACTGATAAATCTCCCTCCACATATATTTACTGATATTACTCATATTTGTTAAATTTAAAACCAAAAAATTGAAAATCCTAATGTTTAAATATTCATTGAAAACAGTGATTTTTAACGACTTTATTCGTTGTTTAAGGGTAAACATCAACACGTGACGACGTCTCTACCAATCAGAAAGCTTAAAATTGCCTCACGTTTTCAGATTTGAGACTTAAATTGCATGGTGAAATCGGTCCCTGGTAAGACATATGTTAATACATATTTCATTTAGATGTTGACGATGCTACATCACCCATCACAGATGACATGAACATAGCGCTGACCTAACAAATAATGACCTTCAGCGCTGACCTTACAAATAAATAACCTTTAGCGCTGACCTTACAAATAATTACCTTCAGCGCTGACCCCATTACAAATAATGAACATCATATCTGACCTCCATATAATGACTTTCAGTGTTGACCTTCATGTACTGATCTGCGGTATTGACCTTCAGATAATGACCCTGAGACTTGACCTTCAGATAATAACCTTCGGACATTGGTAACTGTACATAGTAGTGTAGATTGTAGGCTACGCTTTGCTGACAGGCGAATCTTTAAGCAACAATTTAAAAAAATATAATATTGGTTTGCTCCATTCTTCTATTTAATTTTACTTGTCTCTGTTACACGTCGCATATTGTTTTAATATCTAAGCCTTGTCGTGGTCAAATGTTTGTTTAAATAATTTTTAATTAATTTCAAGCAAGCTTAAAATGACGAAAATATTATTTTGCCGAAAAAATAGCCCAGATCTAACAAAATATATTAACCAAATACAGTCTAAGAGCTTGACATCGCATATACTGTAGATCTGGTAATTTCCCCGTGTTTAAATTTTCACGAATTTCTGATATGGGGACTTTTCACAAAGTTTAGAGTTCGCAAATTTACATGTTTCTTTAGTAGCGCTATTATAAAAATATTAATTTTCGCGGGATTCTTAGATTACGAATTTATCCTACTTGCGAAATTTGTAAAAATACCTTTAACGACTGTATTTTTTTTGCGGCAGCGTCGCAGACGGTCGGTCGACATTAAAACGACATTAGTGCGATGTGGTGTGTTTACTTGAACCAAGAAAACTATTGAGAGTGCAAATCACGACATCTTAATATCAGTAGCAATTAATAAAATCAGTAAAATAATAACATATCTGCTCGAGTTCATCAATTGCGTTAATTAGTGTCAAATGTGCAAAATAAATTGATGTGAGGATGATACCTGTAAATCATTTTTTTTAGGTCACCTTAAATTGGGTCTCGCTATCGCGACACACAATTTCAAGTGACTAAAATCACTGATTAGAAAATCTCTGTTACAGAAATGCGCCGCCTGTCTTGTTGTAATCGCTGCTTTATGCTTAATAAATTATACTGTATTGCAAACTGAGCATGTGTTACTGTCGTTGATAAATGTTAAAGGGAACAACAACTGGCTGCCATGGAAACAAGTCTGTAGTGTGTTAACAATGACAACGCTGAAATATTTGTGTATGAACTTTGGAGACCAAAGGTTTTTCTTACAATTTGAAATCTTCATAAATGCTCTTTCCGCTTCATTTGAATACCTATGTTATTGGTCTGTACGGCCATTATATTTTTTTCAATTTATTTTAGCATCGACTGTGGACTTCAGATTCTGACGTCTACAGTCGATCCCCGCCTGAAAGAATTACAATTTGTATAATGGCCATTATATATGTATCCAAATGGAGAGGAAGGAGCTAGCTAAGACATTTATGTTGATTTCAAATTGAAAAACCCCTTCGGTTTCCATGGTTTATACAAAAATATTTCAGGGCTTTAAGGGTTGATTTACGTTGTTGGGAACTCAGAGGGGAAAGGGTTGATTGAATAGTGATCAGTTACTGTTCGTCTTTTCAATAGCCATCAGTAAATGTTTCCACCATCTACGGCTCTAAATTGTATTTGTCAGTGTTGGTTTAATGTTCGCCCAGCTAACATTAAAGCATCTTGCCGTATAGGGTCTGACACTCAGACTACTGGTCTGACGTTGACAACAGGTGTGTGGGAAAACTGTATGAGGGGTGCGAGCAACATGAATATTCATTATGACGTCACCGGTTTACTTTTTGCAGTGTGGAAGGTCACACTCAGGTCAACTTGTCTGGGTTGTCTGAGTTGGCCAGGGAGGAGTCGGGTTGTATACTCATAGCACATATGCGTGATATCCAGGAGTCTGCCGATAGCAGACAACTGGATAGATGATGATTACATTAAAGTAGCATTGTTTTAACTATTTCTTCACTGGGCTGTTGGTCTTCAGACACATGCATACGTTTGCCCACGTCAAAATTCTGATGTCTAAAGTCGGTCCCCGTGCCGAAAGTGTTAAAGCGAAACCTAACCATCGTAATAATTATAATAATGTATTATTATTATTAATATTATTATTAACGATTTTAATAATGCGCCATTCCTAAATAGCCCGTGGTGCTGTACAATATTAAACACAATTAAATACCATGATAAGAGATTATTTGTAGAATTATTAGTGAAAACACTATTTTTTAGTTAGGTGAACAGTGTAGAATGGAAAAAGTGAAAGTATAATATAGCGGTGAACATGATAAAAAGAACTTTAATCTGAATTATTGAAAACAGCTTTAACGCTGTTTAAAAATATTGAACGAATTGTCATTTCTTTAAATATCTGGCAAGTTAGTCCACACATGTATATTAGCACATGTATTCTGCAATGGGCATTTAGACCTTTGGGGGACCGACTTTAGACGTCTGAATCGGACAAATTAGAATATTTCTAATGGTCGTGGACCCATAGCATAGGTATTCAAATGAAGCGGGTGAAGATTTTAAATGAAAAGAACTTTTGGAATCTTGGTTTGTACAAACAAATTCATCGTTATAAGGGTTAGCCCCCTTAAAGCGCTGAAATATTTTTGTATAAGCCATGGATAGCAAATATTTTTTCAAATTGAAACCAGCACAAATATTTTAGTTAGCTCTTTCCGCTTAATTTGAATACCTCTGTTATGGGTCCACGGCCATTATAATGTTTCTTTTTTTTTCAGTGTGGTGATCGACTTTAGTCGTCAGAATCTGACGTCTACAGACGTCAGATTCTGACGACTAATGTCAATCCCCGCACTATACACTCCTCACACCCCGCCAAATTATTCAATTTGAATTTTCACCCACTTGAATTTGTGTCTCGCTGACGCGATCCACAACTTCAAGTGAGTGAAAATTATTCAGATTTGGCAAAATGGAGGTCAACTGTTTTCAAATATTGATGATTGATGTCACATTTGATCTTTTTCACATTTTTAAAAGGTGGTACTTAATATGCTAATAAAAAATAAAAACCCGAATATATGCGACACCGGCGGTTAAAGGGTTAAACCATCGCACTGAACATTCCACTAGGAAACACAGTGATTTCATCCCCGCGGTAGAAATCAATGTGCCAACATTTATTCTCGCCTCACGTTTTGCCTGAAAGCCAGACCTTATAAACTATAGGGAATCGATCCGTGAATCGATCGCGTTTTTCATTCGTGACGTGTCCGGAGGCCCTTAGGGTAGTGGTTAGCACCGCTGACTTTTACGCTAAAGTTCGGGGCTCGGTTCCTGGTCTCGGCGGTTTGAAAGAAACAAAAATGTTTCTTCCCCATCCACGTGTAAAACTCAGTATTGTGGGGAGCCTCCGTGACCGAGAGGTAGCGTGCTCCGACTCAAACCGCCAGGGCTCGAATTTCTCATGTGTCTGGAGGACAGTGTCATCTCATTGATCTCACCATCATCAGGATGCTCTCCTGGCCTAGTTTAGCCTATATGTGCACAGAGGTGGCATAAAGCCCGATTCACTTCATTCTCCCGCCTCACGTTTTGCCTGAAAGCCAGACCTTATAAACTATAGGGAATCAATCCGTGAAGCGATCGCGTTTTTCATTCGTGACGTTTGTCAATTATTCGCGATCGATTTTTACCATTCAGCACCGTCTGGGACTAGAAAACATATTCCCGTCGGGTAAAATAGGCGAATAGTGTGTGATACATCACTCGTACAAAGAATAAGATGCGAGCCTTTTGGCGAAAACTCCCTGAACAATAAGAGCAGCACAAACGTTTTAGGATTTTTTCTTTCGCAGCACTGCCACAAACTGCTGAAAACAAAGGGTTTTTCCTAAAATACCATTATTGATCGTCACAACGATTTCAGCTGGATTAAAATGGATGACACACGCCTCTCTCAAAATATATTAACTGAATATTTTTACCTCATACCTACTTGCTTACTTATATATATATAACACTTTTGCTATGTGTATGTACCAAAATCACATATATGAATACATTATACCGATATATACTAGACAGCGAGTCAGTCAGAGACAACAAACCTCTGTTGAAAAAAATGGATCGTAATCCGGATCATCCCAAAATGTAATGGATTTATTTGGTCCTTGAATCGTGACACACCTCTCCTAATTTTTGTATGCGAATCCGTGCGATACGGATCGTAAATTCTATTCTATTGTTCCTTGGCCCGTGACACACTTCTGGTAAAAATTTTATTTCAATCCGTTCGTCACTTTTAAAGTTTTCCTACAGACAGAAAGAGACCGGCTAGCAAGATCTAAAACATAACCTCCCTGGATGATGTAACAATTGATCATGTATGCCTAAAATGCAAAATTACACAGAAATTCCTTCCTGCGTATTTTTCTCTGATTATAGTCAGATTCACATTAAATTCGTCAATCAAGGTGAATGAATTTCGCGGATTTCTCAGTCAATTCTCAACCAATTTTCATAAAATTTTACACACATTTTTTCCTTTCACGCGACAACCCCAATTCCGCTAAGTTTTTATAAGTACTTAAGGAGTTACACTATTTGACATGTTAAATAGACTAACTTTTAAACCATACAATATTTTAAAATACAATTTCCACGTGAATACGACCCTCTCTGCCTTTGCCGATGTCGTGTCAAAGTGATCCAGCAGCCATGGTATGTTGGATCAAATTCAATGTTGGTTTATTGTTGGCCCAACATTGTGTTTGCTGGGGTAACATCAACGGGCGGCTACAACATTAGCGCACCCAGATATGGTAAACTGGGCCCGAGGGCAAGTGCAGGAAAACTACACTAAAACTGCAAGCTCAGGTCTTACTTTAGGGTACATCTAGACAATTAACGCCGGCACATTATTCTTTTGACCGTTTGAGAGCCGCCGATAACAACCATATACAAACGGTGTCCATTTGAGTGCGATATGAGCAAACACAGCACACGTGCAATGAATACCAACATACTTCTCACAGTGAAAACCACATGGATAGAATAAACTTATTTACCATTTTAATTACCATTTAGAACATTGTAAGACAGCAAGATTTTTAAATATATGACTTTTGGAAATTATTTTACAATACCACAAACTTACAATGCAGATTCTGACGTCCGTATACGTCAGATTCTGACGTCTAATGTTGATCCCCGCACTGTAAGAGTAAAACGATTTATAATGGCCGTGGACACATAGCATAGGTATTCAAATGAAAGGGAAAGAGCTAAGACATTTATGATGATTTCAAATTAAAGTAAACCCTTTGGTCTCCATGTTTTATACTAAAGTATTTAAGCGCTTTAAGGGTTAAGCAACAAATTGGAATTTAATTTATTAGCTTGGCGACTACGGAAGTTTTGTTACTCATATTTACATACCATTGTAGAGTCGCAATAATGTGTTCTGATATAATAATGGTGAGTTCTTATATAGCGCACTTACAATACTCTGTGCACTTCACACATATCACCCCTGTTCACTGGACCTGCTCATTCATGTACCAATTCAACTATTTTTTTTGGAGCATACAGCACTTGCAGCCATTTCGGCGCTATGAACTAGCCGCACACATTGCCATCTCTGTCCTACCAGGTACTCATTTACACCTGAGTCAAGTGAAGCATGTGAGGGAGGAGTGCCTCGCCCAACGACACAACATCAAAAAATGATCACAATATTAAGAGGGGAGAAACATGAAATTTCTCTAAAAATCCTGCATCAAGCGGGATTCGAAACCGCACGGCAGGCAGTGACATTGGCAAAGCTCACTCCAATACACAATGCCATACCAAGAACTTTATATGAAGTTCTTGGCCATACTTATAGCTGACGAGGTCGCCAGTCACAGCTCGGCTGACCAGCTGAATATTGAAAAAAACACTAGAGGCACCAGTTCGATGTTTGCCGGCCGGCCCCTATGGCTCATTGGATCCGGTTGTGGCTCGAAACTAGGTTCGAATCCCGGCCGAGTCGGATGTTTGTCATTAGTATTGTGCATATAGAGCGCTTCAAACTGTTCAAAGGCCTGGTGTGTACAGCGGTTTCTATGGTACTATGTACTAAAAGAACCCTTGAAGTCTTTCGCTATGAGTAGGGCATGTCCCGACTTCGGGCTTCCTCATGTCGTGATTTTGTGCAGAAAGTGACGTAAAGCAATAACTCTCCATTCCCGGCTTAGAATGTAGTTTTTTTGACATCAGGTCAGTTCAGCTCTGGCTACATCGTAGCTGACCTGAGCTGACCTGATGTAAAAATAGATGGGATGTCTGTATCACACTTCGTTTCCAGACGGGCGGGGGCTCTGGTGCAGTGGCTAAAGCTTCCTGCTTGGAAAGTCGGAGATCGCGGGTTCGAACCTCGCTCTGTCATTCATGTTTTATTGAAAAAAAAAATTCTCCCCTGCTCATTTGTAAGGATTCAATATTGTCGGTAGCCTCCGTGACCGAAAGGTATCGTGCTCGGCCTCAGGCCGCGACGAAGGCTGTATCATTTCGCTCATCTCATCATCTCCAGGAGGTTCTCCTGGCCTAGTTTAGCCTAGGTGTACACAACGTTGTCTAAAACTCCATCAATTTCATTTTGTCTGACACTTCGTTTCCAGACAGGGAGCTGGGTGTTGTTTATAAACTGATTAATTAAAACAAAATGGCGGCCGTTTATAGGTCTACGGTTCATACCTGCTCGATTCGAATTTTGAATTGTTTATATTTTCCTAACGTGACCCTGAAATCTTATAGAAGTCGGGTGCACACGTTTTTTCAGCGTCTCAAATCGATTGTAGACCACTAAACAGTCCGACGCTGGCGGGCAAACATCAAAGAAACAAAAATGTTCCTTCCCCGCTCATTTGTAAAGATTCAATTTTGTGGGGAGCCTCCATAACCGAGAGGTAGCGTGCTCGGCATCAGACCGCCAGGGCTCGAATTTTGAATCCTTTGTCTGGAGGGCAGTGTCATCTCATTCATCTCACCATCCCCACGAGGCTCTCCTAGCCCAGTTCAGCCTATATATGCACAAAAGTGGCCTAAAACCTCATTTTCTTTGAATTTCTAGGTTCAAACTACCCTGATTATCACTGCACACTGAAACCCTGGCCGCGCGGCTTAAACACGATTTTGTGTGAAAAATAAAGTCAATCGATCTTGATACCAGCACTAACGTGTTACACCCTGCGGACCAGTCGTCAGCTCTGCTATGCTTGCTTGCACCGCCTTGAGAAATATCGAGAGTACTTAATTATTCAAGCTATGAGTGCTGGTTGTTATAGGGACGGGAGCTAGGGCCGCTTACTCTGCGGATGTGGATTATCTGAGTAACAGGCGGCGGATGAGACAAACAACAGGTTTATTGCAGGAGCATCTCACTCTAACTGATACTATAGGTGATACCCAGGGATTATAATTACTGTGGTAATACAACAAATGATTACGCCCTCACAAATACATAGCTTTACGCTGGAAAAGTGAATCTTTCAATCAACACGTGGGCTTAAATAACCCAAAGACAGACAGTGCTGGACCAATCACTTCACAAAATATTCTCAGTTTGACTACACACGATATCTTAACTTCTTGGATATTAGGATTATCACAAACCGTAACCATGGTAACGGAGACTACAAAGAGGAAGGGGGCTATTTACGCCGAGTATAGAGGTAGGTCTCGTGGTGTGGCCCCGCATTTAACCCTTACAGCGCGGGGACGACTTTAGTCGCCAGAATCTGACGTCTGTAGACGTCAGATTCTGACGTCTAAAGTCGATCCCCGTGCTGTAAGAGTATATATATCTAATGGTCTAATATTTCTAATGGTCGTAGACACAAAACATAGGTATTCAAATGAATCAGAAGGAGCTGAGTAAGACATTTCTGATGGTTTCAAATTGAAAAAAACACTTTTGGTCTGCAAGGTTTTCATAAAAATATTCAGCGCTTCAAGGGTTAATACATATAATGTCACTAAATTTTAGAAGAAATGACTCGTAGTAGATGCCGAGTTTGTCAAATAATAGGATTTGGGATATGAATATTTCTCATTATAAAAAATTAAATTTAAGGCTGGAAATTGCGTTAGCAATTCCAGCTTCGAATTAATCAAAAAAAAATATTAAAAAAATTAAACAAAATCAAAGTTTGTATGCTGTAAGTGTACATATTCTTAAATTTTTTATAGAGTAATGATGCATCGTATATCTGTATATTCTGAATTTGTTATACAAATCCGATAAGGATCATTAGTCTATGAAACTGATATGATTAATAATGATATAGGCCTACCAATTC
>OZ024907.1:8212546-8247546 GCA_964017125.1 Flabesymbios commensalis
AAAAGAAACTTGATGTGAAGTGAAAATGAACCCTAACGTTTTCCCAGATTGTTCAAATACAAATTTCATAATGAATCGCTAATTATTACGAATTATGCAATTTTCTCCATAATTATGATGAATCATAGAGTTTTATTTTGTAATGTTTTTCTGCCATGGTCCATCACCCATTAGGCGGGGCCCCTGGTGCAGTGGTTAAAGTTTCCTGCTTGGAAAGTCAGAGATCGCGTGACCGAGAGGTAGCGTGTTCGGCCTCAGACCGCCAGGGCTCGATAATTTCGAATCCTGTGTATGGAGGACAGTGTCAGCCCATGCATCTCACCATCCTCATGCGTTTCTCCTGGCCCAGTTTAGCCTATATGTGCACAAAAGCTGTATAAACCCGCATTCCTTTCATTTCATTTCGTTACCCAGTTATTCAGCCAGTGAGGTTGGTCTTGAGTAAAGCCGCTATCCAAATAAAGTAAGTTTTAATATCGAAAGCCCTGACATATTTTTGTATACACTTGTATACACCATGGAGAACAAAAGTTTTTAAATTTAAAATCTTCATAAATGTTTTTGATAGCTCTTTTCGCTTTATTTGAAAACCTATGTTATGGGAAGACGTGAAATATAAATGTTTTAATTCTTTCAGTGTGGGGATAGTTTTTATACGTCATAATCTGATTCTGACGTATAAAGACGGGTCTAGCGCGAGTTAAAAATAGGATATTTTAAATTAAATCAAGTAATGTTATATTTAAAAGTGTATCTTTTCAACAGCAAATATTTATTTTACCTATTTCTACCGATTTATACTTCAATTTATGTTTACAGGTCCTGGTCCCCTGGCGTGTAACTTGCCAACTACAGTGGGAACTAAAGGTCACACCAGTACCAAGCCAAGGGCACCAGCCTTCTCCATAGGAATGCCAGCAAGGGGTAGGTCACGACAAGGTCAAACGATTCTGGAAATTATTCTGGAAACTGCGTGCAGGGGTCCATCCCGCTTTAAATCTGAAAGTAAAGAGTTTCTTAACATTTCTGATGGAAATAAGAGAAAGTTAAGATAATCTTAAGTTATAATTTGAACATTGTTAAAAATACACGAAAAAAATACGAAATTAATTTCCAAAGACTGGGAGTTAACCTGCCAATAAAACAGATAAAAACGACTACATAGAGAGCCCAACTTAGAGCTTTAAAGGTTAAAAAGAGTTTTATTTAACCCTTTAACCGCCAAATTATTCAATTTGAATTTTCACCCACTTGAAGTTGTGTCTCGCTGACGCGATCCACAACTTCAAGTGAGTGAAAATTATTCAGATTTGACAAAATGGAGGTCAACTGTTTTTCAAATATTGCTGATTGATGGCACATTTTATCTTTAACATGTTTAAAATGTGGTACTTGATGTGCTAATAAAAAATGAAAAACCGAATATATGCGGCATCGGTGGGTAAAGGGTTAAAACATCCTTATTAGAAAAAGACGTGAACCGTGATGTGTAAAGAAGAACACAATAATATTATTTAGCATTCCTACAGCGCTAAAAAGAATATATTTCAGTAAAATCAAGTTCTTGTTCATGCATAAATCATATATACTTGTTATAAGTTGATTTTAAAGGGGTTTTCATTGTAGATTCATTCATACAGATTTACGAAGAAATGTTTTTTTTAGTTTTAATTTTTCTATATTATATTTATTTGTTTTAATGTATTTTATATATTTTAATATATTTTCAAATTTGATTATTTTTATGATTCTTTCCTCTTGTAGATTCAGCCAGTGACATTCCTGGTCCCAGATATTACTACAATCCTGGCCTGACTAACAAAGGAATGCCATATGCCCCGTCCTTCTCATTACTAGGCAGGCATGGAACAAAAGGCACAAGTAAGATTGCTAATTTGGGTTGAAGATAATATTGTATCCCAGTGTGAAACAGACACATTTGAAATTGAATCATTCAACCACTCAAGCGTGTGTGTCTCGCTACCGCGATCCACAAACTTAAGTGGTTGAAAATATAAATTCATAATTGTGCTACTTTCATAATAGTCTGCTTCATCGCAGGCTGGGAGTTGTGCTTTCTAACTACATTGCTAAATTCGGTAAACACTGGAGTATCAACCTTTTTTCAACATGGCGGTGACTGTATATGCATACGGCATCGTTGGGAAGGCGAGATGGGCTCATCTCAGCAGAAGTCACTACATGAAGCCCGAGCCTTTAGGCGAGGGTTTGATGGGGTGACGAGTGCTGAGATCTAAAACAGCAAAATCAAACTGTGCAGTGAAGCGAAAAGGAGAGAGTGCGAGATGGGCTGATCTCACCATACGTCTCGTAGTGGAAGCGAACAGCATGAGTGCGAGAAAAAGCCATCTCGACTAGCCTACAATGTCTGAAAAAACACTTTTTAATGACGTTGCGGAAAATGAGCTGGGCATGCGAGTATGTAAATGAAAATGTGACTAATTCTAATAAACCTATTTTCGAACTGATTATTCAAGCAAAAATATGACTGTCGAAATAAATTTCCCACGTTTCTGTGTGATCTGTGACTATAACCTTCAGTTTCAAGTTATGTTTCAGCCAGAGAAGGGGACGTGGCGCAATGGCTAGAGCGCCTGACTGTCTCGCCTGTCATACATGCGTCCCGGGTTTGAACCCCGCTGTTCCCGTGTGGGTTTTTTAGAAAAAACGTCATTGTTCTCCCCATCTCAATGTGACTAGGAGATCACGTTAATGGCGGCCTCGTCGAGTTAAGGTTGAGACCAGTGTATCGACGTAAATTTCGCGCAGGGCCACGCGCTGCGCGCTTCTCACATGTTTAAGCCACGTTGGGGTTGGGTGTTTTCTTCGAATTCTCTGTAAATAAGTTTACACACGATATTTCCGAGAAATTCCTTAAAATACCAGACAATTATGTAGAGATTTGTGAAATACTTAACAGTTTGTCTCTATAACATGTGATCAAAATATTGTGGTCACAGGTCAGATTTCATCATAAATGCGCAATAACAAATGCTTACTAGCCAAATTGTCTGAGTTTTAAAATTCGCAACGGAATTCCACCGAATTTTACTATTTTTGTTAAATAAAAACGGATACATTTCAAAAGAGGCTACTCCCAGCATTTGATAGTTATCACACCATGGCTGAGATTAGGGCCCGGTTTCACCAGTCTGACTTAAGTCAAAATTCTTAACTATCAACACGTGATTACGTGATGTATTATGGGGGGCCTCCGTGACCGAGAGGTAGCGTGCTCGGCCTCAGACCTCCAGGGTTTGAATTTCGAATCCTGTGTCTGGAGGGCAGTGTCATCTCGCTCACCATCCCCAGGAGCTTCTCCTGGCCCAATTTAGCCTGTATGTGCACCAAAGTGGACTAAACCCCTATTTATTTCATTTCCTATAACATATGACCCCAGATAGTGATGCCTTCAATTAAATCCTGGCATATATATAATTAACTTGGATTATTATGGTGTGAATATTATGCCACTAAAATTAGTTCACAACAAAACTAAACTAGTGTCATGTACAATATCTACAACGGCCGGCACTCTATCTGGATATCTATATATTTTCTATGATCTATCCGAGCCTGATACGACATCTAAATAATTGAAGTGAAATGTTAGCCTTTGAAGCGCTGAATTAATTTATAAAAAAACCATTACAATCAAAGGAGTTTTTTCACCTTGAAATCATCATAAATGTCTTAGTCAGCTCTTTCCGATTCATTTGAATACATATGTTAGGGGTCTAGGGCCATTAGAAATATTTTTACTCTTACAGCACGGGGATCGACTTCAGTCGTCAGAATCTGACGTCTACTTTAGTCGTCAGAATCTGACGTCTACAGACGTCAGATTCTGACGACTAAAGTCGATCCCCGTGCTGTAAGAGTTGAGCAAGTATCAACAGCTGATTCCATACTTTAAATCTGGGAAATACATTATTAGCAAATATTGACAATAGTACATATGCTATGAGAAAACTTCTTACCTTGTAGACAGTTGTAGATCTTGAGAACACCCCCATACCTTGTAATATATGATTGTAGATTTTCAGAATGCCCATAGCAACGTATATGGGGTTGTAGAATTGAGAACACCCCTTCTAACATTGTATTTGTGGTTGTAGATTTTCAGAACACCCCCTATGACATTGTATGTGTGGTTCTATATTTTGAGAACACCCATTAAAACATTGTTTTTGTGGCTGTAGATTTTGTGAACACCTTTTATAATATTTTATTTGTGGTTGTATATTTTGAGAACACCCCTTATTACATAACGTTTGTGGCAGTATGTTTTGGGAACACCCCTCATAATATTGTATTTGTGCTGCTATATTTTGAGAACACCCCTCATAGCATTGTATACGTGGTTGTAGATTTTAAGAACACTCCATATAACATTGTATTTGTAGTTCTAATTTTGAAATGACCCCTATAACATCGTATGCGTGGTTGTAGATTTTGATAACGCCCCCCTATAACATTTTATTTGGGGTTATGTTTTTTAGATGACCTCTTATAACACTGGATTTCTGGTCGTAGATTTTGGGAACACCTCTATAGCATTGTATTTTTGGCTGTGGATTTTTAAGAACACCCCTTATAACATTGTATTTGTGTTTGTAGATTTTGAGAACACACCCGGACCTGGCACATACAGCTCTCACCTGACACGAGGTGGCGTACTGAGTGGAGAGAGTAACATTCCGTCTATCAGTATGGCTCAGAGAACACAGTGGTCATTCAAACCAGAGGCCCCTCCACCAAACTCATATAGCCTCAAGGTGAGAAACATATAGTAGTAGTAAAGTAAATAGTTATTAATGTCTCATCCAGTTTACATTACGAATACAAATCCTACATAAATGACAGTTTGCTGATGTAGTGACTGGTCACTCAATATGAGTTACAAGAGACTGTGAAATATTATATCAACCTAAAAGACATGTGTATAGAATAGTTTCGTATGATAAAAACTGATTATGATAATATGAGATGATAGAAATGGAATGATATATAAATGATTATGATAAACAGTTAAAGTTCATACCATTTACCCATTTTACCCATTTTACAACATTATCATCAATCCACAATGACGATAATATTGTAAAATAGGTTGGTACAGGTCTGGCAGACACGAGACGTCGACCCAATGCCGATTCAATGCCGGCCCAGCGTCTATGATGCTGGACTAACACCGAAACAGCACCGGGCGAACGTACACGTGTCTGCCGGGTAGCTACGCAGCGATATATAAAAAAAACCTGGTAGAAATAATGATCTAGTCCTGACACATACAAATAAAGTAACATTCCCTCTATCACGCTCAGCGAACACAATAGGCCTTCAAACCAAAGGCCCCACATCCAAACTCATACAGTCTGAAGGTGGGAAACAATAAACATTATATAAGCCAGTACCACAGGTAGAAACAATGACCTAATCCTAACACAAAACTCATATAGTCCGAAGGTGAGATTGGATCATGTATATTATATTGCTATAGCACATCCACGAGTAACATTCCCTCTACCAGTATGACTCATGGAACACACTGGTCATTCAAACTACCACAAAACTCATATAGCCTCAATCAAACTAGGTAACACAGCAATATTTAAGTGGTTTTCGTTATTTGAAGCTGGAATTTGTGGTAGCGATTCCAGCTTCAAACTAATTAAAAATTCAGACAATTCAGAAGCAAAAGAGTTAAGCCACACCACATGCTGATGTAGGCTTAATGTAGGAAATAACCATAGTCCAACATATAAAGCCATATCATACCCACAGCGAACACAGTGACCTTTCAAACCATATGATCGACCACTAAACACATATAGTCTAAATGTGAGAAAACACATATAAAATCGTGTAGCACAGGTTAAGTAGAAACAATGACATAGTCAGAACACATCCACAAAAGTAAACCTTCCTTCTGTCAAAATAACACAGGAGAACGCAGTTGAAACCACAATCACCAAACTCATACGGTCACAAGTTAACAAAAACACAGATAGAATATCCAATACAAGTTGACGGAATGCAATACATGCAAATCCTCAACCATATAAAGCCATTCTCACAACAATCGAGACAGGATGGCATAGATGACTCAGTGGTCATTCAAACCAGATGCTCCACCCCAAACTCACAAAGTGTGATGGTGATGACTGTGGCCCATTTCAAGCATGTATCAGTCCCAGTAATTCATTATAGGAGCTTACAATGTTTTAATACTGAGATATTTCTTGTCTTTCTTTTCGTCATTTGAAGTTATAAACAGTTTAAGGCCACGTGATACTTGTCTGCTTCCATTTTATGTGTGTGTAATTTCTCGATCACCCAATTTGTATCCATTTCTATTTTTCTATGTTTTGTTGTATAATGATTTTTAGGGTCTGGTTATGGCCATAATCTTCTGCATATATGTTTAACTTTATTTATTTACTTATTTACAGTATTTAAAAACATTAAAAGTATAACTATTAAAAATATATTCACTATATAAAGTGGTTGAATTGTACTCACTTTTGAACTTAATGTCTCACACTAAGTTCAAAAGTGACTAAAATTTAACCACTGTCTACATGAATCATGAAACCATAAATATCACATTCTCTACTATATTCATTATAGGCCTAGAAAGTGGATAACTTTTACTCACTTTGGAATCTAATGTTTCACACCAAGTTCCTAAGTAAGTAAAATTTAACCACTTTCTACAGGAATCTTGGAACCATGAATAACATATTCTTTTCTATGTTCACTATAAAATTAGTTATTCTCTTTATGTTTACCAGAGCACCCTTGGCGAGAAGCCCTCTTGGAGTTTATACCCTCGGCAGGAGGTTGGTACAGCGAGGTACGCAGGTATTAAAGCTGGTAACCCAGCTCCCAACAGCTACAACCCTATAGAACCCAACACGTTCAAACGTCAGAGCGGGGTGTACACCATGCAGGGGAGAACCAAGCAGAAGAACTACAACTCGTCTTCAGAGAACCCGGGCCCCGGAGCCTACGAACCCAAGGTGGC
The DNA here is from genome assembly GCA_964017125.1 of Flabesymbios commensalis. Lineage (NCBI taxonomy): Eukaryota > Metazoa > Annelida > Polychaeta > Terebellida > Flabelligeridae > Flabesymbios > Flabesymbios commensalis. The sequence goes on from OZ024907.1 coordinate 8,219,598, forward strand.
CCAGAAGGGGTCAAGGGGGTTCAGTATCGGGGTCAAACATTCAGATTACGTCACTCCCCTCATCATAGATGTGGATTGATGACGTTACAATGACTGTACGTGGATCTATTTTGTTTGGTGATTGTCAACAAAAAACTAGAGCATCAGAAGCGGTGATAATTTGACTGCGATGTGATAAAATACAGCAGTCGTTCATGGAATAAACTAAGCATTGCTTCTTAAATTAACTTGCTCTTCGCTATCCGTTGATATGCTTTCCGATTGATGGCAACATAATTAGGTAGGTAGGAAACCAAGGAATATAGAATATTCATTGAAGAAACATAAGAAAATGTATATAAAAGTAATTATTATATCTGGTGTGCAAAAACCTGTGATATTATTGCTTGCAATGACAGTATTTCGTCACTTGGGAACTAAAGGGTCGTAGTGTTTAGTGTAACCCTTCAGTTCCAAGATCCGCTTGTTATTTGTGATTGTTATACTGGTGTGCTTTACCAGTAAATATGAGTAATGCTATTATTAAATAGCATGTGTAAAAACCTATTATGTGCAACATGTAGTTCATTTTATACCTATATCTGAATAAACTGCCAGAAATGGTTGCTTGTGTCAAGCTCTGCTAGATTTCAGTGGAAATAGTCCCATGTCTCGTTTGGAAATATATTTCATTTAATCGAGCCCATTTTTAAAAATGTGTGAGTTGATCAACACCAATAGATGAATACTGAATAATCCAAAACAGCAATCCATATAACTGCTTGATTTGCTAATAAAGGGGATTTAAAATGGTTATGATCGTGGATTGCGATTCACGTTTTGTCCAAACCGAAAACAGACAGTGCCCTAGACTGCTGGCGATCTAAGTCGCTGTCGTCCTATCAAGTCGCTTCATCAATTCGTGATTGCATGTGACGTATCAATCAGAGTTCTTAACCCTGGTCATAAATCAGCAGGACAGGCAACTATAACAATGTAATACAACATAAACAACCAAGTTACAGTGTTAACTTATCAACTAAGCTTGTGTATAAGACAAACCACATGATAGAAGTAATACAACATAAACACTGTAATCTATAATGTCAAATGTAATTAGGCTCATTGTCTAAAATAATTATAATTAATCAGTTAAATTTATCAAAACAATTCACACATTTCTATGTGATATGTATCTACAAAAGGGGGGCTTGTGTTTAGTATTATACAGTTGTTGTTGTTTAATTAACCTATGATTGTATAAAAAAAGATGCCATATATAAAAAGTATTATGTGATGTATATTATTATTGTGAGATTTAGACATGTACACATAATGGCACAATGGTGATTATCGAATGATTATTTCATCTTATAATTTAATGCTATTATAATTATGGCAATTTGTGCTGTACCAGTAAAAATGAGCCATTGGGATGTTCCCTGCATTGCTTAAACCCTTATCCTGCTAAGTTCATATATTTCAATTTTCAACTACTTGAGGTTGTGTCTCGCTACCGCGATCCACAACCTCAAGTGGTTGAAAATTACTCATATTTTTTTATTTTGAGCCTAGATATTTACAAATCTTTATGTTTAAACAGTCATTTTATTCCCAATTACAGTGGTTTAATCTGATAATAAAACGGATTAGAAACGACTAAATTCGGGATCAGCGCCTTTTGTTTGTCGGTACCCCGCTACTGAGTCGATGGTGAAACGTTTTACCGATTGCATTCTTTTGAATTACTGTAGATCTGGTAAAAATCGCGAAGTTGCAAATGCAAATTGGCGAATAATTCATGAATAAGAATAAATATAGTTGTTGGAACATGAGTGAATTGATTGAACTATTAAGCTACATGTACACGAATCGTGGCAAACAAAATGACGAAAGAGTATGAAATATCATCTGACTTTATGATTACTTTACTGAATAGGGTACATGGCAAATGTCTGTTAATGATTTGATAAATCTTCACAAGCCACAATACATTCACATGTATATATTATAGAGTGATTGCCCACTTGTGTTATCCGCTGGAGGTTGTAAGCATTCTACAGCCACTGATATGTACTGACAGTATTATAATAAACTACGCTTAATTAGACCTGGTGTTCATCTTTTTTACCCTTACAGGGCGGGGACGATTTAGACGTCAGAATCTGACGTCGGCACGTCAGATTCTGACGTATAAAGTCGATCCCGGCACTGAAAGAACTAATTATTATGGCCGTAGACCCATGAGGCCAGACTTTTTTTATTATATGTTTAATGGGCAAAAATTGCCAGGATGAATGCATGTCGTGATACAGAATTAAAATAAAATTCAGATTTATCTTTAATAAAATGCATGTGTTGAAAGGCATAACTCTTTGGAGGGGGGGATCAGACAATCGTAAGAGCGGTTTCTGGGAATGACCTCAGCATCCTGTAGCATAGGTCACGGTTAGCTGTGTGTGTCGGCTCTCAGTACCGCAAAACATGGTGAAATCAGAGAGTTTTCACAAAACATTTTTTTTATGTGGAATAACACGTTGGGGTATTGAAAATCGGCATTGGCGGGAATTAAAAAATGTCGGCGGGCACGTACGACATATAATAAAAAAAAAGTCTGGCCCAACATAGGTATTCAAATGAAGCAGAAAGAGCAAACTAAGTCATGTATAATGAATAAAATTAAAAAATCCCCTTGATCTCTTCGTTTGTATACACATGTTGGAGTTGACCCCGATCCAGATATCATCCATTTTCACCAATCATTAAATGTAGCCAAAAATAGTAAGACAAAAACAACAATGAAAAACTTGTATAATAAATATATTTAATCAAAACATGAAAAAATGAATAATACTGATATCGTAGCTATGACAGGATGAAATAAATAAACTGTATGTGCATTAAAGTTTATTCACCCAATCACAATAACAAGATATATGATAACGTATAATAAATTAGATATATAATACTCGCATTGCAAATTTAAAATACGCAGACGTACATATGTCTGACATGAATACGTGTGCAATATAATATAGTACAAACTTGTAATATTCTAGATTGTGATGGAAATAAACCATTTCAGTGTGGGGACCGACTTTAGACGTCAGAATCTGACGTCTATAGACGTCATATTCTGAGGTCTAAAGACCATCTCTGCACTGTAAGAATTAAACAATTTATAACGGCTACAAACCCATAACATAGGTATTCAAATGAAGCGAAAAAAGCTAAGCAAGACATTTATGCAGATTTTAAATTGAAAAAACCCCACTTTGTTCGCCATGGTTGATACACACATTTCTCGGCGTTGTAAGTGTTATTATAAATTAGAATAAGATATGTTAACAGGATATCGCACCTTACATCTTTTGTTTACATTGAGCATAAAAAAAAAACTTTTTAATCCTAGAAGGGTCAAATGAATTAATACCATTCTTCCCACATAACTCGCTGCAAACCAACAATTACCGTGGTTAAAAATACGTAATGTTTGCTGGATTTGAAACGAAACAATTGTAATTATTGCTGAATAAACATACATTTTATTCGGATAGAGATAAAGTAAGTAGCAGCGGATACATAGATAATGAAGTAATTATAGCCAAGGAATATTTTTTGAACAAAACGGTGCAATACTTGTATAGCTGTGTATATGCCGAGATGAATGAATTGGGTTTATTAGCCACCATTGTGTACATTATATAGGTTAAACTGGGCCGATGTATAGGCCAATATGATGAGATACCATACTCACTTAAAGAATGCTACACCAACATAATGCAGAATTTGCCCCCAGTTGTGTGTAGGGCGGGGGCCCTAGGGTAGTGGTTAGCACCGCTGCCTTTCACGCCAGAGTCCGGGGTTCGGTTCCCGGTCTCGGCGGTTTGAAAGAAACAAAATTGTTTCTTCCCCATCCACGTGTGAAAGTTAGTATTGTGGGGAGCCTCCGTGACCGAGAGGTAGCGTGCTCGGCCTCAGACCGCCAGGGCTCGAATTTCGAATCCTGTGTCTGGAGGACAGTGTCATCTCAATCATCTCACCATCCTCAGGAGGTTCTCCTGGCCCAGTTTAGCCTATATGTGCACAAAGGTGGCCTAAAGCCCGATTCATTTCATTTTTGCCCCCAGTTGTGCAGCACATTGCGTCGCTACACCACATAAATTTTCCCCTGATAGTATGATGGTTGAACTCCTTGTCCATTCACTAGGTGGCCCTGATCGTGACTATGTGTAATCCATCTGACACAATACTGAATATATCCAGTCAACTTCAGGTACTTCATTTGGATTGATACTTGCTGCTAAGTGGCTAGATAGCAATATAATACTGTAATAAATAGACAGACGGTGCGTGTGTGCGAGTCAAACCTCATCCCACCAATACGAGACGCTGACCCAACGTTGGTTTAACGTTGGCCCATCGTCTTCGACGTTGGGTCAACGCTAAACCAACATTGGAAGAGCTCCACGTGTTTTCTTGGAGGGAGATAACACGCATATTATGCATCAAGTGAGAGAATATCATTGTAATAAAAACGCGGTTAAATGTACATATCACTAATTCAATAAGATGATTATGAATATATACATCGGTTACAACGTAGGCTGCGGCCGTCCTATTGGCGTCACAATCACAGTACGGACGTCATATGACATACTGACGTCACAATAACACGTACGGACGCAATACCAACGAAGTGGGGACCATTTCTTGTGGTCTTTATAGTGTGCAATAGTACTATTAGATAATTATAACCGAGGTATTAAGTGCATCTGACAACCAGCGCCCGGCAAAAATATAGATGGCGTCCTCCAATACTATGAAACGCAGTAATGTCACCGAAAACCCTTTTAAATGGCTACTCGGTGAAAAATAATGTTATATGAGTCCCCCTCCCCCATACTTCATTGTAGCAGACTGCTAGGTGAAATCATTGCAGACCAAGGCTATAGGATTTCACATATATTCAGCACTCCTTTCTCAATGTCTGGTCCTTCTCATAAATGCTGTGATTTAATGGTTTGCAAGCACAAGTTAAAATCTACGCTTCATATTCGACTACATGACGTTGTTCTTTTGTCGTTTACTACATATATATAATTAAAGTATACTTTAAAGTGACCACTCACAATTGGCATCCTTAGCCCTGATCCTGACAATTGTCGTTTTTAATCTGTTTTATCAGTCGAGCAAATCACTGCTATTGGGAATGAAGTGTGTGTCTAAACATTAAGATTTGCTAATATTTGTGCTCAAATTAAACAAATATGAGTAATTTTCACCCACTTGAAGTTATGGGTCACGGTGAGACACAACTTGAAGCTGTGGGTCGCGGTAGCTGGACACAAAAAATAAAATAAAATAAAATAACGTGATTAAGTTTAATCATATGACAAAATTAACCAAATAACCACCCGTCATTTCGCTGCTAATCTACAGGAGTCCGGCTTGGTTCAACCATCAACTCTTTAAGCGGTGAATTATTTTTGTATAAACCATGGAGATCAACGGGTTTTTTCAATTTGAAATCATCATAAATGGCTTAGTCAGGGTCCATATTCTCGTACAAGTTACGATAAATCGTAGGCTTCTGATTGGTCGAGATGGCCATCTCGACCAATCAGAAGCCTACGATATATCGTAACTTGTACGAGAATACGGGCCCGGGTCTTTCCAATTCATTTGAATACCTATGTCATGGGTCTACAGTCTTTATAAATATTTTTACTCTTACAGTGCGTGGATAGACTTTCTCGCGCGTCTATCACGCGCTGTAAGGGTTTAAGCCCCACGATGCATGAAAGTGTTAAGACGAAAAAAATAAATAATTTAAATTTTCACTCATCTGAAGTTGTGTCTCGCTACCGCGACCCACAACTTCAAGTGGGTCACAATAACTCATATTTGTTTAATATGAGAGCAAAAATGTGCAAATTTGACGATCAAACAGGCTTCGTTCCCGATAATTGTGATTTATACGACCAATAAAATAGACTCAAAACGACGGCTATAGTTGTGTAGGGGTTAAAGCGATGAATTAATTTGTAAAAAACATCGCAACCAAATGTGTTTTTTTCAATTTAAAATCATCATAAAAGTCTTATTCAGTTCTTTACGATGTATTTGAATACCTATGTTATAGGTCTACGGTTATAAATATGTCTACTCTTACAATGCGGGCATCGACTTTAGTCGTCAGAATCTAAAGTCCACAGACTTCAGATTCTGACGTCTAAAGTCGATCCCCGCGTTGTAAGGATGAAAGTGTGACTCGCACGTAGTCGTATTAGTCGTATTATGTAAACATCAATATTTGGAAATGTTCGGTCTCAAACTAAGCAGATATGAATGTTCACCCAGGATTAATGAATGCTTCCGACTGTATTTCAAAAAGTATCATTGGTTATATTTTGCTGCGAGTGTTTAAGCAGTCAACCCTTTCAGTGCGGGGACCGTCTATAGACGTCAGTTTCTGACGTCTAAAGACGGTCCCCGCGCTGAAAGAATTGAAAAACATATAATGGCCGCGTATACCCATAACACAGGCATTCAAATAAAGCGGAAAGTGCTAGCACATTTATCAATATTTGAAATTAAAAACAACTGTGTCGAAACCATGGTTTCTACAAAAATATTTCAGAGTTGCAAACATTCAACTGAGGTATGAATTACTTACACCATACCAACTACAAAATTAATGACAATTTAAATAAATACATGGTAGTTAAAGATTTACGCTAAATATATGAATTACTTACATTCGTCAGTTTACTCCATAGTTGTACTTGTTTTCCTATATAAAATTATAATAAAGCCTCGTGAAAAAGATATGTCCACGACCTAGCTTTAGATGAAGTAAACATTTGCCAGATGATTCAAAAGTGAAGTAATTCTAACTTTTATTGCCAACATATTGTAATAATATTTTGGCAGCAAAAGTATATTACCCAGATTGTCTAGGCAGCAGGCAATTATCTCCTTTTGAGGAAATCTACATGAGATGAGCATATCCCAGCACACAAGACGTTGATTCAATGTTGGCATAACGCTGGTCCACCATCTACGACGTTGTTAATCAACATTGATTCAAAATGCTGTGCCTAGGATTACTCTAATAATAAATAGCCTAGAATGAAGGTTCTATTAAATCCTCTTTTTCTAAAGTGTCTTCACCCTCTGGTTTATGTGACGTCACATTATTTGTGTCATCTACGTCATAATCACCGTGTTCGCCGTCACTGTCCTCGTCATTCTCAGCCACGTCATCTAAAGCATTACCACTAATTATATGTCCGGTTCTTTCACGTGATTGGCTGGTATTATCATTGTCCTCCTCATGCTGTATCCAATCAGGGTTGTCGTCGTTGCCCCTGGTAACGTTGTCCCCCATGGTGACAGGTGGTTCGTCAAGGCAGCCGGTTTCGTCGTCGCCATTTTCCGTGATGAACACGGTACTTTTAGACATCACTTCCACAGCGTCCTCTCTCATTTGACCAGACTCATGATCAGGGTCACCTCCAGGGGGCGTGGCCGTCGCCTGGTTAGATTCTGCTATCTCGTCATCCGTAGAAGTCGGACTTTTTGTTATGACGTCACGTGTAGGACTGATGACTTCATGTGAATCAGGAATGACGACATCATGTTTAGGAGTGTTAGCTCTGACGTCAGCATTAGATGAGGTATTCCCCGAATTGACGTCACGAGTTGTTTCCAGACTAGGTTCCGGGGCATCCACCTCATCGTGGTCATTATGGGACTCCCACCCTTCCAGACGACCACCGTTACCCCTAGCAACCTGATCACCATCACCTGACATGAATGTAACCCCACGTGACTGTCTGTGCTGCCGCCTGGCGGTTATATCTGCCTCTCGTGGCGTGGTGAGCGGAGCCCGCAGACGACTCTTCAGCTCACAGGCACGTAGGTACCCCGCAGCGGATGGATCCGTGAGAGCGGAGCTGTGATGTGCGGGATGTGATGTCATGTCACCGTTACTCTCAAACCCCGAGTCATGAGCGTCACTTCTCCCGGTGAAGGTGTGAGACCTTGAGAGGCCGGGGCGCTTCTTCTGCTTGTGGGACGTCCTGCTGGAAGGCTGGGAGGTATTATGGTAGCTCCCTAACCTTAACATCATCTCTCCTGCGGTGGGCGAGCCTATGTCCGTCTTTGGCGGCGGGCGGAATGTCCCTGTGAGTATCACCCCTTCTTTGGTTCGCCTCAGATGGTGTAGTGTATGCTTTAACTCCTGGCACAGCTGCTCCTCCACCCCCAACCTCTTACCCTGCTGACTCAAAAGGTCAAGCGTGTTAGCCACCCCCAACTGGTAACCAGGGGTAACCAGACCTGAAGCTCCATGTGTACCCCTCCTCTTCTTAAGCCTGGCACGCCCCACTCTGATTGAGGGCAGGGTCTTAGAGCGATCAAACGCGTCATAGATGGCGTCATCCAGGTAAACACGATGCATCTCATTGAGTCTGTCTCCACCTCCATCGACAGTGTCCTTATTGTGACACGTATTGTCATGGTGATGATCTAGTGACTGTGCCATGCGCATGCCCTGTCCGTATATGCGCATGTCTGTTTCCCGCGGCGGGTCACAGGGGGCGCTCTGCTCCACTTGAAAGCCCCGGATGTCTGCTATTGTAGATTTCTCCCGCTGAGGAGCCCACACAAACGCCTGGTCATGAAGCGGCTGCGGCTGAGGCATACAGCGCATGCGCGGGTGTGTGCATGGACGCGGGTCCTGGGGTGATACCTGGTGGTCATCTGCACGTGGGGTGGCACGGTAACCATGGGAATCAACACGGTAACTATGGAGCTCACCCCGGTGACTGTTCAGATCACCACGGTGACTGTGGAGATCTCCTCGATGTGTGAGCTGAGCCTCTCCACGGTGCCCCTGTAAGTCTGGTACGCTGCGGCGCTCGGTGTTCGACTCCGCAAGGCTGAAGGATGTGGGAGACCTGGATAATCACAGATAATATTTATTTATTGTCACATAAAAAATACAGTGATCATTTGTACAAAATATACAGTCAGGTTTCTTTAGGGTAAAAATATCAATTTTGAAAATTGGGTTTAGAAGAAACCAGCACATGCATCGTGTACCATAACTCTTACAGTGCGGAGATCAACTTTAGACGTCAGATTCTGACTTCTGTAGATGTCAGATTCTCACGTCTAAATTCGATCCTCACATTGTAAGAGTACAAATATTTATAATGAATATAGACCCATAACATAGGCATCCAAATGAAGTGGAAAAAGTTAAATAAGACATTTATGATGATGTCAAATTGGAAAAAAGACTTTGGTCTCCATGATTAATTCTACAAACGTATTTCAGTGCTATAAGGGTTTAAATCAGCACCAAAAAAAAGAGCAATTTCCTAGTTTAGAGAGACCTCCACTCATTAAGCAATGTCGACCGTCCATCTTCCAGTGCTTTCGCGCTAAAAATATAAATTACCTACATTTGTCAGTTTACTCCGTATTTGTTGTTGTTTTCCTATATAAAATCATTATAAACCTTTACAAAGGAGATATGTTCACCACATTGTTTTAGGCATGTTTGGCACAAAGTAAAAAATTCCAGCTGAATCAATGCCATTATCCAACAGTGGTTCTAACCTCAACAGTGATTGTACCATGTGAAACCTGAGGTTGTCACATAGCCATAACCAGAAATGGTGCTAACCATCACAATGATTGAGCTGGGTGAGATCAACGTAGCCCAGTGTACCATGTGACACCTGGGGTTAGCACGCTGCCATTATCCAGAAATGGTGACAACCATCACAGTGATTGAGCTGTGACTGATATGACTGTAACCCATTATACCATGTGACACACAGGGCTGACACGCAACCATTATCCAGAAATGGTGCTAACCATCACAGTGATTGAGCTGAGCGAGATCCCTTTAACCCAGTGTGCCATGTGACACCTGGGAGTCGCTCGCTACCATTATCCAGAAATGGTCCGAACCATCACCACAGGGATTGAGCTGAATGTCATGAGATCACTGTAGCCCAGTGCAACATGTGATACCTGTTTGTCGTTCGCTACCATTATCCACAAATGGTTCTAACCATCACAGTGATTGAGCTGAGTGAGATCATCGTAACCCAGTGTACTATGTGACACCTGGGGGTAACGCGCTGCTATTATCCAGAAATGACCCCAACCACCACAGTGATTGAGATCACTGTAACCCAGTGTAGATAGAATGTGACAAGGTATTTTAAAAACAATTTGTGGTGTCCGAGCAAACATGTGACATTCACCAGGGATGGATTTATGCTTAATGTTTCCCGCTGTCTGCCACAATGGCCCAACTTAACCCTTTCAGGCCTGAATTTATCAGTGTCATCTTGTCGCTGTCGCAATTCTCGACTTGTAGTGGATGAAGATGACTTGAAGTGGGTGAAAAATTAAAAAAAACTGCTATGTTTTGGTAAACCGGTTTCATGGAAATTTGCATTATAAAACCCCTAGTTGTAGGAAAATACAGGCTGTTTTCAGGGATGTAAAATGATGCTTTAATGCATCGTGGGGGCTTAAAGGGTTAAAAACAATTTGTCTGAGAAAACATGGGACATTCACCAGGGATGGATTATTGCTTAATGTTTTCACACAGTCTGTTACGATGGCCCAACTTAAACCCTTGTGATGCTGAATAACTTGTTTATATTTTTCATTATTTGAAGCTGGAATCGCCAGCTTCAAATGACGAAAAAAAAAATACTTTTCATGAAAAACAGACAACTTCCACACTGTGAATTATTGAGCAACTTTCAGAAATTTTTTTCAATCCTAGTGGCATGTAATTTTGTTTGGGACTAGTTGGAAACCATGAATATATGGACGTAGCAGTACAAGAGTCAATTCGACATAGTGTCTTTACTCTGACATCTGTGTGTTTTCATCATAAGCTTTTTTAACCTCTTAACCCTTAAAGCGCTGAAATACTTTCGTATAAACCATGGAGACCAAAGAGGTTTTTCAATTTGAAATCATCATAACTTTCTCAGTTAGGTCTTTCTGATTCATTTGAATACCTATGATCTGGGTCTACTACCATTATAAATAATTTAATTCCTTCAGTGCGGTGATCGACTTTAGACGTCAGAATCAAACGTCAAAAGACGTCAGATTCTGACGACTAAAGTCCATCCCCGCACTGTAAGAGTAAAATACTACATTATAAAAATTAGAGACTAACCAACCACCTTGTCATAGTCATGTTTAAGTATCACAAATTAAATAATATTAATATAATAAGATAATATTTTAACAATAAGAATGATCATTAAGCCCGTGTTAATGCACTAGGCTAACTTAGACTTTTTGACAACCATAAAACTAGGTAGTGGGCTGGTCCCTTTAAATATTCATCCACTTGTAGTTGTATCTCGCTACCACGATCCATAATTTCAAGTGGATACACATGACTTTAACCTGTACAGTTTGAAATACAATATGTAGCAATTTAGCAAATGCAATGTTCTTTTTCCTATTTAATTATCTTGTTTAACTATTAAAGCGCTATTTTTTAAAATAAAAACCTTGAAAACCAAAGGGTTTATTTCAATTTGAAATCATCATAAATGTCTTAGTTAGCTCTTTCCGATTCATTTGAATACCTATGTTATGGGTCTACGGTCATTATAAATATTTTTTACTCTTTACAGTGCGGGGATCGACTTTAGTTGTCAGAATCCGACGTCTACAGACGTCAGATTCTTACAACTGAAGTCAATCCCCGCACTGTAAAGATTAAGTAATAAATAAAAAGTGTAAAATCGGTTTAAGACGTCAGAAACACATTAAGTCTTTAATAGCGGGGACCGTCTTTAGACGTCAGATTCAGACGTCTAAAGTCGATCCCCGCACTGAAAGAGTAAAATATTCATAATGGCCGTCGACCTATAACATAGGTATTCCAATGAAGCGGAAAGAGCAATAGACGTCAGATTCTGACGTCTAAAGACGATCCCCTCACCGGAAGAGTAAAATATTTATAATGGCCGTAGACCCATAACATAGGTAATCAAATGAAGCGGACGAAAGAGCTATAGACGTCAGATTTGTACATCTAAAGTCGATCACCGCAATGAAAAAATAAAATATTTATAATTCAAATGAAGCGGGAAGAGCTAACTAGGACATTTATGATGATTTCAAATTAAAAAATAAATAAATTTTGGTGTCTTGGTTTACGTAAAAAATATTTCAGCGCTTTGAGGGTTAAAAGTTAAACTACCATGTGATATCTATAATAGTTTAGTAGATAAGGTAACCTATTGTGCATTTTATGATTAAAGCATGACATTTCTACCACTTGTAGAACATATCCCAAGGGTCATTTTAAGATGTGGGGGTGAACAGGATTTGACCTCTGATGACCTCTAGAGGTCATTGACCTCGAAAGGTCAAAATATGCACTTGCAAAATTAAAAAAGTATTGAAAATTGTATATTACAATGTCTATGATTTGTTTCTGTGTCCCAAAAGTATGTCAAATCCTCGAAGAGACTGCTTTGAATCATAAACATAACACCAAGGACATATCAAGGTCACACCGAAGTCATTTAAAGGTCAAACTGCAAGACAATAGTTAAAATGCCCACTTTTTATCAATTTCCACGCTGTTGTTGTGCAGTCATTTATCACAAAGGACTGGTTTTGACATACTCTTCGTCCTATGTATTTTCCACACACATTTTAGGATATTAAGGGCAGTATCAACCTTGGGAAGGAGGCTAGGTATTCTAGGTATTCCACTTATTACGATCCTTCTTCAATATTCAGTTGAACGGGCCAAATTACAATTATGCAGCATTGTAAGACATTAGCTTGGGCTCCCATAGCAAAATATTGATAAATAATTGGGTTTTGAAGTTTGACATGGGGTGTGGTTTTGTTTTACTGGCGTACCATCAGAAAGCAATTTGAAGGTCATGCCAAAGTCATTTCAAGGTCAAGCTGGCAAAAATTGTTACCATGATCACGTGTCTTCTTCAGAGCTGTTCCAATATCTTTTTCAAACGTGTCTTCATTTAAAGGAGCCTGAGCTCCAGTCTGGTGGCATGTATACAATTTTTCTAGAATCACATTTATCTACATCAACCTAACTTTATGCAGGTGAGCCATATCTGATAATTTAAAGACAGCTCAGTTTTATTATCGTGACTTCCATTAATGTAATTGGTCTTAGGCCTATTGGTTATACATTTACTAGCCTTCGTGTAGGAATCATGTCTCCTTTAATAAGTTTAGTCAGTGCTCAATATGCCTCAGATTGCATGAGAAAGCCTTTGGAAATAATAAATTTCCCTGGGGGCGGGCCCCTCGACGCCCTTACAGCTATTTTTTTTCAAATGTTAAAACCCCCCCCCCCCCCCTCAGTGAAAAGCTAGATCTGCCCCTGCAAGCCTAATGTTCCAGGTAGCTGGGAGTTGTTGAAAGATCACATAAATTTAGAGAAAATGAGAGCATTTATACTGATTATAACTGCTCGATTAGAACATTGAATTGTATATATATATATTCTTAGCGTGACCCTAATATCCTAATAGAAGTGGCGAGCATGTTTTTATTCCCATTCCGCAGGGGAAGGGGGGGGGGGGGGTTAGTCATGCTAGGATCTATCAAGCGTGAGGCATCAGGCGGTACTTAATTTGTGTGGGTGCACTAACTAAAAACCCAGTGGTCATTTTTTTTTTGCATTTTTAAATCACATTCTCAACAACATGGGGATGTGCAAGTGAGTTTTTAAACATGCTACCGAAATGCAAAATATCTGCCAGAGTTCAACTTCATAATTTGTTGTGGGCGCAAAAACTCAAACTTTGTAAGAAATTAGTCAAAACCTTAATCAGAAATTATCCAAATCTTACAATCACATTCCCCACGAATGCGACGATATGGAGATGTATAGGCAATTTGTTCAAGATTTCGCTGAAATTCAAAATGGCCGCCACAAATCAACTTCATAATTTATTGTGCCGCAAAAACTCAAACTTTGTAAGAAATTAGTCAAATTGTACAATCAAATTCTCCACAATATGGAGATGTGCCGGTGATTTTTTAAACCGGATACTAGAATTAATTTCTAGGCTACAACAATTTTTCAAAAGCTCGGCAAAATATCGATGTCACGACTGCCAAATAATTTTCTCGTTAAATTAGGACCCTGTCACCACGATATACATAAAACTGATAAAAGCTGATATCGTTCGGTATTCAACTCATTCTGAATAGACTCCATTATTTTCTATTAAGACATGACGCTTTTCCATGACTTGTCGACAACAGTTGAATTATAACTAGACTAAACCTTTCAAAGCCATCAAAAAGGATATATAATATTAACTACTTTGTACATTTACTATTCCGTTATACCGGTATAGTACCTCGTTTTAACAGTCTACTTTTCCCGTTATAACAGTCTGGTATTTCGTTATAGCAGTCTACTATTCCGCTATGACGGTCTAGTGTCTCGTTATAACGGTATAGTATTTCGTTATAACGGTTTCTAATCCGTTATAACGAGCTACTGTTCTGTTATAACGGTCCAGTATGCGTTATGACGGTCTACTATTTCGTTATAACGACTTAATATTCCGTTAAAACGATGTAGTATTTCGTGATATCGGTCTACTCATCCGCTAAAACGGTCTACTAATCCGTTATAACGGTCTACTATCCCGTTATAACGGTCTATCATTCCGTTATAACGGTGTAGTATTTGGCTACAACGTCTACCAATCCGTTATAACGGTCTACTATCCCGCTATAACGGATCATTATTGCGCTATAGCGGTATATTATCCTGTTATAACTGGCTAGTGTTTCGTTAACGGTCTAGTATTTCGTTATAACGGCCTACAAATCTTTTAAACCGAAATAGTAAACCGTTATAACGAAATACTAGACCGTTTTAACGGATTAGCAGACCGTTATAGCGGATTAGTAGGCCGTTATAGCGGATTAGTAGATCGTCATAACGGATTAGTAGACCGTTATAACGAAATACTAAACCCTTATAACAGAATAGTAGACCGTTATAACGGAGTACTTTACCGGCATAACGAAATACTAAATTGCTGTAGCGAGATAGTAGACCGTTATAACGAAATACTAGACCATTATAACCGAATAGTAGAACGTAATAGCGAAATACAAGACCGTTATAACGGAACAGTAGACCGTTATAACGGGATAGTAGACCGTTATAGCGGATTAGTATACTGTTATAACGGATTAGTAAGCCGTTATAACGGATTTGTAGGCCGTAATAGCGTGATAAAAGACCGCCGTCATAACGAAATACTAGACCGTTATAACGGGATAGTAGACAGTTATAACGGATTAGTAGACCGTTATAACGAGAAACTAGACCGTTATTACGGAATAGTAGACCATTATAACGGAAGACTTGACCGTTATAACGGAATAGTAGACCGTTATAACGGATTAGTAGAAATTAATAGCGAAATACAAGACCGTTATAGCGGAACAGTAGACCGTTATAACGGGATAGTAGACCGTTATAGCGGATTAGTATACCGTTATAACGGATTAGTAAGCCGTTATAACGGATTTGTAGGCCGTAATAGCGTGATAACAGACCGTCATAACGAAATAATAGACCGTTATAACGGGATAGTAGACAGTTATAACGGATTAGTAGACCGTTATAACGAGAAACTAGACCGTTATAAAGGAATAGTAGACCGTGATAACGGAAGATTTGACCGTTATAACGGAATAGTAGACCGTTATAACGGATTAGTATACCGTTATAACGTGATACTAGACCTTCATAACGAAATACTAGACCGTTATGACAGGATAGTAGACCACTTTAACGAAATACTAGACCGTTGTAACGGAATAGTAGACGGTTAAAACGAAAGACTAGAGCGTTATAACGGAATACTAGACAGTTATAACGGATTAGTAGACCGTTATAACGTGATACGAGACCGTCATAACGGAATAGTAGACCGCTATAACGGATTAGTAAGCCGTTATAACGGATTTGTAGGCCGTAATACCGTGATACCAGACCGTCATTACGAAATACTAGACCGTTATAACGGGATAGTAGACATTATAACGGATTAGTAGGCCGTTATAACGAAATAGTATACCGTTATAACGAGATACTAGACCGTTATACCGGAATAATAGACCGTTATAACGGAAGATTTGACCGTTATAACGGAATAGTAGACCTTTAAAACGTATTAGTAGACTGTTATAAGGGATTAGTAAACCGTTATAACGTGATAGTAGACCGTCATAACGAAATACTAGACCGTTTTAATGGGATAGTAGACCGCTTTAACGAAATACTAGGCCGTTGTAATGGAATAGTAGACCGTTAAAACGAAAGACTAGACCGTTATAACGGAAAAGTAGACAGTTATAACGGATTGGTAGACCGTCATAACAAAATACTAGACCGTTATAACAGGATAGTAAACCGTTACAACGGGATAGTAGACCGTTATAACGAAATACTATACCCTAATAACGAAATACTAGTTAGTTATAGCAAATATTACACCGTTATGAAGGATCAGTAGACCGTTATAACGGATTAGTAGACGTTATAAGGGATTGAAAAAAATCTTATTGTCATAAAAACACTTTGTTTTGGCTGATATAGTTTTTTCTCTTTGAATTATCCACGCCTGTATTGATATCTGGGCGGATGTAGAGCTCTCATCTTTCAGAATTGAAAATAATCAAAATGAAATTTGTACTTCCAAACTAAATTTTCGTGAAATTAATAATTGTCTGATTTTGTCAATAATATTTAAATTTGAATTAAATAATGATTTCAGCTTATGAACAACATCATCTAATAGTCCTAAAAAAATCGAGCCTCATATATCTGGCATCATTAAATGACCTCTAAATTTGTGAAGCCTCGGTTTGCTCGGATCGTTTGCCTCCAGATCGAGGCTAGGATTAGTTTGGGATTCAAATTTGTAGACAGAAAAATATATAAGAAAGTGAAATAAATATATATCTCCACACACAAACTGAAATAAATATATTGCTCGAGTGTGAAAAAAGTAAACTTCTGCAGATAGAAAGTGAATTAAATAATTTGTCCAATTGAAACCCCCCCCCCCCCCCCCCCCCCCTAGTAATTGAATGGTGCCTAAATAGATACATATAGGTTTTAATGTGTGGTATAGCCCTAGTCACGATACCACGAACACAGTCATATTAGTACTGGATTATAACACTGTGAGTAACATCATAGCGCTGTATATTTTTGAAATACTGATTAACGTTGCCTCTCACTCTTGTAAAAACAATCGATGTACAAGATGTCTACAGTTGACATACAAAGAGGGCTCCCTTCGGCTTCCTGGAATTGGGCTTTCAAGGTCAAATTAAGGTAAGTTCAAGGGTGTGTGTTTTCATACAATATATTGGGACATATAATGACTGTGTGTTATCACTATCACCAAATTATCTATCTGATACATATTCTGCAAATAAATATTTTGCCCAAGCTGATGTTTCACACTGCTGCACGCTGATAAAAAAGTGGATATTTTCAGATTTTTTGCTATTTTGACCTTGAAATGACCTTGATGTAAATTTAATATGACTTTGGTGTTATTCTTATCATGAATAGTAGTCTCTTTGAGCATTTGACATATTTATGGAATACAAAAATAGTTTATAAATATGGTAATACACAATTTTCACCACTTTTGGCTTCGCGAATGAGTATTTTGACCTTTCGATGTCGATGACCCCTAGAGGTCACCATGGGTCAAATCTAGCTTACCTCCACAATTTAAAATAAAGAACAGAATATATATATGTGCCGCTAATGGTAGAAGTGTCATGCTTTAATTTCAAAATGCACAATTGTTTCATTGCAGGAGCTTAACCACTACAATATTTTGTAGTATTTTGTGTATTTTGCCGAACTTTCTGAAAAATTGATGCTGCCTAGAAATTAATTCTGGTATCCGGTACGTAAGTAAAAATAAATGTTTGTTATGATTTTTGACAGTTTGACCTTGAAATGACCTTGATGTGACCACCTTAACGTTGTTTTTCGACGGTACCCCAGTAAAACATAATCATAACCCATGTCAGACTTCATAGCCCGATTACGCATCAATAGGAGCCCAAAATGATGTTTAACAGCTGCTGCACACTGTAATTTTCTCGTCCAATTAAACATTTAGGAAGGGGTGTAGTAAGGGGAATACTTACGGTATATTTCCCCTCCCAAGTTAGATACTGCCCTGAATCTCCTAAAAGGGGCATGGAAAAGATATGTGACCAAGACTGTGTCAAAACCAATCCTTTGTAATAGATGACTGTACCACTAGTATTGATTAAAAGTGAATATTTTCACTATATGTTGCCATTTTGGCCTTTAAATGACCCTAAAGTAACCTTGACATGACCTTGGTGTTATGTATATGATTAACAGCAGTCTCTTAGAGTATTTGGCACACTTCTGAAATACAAAAACAGTTTAAAGATATGGTAATACACAATTTTCACCACTTTTTGGCTTCGCAATTGGATATTTTGATCTTTCGAAGTCAATGACCTCTGGAGGTCACCAGGGGTCAAATCTAACTTACCTCCACATCTTAAAATAAACCCCAGGGTATGTACTAATAATGGTAGAAGTTTCATGCTTTAATCATAAAATGCACAATAGTTTCATTATGGGAGCTTAACCACTACACTATAATGCATAATCATGCACTTGTATATATTTTAGGTTTCTACGCTTTCCAGAGTGTCTTTTTTGCTACTATATATAATTAGTATGTCATACGTAGTAGCTATTTTATCTCTGGTTTTGGTGCGGGAAACAAAATGATAGACCTCTATGTTATCTTGGCAATGCCTTTTATTTCATTTTTAGTAGTAGTCATTTATATTATCGAAATACCCAGTTTTTATTTTGGCAATGCCACTTTACATGATTTTAGCTGTGTATGTCATACCATGTATATTATCATATGATTTTAACAAACTAACAATCTTGTATATACATGTACATATATCTCTTTAATTTCTATGACAAATAAGTCTGTAATGACTTTTCTTTTCTGTCAATAAAATATCTGTCTGTCTGTCATACCTGGAGGGTAGAGATCTGGAGGGTCTCCACTCCCTGTTGGTGAAGGGTCTAGGCTGGACCAGGGGTAGTCGGTCTGACCCCCCTGTCACACTGCTCCCACTCACAGCCAGCATGCTGCCTGCCTGACGACGACCTTCACGACTACAGCCCTCCTGACGGGGAGTCCCCGAACTACGTGATGACGTCAGCAGGGGAAGACTCAAGCTCTCATGGGAACTCCTAAAACAGAATAATAAACGAAATGAGGGGAAGAATTAGGCTTTCCTGGGAGCCCCTAAAACACAGAATAATAACGAAATAAGGGGAAGATACAAAATATCCTGGGAACCCCTAAAACACAGAATAATAAACGAATTGAGGGGAGAATTAGGCTTTCCTGAGAACCCCTAAAACACAGAATAATAAACGAAATTAGGGGAAGACTCAAGCTCTCCTGGTAACCCCTAAAACACGGGATAAAATACGAAATAAAGAGAAGAATTAAGCTCACATGGGAACCCCTACAATACGGTATAAAATACGATAAAGGGAAGAATTAGGCTGTTAAGGGAACCTTTAAAACGCAGAATAATATACCAAATAAGGGGAAGGTTCAGGCTCTCCTGAGAACTCCTAAAATCCAAAATAATAAACGAAATGAGAAAAGAATTAGGCTCAACTGCGAGCCTCTAAAACACAGGATATTAAACAAAGCGAGGGAAAGAATCAACCCGTAAAACACAGAAAAATAAACGAAATATAGGGGAGACTCAACCTCTAAAACACAGAATAATAAACGAAATGAATGGAGGAATTAGGTTATTTAGCAGCTCCTACAGCACAGAATGGATTAACGTCTTGCGTATACATGAATGTGGTGTGTATTTCGCACCAGTTATAGTTTGAGCTGCATTGAACGAATCCTCAATTTTCTCAGATCGCAAATGAACTGTGTTTGCAGATCCCCAAATGACCGGGAGCACCTGTATACATGCCATATAGCTAACAGCCGACAGTGACCCTTTCAGCTCGCGGATCGACGTTAGACGTCAGACTCTGACGTCTAGAGTCAATCCCCGCACTGAAATATTAACCAATTTAATTATGACCGTAGACTCATAAAATAGGTAGGCCCCCTATTCAAATTAAGCGGATCTAACACCTTTATGATGATTTCAAATTGTTGAAAATACCTTTGTCTCCATGGTTTATATACATATACTTCAGTGTTGTAAGGGTCAACCCTTGAAGCGCTGAATTAATTTGTAAAAAAACATCGCAATCAAAGGGTTTTTTCAATTTGAAATCATCATTAATTTCTTAGTTAGCTCTTATTGATTCATTTGAATACCTATGTTATGGGTCTACTGCCATTAGAAATATTTTCACTCTTACAGTGCGGGGATAGACTATAGACGTCAGAACCTGACGTCCATAGTCTATCCCCGCACTGTAAGAGTTAGGCTCTAACAGTATATGACCGTTAAATATTCATGTTTACAAATTCACATTCCTGTGACAAGTGAACATGAAATCCTCATTCCTGATAAACACCATGCATTAAATCTATGCTGGTGTAATGTTGAACTAACGTCGGAAATGGTGAGGCAACGGTAAATTAGTCTGCAGGATTGGTTTTACATTCAGCTCCTCTAGCAGGGGGGGGGGGGGGGGGTGTAGCCGTGTCGTCCTCTCCGATTTGATGTATTTGCTTTACCCGAAAAATCAAACATGGCGGTGACACCAAGGTACGAAAAATGTCCATAGCTTTTTAATGACTGTGCGAGCTCTGAGCTGAGCATGCGGGCATGGAACTGAAATGTTACTGATTCTAATAAAATAATTTTGACCTGATTATTCCCCGATATTTTCCGATATGACAGTCCAAAGAAATGTCCCACGATTTTGTACGCGGTCAATCTGTGTCTAAAACCTGTTTTAACCACTGAGGCTAGAGGGGGGGGGGAATTATTCGTTCATATAAATCAGCAGCTTTCACCATTTCAGCTTGTCTATACATATATTCTATAGATACCACATAGATATATAATCTTTACAAATTCGTCAAGCTGGGATAATTAACTCGCGAGGATCGACTTTAGTCGTCAGATCGACTTTAGTCGTCAGAATCTGATGTTTGTAGACGTCAGATTCTGACGTCTAAAACCGATCACCGCACTGTAAGAGTAAATATATTTCTAATGGAAAATTGAAACACCTTGGCCCTCAAAGGTTTTCAAAAAAAAATTCAGCGCTTAAGAGGTTAATAGAAAATAACCTGTTTATACTGTAATATATTTCGTTAATCTTTAGGCCGCTAAGGGTGACTATAGTCGTTTTCAAAATGTTTTAATTGCCGATAAAATATTGCCGATAATATTGGGAATGAAATAGTTGTTTAAGCATCCAGATTCGTAAATATTTGGTCTCAAATAAAAATAAAATATGGGTGATTTTCGCCCACTAGAGGTTGTGGGTCGAGGTAGCGAGACACAGCCTCAAGTGGGTGTGAATATAAATAAATTACCTTAGCTAGATAAGAGTGTTACCTTAAGATGTTTTTAGATGACGGGACTCGTCCAAGGATGAGGGAAACGTCCACAAGAACGACGGGAAACGTCCAAGGATGAGGGGAACGTCCACAAGAACGACGGGAAACGTCCAAGGATGCAGGGAACGTCCACATGAACGATCGGAAACGTCCAAGGATGAGGGGAACGTCCACGTGAACAACGGGAAACGTCCAAGGATGGGGGGAACGTCCACATAAACGACGGGAAACGTCCAAGTATGAGGGGAACGTCCACGTGAACGACGGGAAATGTCCACGGATGGGGGGAACGTCCACATAAACGACGGGACACGTCCAAGGATGAGAAGAACGTCCACGTGAACGACGGGAAATGTCCAAGGATGAGGGGAACGTCTACATGAACGACGGGACACGTCCAAGGATGAGGGGAACGTCCACATGAACGACGGGAAACGTCCAAGGAGGGGGATGTCCACATATGGGGACCTTACTGGGACCTTACTGGGACCTTACTGTGCGGTGAAATGACTATAAGCCCTTTATATTCCTTTGTATGTGTGACTGTCCACCTTTGTCAATGGGTGGTGTACATTGTATGCTAACAGGATAATCCTGTGTAAACACTTCAGTGACACCCCCCCCCCCCCCGCTCTGGCACCAGTTTGTGATCCCCTCTAAACTCTGGGAGGTCTCCAGATCGATTCATGTAAACACTAAACCCCTACAGCGCTGAAATATTTTTGTATAAACAAAAGGTTTTCTTTATTTTGAAATCATCATAAGTTTCTTAGTTTGGGGGTTTTGTCATGTTAAAAAAAATCAAAAAATCCGAGAAAAACTCTGAAGTGGGTGGGTGAGTGAAACCCCAACACGGATTGTCTTTTTTCTTGGAAAGGTTGTGTTTTTTTGTTGTTTTTGTGGTGTTGTTAGTTGCTGTACATGTTTCCAAAAAAATGGATAGGGGGGTGGGTGGGTGGAGTCTGGCCAATCCGAGTTTTTCTCGTTTTTTATTATTTTTTTCAACTTGACAAGACCCTAAGCTTAGCTCTTTCTGTTTCAGATATTATAAGATGGAAAATACGTGAATAACGGAGTACCCCTTATCATAAATATCTGGGTCAGCCCTTGTCTTTGACACAGCAGGCACGATTTATTGACACGATGTTGGAAGAATGTCGGTCCACTGTCCACGACTAACATTAAAACCCACATTGGGTGGTAGCGTCCAAGTCAACACAATACAGATAGATAGTTAGATAGATATTTATTGACGACGGTAAGTCTATGCAGACTTATGCGTCATTAAAATGAACATATGTACATGACTATATACAACAGGATTAGTTCGGTAAAATCGCATGAAAATTAACATATGCATATATGCATGCTAAGTTAACTTAAAATCAAACGACAATATATATTAAAACAAGCACAGGTTAAATAAAATATACATCAGAACTATTTAAAATAACCTACAGTTGAAAAACATTGTAGTGATATTTTCAAGATTCCCGCACTAAAACCAGAGATAAAAGAACTACTGCATATAGCAAAAAAAACCTCTAGAAAACTTACCCGATTTCAGCTCAATGTGCAATACGTCAATACGTGAGGATTAACGTATAGATAATATCACATTGACCCCTAGACTCACAGAAAACACAAACACCTGAGATCTAAATGACGTACACCAAGAAAATAGAAGTGCCGAGCCAACGCTGAGATAATCTTAGACCAAAGTCTGCGACATTGGTTCAGTATTGAGCCAGCGTTGGGCCAACACCTCGTATTTGCCATGTGTGAGTCCCTTTTATTGAGGCATATGTCGAACTAGCATTGTTTACGTACGAGATAAAGCCCGAGGAGCTCTACATTCTTAGCTCTGAAAAAGGCCAAGGCCGTATGTCTGTGTATCTCTAGATAGTTTAAATTAAATTCATGAAAGATTTTTGTATTGATTCTGAATATTATCAGCTATTTAAACGTGTAGTTCTAAAATCACAGTTTTTTTCATCTTTTTTAACTTTACGTGAGCAACTTTCTTTACTTATGATAAAGGATCAGTGACAGTGTTTAGAGTTGAAGTTTGCCTTTTAACCCTTGGATATATATTTCCATGTAAACCAAGAGACCAAAGGTTTTTTCAATTTGAAATCATCATAAATGTCTTAGCTAGCTCTTTTCGCTTCATTTAAATACCAATGTTATGAATCTACGGCCATTGTAAATAGTTCACTCTTTCAGCGCATGGACCGACTTTAGACGTCAGAATCTGAGGTCTTTAGACATCAGATTCTGACGTCTAAAGTCGATCCCCGACGCTGGGCCAACATTAAACCAACAACTCCTTATGTTTACAGGGGTGGGGGGGGGGGCAGAACAGCAAAAGTAGTTTTTTCCATTGATGCTGGTTACCAACTTACGCTGAGATTTAGAGAACTATATTCAAACGAAGAGTTACAATGAGTTGTACACAGCTTTTCGAATGGCAATGATTGCAGTATATGTATCTCAGAATGTGTTATTGACGCACCATTCAATTTCTGGACGAAGTTAGGGCTAGACAAATTTTGAGAAAAAAATCATTATCGCTGCATATGGTTGACAGATCGATGAGAAAAAACAAAATGTTGATTATTGTTAAAAGAAAATTCTTAGTAAAACATTTCCGTGGATAATAACCGATACCTTTTATCTAAACTTTTTCACTGTCGTCTATAAAAGTAAAATGTCTACGAGAGAAAAAAAATGTTGCCTACTGAACTAAAAAGCATTGCAAAATTTAAAGGAAATCGGTTCGGAATTGACGGAGAAATCGGCGAAAATCCCGCGATCCTGTGTTAACCCTTTCAGTGCGGGGATCGACTTCAGTCGTCAGAATCTGACGTCTGTAGACGTCAGATTCTGACGACTAAAGTCGATCCCCGCACTGAAAGAGTAAAAATATCCCCAATGGCCGTAGACCCATAACATAGGTATTCAAATGAATCGGAAAGAGCTAACTAAGACAATAAGGGTGGATTCAAATTGAAAAAAACACTTTTGTGTCCATGGTTTATTACAAATATTTTGGCGCTTCAAGGGTTAATGTGACGCAAGTATAGCTATACACGGTATTGAGTACCAGGCGCTGAGGAGCTCTCTCCACTAGAGGGTTTGATGTACTTCAATATAAAGTACACCACTCATCAACCCTTGGATCCCCATAGTCGTATACATATGTCCTCAAGTAATTATGTGAAACTCAATAACCTTGACCTCCTTTGTTTTCACCGAGCTGGCTAATACAATGAAGTATGGGGGAGGGGTCTTATATAACCTTGTTTTCACCGATGACAGATCTAATTTAGTTTCAGGAAAAGATCACTTGCATTGACACGAATACCATCATCTAGGCAATACTTATTTAGACGTCTGGGTTTAACCCTTTCAGTGCGTGGACTGATTTCAGACGTCGTATTCGGACGTCTAAAGTCGATCCCCGCAATAAAAGAATAGCATATTCACAATACATAACATAGGCATTCAAATGAAGCGGAAAGAGCCAACTAAGACATTTATGATGATTTCAAACTGAAAAAAACCCTTTTGGTCGTCACTTGGTTTATGTAAACAAGTATAGTTTTAGCATTGTTTGCTTTTTTAATGACACATGAACTTATATTTTTGATTAGAGTATCTCATAGCTATATAGACTAGCTATTTATTTGAACGCTTTGATGGTAAAAATTATCAGATATTTCATGTATTTAAAGCTGGAAATTGTGTCAGAAATGTCAGCTTCAAGGGATAAAATATCAGTGTTTGTGTTGAGAGTTGGATTTTGTCTCTTACTATATAGAGGCTCTCACTCTATAATTGATCTAGTCATTACAATTTGAGCAATCTATACCGCGCGATTTACACCACTATCAAGTTACTGGGGGTGTAACTGTCCTGATAAGAGACTGATATGTTACTGTTTGTAACTGTTTTTCTTATATTATAATTTTACCCACTTGTAGCTGTGCATCGCGGTGAATAAAAAAATGAATGAATGGATGAATGAATGAATGAATGAATGAAAGAATGAATGAATGAATGAATGATTGAATGAATGAATGAATGAATGAATGAATGAATGAAAGAATAAATGAAATGTATAATGCAGCGCCATTAAAATAGGTTTGACCGTCCTGACTAAAACGAGGTGGTGAGCCAGCTCGCTTGGCATTCGGCACATTGCTAAGTGACGTATGACAAAGTGACACGTGACATATGACACCTATAACGTCAGCCAAATGACACAACACGCGATACACTGATGTCCTACTGCTATTACCTCATATCATGGCGAGTACAGATTTAGTTTATTTGCTCATCCACATTATCATATCAAAATATTTGACATAGTAAATATATATAACTACAATATATTTGCCGTGCTTGTGCATGATATGCATCTCATTATCAATAAATAATCTAGTTTAAAAGGA
Organism: Flabesymbios commensalis; assembly: GCA_964017125.1. Lineage (NCBI taxonomy): Eukaryota > Metazoa > Annelida > Polychaeta > Terebellida > Flabelligeridae > Flabesymbios > Flabesymbios commensalis. The sequence goes on from OZ024907.1 coordinate 8,245,717, forward strand.
AATGAAAAAAAACTTGAATGGTTTATAAATGATGCGACAAGATAACGTATTTTCCACCACATGGAGCTTATTTGCGCCTTTGGCACGTCAAGGGTCGCCCCAGATTATATAACACGCTGTCATATTAACCCTTGTCCTGCTAGGCTCTTGTATTTATATGGTTTCATGCAAGGTCAACTATTTCAGTGGGGATATCTACTTTTATATTTCGATCTGACGTCTGTAGACGTCATAGTCTGATGTATAAAGTCGATCCTCGCACTCAAGGAATAATATATTCATAATGGCCGTAAACCCATAACATAGGTATTTAAATGAAGCGGAGAGAGATAACTAAGAGATTTATGATGATTTCAAATTAGAGTAGTCTTATGGTTTATACAAAAATATTTCAGTGCCTTAAGAATTTAAAACATTGTCAAACAATGACGAAAAATAAAAACAAACAATGCGGCATTATACGGAATACGGCGTTAGCTCATCGGTGCTGGCTATATCACTGAAGTTAAGCAACGCCGGGCCCGGTCCATAATTGGATGGGTGACCGCCTGGGACCACCAGGTGTTGTATACACTAGAACATGCTTGCAGCAATGTCGAGTCGTGGGGCTCAGAGAACCACGTAAATCAGATGGCTCGTCTGACTGAACTAGAGTTGGACGTAAAAGAACCTCAATGGACGTAGGCGCAGTTTCCATCCGGCGAGACCCCAGAAAATCCACAATGTGGTGCGAAAGCACCTGTGGCGCGATAACACGATAGTGCGTACTGCCACGTAACATACAGATACAGACAGCAGGGCAAGGGCTAATTGTAATATTTTGTGAGTGTTATTAAATGATTCCGGTACATAAAGGGTTTATAGTCGTGAAAATATTCAGACTATTTTTATACGAGACCTCAAGTGATTTATGATAATTATTACGATATTAACCCTTTCAAGCCTGAATTTACCATTGTCATCTTCATCCACTACAAACCGCGAATTGCTGTCGCAATTCTCGACTTGTAGTGGATGAAGATGATTTAAAGTGGTTAAAAAAATAAAGAAAATTGCCATGAATTGGTCAACCAGTTTCATGAAAATTTTCGTTCTAAAACCCCTGGTCGTAGTGACATTAGGTCTGTTTTTAGGGATGTAAAATGATGTTTTAATGCATCGTGAGGACTTAAAGGGATAAAGCGGTATTGGTACCTCAACGGTTGTACCGGATTATATAACTCGACCACATATTAAATCGTACCGTCTACTGTGTCTAGATCTCTAAGAATATAGGACCGGCTTTGCGTAGTGCCAAGAGGAGGGGGGTCATATGGCCTGATTGCTAATATGATCGATTTATTGATTAATTCAATACCCTGGCAGTAGGTGTATATGTCACCTCTAGGGCAGGTCACACGGTATAAAGTATATTATATCGTATAATGATTATCATTTTTATTATATGACATATTACATTATCTAATACCACGGTTTTCTTATGTCAGATACTGTGTTTTACACCGGTACGATACAGGTCAATAAAACTTTAGAGACCATAAATATAGATCGAACTTTTATACCGACGATACAACTTTCTTCATGATATGAAGAATAAAACCACAAGATCGGCAAGTTCTCCGATGTAGTAGCTGGGAAGGGGCAGTAATTACAGGCCCATATATATATCCTCGTCTGATATGCTTTATCATACAATTACATCAATTACAATTACATTATTTTTAACGGCTTTATTAAAATAAACTAAAACCTAAATTTTCAATTTTTATTTTATTCAGACATGACTCTAGGTCTGAGAATTTATTAACAAAGAATGTCTGGGTTTTCTCA
>OZ024907.1:8250046-8295046 GCA_964017125.1 Flabesymbios commensalis
CGCTTGGCGACAAACATTACAACACAACACTTATATCTAGCCTAACGGGTGAATGCGCAGCACAAACAAATAAAAAACATCTGCAGTTCTAGTCTATGGACATGTTTACATCATATGGTCATACTGTATTATTAAGCCAAAATAAAATCAACGATTTTTTGATGATTTTAGACCTGGATATGTCCCTTTAATGTTGGGCCAGCTTCGTTGACGTTGTCCCAACATTAAACCGGCATTTTAACAATTTTTCACGTTCAGCTAAGCACTTCCCAGCCGAAGGATATACGTGAATCTAATGTCAGCATAACGGTGAAGCGTCAAATTAAAAAAGTGAAATTTTCCTTCACTTTAAGTTGTGTCTTACTAGCGCGATTCACATTGGTGGAAATTATAAATGTTTGTTTAATTTGAGAACAAACATTTGCAAATCGTGATGTTTAAACACACATTTAATTTGAAACAACTGTGACTCAACAGGCTAAGCCGTATAAAAAATTTTTTTAGTCGGGCTTAGACCTTTAGGGTTTAATTAGCGACACCTGTCCATCATTAGCGTTGAGATCGACTTTAGGCTTCAGAATCTGACTTCTATAGGCGATAGATTCTGACGTCAGACGTCAGAATCTGACGCCTGAAATTGATTCGCTGTAAGTGTGAAAAAATGTATAATGGCCGTAGACCTATAACATAGGTTTTCAAATGAAACAGGAAGAGCTGACCTAGACATTTATGATGATTTCGAATTGAAATAGTTTATACAACAATATTTCTAAGACCTAAATTTTCACCAGCATGAAGTTGTGTCTCGCTACCGCGACCCACAATTTCAAGAGGGTGAAAATTACTCATATTTGTATGACAATTGCAAATCTCTCATATCAACGCAAATAAATGTTATTCAAACGGCTAATAAAACATATTAAAAACGACCAGAAAAATATTCCATCACGTTGTTTGATATTCTGAGTGCGCCCCTGGGTTCGTGTTGTATGTGATCATCATCAGTCAGGTTTTGTCACACGATGCGTCAGGTCGCCCAGCCACAGATCATAATATAAATCAGATAACTGATCGCTCCTGCTTTAGAAATGCCCACCTCTGAATGGGTTCCACTATACAAAGGAGGCTTTGTCAGGATACGGAACGCGATAATAATCAATTTCTGATATATGACTATATTACCCACAGGCAAGAGACATTCACCCAATGCGTGCTCAATGTTGGTCCATCGTCTACGACGCTGACCCAGCATCATATCAGCATCGTCTCGTGTTTAATGTGTATTGGATAGTTTGGTTTGTGAGGCCCATACTAAATACTGTACATGAAAACAGAGCATATATTAATCTAGCAAATGTGACATTTCACCTGCAATGACATAATAAACAGGCTGAAAACGGCTGTAGACAAGATTAGCACTTTAACCCTTAGAGCGCTGAAATATTTCTGTATAAACTGTGGAGACCAAATGTTTTTTTTCACTTTAAAGTCATCATAAATGTCTTAGTTTCCGCTTCATTTGAATATCTATGTTATGAGTCTACGGCCATCACAAATATTTTATTTTTTCAGTATGGGGACCGACTTTAGTCGTCAGAATCTGACGTCTACAGACGTCAGATTCTGACATATAAAGACGCTCCCCGCACTGAAAGGGTTAGACTGTTAGGATATGAACGTCTGAGCTGTAATTAAATAAAAGTAGGTATACTTGTATATGGTTTTGGCGCGGGCAACATTGCTATATTGTGTGTTTAACTCTGATACGTCTTAAAAATATCAGCACTGTATAGGTACATCAATGTATCATAATAATGTACCACTGATAACGTACGGATATTATGTGAAACGCAGTGACGTCGCTCGGTGAAAACAAGGTTATATAACACCCCCTCCCCTATACTTTATTGTATTGGCCAGCTCGATGAAAACAAAGGAGGTCGAGGTCATTGAGTTTCACAGAATAATATGGTGATAAATTTGATTTGACTTGATTTGATTTGATTGATTGATTTATTCGATTTGATTTGGTTTGTATATTTCACCAAATTAGGCCATTTAAACCTTTAGACCACTAAGCAAGACTATATTCGTGTTTATTTTTTTTATTATCAGTTGAAATCATCACGATTTGCAAATGTTTGACCTAAAATTAATCAAATATGACTAATTCTCACTCACTTGAAGTTGTGGATCGCGGTAGCGAGACACAACTTCAAGTGAATGAAAATGTATTTAATTTAATTTGGCGGTGTAGGGGTAAAGGTGCTTTATGTCGCTTTCTGCACATTGAGATAGAAAGAAGCCCGAAGCCGGGACTATGCTCTACTCTTTTTTCGCGTGATTTCAAGGATTCTTTATAGGGCATGCACAGTACCATAGACAGCACTGTACATTCCATGCCTTTGAACATTTTAGAGCACTGTATATACACAACCACGATGACTAATATCCGGCCCGACCGGTATTCGAACCTAGTACCCTAGGGAACAAGCCCCAGTCGATGTGAATGAGCCAACGTGGTGAGTTGACTTGGAAAGTGGGATTTCGATATCAATGTGCTCTTTTGACTGGAAAGCAATGAGTTAAATCGTATTTTCACGTGTTATTATTATTTCTCGTCATAGCTGTATTAATGAGATACAAGACTTGGAGCTCGGTACCAAATGAAAAGGGGGGTACATAGAGATCACATTGACTGATTGCTAATATAACGGACCTATTGATTATTTCAATAACCATGTAGGGTACAAGACACAGGCATGCCAAGTCACCTACTCTCTTGTCCCTGATAGAAGAGCGTTCGGAATAAAACACCCGTTGGAACAATCCTCTTTTATTGTTCATGGAACCTGTCCAAAATAAAAGCACCTTTTGTCAAGATATCTGAGATAAGGTTGGTCAATCATTCTATTCTGTGCATTTTGTATTATTCAGGTATCTGTGTACATGTATCTAATCCTTGGATCACATTCTAGAAGATAATTTATATTAACCCTTAAACTGCTATGGGCGACTATAATCGCCCAAAATACACCGAGCTAAACCTGTGGGTCGCCCAGTATATCATAAAAAAAACTGACCACAACAAATAGGCCGCGGTTTTAGCAAACGAACAGGTTACACAAAATGAAATTAATGTGCACATATAGGCTAACCTGGGTCACACACAGCAAACACGAAACGTGAACCCAATGCTGGTTTAATGCTTGGCCAGCGTCGCAAACGGTGGACCGACATTGAATCACCATTGGATCTGGGCAATAATTATTCTGCTAACAGGAGACATTGAGTCAGTGATGGTTCACTGCTTGTCAGCGCTCGTCTATAAATCCATGAATTTCATTCAGCTTCAATCTGGAAGTTCCACTACATTTCAAATGGTCCAACTTTTAGAAAACTCACTCAAATTTCACGAAATTGATTCAGAATTGACTGAGAAATTAGCGAAAAATATCTAACGGGGGTGGAAGCTGAGGGCAACTATAGGCAGCCTGGTCTTAACCAGTTGTTAACGGGTACATTGGCTAATCCTGCTGTAAACAGCTCTAATCCTTATGTTTTGTCAGACCACGGAGCCAGATAATAACATTTATTAGATAAATGATCTTTCCTGCTTTACAAATACCCGCATCTGAATGGTTGACACTAAACAAAAGAAGCTTTATCGGGATACAGAACGGAAAATCAATGTGTATGAATAATACCGTCGTCTATGCAATTATATAGTGATTTTATTTGCAGGTCTTATATTGATTCTCCATTACCCACTATTAGATTTGTAAATATATACCGAGCCTTTTGGAGCTACAGAAGTATCGATGTATTATATTATCCCAATAAAAACATTTTTACCTGCTACGTTATTTTATTTGAATTTTCACCCACTTGAAGTAGTGTCTTGCTACCGCGATCCACAACTTCAAATGTGTGAAACTTGCTCATATTTGTTTCATTTGAGGCCAAACATGTACAAATCATGATATTTAAAAAGATATTTTATTCCAGTGATCGTGGGTCGCGGTAGCGAGACACAGCTTCAAGTAGTGATTTAAATGAATATAACTTAGCCGTTGATAAGAATCCAAATTATATTTTCTGACTCCTCGTATCCATTCCCAGGGATGAATGGTATCAAAACCCACTCCTCTCTTACTCACACATATCAAAATGTTGTTATTTTCAAACATTTTAACGTATGCATGTAAAATAGGATATTAATCACTTCTTATTTAGGCCACATAACGAAATAATATTCAAGCTCGTAAGTGCCTCAAAGCCACTCAACATTCAATATGATCAGATCATGTCCAATGCCGATCAAAATGACGTCTTTTATCGGCAATGGACAAGATATTGAATATGGAATAGCCTGCGACGCTGGCCCAACATTCAGCCAGCATTGGATCGGTGTATCTTGTTAACTAGGACACACAATACCATGTTAGCAACATTTGCCAGGTATCCGACCAATAAGTTAAGTCACCCAGTGGATGACATGGAAATGAAATGGAATGAATCGGGCTTTAGGCTACCTTTGTGCAAATATAGGCTAAACTGGGCCAAGAGAATCTCCTGAGGATGGTGAGATGAGTGAGATGACACTGTCCTCCGGACACAGGATTCGAAACTCGATCCCCGGCGGTTTGAGGCCGAGCACGCTACATCTCGGACACGGAGGCTCCCCACAGTACTGAGTTTTACACGTGGATGGGGAACAAATATTTTCGTTTCTTTCAAACCGCCGAGACCGGGAACCGAACCCAGAACTCTAGTGTGAAAGGCAGCGGTGCTTACCACTACCCTAGGGACATGGAGAATAAGGCCCCGCTCTGTTATCTATTCAAAGGGCAAAAGCAATAACTGATTGCTTTTCTAGTTAGTAGATACTGTCGTTCGTCTCGGACCAATACGTTAAATCACTTTATCAATGACAATTCCTCATTAAATGATCTATTGAAAGGCAGTTTATATGACAGTATGGCCTGACAAAGGCAAACAGCAGTAACTGTTACTTGACAATAAGCTGTTACTGCTGTTTGACTTTGTATTATGCCTACAGCCCGGCAAACAGCTTGCTTATCAAGTGAGCAGTTACTGCTGTTTGTCTTAGCTCGGCGTTCAGTATGCCAGTACTCGATGGCAGAAGAGACTCATGCAGCTCAAAGACAAACAGCAGTAACTGCTTACTTTTCAAGTAAGCAGTTACTGCTGTTTGTCATTGCACGGCGGTCATTATGCCAGTACTCGATGGCAGAAGAGATTTCTGCAGCTCAAAGTCAAAAAGCAGTAACTGCTTACTTTCGAAGTCAGCAGTTACAGCTGCTTTCCTTTGAGTCATATTGCTATGAGAGCTAAATAGCAGTAATATAGCAGACAAAGACAAACAGCAGTAACTGCTTACTTGAGTAGTGAGCAATTACTGCTATTTGCCTGGGAGTGCAAACTATAATCGTAATATAAGAATATAAATGCTTTATGACTGTCGTCCACTGTCTGTCCTTGACGTTCTAGGTGCTAGAAGAGTATAACCCTTCAAGGTCAATTGCGTATTTTCTGTACGTTTATTTGCACAACAGAGTAAGATGGTTAAAATGACACATGTGTTAATTCAACAAAAATGTAGAAATTCTGTTATCAAATTTCAGGAATTAAACGACTTTACAGACATTTGAATCTGTGTTAGTTTAAAGTGCGTGCATATATTTACAGCCGTTCTCAAATAAAAGTGTAATGATAGTGGCGCGATGCCATTCAAATGGAAATGAGCTTGTTGACACACTGAATTTATACAATGTTATCGTAGACAGTCTGGCCTTGAATTTTCAGGTACCGAAATAAAATGGTGTGATTGAACATTTATTATACCTTAAGGGTTCAAGTAAAAGTATACCATTTTACTGCATTTTATATCGTGACCAAAATAGATAGTTCTTATTCTCAGAGCAGTGGGTTTTTTTTATTTGAGTCACGATTATTGCTATAGTATTCTACACGTTGTCAACTTGTTGTATCAAATGACACATACACCATGTCCACCATTCCGCCAACGGAGAACATACATTATTAAACAGACCAAATAATACTGCCAACAAAGACAAAATATACATAAGCCTACACCGACCAACCGGTATCACTACGCAAAGAAATTATATATTCTCACGCGATCAAGTGAATCATGCCATAAGTGCCATATACTGTAGTTTTATTAACTCTTACTGTGCGGGGATCGACTTTAGTCGTATCAATCTAATGTGTGTAGACGTCAGATTTTGACGTCTAAAGTCGATCCCCGCACAGTAAGAGTAAAAATATTTATAATGACCGTAGACCCATACCATAGGTATTCAAATTAATAAAGAACTGAGACAATTATACTGATTTCAATTTGAAAATAACCCTTCGGTTTATTGAAAAATATTCAGCGCTTTAAGTCTCACTAGAGCAAGAGTGTAATTTGGGTTGATAACGATTTTTTTTTATACTTCTATGCTTATACTTTTTGTACATAGATGAATATGAATATAGTTGCTGCCTAGCTTGCAGAGGCTTCAAGTTCTATAAGCCTGTTCTAGCGCAGCACGACCAATGTTGTATATAATATTATAATTTCTATATTTTTTGTATCTATTTTTAAATATATGTATGGGTCAAAAGTTAAATAAAATAAAATAAAATAAGATAAGCGAATACGTTAGGTTTATGTGCTGTATTTTCCAAACCCAGTGCGAAATTATCTGATTATATGCATACGGCATCGTTGGGAAGGCGAGATGGGCTCATGTCAGCACAAGTCACGCCTGAAGGTTCGGGCTTGATGTGGTGACGAGTGCTGAGATGAGCCCATCTTGCCGTAACCAGCGATGCAGTATGTATTTGCTCGTACGAAATCCATTTAAAACGGCAAAATCAAACCCAGCGTTTTGGAGAGAGTGCGAGATGGGCTAATCTCACCATACGTCTCGTAGTGAAAGCCAACAGCATGATAGCAAGAAAGGTTGATACCGGTATAGGCCTACATCTCATTGTTAGGGGGTCACCATTCAATTATGAGGGGGAGGTTCTGGGTTTTTTTTAGAAATAAATATGTTCAGCCCGAAATATTGTAACATAATCAAACCTTGTTTAAATCTCAATATCAAACTCCGGGGAGCCTACCAGAATTGTCTTTAAGAAAATGGAATGAATCGGGCTTTAGGCCACCTTTGTGCACATATAGGCTAAGCTGGGCCAGGAGAACCTCCTGAGGATGGTGAGATGATTGAGATGACACTGTCCTCCAGACACAGGATTCGAAATTCGAGCCCTGGCGGTCTGAGGCCGAGCACGCTACCTCTCGGTCACGGAGGCTCCCTACAATACTGACTTTCACACGTGGATGGGGAAGAAACATTTTAGTTTCTTTCAAACCGCCGAGACCGGGAACCGAACCCCGAACTCTGGCGTGAAAGGCTGCGGTGCTAACCACTACCCCTTGTTCAATTCAAAAACTAAAGCCCCCCCCCCTTGTAATTGAATGGTTGCCCACTCAAAACCCCTGCACTGTGGGTGAATGCAATATTTCTCAGTCAGACATTATGTACGATTTATCTCATGAATGATGATTTACAAATGGTGTTCATTCGGGAAAATATAACACTCGTCCAATGAATAAGGAGTGAGACTTTTGGCGAGCACCTTATCCATTGAACTTGTGGTGTATCCCCATATAGCATTTAAAATGAACAACGTCATAGCGGTGCATAGCGATGAGAGTGCTAACCCTTAAAGCGATGATTTTTTTATAAAAAACATGAAAACCAAAGGTTTTTTTTTCTAATTTGAAATCATCATAAATGTCTTAGTCAGCTCTTTCCGATTTATTTGGAAACCTATGTTATGGGTCTACGGCCATTATAAATATTTTTGCTCTTACAGCGCGGGGATCGACTTTAGACATCAGAATCTGACGTCTACATACGTCAGATTCTGACGTCCAAAGTCGATCCCCGCGCTGAAAGGGTTAATCTCCTGGGGTTCTTTATAATATCCTGGGGGTCTTTATAACTAGTTCCAGGATCGATTGCTCCCCTGGATCAATGTTTACGATCAGGTGTACGCAAACAAAAAGGTCCAATTGTTTATGCTTACTAGTTTATTTCCCAACAAACACGATATTACGTTCTCTCAATGTTTGTTCAACGTTGGCGCACCGTCTTGGACGCTGACCCTACAATAATTGGTGTGATCAGCTGTTTATGCATAGTTTATAACGCATGTTGCCGCAACGTTGGCTCAACCAACCTTAAAGCGCTGAAATAATTTTAAAAAACCATTTCGATCAAAGGTTTTTTTTTTCAATTTGAAATTATCATAAATGTCTTAGTTAGCTCCTTCTGATTCATTTGAATACCTATGTTATGGGTCTACGACCATTATAAATATATTTACTCTCACAGTGCCGGGATCGACTTTAGTCGTCAGAATCTGACGTCTACAGACGTCAGATTCTGACGACTGAAGTCTATCCCCGCGCTGCAAGGGTTAAACACGACTATAGACGTATTTCATCTGTTTTATTCGGGATTAAAATCACTGATATTGAGAACGAAATGTGCTTTTAAACATCAATATTTGCAAATGTTTGGTCTCAAATTGAAGAAGTATGAGTAATTTTCACCCAATTGAAGTTTTGGTTCGCGATCGCGAGACATAACAATATAGGAGGGGAAAATGTAAGCATTTTATTTATTTATTTGTATTTATTTATTAAGCTTTATATACACAAATATATACAACTATTTTACAACTATGCAATTGTAAATACAACTGTGGACATTGGGATGCCAAGTAATACAAATTAGAGTTAAGCTAGTAATCACGTGTTAAGAGTTAATGCAATTTTGTTTACCAACCTACTTCAGTCAAAATTTTGTCTTAGCTGTTAATGTTGGTGTACGTGTAAATTGTAAAAATATAATAACTGCTTACTTTTCAAGCCAAGCAAATGAAAATGAATCGGGCTTTATGCCACTTTCATGCACATACAGGCTAAATTGGGCCAGGACAACCTCCTGAGGATGGTGAGATGCCCTGCAGACACAGGATTCGAAATTCAAACCCTGGACGCCTGAGGCCGAGTACGCTACCTCTCGGTCACGGAGGCCCCACAATTCTCTTCAAGTCAAACAGATTACATTTCAGGTAAGGATATTAAAATAACAAAAACACTTTTCGATTTTGCAAATATACAAGTGAATCATACGCCAAAAAGTATGTTCTAATCAATAACCCTATAAGATATAACTATGACGTAATGATGGGTATCATCAGTCAGCTCTTATAAATAATAGATAATAAGGGTCAGGTCATATATAATAAGGGTCAGGTCATATCTAAGGTGATAGTTATATCAACACTGATGAATATAATTGTGTGATCTCATTTGAACATACAATATCAAATAATACGGGTCAGGTCATATATAATAAGGGTCAGGTCATATCTAAGGTGATAGTTATATCAACACTGATACATATATCTGTGTGATCTCAATTGAACAGAGAAAGAGGAGAATCCAGCAAACACGAAACATTTGTATAACATCTGTACAATGTTGGACCAACGTCGAAGACGGTGGGCCGACGTTGTACAAATATTATACAAATGTTTTGTGTTTGCTGGGATGTATATAAGATTCAATCTATTTATTTTTAAACATCATAAAATCGAAACCATCTCAAAACATCAGATAGTTTATCACCTTGATGGGTGATATTTAGTGAAGGGAGCAAGCATAGAGACATCATAAGAATGATCTACCACATGATAGATATTTATTGACGACGGTAAGTCTATGCAGACTTATGCGTCATTAAAATAAACATATGTACAATACTATATACAACAGGATTAGTTCAGTAAAATATGCATGCTAAGTTAACTTAAACATGTTAAAATCAAAAGACATTATATACTAAAACAAGCACAGGTTAAATAAAATATGCATGAGAACTATTTAAAATAACCTACAGTTAAACAGCATTGGCATGATATTTTTAAGTTTCCCGCAACAAAACCAGAGGTAAAATAGCTACTGCATGTATACAGAAATATTAAAATATCTAAATATTTTTGATAGTATATTTTATTCGCTTGAAGCCTCATATTTTGCCGACATTCTCAACGAAGAATTCAGAATTGATTGGTAAGTTCAAGCTTCATATTGATAAAAAATAAAAAATCTCAGATTTGACATAACTAAACGCGAAATATGTTATCCGAGTCTTGAAACACGATATCTCATGTGTTATCGCTCCAGCGTCAGAGACGTTGCTTCAACATCATAAGCTACACATACTGGTTTCTGGATCAGCTCTATGAGTACCCCCTTGACACCTGGCGCTTTAATCATCGTTATCGGACAGATCAAATTACCTTAGCTCTTCAGAGATAACCACCACTTTGATTTCAATGCGTACTTATACAGGACACATGCCAACCTATGTTATCAGCAGATACGAATCTAATATCCAGCCGAGACAAGTCATGCCTATATCGTTACCGCTTATAATGTTATATAGAACTGTAGATACTGTAGCCTTACATTAGCTGAGACTTTCAGTAATATGCGCTCTGAAGGAATATACTATTCATTATGGCAGTAGACACATAACATAGGTATTCAAATAAAGTGGAAAGAGCTGACTAAGACATTTATGATGATTTCAAATTGAAAAACCTCTTTGATCTTTTAGTTTATGTAAAAATATTTCAGCGCTTTAAGGGTTAAAAGGCCGCATCTATCTCTCACGACCCTTTGATACCAATACGAGCTGGGTAAAATAAGAAAAGTATTTATCTTAGAGTGATGCAATACTTGTTGCCTAAGATATAGGATTATATCTGTATTACACTGATCCCATACATTTGAGCAGTTTGGAGCAGTGTATTTGTACAATGCTGCTGTTTCTTGAGTAGTAATCAAGCCACTACCTGACTGTTGTAATCATCTCTCATATTATATATAACCCGCTACCGAATCAACATAGCCATGTCAACTTGGTATTAAAAGGTTGTTTTTGTCATATTGCAGCGTGCAGACATGAACCTTTACCATTAAAGCAATGTGTTATTTAATTTAAATTTTCACCCACTTGAAGTTGTGTCTCGCTAACGCGATCTACAACCTAAAGTGGGTGAAAATTACTCATATTTGTTTAATTTGACAGCAAGCGATTGCAAATTTTGATGGTTAAACATACATTTCATTCCCAATAACTGTGATTTAGCCAGCTGCATGTAATAAAACAGATAACATACGATTACAGTCGTGCTTAGCGCCTAAAGATGATCCTTAACCCGCAAAGTGCTCAAATTAAAAAAAACTTAAAGATCAAAGGGTTTATTTCACTTTGATACCATCATAAATGTCTTATTCAGCTCTTTCCGATTCATTTGAACACCTATGTTATGGGTCTAAGATCATTAGAAATATGTTGATTCTTACAGTGCGGTGGTCGACTTTAGACGTCAGAATCTGACGTCTGTAGACGTCAGATTCTGACGACTAAAGTCCCCGCACTGTAGGGGTTATCATGCGTAGCATAACCTGGTGTAATCCTCTCCCTAGGCGCCGGATTTGTGCTAAAGCTGATCCTATACTGATCCATACAACACTGATCCCACACCTTTGAACAGTTTGGAGCAATGTATAAGATATGTAGTGTAAACTGCCCACCTTGCTGATGTAGGCCTAATCAACCTCACCGGAATGGTGTTCTAACTGTAATCCTACTGATCCACAACACATACCATATCATATTCTACTGACACTGATCCCAGACCTCTGAACAGTTTGGAGCAGTGTATAATATGTGTAGTGAAACGCCCTACCTTTTTGATGTAATCCCCTGTCTTTATTTGACCAGCCAGCGCCGAGTCGTTGTAACATTGATCCTACTGATCAATAACACACTGATCACATACCTTTGAACAGTTTGGAGCAATATGTGTAGTGTAAACTGCCTACCTTTCTGATGTAATCCCCTCTCTTTATTTGACCAGCCGGATCGTTATAGCTGTGATCCTACTGATACACGCCACACTGATCCCAGTGCTAGGTGTGCGACAGACAGACTGTCACACCGTCACCCCTGACAACCCCCCCCCCCCCCTGACAGACCACGTGACAGACTGTAAGCGGCACACTGTGTAATCACTGTCAATCATACACTCAGTGGTAGACCAAGTGATAGAAGTCGTTGGGGCGATGCTGTGCCAATGCTGGCAACGCCTGAGACAGCATTCAGAAACACGCAATATATCGAGTGCCACTAATACTGCCGCACAAAGGCAAAAAGCAGTATCTGCTTACTTTACAAGTGAGTAGATATTGCCTTTTGCCTTATCAGAGCAGAATACTAAATCAGGTTATAAAAGGCATTGGCACAATGCTGTAATAATGCTGGCAACGTCTGACACTGTCAATTATACACACACGATACGTTGACCCAATGTTGGTCAAATGTTGGGCCACTGTCTGCGACGTTGGCCCAACATTAAATAGACCTTGTTTGAGCGTCTAGTGCGACACGCAATACCAGTATATATGTGTACAATTCTGGATTGACCCTTTCAGTGTGGGGACCGTCTTTAGACGTGCGAATCTGACGTCTGTAGACGTCAGATTCTGACGTCCAAAGTCGATCACCGCACTGTAAGAGTACAAATAATTCTAATGGCCGCAGACCCATAACATAGGTATTCAAATGAAGCAGTAAAAGCTAACAGAGTCATTTATGATGATTTCAAATTGAAAAAAAACATTTTGATCTCCTTGGTTTATACAAAAATATTTCAGCGATTGAAGGGTTAACCCTTTAACCGCCGGTGCCGTCCATATTCGTCTTTTACATTTTGTATTAGCATATTACATATTATCAGCTTTTAAACCTGTTACAGATAAAACGTGACATTAATCGGCAATATTTGCAATCTGTTGACCTCCATTTTGTCAAATCTGAACAATTTTCACTCACTTGAAGTTGTGGATCGCGTCAGCGAGACACAACTTCAAGTGGGTAAAAATTCCAATTGGATAATTTGGCGGCTAAAGGGTTAAATAGATCAGGCTTTTCTCCAGCCTGATCAGTCCGATCTGTTCCAGGCTAGCTGGAACTCTGCGAAACTCCTGTCAACAAAATTTTTTTAATCTGAACTTTGAGACTACCAAATGCTGCTTAGTGCTCCATTGTAGTGTTGTAGGTGGCGACAGATTTTCTATTACACTGTCGG
This sequence comes from Flabesymbios commensalis, assembly GCA_964017125.1. NCBI lineage: Eukaryota > Metazoa > Annelida > Polychaeta > Terebellida > Flabelligeridae > Flabesymbios > Flabesymbios commensalis. The sequence continues at coordinate 8,263,322 of OZ024907.1, forward strand.
CCATCTCTTCCCGCTTCGTTTGAATACCTATATGCCATGGGTCTACGGCCATTATAAATAGTTTACTCTTTCTGTGCGGGGATAGACTTTAGATGTCGGAATCTGACGACTTTAAACGTCAGATTATGACGTCTAAAGTTGATCCCCGCACTGTAAGGTTTAATGTATTTATCATAGTGCCAAAGTGATCTAGCCGGGCCTTTCTGCTTTTTGTACAGGGAAATGAATGGTCCATATATTATAATATTATTATTATTAAATAGCTGAACAAAACACAACGAGTGATACTATAAATGGATTTTTGCCGTTTGCGGCCAAAGTCGACACTTTTAGGAGAGCAATATATATGGCTATTAAAGGATAGTCAGGATAAATTTCAGCTCTAACACCCAAATTTCTAGCTTATCGGTTTTTACTAGTCTATAGTCGTTCACAATTAAAGTGAAAAACAAGTCTGTTTCCATTATTTTGAGGTGTATACAATGACTGGACTATTATATAGCTGAACCAGCATTGTAACACGTTTGTTTCAATGTTCTGTGTTTGCTGCCAGACGGCCTGCTTTCACTGTTTGTTAAGCGGTTTGTACATCTACCATCAGTACTGATTTCAAGTACCTACCACTCATACATCGCAATATATTGACCCTACGCTACAAAAATGTAGGCCCAGCGTCTGCGACGCTGGCCCGTCATTAAACCGATATTGGGTCTACGTCTTATATTTGCTAAGAATTTTGAGTTTCCGCCACTCACACATATATAGGCATTGCCCAAATGCTGGGCTGATGCTGGCCCACCGTTTGCGACGCTGGGCCAACAGTAGCCCAGCATTGGGTCACAGCCTAATATTACCTGGGTACTGATTTATGTACCTGCCACTCAGCGTGACAGTATCAAGGTAATCAACTCTTGTCAGCATAACTACATAATACAACACCCGGTCATTTAACAGACCGGCGTTTATGCAATAGCGAATGTAAAACGCTGTAACTGCTCAAAGAGAAGGTAAAACAGTGTAACTCTAACTGCCTAAAGCTCCTAGCTCCTCGTCAGTCCGGAACCATGTTGACGAGCCTGATTTGACCTCGATTATGACATGTGATCACGCTAAGGATTTGTGCGCCTCTGAGCTCGGTCCGCTGAGGATATAGGCCATGATATTATAATATCATAGTATTATCTCACCATTGTGGAATGGTTCACAATACTGTAGATCTGTAAAATAATACCTCGCGAATATTACCAGATCAACAGTAGTTCTGTAGATAGACGTGTTATCTTTATATGCGAACCCAACACATATCAGATTTCGACCCAATGCTGAGTTAATGTTGGTCTCATATGTATTCAAATGAAACAGAAAGAGCTGACTAAGCCATTTATGATGATTTCAAATTTATAAAAACCATTAGTCTCAATCGTTTATACAAAAAACATTTGGCGCTTAAGGGTCAACCCTTTAACCGCCGGTGCCGCCTATTTTCGGCTTTTCATTTGTTATTAGCACATTAAGTACCACATTTTAAATACGTTAAAGATAAAATGTGACATCAACCAGCAAGATTTGAAAAGAGTTGACCTCCATTTTGTCAAATCTGAATAATTTTCACTCACTTGAAGTTGTGGATCGCGTCAGCGAGACACAACTTCAGGTGGGTGAAAAGTCAAAATGAATAATTTGGCGGTTAAAGGGTTAAGGGTGGCCTCTTCTGTGGAGACACAGTAAAGCTGCCGTCCTGACCTTGACCTCCACTTCAAGTGGTTTCTCAGACAGAGATTCACAAGTATTAGGAACTTGGATCCCTGGATATGTCACGTTATCTCACACGAGTTAAAATACACCGGTGACTCTATTGTTAGAACAGTAGATTCGTATCTACGAATCTACTGTTAATCAGGTCGGACACAATAATATACAGGTATTAACATGCCACTGCATAACTGCATGGCTAATGTTTCACATTTTACCATGCTAACTATAAATGGTTTTCTACATTTGTCTATATCAAATCTGGAGATGCAACGTTACCTATTTCGTGTATTTTAAGTCGAAGAAAGAACTCAATTACAATAGATTCGTAGATTCGAATATACTCGGCGCATCGTACATTCCGATCTACGAATCTATATCGAATTTCGTTCTTTCTGCTTGACAGAACCACAGTGGCCAACTATTAAACTATCACCAACTAATAAAACTATGGCCAACTATTATTTTTGGGCCAGCGTTGGGTTGTACTTCACGTTCGACTTAATGTACTTGAAACAAAAAACGCAACACTGATTGGACAAAGTATAGTATTACCATCTTCTCCACAGCGAGACTAGGCTTCACGACCTCGAGAAGTCTAGCCTTGCTGTAGAGAAGATATGTATTACCATCGACCAATGGAAGAGCTGCTCAGCCTGTCACATGACGAGATCACCACCATTATTCAGTTGTGATTTAAATTTAGGGAACAATAATATTTGGTCGCACGCCCACATTGGTTTATTATTAGGGGAGCCTCTGTGATCGAGAGGTAGCGTGCTGGACCTAATATATTATTCAGCTCACGATAATCAGTAGCTTACCATGGCCCATTTTAGCTTGTATTAGCACACCCAATCCATTCATTCCTTCATTCATTCCACATTGAAAATTAAATTTTAAACAAGACATTTTAATCAAACCATCATGGCACCCCATCTGTTTTAAAATCAAAATGAAATAAAATGACCTTTGTGAAAATGTAGGCTAAACTGGACCAGGAAAACCTCCTGAGGATGGTGAGATGAATGAGATGGCACTGCCCTCCAGACACATTGCTCGAAATTCGAGCCCTGGCGGTCTGAGGCCGAGCATGCTACTTCTCGATCACGGAGGCTCCCCACAATATCGAATCACTAGGAGTGAGCGGGGAAGAAACATTTCCTTTCTTTTTAAACTTAAATGCCAGAGCGGGGTTCGAGCCCGCGATCTCCGATTTTCCAAGCAGGAAGCTTTAACCACTCCGCCCTATTAGAATAAAAACCCAAAAAGGTCGAAATGAAAATAAAGATCAACAAAACAGCTCCAATTAAATACCACCACTTAACCTTACACTGAAAGAGTAAGATATTTATAATCGCCGTAGACCCCTAACATAGGTATTCAAATGTAGCGGAAAGAGCTAACTAAGACATTTATGATGATTTAAAAAAACCCTTTGGTCACCATGGTTTATACAAACATATTTCATCGCCTCAAACGTTAAGGGTTTACGGGATCAGAACGGACAACAGTAAACTTCAGATGGGATTAGGGTTATTTCGAGTAAACATTAATTTTGGTGAGTTTGAAGATGATAAGCATTAAGCAGTAGAGGAAAGAGCTAACTGGGCCATTTATGATGATTTCATATTTGGTCACCATGGTTTATACAAACATATTTCATTGCCTCAAATGTTAAGGGGTCATGGGATCAGGACGGACATTAGTGAACTTCAGATGAAATTTGGGTTATTTTGAGCATGCTTTAATTCTGGTGAGTTTTAACCCTTGAAGCGCCGAATTTTTTTATAAAAACCTTGGAGACCAAAAGGTTTTTTTCAATTTGAAATCATTATAAATGTCTTCGTCAGCTCTTTCCGATTCATTTGAATACCTATGTTAGGGGTCTACGACCAATAGAAATATTTGTACCCTTACAGTGTGGGGATCGACTTTAGTCGTCATAATCTGTCGTCTACAGACGTCAGATTATGACGACTAAACTCGGTCCCCGCGCTGTAAGGGTAAAAATGATAAGCGTTGAATGACTCACCTGACAGATACCTCAGTAGACATGATCAGATGGTGGTGTGAGCAAAAGGTGGTGATTAGGACGACTGTCTGCAGCCGATGGTGATAACTGGAAATCAGAACGGCTTGGTAGTTACCGGAAATGATGCGTGCGCATCCGGTATGGTCCACTGACGCGGTGCATTATGGATAAGAGTTCTGACGTCAATTGCATGGATAATTAAAAACCAGTGTCATTGTGCAGAATGTAAATGCTAGATGGTAATGTCAACTACGGTCATGGATCCATGGATAATTAAAAAAAATAGTGTGCGTGCGGTGTGACAACCCTCCACGGTAATGGGAACGACACACGTAGCCCCTGCTGTACTTTATCTCAAGTCACAAGATAATTATTGCATTTCTTCGGATTAAAAAACAAGATGATCTCATGAATACATTTGTTGAAGGCTCAATCCCTCATATGATTTTGTTCACGATGCAGAATCTTGCTTTATATCATAAAATCCGCAAACATTACTTCTTTATCAGACATCCATGCAGTCTGATTCCCAGCCAGCAAGCAGTGGAGTAAAAACAATATCCCATTCCTGTCTAAATCGATAGCCGCATTTTGAATGTGGATTACAGTTATTTCTGTTGGTAGAAGAGCTAGTCAGCCAGTGTATTCGTATACAAACCACTATTCTGTCTCTCTCAATTAGTATCTTTTGGAAACTGCAGGTTGTAATTCTCGTCAACTAACAAATTCTGATTATGCATTACAGTTTTCTGATCTGTCTGTAGAATAGCGAGCTAGTCATTTTCCTCATACACTGTCTGTGATCGTATATCATGTATATCTCAATTAGTATCCACTTTGTTAAATGCAAATGGCAAATCCCGTCATTTGAAGCTGGAATTTGCGTTAACAATTCCAGCTTCAAATGAATAATACAAAATATAAGCAGCCACTTGAGCAGCACGCGGGTTAATCAGAGGTAGCAGTTTTATATTTGTAGCAGATCTGATCAAACATTCAGCCCCCTATCTCTCCCCATATATCATTTCTGCCTCAATTAGTACACGTATTTTAATCGCAGGTTACATACATATGGTTATAATCTCATTGTAGAAGGGCTTGGTTGAAAATATGCTCTCAGACTGCTCTCTATCTATGACTTCCATGTCGTCTCCACAATCTCTACTACTTATCTGAGAATCAGTGTTGTTTTAATGCTGAACCACCATCTACGACGCTGGCCCAACATTAAACCATCGTTGTGTCAAGGTATTGTGTTTGCAGCGCTGTTGGCTTCATACGTTGATCTCTGGCCCTTATCCTGAAAACCTGTATTCCAACTCGTGCAAATCTTTGTCAATATATCTCAGGTAGTGATTCGCAAAGCTAAACGTTTTAGAGCGCACTTGTTTGAAAGATATATCTCTTTGTCAATATATCGTCTGGTAGTGATTCGCAAAGCTAAACGTTTTAGAGCGCACTTGTTTGAAAGATATATCTCTCAATATAGAGTGGTATGTCAGCTGTTTTGTTTATTTTAAGCTGAATCCACAAATGGTCTGATAATTCAAGACAGTGTTACCGAATCACATTTCTCCATCCATTTCTGTTTCTAGTGTAATGACTCGTGAAGATTCGAGAAAACAAGAGAACAATTTCGTAATGTATTGAAACAGTTCGTGCAGTCTATCCTTCCCGAATCCACTATTATTCCAGAAATATCATCGGTAATTCCAACTATGGTCTTGAAAGTAGCGATTAGTAAAGAAATGTAAAATATAAAACTTTTTAAAGTTCACAACATATCTTTAATGTGCAGATCAAATGTTATCCACAGGGCTGGTTGATTATTCACGCCGGAGACTGCTATTCCTTTGCCGTCAAGTTTTGATTAATAGCTTGTGATGGGTGACTTTAATTTACGGTTAGATTTTGTCAAGTATCCACAGGTGTGTCCCACAATGCTGCGCGCTCACTTAGTGACGGCCTGACAACGGACGGACTAATTTATACCCCCCTCTCTCTAAGTATCTTAGCATTTAGAGTTCTATAATTATAACATTAACATTTCTCCCCACTTGTGTGTGTCGCTACCGCGATCCACAACTTCAAGTGTGTGATAAATTTTAACACATGTACGACACGAATGAGCACATTCGCCAATTTACCCAATATAATGTTAATTTATCTTCGAAATGTCGTGTTGTGTAGACGAAAAAATCTAGAAAGTGTAATAGACGCCATCAGCACTTCAAGGGTTAATCCTACCCTTTGCTAGTGGTAGATATGGCCGCAGTCAACGTTGTATTAATGCTGGCCCAATGCCGTAGGCGGCGGCTAAATGTAGAGTCAATGCTTGACTTATGTATTGACAGGGTGATAAGTAAGATCAGCTGCACCACAACATAACGGGCACTAAATATGCTGAGTTGCGTATTTAAAATATATTAAATATATTAAAATAAAGTGTGTTTTTTCTCCTGTGTACGCTTCGATATGTCTATGAATATCCGACAATCAAATATCAAGACAATGAAATAATTATCTATGATCAGCCGAATTATTTTTGTTTCAAGATATACATGTACAAGACAAACCTTCATTTCTGACAAAATATTTCATAATTTCCTGACACATTTAAATGTGTTGAGCACGTTTATTAGCGGGCATATTATTCACATTAATACATTTTTTCGCTGAAGTTATTCAAGAGGAGAGGAGGTTTACATTTCAAATTAAATACGTGTTTTATTATCCACAGTACTAATATAACCGAGCGTAACCTACGAGTAAAAGGTGTCAATCAATAATGAGATTCTGGTATGGAAAGTGTTAGATATTTAACTAACGCTCAGTAATAACCTTGATCCTAAAAGCCACAGATTAGCGCACCCTTAGTGTGCGAGGGATACAATTAAAGATGGTGAAGTCCTGGAACTATGTAAAAACATTAATTCACCAGCTGGGTGGTCTATGAAAAGACTTAAAATTAAAACTGTCCTGCCAAAAATAAAATATCAGCTTTTTATATTTTATATTATAGCCACTGTGCCACTGAATGTTACTGAATGTGCCTTTTCTTTTTCTCGTTCATTTGAAGCTGGAAATTGCCAAGGCAATTCTAGCTTCAAATGACAAGAAAAAAATATTTTTCTGAGAAATAGTTATCGCCCAAATTAAATTATTTGATCGGCTCTAAAATCACTGAAACATTTTAATAAAAACCAAGAGAGCAAAGGGTAAATTTAAAATCATCATAAATGTCTTCCTTAACACTTTCCGTTTCATTTGAATACCTATATTATAGGTCCAAGACCATTATAAATATTTTACTCCTTTAGGGCGGGGATGGACATTAGACGTCAGATTCTGACGTCTAAAATCGGTCCCCGCACTGGAAGATAAAAAAAGTATCCACACCAAAGCAGTTTGTATGATGAATAAATCCATAATTATAAACCACTTAATTGACAGAATAAATACAGAATCACTATTTATTGTTTTACTTAAAACAGATATTGCACTCGCTATTATTATTGTTTACGTACATTAGAAAAGTAAATAAGTAACTTATCATACTACCATAATACGCATTACGTTTTAATTATTAATATTATCCAATGTTTATGAAAGTGTTATTTCACATTGAGTAATGCCGTGAAATCCATGTAATACGTGATTATAACATGTATAATGTCTTACTATAATGACGGTTGATACCTCACAATGAGGCACATGTAAACCATGGCTTAACAAGAGCAGATCCAGAGGGGCGCCGCTGAAGTGCCCCCTCTCCCCCTTCAGCGTCCCCAAAACAAAACAAAACACCATATCTGTGCATAATACACTCTAAAATGCACATTGTGGACCCTTCATTTTTGAAATTTGCCGAGAAGCATGCATGCTCTCGGATCTCTCTATAGTTGCAGTCAACTTCCACCAGCGTTGGGTGTTTTTCGCCGATTTCTCACTCAATTCTTGATCAATTTACATACAATTTTGTAAGCGCCCTTTGCAACTATTCCGGCGCCTACCCAGCAAATTTCGTGAAAAATGAGTTAGTATTTCAAAAGTTGGACCATTTGACATGTAGTAGAATTTCGAGATTAAAGTCGAATGAAATTAATGGGTTTATAGAGGAGCGTCATAATGCAAAATTACTACATGTCAAATGGTCTAACTTTAAAACTACACAATATTTTTTCTTGATATTCTCAGGGAAGTTGCCGTGAGACTAGAAAATAATGCTTGCCAAATTTCATGACAATCGGATGGAGATTGCGTGAGTAATTAGCGAAAAGCATGCAACGCAAAAGTGACAAATTTAAAGTGACTTTTACTTTAGAGCATATATCCCCCTTGGATATGAAAGGGTGTGTCTGCCCCTTCACAAAGTGGCAAATTCACCCTTTCATATCCAATGGGACGATATAGTGGCACCTGTGATGTGTATTAAAAATCAATTCCTGGATCTGCTATGGCTTACTATTACGTCACTGTGTGTACCTCAGGTGGCTTACTATTACGGAGGTATCAAGCTTTATACAGTGATATCCTAAATATTAGTCGAGCTTCAACCCTCTGACACGCAGTCGCTTTGGTTTGCTCTGATTCAGCATATATTTATCACTGCTGGATATAGGGCCTAGTACTTGATATTTGCTCTTCTCAGCAGATATCAATGACTATTAATGCCAAAGATTCCGTTAAACAACATTGCAACTTCTCAAGAGATTCCTTAGCATTTGAAACTGATAGAGACATTTAAATTTGCGTATCATCGGCATAACGATGGTGGTTATTGTCAAAACTAGATATAATAGCGCTGAGTGGTGTAGTGTATGGGGTAAACAGCACTGGTCTATGCACAGAGCCTTGTGGATCTTTATAATTTATGAGAGTGTCATTAATTTTTATGGATTGGTGCCTATTTGTCAAGTAAGAAGAAAGCCAAATTTGAGCCTGCCCAGATATTCCATATCAATCGGAGAGTTTATCTGGTAATGTAGCATGGTCAATGGTATCGAAAACGGCCGACAGTACAGGTCAAGCAAGGTCAGAGCCGTAACTTCACCCTTGTCCCTACTAATAAAGATATCGCTATGTACTTTCAGTAGAGCCAATTCTGTAAAATGATGTTCCCTTTAGAAACCAAAGGTGTTTTTTATCATAAAATTTTGTCTAGCTACCGCGTCCCACAACGTAAAGTAGTAAAAAAGCGAATTCGGTAAATTTCGGACCTAATATTTTTAATACTGATAGATTACAACAAATTTGTATTTGAAGAACAGTAACTTGATATGTTCAATAAAGTGATATTAATGATTTAAGTCATTCTTGGCTGTCGAAGCTTATACAACTTACAATCATTGTTGTAGAAAGTGGGCATTTGTAAGTAGATAGAACATGTAAAATATCTATAAACAGGATAAATAAAGTGTAAGTGACTTTCAAAGAACGGTCTGTCCTGTCCACATTATTTTTTTCGACAACCACTTGTCATTACGTTCCACATCGTGACTGTAAAATGTACAGCTTATTTTGAATCAACGTGTGCATTTAAAACAAAAACAACAAAATAATTAAATGGGCCTTCGCGACCAACAATCCCTGTGTAAAATATAAAATAAAAACGTCTTAGACTTTAAATTGTTCAAACATATGGAAGCATGCGACGCTGACCCAATGTCTTTTTAATGTTGAAATATTTTTATATAAACCATGGAGACCAAAAGTTTTTTTTTAATTTAAAATCATTATAAATGTCTCAGTTTGCTCTTTCTGCTTCATTTGAAGGTCTATGTTACGGGTCTACGACCATGGTCTACGACCATTAGAAATATATTTCTTTCAGCGTGGGGATCGACTTTAGACGTCAGATTCAGACGTCAGGTTCTGACGACTAAAGACGATCGCCGCGCTGTAAGATTTAAACTATTGAGTAAGCATATCGTTTGTAATGTCAAGTATCAATATAACATGATAACATGTCAGTCCATATTTGTATTACAACAGTATATCAACATAACAGTATATTAACATACTACAGTTTCCACTTGCTTATTAACACTGAAGGATTTAGCGATTACACCATAACGTAATCAGATAATCTGCAGTGAAAACAAACCCTAAGAAGTTAGGCTGTCTGCAAAGCTGCCGTGTTGCTAATTAAGTACATATATATGAAAAGTCGACTCTGTGTCATAAGATCCAGCGCTGAAATCCTTTTATATAAACCAAAGTAACCAAAGGGCTCTGTCAATTTAAAATCATCATAAATGTCCCAGTTAGCTCTTTCATTTGAATACCTATGTTATGGGTCTATGGCTATTAAAAAGATTTTAATTTTTTCAGTGCCGGGACCGTCTTTAGACGTCAGAATCAGAGTCTACGGACGTCAAATTAGAGGAGGTAATTGCTACAGAAATTTCATCTGCGAATTGAATGAAAATTACTTGCTTTTATAAAATGCGTAATATCCAAAATGTAACGCCCGAACGTACACACCATGCTTATTATGATACAGTACTACATATTTATGAAATATATATATATATAATTTCTGAATTTTCGGGAGGAGGTATTGCGTAAGGACATAAGCAATTTATTGCAGTTGATCTGTTTACAGCATGTATGGTGTATGCTGGTAAAGAAATATTTTTCTGGTCCAGCGTCAAGATCACCATCAATGACAGCAGAACAAGAAACACGAGACGGGCAGCCAATGTTCGGATAACGTTGGGCCAACATCGCAGACGGTGGGCCAACGTTCAACGAACATCGGGTAAGCGTCTCGCGTTAGTGACGTCAAAATGACATGAGTTGCGCGATCGAGCGTATGAAAAGAGTACTAATTGTTCCCATTGTGAAGGTGTACTGGGTCAACAAGGTGGTATTTGTGTAAAGTGATCACAAGTCGATGAAGCCGCAGTGGCTGAAACAGGTTTCAGCCACAGGTTGACCGCGTACAAAATTGTGGGACATTTCTTCGGACTGTCATATCCGAAAATATCGGGGAATAATCAGGTCAAAAATATTTTTTTTACAATCAGTAAAATTTCAGTTCTATGCTCGCATGCTCAGCTCAGAGGTCGCACAGTCATTAAAATGCTATGGACATTTTTGGGACCTTAAGGTCGTGATCGCTCTCGGTCACCGCGATGTTGGATTTTTCGGGTGAAGCAAATACATCAATCCACGGCCTCGGAGAGTACGACACGGCAAAGGTCGAGGTGGACCCAACACGACAAACACGACACATTGAACCAATGTTGGCTTAAGTTTGGCCAGCGTCGTGGACGGTGGCCCAACAGTAAAACAACATCGATTCAACGCCTGACGTTTCTTTGCTTCGTTAGTATTCTATGTCCCACGGGCGCGGGCCCTAGGGTAGTGGTTAGCACCGCTGCCTTTTACGCCAGAGTTCATGGTTCGTTTCCCGGTCTCGGCGGTTTGAAAGAAACAAAAATGTTTCTTCCCCATCCATTCGTAAAACTTAGTATTGTGGGGAGACTCTGTGACCGAGAGGTAGCGTGCTCGGCCTCAGACCTCCAAGGTTTGAATTTCGAATCCTGTGTCTGGAGGGCAGTGTCATCTCACTCATTTCACCATCCTCACGAGGTTCTCCTGGCCCAATTTAGCCTGTATGTGCACAAAAGTGGCCTGAAGCCCGATTCATTTCATTTTTCTATGTCACACACTTGACAACTTCATTACTCCTTTTAACCATTAGTCTCTATTGTCCTGCGCGGTTACATTTTCTGCCACTTAAAGTTGTGTTCGCTGCAGAGATTCACAACTTTAAGTGACTTGAAATTACCTGGATTTGTAAAATTAAGTAACATCTATGGTTAAGGGCTGTTAATTTTTAACCCTTACAGCGCAGGGTTCGATTTTAGTCGTCCAAATCTGACGTCTGTAGACGTCAGATTCTGAGGACTAAAGTCGAACCCCGCGCTGTAAGAATAAAAATAATTCTAATTGCCGTAGACCCATAACATAGGTATTCAAATGAATCGGAAAGAGCTACCTAAGACATTTATGATGACTTCAAGTTGAAAAAACTCCTTTGGTTCCCATGGTTTATGCAAAACTAGTTCAGCGTTGTATGGGTTGAAAAAACAGTGGTTCAATGTCTCGTGTTGCTTGCCTGAAACATAACTTGAAACTGAAGGTTTGAGCCACAGACTGCGCTCACTTTGACTTTACTTTGAACCGTCATATCTAAGATTTGGCCTCGATTAAACAGGTTCACAATAGTTTGATTACAATCAATAATATTTTACCCACATGATGGCATGCTCAGCTGATTTGTCTCAACATCATTAAACAGTTATGTGCATTTTTGTGGCCATTAAGATGAAGATTGCTCTCAGTCACAGCCATGTTCAAAAAAGTTGATTCTCCCGGGTAAAACGAATATGGCACTCCATGGCTCACATTTATGGTGTGGGCTCGTCTACGGCCAAGGTCGATGTAATTGTCTAGACTGGGGCAATTTTGTGTCAACAAATGAAAGGAAATGAATAGGGTTTTAAGCCACATTTGTGCACATTGGCTAAACTGGGCCATAAGAACCTCTTAAGGATGGTGAGATAAATGAGATGACACTGCCCTCTAGACACAGGATTCAAAATTCGAGCCCTGGTGATCTGAGGCCGATGACGCTACATCTCAATGACGGAGGCTGCCCACAATATTGAATCTTTACGAGTGAGAGGAGAAGAAACATTTTTGTTTCTTTGAAACTTGAAGGCCAGAGCGGGGTTCGAACCTGCGATCTCCGACTTTCCAAGCAGACAGCTTTCACCACTGCACCAGAGCCCCCGCCCTTCTGTGTCAACAAGGCGCTGTTTGCACTGTGGTCACGATCAATGCAGATACCGGTCACCCAATGTTGTTTCAATGTTGGGCCATCGTCTACGACGCTGGCCCGGCGTTACCCCGGCATTGGGCGACCGCCTGTTGTGTACGGGATGTCTACGGTGTCTGAAAGGGAAGCAGGAGAAATGGATATATCCTGGGAATGACAAACACTCATGGCGACGTCCTAATAATCCATAACCTCACAAAGGTACACACGCACCTGCATAGCAGCCAGCGTTCATGATCGATATAGTCTGGTAGTAAAACTCGTTATTTGACTATTTGTGGGAAAAAAAGTGAAGGATAAATTATTTTTGGTTTTTCTAAATCAGTATACCCCACAATTCCTCAGAAAAAAAATCCCCATGAATATACTCCGGGCAATTTGTTTGACAGAGCTTTAACATTTTGGCTAAAATTTGGTTAAAAATACAATGTTTTGAAGTTACATATACAATTAATCCGAGGTGAGAGTTATATTTAAAATCGAATGGATTTGAGAAGTCTACCAAAAATTCAAAATGGCGCCCATTTTTGCAACACAAATCATTACATGTATCAGTTAACTGCACAATTCTTGACATCACTTCTACTTCTAGGCAGTATAATGTCGCTGCAATCCCTGCCTCTAACATAAATGTTATGATGTGCTGCTTATATGGTTTTTAACCCTTTAATTACCATGACCTTGAAATTATTGATATCAAGCAACGAGATAAACATCTATCAGACTATTTACTCACACCTGTATTTTACCGTATTCTGTTAGAATATTAATAAAACCCTTAGTAATCACGAAAATAGAAACTTTAAAAATATATATATAAATAAATAAACAAATCACTTTTAGCGACACTTTTATCCCGCAAAACAGAAAAAAATTAACTTTTTTTGCGAGTGAATTTATTGTGGTCTAATACTCGCTAATTGAGATTGAAATACATTCTAATTGCAGGTACACATATTGAGATATTTTCAACAGCAATAGCCTGATATATAAGTGTATAGAATAATAAATATAAAGAAATCTCGACATGACCATCATATACGTTTTAACTATTTTCAGTGCTTGTCTATTTAGCATTTTATTCATCTCCATTTACATCCATTAGTGGGAAACTCATTCCAAAAATATAATTATATAATTCAAACAACATTGAGAAGAATTAGGAAAAATATAAGACATTGGCATTTGTGGTGGACGTGATTTGTTGATTTATCAGTACAAAAGGCTGGCACACATTGCTGGCACAAATATGTTCTTTAGCTTCCTATGAGTACCAAAAAGTCTTCTATAGGACCTCACAGATTCATATAATGGCATAAGATGTACCCATAAATGTCTCAGGTGTGAGACTGATGTGAACACATGTGGTGGGATTGTTATCTGGTTATAACAATCGGGTATATCATTATTGTAACTTATCTATGTATGAAGGTTTAATTGGAGGCTGCTCTCTATGGACGTGCCATAATCATTGTAGAGACATCCATCAATGTTATGTTCACTTCAGATGGCATTTCAAATCCGACATAATAAAGTTTAACTGTATAAATATTCAAAGAGGAGATTGTCACTAGAATCCAAGAAGGCAGTGTGAGAGATCATGCAGGATGCTGTAGAAACTGGATGTAGACGCGTGAGAGACCCCCAAATGTCCAAGTGAGTAGTAGGGAGATGAAGCATTATGAGAGTATACTTCTACCTATAACATAGTCTTATAGGTCTACCCATCATCCCAAAATAATTATCAACACTAAATTTGATACTGCATCTGATATATATTAGGGCGTTATGGTTAATGTAATGTTAGCTTTGAGAAGGTAACTTTATTTTACCCTCTAACATTTCTGACACAGTTGGATTTTAGTTTTGAACCTTCCGATTACTGATATTGTTCATACTTGACTTTAACAAAACCTGGATCAACTAAATATGTATTGGCTCTTAAATCAAACAGAAATTTAATTAATTCCACTTAAAAGTACTTTTAGTACTCGTAGAAGAACTTTTATCTAAAATGGGTTTGATAGCATTGTAGTCTCTACTGTGCTTTATTGATCCAATGATAATAATGCCAAATCGTTCCCGACCTAAATAGCCTATTTGATATTCAAAACTACACATATTAGCATCAAATCATAGTTTATAGCATAGGCTAACGAAACAATATCTAAATTATTACAAATAGCGATGAAGCCATGGTTCGCTGATTTTAATTTTGTCTTGTAAATATGATGTAGGCCTACCTGGTGCACGTACTCCAAATACGTATTACCAAATTTGTACAGGTCGTAGGTAGGGTGTGTGCATATATATGCAGCTATAGGAGTTTAACGATTTTCAAAGGGTATGGGAATGGAAGTGTCAAAATAACGACAGTAAATAGGAAAACGTATAGCAAATAGCTGTAATTATTTTTTATTTTTAAAATATATAATATATTGAAATGATATAAAAAAATATTTCAATTTTGTGTTTACCAATTAATTTTATTTTTTCCTCAGGTATACCTTGTACCTTGTACGTTTATTCTAGATAAGTATTCGAAAATTGTAAAGGTTTTTGTAAAATTTGTAGCTCAATATTGCAATATAAATTTCACATATTTTTGTAGGGTATGTTGATTAAAGTGTCAATTTAACATTTTATTGAAACTTGTATATTACATTTATTTATAGTTCTGAAGTGATAATCAGTTTAGTATTTTGACTCTAACGCAACACGGAGCAGAAATGCTTCAAGTAAATTAGAACTCGTACTTTTTTATTTCGCTGTCAAAGTAGCCGCCATCTTGGATTTGTCTTAAATCACATACTTAAAACATTGACTAGGGTGTTAAACAATTCTTTTTATAACACTACTCAATCATTTGTATTTTTATATATTTAACAAATCTGGTATATGACTCATTTTATAACCATACACCTTAATTTTAATGGAGATTTAACCCAATTTTGAACCAAAATGGGAACTTTCATCAAAAAAATTGTCCAAGTGAAATTGATGGGGATTTTTTTTAGATACTATGGGGTGTACTGATTCACGAGAACTAAAGATAAATTATCCTTCACTTTTTTTCTACAACATTCCCACTACCTCCAGACTAATAGGGCAACAAGCCAGAAATATGACAATATCCGTTTTTAATTTCTTACTTTAGCCGATTTAATCACTCTTGTTGGGAATGAAATTTGTGTTTAATCACTTTGATGACAATAAAACAGTTGAGATAGTTTATATTGCAATTTGTGTGAGGTCTTATCATTTAATAACATTACTATAAGTTATGTTAATCAAAGAGTAACGTGATAAAATAGCCGAGGAGACCCAAAATGTTTTTACACACAAATTCACAAGAAGTGATATTAATCATCAATTTTATTTACAAATGTATTGTTTAACATTTTTAAAGCTGGGCGTATTATTTGCTACGTGTTTTTGCAGTATTTCCAATCAGAAATATATGTATATATTTTCTGAATAAGCAACTTTTTAAAATCCATCGGATCGTTATTTTAGTGACTTGCTTGGTCCCGCTGCGGGGGCCCTAGGGTAGTGGTTAGCACCGCTGCCTTTCACGGGGTTCGGTTCCCGGTCTCGGCGGTTTGAAAGAAACAAAAATGTTTCTTCCCCATCCACGTGTGGAAGTTAGTATTGTGGGGAGCCTCCGTGACCGAGAGGTAGCGTGCTCGGCCTCAGACCGCCAGGGCTCGAATTTCGAATCCTGTGTCTGGAGGACAGTGTCATCTCAATCATCTCACCATCCTCAGGAGGTTTTCCTGGCCCAGTTTAGCCTATATGTGCACAAAGGTGGCCTAAAGCCCGATTCATTTCATTTGGTCCCGCTGAACTGTTAAAAATCACTGGTGTCACATAATCTGTGTTCATTGAGGAGATGAGCAAGCTATTCACCATAGACATAATAATAAACAAACATCACTGCAGAACATGGCAACACAGGATTAGCAGATCACTACTCTAGCTATTCAATCTGTTATTCAGAGAAAGTTACAAAAATATTAAACAAATTACTTACACTTGCTTTTATGTACCACGTCTTGTAGAACTTCTGGACTAACCACACACATAACAATTCATTTGGATATTCATAGGGTGATTTTTAACAGGGTAAAATAAAAATGGCCGACTCTTTCAAACAGATTCACAGAAAGTGATATTAATCATCAATTGTATTTACAAATGTATTGTTTCAAACTTGATTAAGTAAAATAGAAGTAGTTTTACAAGAATAAACTATATAGCAAAACAAAATTGCCGCATTTTTTCATTGATAATCTATTTTTTGCGTCTGTCTGTATGTGTCAAATTAAATTTCGTAAAGACAACTGTCACGAAGACAAATGTTTTTAAAAGTAGCACCTTTACAACTGTCAGATGCTGAAATGCATTTTATTAATTTTTGTGACGAAACTACATCTTCTAGTGCTACAGTCCCCATGACAATTACAACTTTTAAATTCAACAAGTTATTTTTAGTCAGAGCAATTAGAAATAAATCTTCAAAGAAATTCTTTACAAAATAAACTTTCACCATGGTCTTGTATAAGGTCTAAACTGGGCACACACAATTTGCTTATTTTAATGCTAAATTGGGAGAAAGTGAATCATAAATAATTAATAATATTGACATATTATTTGGATTAAAATATGCTTGAAACCGTCTCACCCAACTAATATTCTATTCTAATGTATTAAGTAAAAGTTTGGACTATTTTTATTTTATGTTTTCTAGATCCCGCTAGTTTTTGTGGCAAGGAAGGTCAG
Organism: Flabesymbios commensalis; assembly: GCA_964017125.1. NCBI lineage: Eukaryota > Metazoa > Annelida > Polychaeta > Terebellida > Flabelligeridae > Flabesymbios > Flabesymbios commensalis. The sequence goes on from OZ024907.1 coordinate 8,280,742, forward strand.
AATTATTCATGAAAATTTATTATGTGGTTTTTTTCCCGACAATGGTTGATTTTGTGTTTGGAATTCACAGAAAACAAAATAAATAATAAATAGCTTGAGGGACGGGATCACAACCTCTCTCTAAGCCACGACAGTCACCGACAATGTCAAATCCCGACCTTCTGTAGGTAATCACTGACTTAAGTTGTGAATAAAAAAATAGTCTAAAATATTTTTTTTGAATTCACGAACTCTAAACTTTTCATAGATAGATAGGTTTAGGGGATCAGATAGGACCCTGATAGGCCTGTGGCCTCTAGCGTGTGGGCGATAATAGAGACAGACATGGCGCAATGGTTACAGCGTGGCGTTCAGCCGATGTCGCTGCCTGCCGTGCGGTTTTCGAATTCCGATTGGTGCAGGATTTTCGGAGAAATATAATGTTTCTCCCCTCTCAATCTTGGTACATTGTTAAGATGGTGTGTCCTTTGGCAAGACACTTTACCCTCAAATGCTCCACTTGACTCAGGTGAAAATGACTACCTGGTAGGACAGAGATGGCAATGTGTACGATAAGTTCAATGCGCCGAAACGGCTGCAGGACTGCATGCTCCACGGGGAGTTGAAATGGCACATGAATAAACAGGCCAGTGACCAGTGGGGTGAAATGTAAAGTCCGATGATAGGTCTTCAGACTTAATATCAGACTATAAAAACATTTACCTTTACCTTTAATATATGCAAGTCGATGGGACTGCAATTACTTGTGTGAGACCTTAAGCGGGCGTAGCAGTGTTAGGGTTACCATACCACTATATGTTTACAAGCGATATGTTTATATGCTGATCTAGGTGGCGGCTAGAGGATTAGCTGTGATCCATGCTGGGAACATAGGGTAGTGGATCCAGAGTCTATATGTATAAACACAGTAACACACACATATCTCTGTCATATTTTAAGTACTCGCAGCCTGAGGCAGGGCTCAGAGTACTTACACAAACAGGAGATATTGGTCTGAGGCTGAGCCAAAATATCTGTAAAATAAAGATATGAGAGCCTGGCTGAAAACATGTCCGCCACAAGATATGTCCGCAAAAACAAAAAAAGATTGCTAGCCATATTTTGTGGCGGACATTTCTTTTTACGTTATTGCGGCCATATCTTGTTGGGGACATTACATTTCTCTAATCAATTTTCTGTACTATTTTGATGATTAGAGGTCATCCTAAGGTCAAAAGTCAATTTTAAGATTAAGTAAGCCAATATATGATTTTCAAAGTAAAATATTATTTTTTTAATTATTATAGCTCGGAAAAAGTGCAATACCCCTTTTTCGCATATGTTTGCCTGGAACATTCATTTCTGATATTATTTTCATGATTCAATGTCATCTTGAAGGTCGAAACGTCAATGTCAGGGTTAAAGTGCAAAAATATAAATTTCAATGTCACAAATACGAAAATTATATTATGACTTTAACATCTACTATACGACTACTACAAGAACTACCCATATATGTAGGCCCACATGTACATGTATGTCATGTCTATGCAGACCGCCTTGTCATTGATCTGAGCTTCTGTAAAATTAGGATTTTGATCGGAAAAACTAGGGGAAAGATGAAATTTGGAAGGTAGCACCTTGAACCCCACCTGAGCAACATACTAAAAGTCACCTGAACTTAACCTTGTGCGTTTGCCGCGAAATCCAAAATGGCCGCCACTGCAACTTAATGTGCCATAACTTTGCTGCTAAATAACTTAGAAATGTGTTTTTTTTGTATCTGCATATAGGCTTCTCACAACCAGAAAACCAAATCAGACCCACGATAACGTTTATTATCAATATCTCATGGGGAACTAACCCTCCAAACCTCTTTCATATCTATATATGGGTGGAATTTATTACTAAACTAACCCTCTAAGCCTCTTGTATAGCTATATAGTAGTTGGAATTTATTTCATGAACAAACGGTTTTGTATTTAGTTGAACAATTGAATTTTACGTTATTTGATAACATTACTTTACCATTATCAATGTATGTTATTTGTACTAATCATCGGTTGCTATATAGCCAAACCTTAGCTGAAAACATTTTATCACAACGCAGATACATTATTATTTGTATATCATATTATCATAGTAATTGATTTTATGTCGCGCTAATTTAATTGCTATCATTGATATTATTTATAATGTTTTAACTTGGTTAGTTCGGTTATTTGTCAAACTAATAATTGGCTGCTGCATAGTTATGTTTAAACATATTGACCAAAAAATGATGTGGCGCATGTAATTTATAATTCTTAACAAAATGTGTTTATTTAAAAAACTGTTTAAATACTCGGTTTCGTATTTTATATTTACAGTAGTGTACTCAAGCGCAAACCTTTCTCACTCACTTACTTGTAAATTTATTGTTATTTGCCTTCGCGCTGCAGAGTTGGACTACGTTTGTTTACTAGATTCATCACAGTGCATTCAAACACGACGTTGATCTTTGGGATTATGTTTTCTTGATATCGGCCGCAGATCGCGGACAGTTGTACATGTAGATTATGTGTTATAACCCTTTCAGTACGGGGATCGACTTTAGATTTTAAAATTTGACGTCTAAAGTCAATCCCGGCACTGAAAGAGTAAACGATTTATAATCGCAGTAGATCCATAACATATGTATTCAAATGAAGCGGAAATAGCTGACTTGGATATTTATGATGATTCACCCTGAACTGTGAATTCACATCTCAAAGTGAATAAAAAATCACAAGGAAAATCACAAGGGCTACTTGTTGGTGCATTATGGTCAACATGGTTAACCCTTTGACCGCCGGTGCCGAATATATTCAGGTGTCCATTTTTTATTAGCACATTAAGTACAACTTTTTAAACATGGTAAAATAAAATGTGACATAAATCAGCAAGATTTGAAAAGAGTTGACTTCCATTTTGTCAAATCTGAATAATTGTCACTCACTTGAAGTTGTGAATCGCGTCAGCGAGACACAACTTTAAGTGAGTGAAAATTCCAATTGAATAATTTGGCGGTTAAAGGGTTAAAACGCTGAAATATTTTATATAAACCGTGGAAACCATTTTTTTTTTATTTAATTTGAAATTATCATAAATATCTTAGTCATCTCTTTCCGCTTCATGTGAAATATCTACGTTATGGGTCTACGGCTATTATAATTTTTTTAAACTTTCCGTGCGGGGATCGACTTTAGACGCCAGATTTTGACGTCTGAAGTCGATTCCCCAGCACGCTACCCGGTACCCCACTACCCCACAATATTGAATATTTACGAGTGCGCGGGGAAGAAACATTTTGTTTCTTTGAAACTTGATCAGAGTGGTCAGAGTGGGGTTCGAACCCGAGATCTATTGACTTTCCAGACAGGCAGCTTTAGCCACTCCATCAGGGCCCCCGCACTCAAAGGCGTAATCACATATGTTATAGTCACCAACCTGTAACCACAGTAGGCCTACGCTATGAACATAATGTCGCTGAGCTGGCACCCCATGCAATACTTCTGTGCAAAGACAAACAGCAGTAACTGTTCACTTTAAAGGTATGGAGCTACTGCCACTAGTCTGTCTACAGCAGTCCATTCATGCACCCCCCCCCCCCATCACGGTGTGATTGTCAGTGTGGAGTCCACGGTACATATTGATATTACATCTTATGTTCTGATGTCAACAATCACTGCAGAACACTCAGCCCTTTCAGTGCGGGGATCGACTATAGACGTCAAAATCTAAACTGTTAGTTAACCCTTTAAGCCCTCACGATGCATTAAAGCATAATTTCACATCACTGAAACCAGACTTAATTTTCCTACAAAAAGGTGTTTTAGAATTAATATTTCCATGAAACTGGTTTACCAATACATGACGATTTTTCACTTTTTCACTCACTTCAAATCATCTTAATCCACTACAAGTCGAGAATTGCGACAGCAATTCGCGGCTTGTAGTGGATGAAGATGACTATGGTAAATTCAGGCTTGAAAGGGTTAAGTCGATCGCCATTATACTGAAACGGTAAAAATATTTCTAATGACAACATTTGATCATAGACCCATAACTTAGGTATTCAAATGAGGCAGAACGAGCTAACAAGTATTATAATGAAAAAAATACCTTTGCTATCTTGGTTCACAGAAAAATATTTCAGCGCTGAAGATCACTTACCCTCAGTCCTGCTGAGGTCCCGGGTATTCTTGTTTTCGTGAAGTAGGAATTTGTGTCAGCAATTCAAGCTTCTCGAAAACATAACTGTTCTCATTAGATGAACTGAGCGTTAAAACGTCAATTTGAAACGAGCACCTTTTATTAGACAACAAAATTGCCGTTTGTTTCACAAATCTATGGTTTAAATATAAAGTACACGTACTACATCCGAGGACCAAATATACGGTGAGCTATTTTTAAATATTCATTTTTATAGTGAGCGGACGAATGGACCTTTAGGTCACTCCTAATTTAAAAACACCCTCACACTGAAAGAAATTAAAAAAATATAATGAACGTAGACCCATAATAGGGCCTACAGGTATTCTAATGATGCGGAAAGGGCTAGCTAAAACATTTACGTTGATTTCAAATTGAAAAAAATAATTTGTAATAGAGTTAAAACACCTATTCATCCACTTGGAAGTTGTGGGTTGACCGAAACGAAAATTCCAGTTGGGGGTTGACCGAAATACAAATTCAAGTTGTGGGTTGACCGAAACACAAATTCAAGCCGTGGGTTGACCTAAACACAAATTCAAGCTGGTTAGATGTGTTGAGTCTGCTGTGAATACCAATCTCGTCAGTCTGAACTTAGTTTCCTACTCCACTGCTGATTTATAGTGCATAAATAGTTAAACTACAGTGTATTTCTTTGACCTTGCGGTGAATACATCAGTCCATATGGTGTAAGTATTTTTACCAGAGCCAAAACGCAGTATCTGCTTACATGTAACAGTGAGCAGATACTGTCATTTGGCTTGTGTTCTTCAGTCTAGAATCACTTTGCCGAAAGTATCACAGCAAGCACCATCCACTGAAACAATGGTGTTTTAATGCCGGGCCAGCGTCGCAGACAATGGCCAAACCTTGAAACACCATTGGTTCAGCGTATTGAGACTGGTCCAATGCTGGAGCAATAGTGTAACAACGTTGGATAAGTTTGACCAACGCGTTGTGATTGCTGAACATGATTTTGTCTGAGAGCACTTTACAAGAGATTGTCGCTTGTGTTGAGAACGTATATAAGGTTCCAGCCCCTTCCCCAGGACTCAATCACTCACACACTCAATTTATCACCTAGGGGGCCAACATTCAATATTCAACGGGGGGAGGGGGTATTTAAAAAAAAATCGAAAAAAATCGGGCAGACCCTGCGTGAAATAAATAATTTACTTCCAGGGCTGTTCTATATAAGCATGCAATACAATTTAAAACATTTCGCCGGGTTGAAATAAATAATTTGTCCCAGTCAAAAACTCCAGCCCCCCCTGGATATTGAATGGTTGCCCTCTTATTTTTCTAATTTAAAATTGGAATTGCAAACTCAATTTTCGGCTCGAAGGCGCGAATGTTAAATCTGTTAAATGGAATTTATATCTTAAGTAAGGCATATACCGCATGATATGTCATGAATTAAAGTGCAGTGAGGCCAATATCTTAATCCTTAAATCACTAAGCTATAATTTAAATGTCAACCAACTTTAATTTGTGTCTCGTTACCGCGACCCACAACTTCAACTTCAAAATTACTTTGTTAAATTTGAGACCAAGGATTTGTAAATCCTGATATTTAAACACACATTTCATTCTCAATAACTGTGATTTATCCTACTTATAAAACAGATTATAAACAACTATTGTCATCCTTAGTGGTTTAAGGGTTACTTGATGCAAATTCGACACGTATACATTATACAGGTCTAGCAGTGAAAGGGTTAATTTTTTTCTCCCCTGAGGCAGCGAACACACCTGACTATCGTTTGCAAGGATTATAACAATAAGTGTTGATGGAGGGATATCCTGTAAATTTACACACAGTTTATTTGAGAGAGATTATACAATGACTGTGTGCGGACGACGGCCATATAATAGGACCTCACACGGGGCTTAACACTCACACCGATGAGCAAGAATATAGTATGGAAAGTGGTTAGATTTTACTCGTGTGAAATGATTGCGACGTCTCGACCTGCCTTCAGCAGATCTTGATCATGTAATGATCATGGTGGGTGATTCGTCGCAATCGTTTCACACTAAGTTCCAAAGTTAGTAAAATCTAACCACTTTCTATATGAATCTTAGAACCATGAATAACCTATTATGTACAAAGCAAATAGTAGTTTTAACCCTTAAAGCGTTAAAACAAATTATATAAACCAAGAGAACAAAGGGTTTTTTCAATTTGAACTCATCATAAATTTCTTAGGTAGCTTTTTCCGATTTATTTAAATACCTATGTTATGGATCTAGGGCCATTTTACGTATTTTTACTCTTACAGTGCGGGGATCGACTTTAGACATTAGAATCTGACGTCTGCAGACGTCAGATTCTGACGTCTAAAGTCTATACCCGCACTGTGAGGGTTAATATTTAAACCGTTCAACCGAAAAAAATAAACCAAGAGAGCAAATGGTTTTTAAAATCTGAAATCATCATAAATGCCTTAGTTAGCTCTTTCCACTTCATTTGAATACCCATGTTATGGGTCTACGGCCATTGCAAATATATCTTAATATATCTCTGGACGTCAGATTCTGTCGTCTAAAGTCGGTCCCCGCGCTGAAAGGGTTAACACTCCAATCAAGACTATAGTCGTTTCAAATATGTTTTTTTAAAAGGTTAGATCACAGTTATTGGAAATGAAATTAGTGCTTAAAATGAATTTAACAAAAAAAATTAATCTGCAAATAAACAAATAAGAATAATGTGTACCCACTAGAAGTTGTGGGTTGCACTAGCGAGACACAACTTCAAGTAGGGTGAGTTGACAAGAGGTTCATTCAAGCTATTGGCGCGTTCAGCATGTTCAGGCCAATCGTGAATCAACTTTAGCCCAAATAAAAATAAATCCTGAGAAAATAATTACTTGTTGAGCGTGAAGTGAACTTGAGACAAGAAAAATGGATTGTTGCAACGCTGTTTCCATAACAAAGGTATTCAAATGAATCGTAAAGAGCTAATTAAGACATTTATGGTAAATTCAAATTGCCCCCCCCCCCCCCGTACACCCCCCCCCCCACCCCCGAAGCTGACGAATTCCTACATTGCTGCAGGTCAATTCTGAGCTGATTTTAGGGTTATGAACTTTCACTTCGTGTGTTACAGTTAGATAAGTGCTGTAAAATTGTCCATTTTTTTGGTGATGACAAAAAAATTGGCCCTTCCGGGATACGAGCCTGGTACTTTCAGGTCATTAGTCCACAACATGGCAGTTAACCCTTTAAGTCCTCACGATGCATTAAAGCATCATTTTACATCCCTGAAAAAAGACTTGATTTTCCTACAACTAGGGGTTTTAGAATAAATTTTCCATGGAACTGTTTTACCAATACATGGCAATTTTCGTCATTTTTCACCCACATCAAATCATCTTCATTCACTACAAGTCGAGAATTGCGGCAGCAATTCGCGGCTTGTAGTGAGTGAAGATGACAATAGTAAATTCAGGATTGAAAGGGTTAAACGAAAAAAAAATATTTTTAACTTTTATAGGAGGAATTCGCGATACTTTGGCAGCACGCGAAATCATAATTTGCCACACAAAGAAAAACGATCACATGGAAATTTGTCCCGATATTAGAATGTCTTTTTTCAGTTTTAATTATGTAATCAATAATAATAGTATCATTTAATATTAATACTAAATAAAGGCCTACATTTGTCACAGACGCAGAAAACGATGAATTGTGGAATTGAAATGTATACTTAAAAATATTTTAAAGTATTTTTACAATTTCGCGAAGTAGATGTTCATCATTTCTAACTTACCTACACGAATGCCTTCTACTAAACATATACAATTAATAGGATAAAAAGACACAAAATGTTCATAATATTATTTTATTATTAAATATATAATTTACTAAGCATAATAGTAACAAAAATCTATTCAACAAGACTTAGTCATAATAGTATAATAACGCAAACGTGGTTAGCTCTGTTCATAATTATCAAAATGTCCATACGTTTTAAAGAAAATGAATCAATCAGAAAATAAATATTTTTCATAAATATAAATATTTTTTGTCATTTGAAGCTGGAAATTGCGCTAGCAATTCCAGCTTTAAATGAATGAAAAATAAAATAAATAATTTAACAGCTAGCGGCGCACATGATATGAAGGGGATATATGAGCTTCACCTATCCCCCGGGAGCAAAACTTTCTTTTACATGATTCAACCCCTTAGATATCAAAGGGTGTATCTGCCACTCTGTAAAGTGGACGATACACCCTTTCATATCCAAGGGGACATTATTTCACATAGAAACACCCCCTGCGATATTTCTGACTAACATGTTTTAAACAAAACACTCCCCACCCCCCACATATCACCTTACGTTTGTTGGTCGATGTTGGTTTTTGTATAAGCATGTTTTATTTTGTAATTGAAACAAATAAAAAATGTAATACAAGGTTTCTCTTGCTACATGGCTACTGATGACTGGTGATGTCTGTGTCGTGGCAATCGATAAGAAAGATACTAGTGCAAAGCTTTTGTTCGACAGCTGACAGCGAGATCCCACCAAATGAATTTATTACACAGGGCAAGGACTAAGGTATTAAAACACAATTAGATCCTGACAATAATGTCAGCAACGAGAAAACATACGGGTGACAGTTGATGCAAGTTTGATTTGTGAAACCCTGGTGGCAACTAAAATTCTAACCAGTAGTGAACTCTCCTATCTCAGTATTAGCAAGTTATGAATAAGCTCAATGTCGATGTTGGTTGGTGTATTCATGTATTCATATGTTTTATTAGCATGTTAAATCACATTAATTGGGAATGAAATGGGTGTGTAAACACCAAGCTATGCAAATGTTTGCTATCAAATACAAGTTATTTAATCGGCTGGTATAACTGATTACAAACGCCACTTTAAGGGCTAGGTCCAGATGAAGTTGGAGTCCCCGGGATCAAGTGGACAGTGCTTGGCTTTCCTTACGTTATCTTGTTTATAGCAGAGTTCAGACATAACATACTGACAATCCTTAGTCTGCTGTACCGCGTCCCTCTGCTCCGGGGTCAGGGATTTGATCCAGTCATACGCCTGCTCCGTGGAGTTTTTCCTCTTGGTTCCCAGTCCGGCTGTGTTATAAGCAGCCTGTGTATTCTCCTTGATCCACCTTGACACTTCAGGGTGGAAATCCAAGTTCACGTGCTCATATATGTATTTAGCATTATTCTCAGTGTCACTGGCTAAGTATTCGAAACTTACAGATTTGAATACTTTGGGATAAATTTTCTCAAGGCGCCTCACTTCCTCTATGTCACTACGCATGCGCGCACACAGGTGACGCGCACGACTCTTCCAGACTTCCGGTGTAAATCCCTTCCGCCCGTGAAACTTGGCCTCTGACCTCAGTATCCCTCTGGGGTCACGCGTCAAGTGGATTATTTTGACTCGCGGAATAAGTTTCACTATGTGTTCTAGGTGCTGTGATGACAGGCGTATCAGTTTGATTGTGCGCATGCGCGCTTTCTGGCAGGCTTCCTGTAGCGCGGGCACACATGACGTCACTACCGTGGTGTTCATCTGATCCAGACATTGTCGGCTTCTGATGAAGTCCATGTGATCTGTCAGCCACTGTACATCATGGCAACCCTTGAAGGTGACCCCTAGCCTGTGCTGAAGGTCACTGACCCTATTATCCCTACAGGCGAGTACCTTCTGTACCTCATCAGCGCACATAGGGTTCATCCCGCCACAGTCTCGCTTCTTGATGAGTTTGTCACAGTTTCTGTATTTCCTGTTCACGTCTGACATACAACTCCTGTCAACAAGGAAAAAAAACAAATACAGCTCCTGTCAACAAAGAAAATAAACGTTTGACATACAATTCCTGTCACCAAGGGAAATAAACGTTTCACATACAACTCTTGTCAACAAGGAAAATAAACGTCTGACAAACAATTCCTGTCAACAAGGAAAATAAACGTCTGTCATACAACTCCTGTCAACAAGGGAAATAAACGTATGACATACAATTCCTGTCAACAAGGGAAATAAACGTCTGACATACAATTCCTGTCAACAAGGAAAATAAACGTCTGACAAACAATTCCTGTCAACAAGGAAAATAAACGTCTGTCATACAACTCCTGTCAACAAGGGAAATAAACGTATGACATACAATTCCTGTCAACAAGGGAAATAAACGTTTGACATACAATTCCTGTCAACAAGGAAAATAAACGTTTGACATACAATTCCTGTCAACAAGGGAAATAAACGTATGACATACAATTCCTGTCAACAAGGAAAATAAACGTTTGACATACAACTTCTGTCAACAAGGAAAATAAACGTCTGACATACAATTCCTGTCAACAAGGAAAATAAACGTCTGACATACAATTCCTGTCAACAAGGAAAATAAACGTTTTACATACAACTTCTGTCAACAAGGAAAATAAACGTCTGACATACAATTCCTGTCACCAAGGGTAATGAACGTCTGACATACAATTCCTGTCAACAAGGAAAATAAACGTCTGACATACAATTCCTGTCAACAAGGAAAATAAACTTCTGACATACAATTCCTGTCAACAAGGAAAATAAACGTATGACATACAACTCCTGTCACCAAGGGAAATAAACGTCTGACATACAATTCCTGTCAACAAGGAAAATAAACGTCTGACATACAATTCCTGTCAACAAGGAAAATAAACGTCTGACATACAACTCCTGTCAACAAGGAAAATAAACGTCTGACATACAACTCCTGTCAACAAGGAAAATAAACGTCTGACATACAATTCCTGTCAACAAGGAAAATAAACGTTTGACATACAACTTCTGTCAACAAGGAAAATAAACGTCTGACATACAATTCCTGTCACCAAGGGTAATGAACGTCTGACATACAATTCCTGTCAACAAGGAAAATAAACGTCTGACATACAATTCCTGTCAACAAGGAAAATAAACGTCTGACATACAATTCCTGTCACCAAGGGGAATGAACGTCTGAAGCCAACAAGCGAACGAACGAACGAGCGAACGAGAGAACGAACGAACGAACGAACGAACGGACGAGCAAACAAATGAATTAATAAATGAATAAATAATGAATAAATAAATTAATAAATAAATAAACAAACGAGCGAGCGAACAAACAAACGAACGAATGCATGAATCAATGAAATAATTGATGAATGAATGGACAAACGAATGAACGAGCGAGCAAACAAATGAACGAACAAACGAACGGACAAACGAACGAAAAAAACGATTGAATGAACGAAGGGACGAACGAGCGAGCGAGCGAGCGAACGAACGGATGAATGAAAGAATGAATGAATGAATGAATGAATGAATGAATGAATGAATGAATGAATGAATGAATGAATGAAGGAATGAATGAACGGTCTATGTGGCGATATAACTAGAACAACGACAATTGACGCTAATTTACGGTAGATTTCTTACTTTCTGATGACCTAATCACTGTAGATTGTTTTCTAAAATTAATTATTATTTAATTTTCACCAATGTGATATTGAGAGTTCCAACCAAATTAAACAGCCACTGCACTTACACGTATTTCTTCACCGGAAGTTGTTGATGGAGGAAAGAATCCAGGAAATACTCGATCGGAAGTCTGTCCATGTCACAGGTCATGATAGCTTGGATGGCATCGGCGACTAAGGCTTTTTCCAATGCTGGACGAGTTCTGAAACAACAACAAGTAAATAATGGAAAAAACCCCGGAAACACAGATTTAAATCAACAGAGCTGTTTCAGTATTGATGATCTTGACCATAGCACACGGCTTTACGATCTGACGCCAGCCGATGCTTTTTTAGACTAATGTGAACATTTTATATAGGGCTGTATATGTTAACTTTTATCCTGCTGATCACGACTATTGTCGTTTTTAACCTATTTTATTAGTCGACCAAATCACTGTTATCGGGAATGAAATGTGTGTCTAAAAATCAAGATTTGCTTATAATCGTGCTAACATTAAACAAATATGAGTAATTTTCAGCTATTTGAAGTTGCGGGTCGCGGTAGCGAGACACAACTTCAAGAGTTGAAAAAATGTCAATTCTTATTATTTTCTTATCATTTTTTCATAGTGTATTTGTTTCAAAGGTTTCAACGCTTTCCAGTTTTTTGCTGCTATTTATAATAAAATGTAGTTATATAATCTCTGGTTTTGGCGCGGGAAACATATATGCTTATACTTCTTATACATAGATTAATATGGATATAGTTGCTGCCTAGCTTGCAGTCTGTTCTAGCGCAGCACGACCAATGCCGTATATGATATTATAGTGATATGATGTGTATGTTGTTTTATGTGTATTTAATATATGTATTGATTAAAAGCTAAATAGAAATAAAATAAAATAATAAGATCCAATGATGATTTGATGCTAAGCCACTGCGGCACGATGTGGTTTGACATGAATCCAACATTGGATCATTATTTTTGGGGGTGGAGATGAAATGGTGTAACAACCTGACATTAGGTATTGATAATTTTGCAAGGATTTTGTCACAAAATTTTTGTGCGTAGTTTGCATAGCTTATATTCATGGCCTCGGTAAATAAAGATTTCTTCAATTCTGGACGATTTCTACAATCACAATAAGCAAAGAATCCGGAATCAAATCAAGAATAATTCCTGATACAGCAATTTTAGGACCCGATTGTCTAGATCTCATAGTGCGTATTTAGGTTGATGAAAGAACCCAATCATCTCTATTGAAATAATATCGTTGATGAAGAGTCCAATCTACCTGGTACTTAGCCGCGTCGTCCTCTCCGAGGCCGTGGATTGATGTATTTGCTTTACACAAAAAATTCAACATGGCGGTGACCGAGAGAGATCTCGACCACAAGGTCCGAAATATGTCCATATTTTTTTAATGACAGTGCGACCTCTGAGCTGAGCATGCGGGCATGGAATTGAAATGCTACTGATTCTAAACAAAACTATTTTCTACATGTTTATGCGCCGATATATTCAGATATCACAGTCTAAAGAAATGTTCCACGATTTTTTACGCGGTCAATCTGTGGCTGAAACCTGTTTCACTCGCTGGGGCTACCTGGTACTAAGCTAAGGCAAAGTTTTGACTCTTCACCATCGATTTGTAAATCTTCAATCGCGCATACAGTCGCTGCCCACCCCGTACATTCTCATCTATTTGACATACAGTTGTGACGACAGTATTATTGGGATCTATATTTACGGAAGCTGAACAATAAGTCGACGAAAGAACTCAATTACGATATAGATTCGTAGATCCGAATATACTCGGCGCTGCGAGCATTGCACATTCGAATCTACGAATCTATCGAATTTGTTTCTTCCTCCTTGACTGAATTCAGGTATGTCTCATTCACGCATTGTAGCGTATATATTACCGCACTATGTATATTACATTAGCCACCCCCCCCCCCCCATAACACACACACAAGCACGCACACCTTGGTATTAATGCTCTATGTGACCTAGAGGTCACGAAACTTTAGACCAATTCAGGATTATTGTTGTGCCAGCGTCTTCGACCCTGGCACAACAATAATCCAGCATTGGTTTAAACTGTCGTGCCAGTCGAGTTCTCATAAAGCATTGATACCAGTAGAATAGATCGATACCTTAGTGATTTGTAAAGGCTTGTAAAGGGCAGGTGCTTTAACTTATGATCTGTACTGAATGCCAGTTATATGAGGTCATTGGTCAAGAAGGATTGGTATATAAGAAAGGCACCATTTAAACACTACATAAATACTGGGACAAATTAAACAGCTAGAAATGCATTAAATCTTCACTACAAATAAACTTTCTATACTTTTATGCAATTTAAAAAAAAATTATAGTATATATGTGTATTTTATTGTACATATTGTACATATTTTTCATGCAAATACAAATAATTAATAAAATAAAAAAACTTTTTTTGACACAAACATGGTCCGAGCCTAGGGCTCCTTTTAGTCGAGATATTGACAACATTTCAGAAAGCGACGTAAAACTCACTCACTTACTCTGCATCTATAATAATCTGATATCACATAATAAGGAGCCAAACATTATGCAATTTAGATCAAAGTTAACACCAT
>OZ024907.1:8305046-8370046 GCA_964017125.1 Flabesymbios commensalis
ATATATTTTCGTGGACATTTACAAAGAAGTGATCATTGATCCCTCAGCTATTGATGTGCATATAATGTGGCAGACATAAAAGATACTTGTAAAGTCTTTATTATAGTCATCACATTATGTAAGTTTTGCCTCATTTCTTTCAATGTTTTAATCCGGTAAAATTAGGACAATGCTTTTGACCTTGAAATGTATGGCAAAAATAACTTAGATGACCTCTAAATTACAAAACACGTCCAAAAATGACATCAGTGCCCCTAAATTAGCCAAAAATGAGGTATTACAAGAGTTTTGTGCTGAATGACAAAAAAGTTCGAAAATCATCTAATGCTGCTAATTAGCATAATTATGCAATTTAAAAAAAACCACCGGCTGAATTTTTGCACACCCGGCGGAAATTCCCACTAATGACCATATGAACTCAAAAAAGTAATAATCTCAACTAGGTCATTTTTTTCAAGGTCAACCTTAAATCACATGTTTTTCAACCTGACTATAAGTGATGTGCTGTCACATGCTGGCGTCGTGGAAGCCTTTGAGACGGTTGAATGGTATACTTTACGATAAATGTTACCAGCTCTGGGTTCACACAAATAATCATTGTTATTGGATGAAATTTTTTTAAAAAGAGAATGAGCAAGCTCACATCAGTTCTACCACATTGTCAGTATCTGACAGTTTGATCGCCGTAATAACATTTGTTATTGCCGTAACAGCATGTACCTCACCATTTTTCGCACCAGTTTTCCGTGAATGGCTGAATGAACAACGACTTTATCAAAATTTCAAATTTCAACATTGAATTTATTATATTTCTACAAACTGTTTTGCCCTCCTCCCTGGTTCTGTACTTTATCTGTAATATATTAATCTGAGATATAATCACAGTCTACATACATGTGTCTTGTATAGATTACTAGATATCATTGTTGATTAAGAACCAAAGTAATAAATACTCTATATTAATGAAAATGAATCTGCTATATCTGGAGGAGACCTATAATTATTAGGGAACTAAATATCTTCACGTCCATCATATATGATTTCATCACTTTTATGTCGTAAGACCTATTGCCTCTAACATTGATACCTCCTATCTGATTAGAACTATGCATGACCAGAACCTACTGATTCCGTACACATTCTACCATATCACGACCACATCTAGACAGTTTCTTTATTTCGTGTTGATCTGACGAAAACATGCTGATCGTGTTACGAACGGTGTCTACGACATATTCTGCATCCTGTCTTGTTGCAATAGTGTACCCAAAAATCTTTGGTAACTTGTTTATGACACTACATAGCATTTAGTTGCCAACAGTAGGACAGTTACATAAATCGTCTGAAAATGGAGTATGCTCATAATATATTCATACATTAAATTCATGAGCAGTATTTTCAAAAATTACGTAGCAAATGAGCCTTACACCGGGAAATTATATTTGGGGGAAATTCCGTCTTCACCGCCGAGTTTGGATTTCGGGTGTTCTCAACCATTAATTTTACATGTCAAAACATATAACATGTATAAGTCAACCTCAGTATTAAATTACATTTTTTTCGATATTGTGTAGCTGTATGTTATGATAGTTATTGACGATGACATCATCTATCTCATCCTTTTTTTAAGTTAGAGGAGTAGATGTATGTGTACATTGCGGTTTTGGGTGAATCTCTGAGCCGATGGTTGTGTATGTCTGAAAATGTGTTATCAGCACATTTCTTATCTATGGTATATATTCTGTGCACGTTTTGACCAGCACAATATACACAGTTAATAGAATCATTAGTTGTTCAATTTAAACGACTACTTTATTTCGATAGGATTAAAGTTGTTTACTAACTTTTCTTGGGTTTTCGAACAGTGGATTATACTAACAAAACGGAACATGTATGTGGGTCATCATTGTCATGGTTATGCAGACGACCTTGATGGATCAACTTCATATTTTGCTCAAAGCTTGACCCGAAGGGTACCACGCGCAGTCAATGGGCATGTAAATTCAAGTCAACCTAATCGATTTATTTTCTACTGTAAAAGTACGATACATGTTAATATAGTATTATTCTACATACCAAAACGCTTAGAGCGGATATATGGTGAGCGACAGGTTATCTAGTGCCGGACAGTGTTCAACAATCATAAAATATGTTTTGACAGTAGGGCCTAGGGTAAACTCTCTTACAAAATGTCTATATTACTAGGCTTCTGAATGTGTAAAAATGGCTATAATTAATAAATTATTACACTGGACCACGATGTGTCGTTTTCCAGGAGGAACATTTGTTTTGTTCACCATCACTTTGTGAAATATTGATAATAGATGTTATCGCGGCTTTGAATTGACTTCCTGGGTGTGAGAAATCTATATGTAGACACCAAAACTCATTATCTACGTTATTTGAAAAGAAAGTTTTGACACATTACGTTGTAGTGGAGGTCATTTTGAATTTTGCCCTCTCATTGTAGCGGCAAACGCACCATGCGCACGAGGTGCAATTCAGGAGACTTTTAGTATTCTGCTCAGGTGGAGTTCAAGGTGCAAATCCCAAAGTTTCATCCATCTCTGATAAAAATCGTAATGTTACTGGACTTTTTGCCGATATTGACCTTGATCGAGATCCTGATAAAAACTTTGGCGAGACTACTTCATGTGTTATAATTATTCTGGTGAAGAAATTTAAGTGCTACTGTTAAACAATGGTAGCTATATTTCCTTCTGAAGAATCATAACTGAATTCTCTGAGCCCAAAAATTGTATTTGTAACACCGAGATGATGTTTTTATGTTCATTGTGAGCCTAGCCGTGATGTAAAGTTGTGACATTTTCGCAAATTTTCGCGGCCATGTTGTTTTTTAATTTTGAGTAGGAAAAAGAAAAAATAGAGCTTGGCATGGGGCAGATTTGGAATCAGCGTACTGATTGTGTAAGAACAACTGCATGCCAAATTCTACTAAAAATTGCCTTAACAAGTCAGAAATGTCAAAAATGGGCCCTGACTACTATATAACGATAATCAAATAATTCAATTAAGAAAGTGCCTATTGTGTTATCAATAGATATATTTTTTTGTAATTATAAATCTCTGAAAACAAATCAAAAATACAATCGTGTTAAATTTTTTTTTAAAACTTATTTCCGTTGACATTTTATCAAATAGTTCGTGATGCTCAATAATCAAAAGAACTTAATTTGGAAAGTGTCATTTTTTATAAATATTTTATCAATTTTTGAAGTTGTAAATTCCGCTAATAATTCCAGCTTCAAATGATGAAGTACTTTAGATTTGGTTTTATTCGCGAGGTTTTAATTTTCGCGAATTTCGCGACGAGGACACGTTCGCGAATTCAAGAATATCGTGAATATTTTTTTTACTATGATATTGATACTGAAGAAAAATTCGCGAATTCTAAACTTCGTGAAAAGTCCCAAAATTAGAAATTCGAAAAATTGAAACACACGAAAATCACCAGATCTACAAATTGTCCGATCGGGGGGTGGGGGGGGGGAGGAGGTATAGAGTGAAGGTGTCAGGTATTGTCTATTCGTTATATTAAACTCTTACAACGCTGAAATAGTTTTGTATAAACCATGGAGACCAAAGAGTTTTTTTCACTTTGATATCTTCATAAATGTCTTAGTTAGCTCTTTCCGATTCATTTGAATACCTTTGTTATGGGTCTGAGACCACTATGATATTTTGATCATTTCACTGCGAGGATCAACTTAAGACGCCAGATTATGACGTCTATAGAGGTCAGATTTTGGCGTCTAAGCTTTAAAAGTTAAAAAGCCTTTACTATCGACTTGACAAATTTAAATAATTTTTCATTCACATGAAGTTGCGGACCGCGTCAGCGAGACGCAACGTCAAGTGGATGAACATTTTAATCAAATACCTCAGCGTTTAAAGAGTTAACCTATTACACGCTGACACATAAACCCTTACAGCGCGGGGATCAACTTTATACGTCAGAGTCTGACGTCTACAGACGTCAGCCTCTGACGTCTAAAGTCGATCCCCGCGCTGTAAGGAGTAAACATATTTATAATGGCCGTAGACTCATAACATAGGTATTCAAACGAAGCGGAAAGAGGTAACTATTTTATGATGATTTCAAATTAAAAAACCCTTTGGTCGCTATAGTTTATACAAGAATATTTCAGCGCCTTAACCCTTTGACCGCCAAATTATTTAATCGGAATTTTCACCCACCTGAAGTTGTGTCTCGCTAACGCGATTCACAACTTCAAGTGAGTGAAAATTATTAAGATTTGACAAAATGGAGGTCAACAGTTTTCAAATATTGCTGATTGATGTCACGTTTTATCTCTAACATGTTAAAAATGTGGTACTTAATGTGCTAATAAAAAATGAAAATCCGAATATATGTGGCACCGGCGGTTAAAGGGTTAAAGGTTAAAACCCGATCAGCATCATCGTAGGATCCGGCTCTGACATAACTATACACGGCGTCAAATTAAAAAAGAATAATCAGGATCGCATGATTTTCGGTAATTTCTCCGTCAATTTTTCCTTCAAATTTTGCAAAGGCCATTTTCTAATAAAATCCCAAAAGCGGTAAAACAAATGCAAAATTACATTTAATATTTCAAAAGTTCGATCATGATTTTCGGTAATTTCTCCGTCAATTTTTCCTTCAAATTTTGCAAAGGCCATTTTCTAATAAAATCCTAACAGCGGTAAAAAAATTGCAAAATTATATTTTATTTTTCAAAAATTAGATCATTTGCCATGTAATAAAATTATATATTAAGTTGAATGTTTCAAATTACAACATGACAAATGATCTTTGGAAATACGCATTAGAATTTTACGACCATTTGAAGGAAACCGGTTTAATATTGACGGAGACATCCCCGAAGATCATGCGATCCTGGTTGATCATTTTTAATTTGAGTATACTGTGATTTATAATTTAAACCCTCAAAGTTATAATCGCTACCGGTTACTGCCTTTCATCTGCCCTTTTCATCTGACCTTTTTATTTGAACGCCAAACAAAGGGAAAGTTTCGCGAAGTTTTGATAAGTATTTTAGAAGTTAGACCATATGACATGTAATAATATTCTGAGACGAACGTAATAGGTTCATAGAGGGCAACATTTTTATTTATTTACTACATGTCAAATGGTCTAACTTCTTAAATACTTATCAAAACTTCGCGAAACATCCAGAGTAGTCACGACATGAATGGAAAATAGTGTGTGTAAAATTTCATGAAAATTGTTCGAGAATTGATTGAGAAATCGGCGAATTTTATTCACCACGGTTGATGTGAATCCTACTATAGTCAGTGTACAACAACTGTGTACACCTGGGTATATGAGCACCGTAAATCCGAGCACAAAATCACAGTAAAATTATTCTTCTAAAAATCACCCCGCCATGCTCCTCTCACAGGAACAACAAAAGACCTTGAACCAGGCTTGGGGCCAAAGTACTCGGTACTTCGGTACTTCGGTACTCGAGTATCGATTTTGCAGTACTCGTCGGTACTCAGTACTCGTACTTGTACTCGTACTTGTACTCAAGTACTTTCAAAAATGAAAGTACTTTTAACGAGTACTTACGAGTACTTTACGAGTACTAGTCAGCTTAAATTGATTCAAAATAGTTCAAAGACAAATCATAAATCATTATAGCGGGATATAGAACACTCAGTTAATGATTCGTTTACCATCCGTTTAGATATTATAATTTTATTGAAAAATGATTTAATTAATACTTTGAAATTATTTCAAACTAGTCCAATTACTTAAATGAACTTATAATAAAAGTGCACCTTTTTTTACAATATCATGCTGCTAATTGCTTGTTCTCCCTTGTATATACTACTATCCTCGTGTAGTTCACAAGATAATTAAAGAGATGTTCTTAAAAAAAAGAAAAGAGACGTGTCTCTGGAAAACAGGAATACATGTTAAAATATTTACACATTTACGTGACTATACTACACGGGAGGACCAGTAATTATTGAAGGGGAAGGCGTGATTTCAACAACGATGTCGCGCCATTTTAAAATCACACTTACAACACCCCTTTGTTCGCAGCTAATCCCTCGCAAACACGAGGAGTTGAACCAATGGTGGTATAATGTTGGGCCAACGGTGAAGACGGTGTACCAACATTACTACAGGTTCAATGTATTGTGTTTGTTGGGACAATCAATAGGTATTTACATTTCTTACATAGTATTTGCACAATATTGGCCCAATTGCGTAGACACTCAGCCGACAGCTCCCCAGCACCGGACAAATAATGTCACGTGAGTGAACAAGTAGTTTATAACAGTGTTATCTTATAAAGCAGTTGAGACTAAGTGGTGTGGATCAAGATATATTGACACTGCCATAGCTCATACAACTCTGTACCAATATTGTGTAAGTACCAAAAAACACGACCGCGACAACGCGTCGTCTTATCTATAGTGCCCTTACAATGCCGGGCCAATGTCCAAGCCATTGGGCCAAGAATGAAACAGCATTGTACCGAGAAGACATAGGATTAACACTGTTCAAGCTCAGATGACCACAGTAATTAGACGGCAAACATCACCCTTTAACTGCGGGACACGACTATTACTTATATGTCATTATTACAAATAATTTGTAAAGCGGTCCATCCAAAAAAAATCGGATCGCTGTACATAGGCCTACTAAAAACAAGAAAAAATTAAAAGTAGATGAAAATATGCACAAGTTTACAAGACGTCAGGTGTTTAGCGAACTAAACATCCCCAAAATGTACAATATACATTGCGTCAGGTATCCAGCAAGCAGCACATAAGTAAAAAAAAAAATTGTATTTGTCTATTTTTTAATATCGTGATTATGTAGTTTGTCATTTGAAGCTAGAAATCGAGTCAGCAATTATAGCTGCAAATGAGAAAATAATATAACTGAACACGTTAGTGTCGCGTAAGGGTTAGAGGTGTGAGGTTACATAACGAGTCAATCGTAGGCCTACGGCGGCCTATATAACCCTTTCCGTCCCCGAAATGTGATGACGGACAGAGTATAAAAATAAATACAGCAGTGAGGTGCTCCTCCTATAAATCGCATACAAATATATTTTTAAACTATTATATAATAGGATAGTATATCAGCGTATATGCCAGGGCTGAATTTTGTAAGGATATACATGTTGAATGGTAATACATTTGATTTTATATCACCAGCAACTAAAGTGTGCCTGTTATCACAAAACATTTATGTAGTGTAAAGCCAAAAGGCAGTTCTGTTTACTTTACGAGTGGGCAGATACTGCCTTTTTGCTTTTCAGGGCAGAATTGTGATCCGTGTACCCTTAATAGCCTTGATCTTTTCTATGGCACAATGTGTGTTCAGACTCATTTAAACGGTTTTTTACAGTCGCTGCCAAATGTTGCCGGTACTGGCCCAAAATTTAAACATCATTAGGACTACTGCAAGTTTTCAAGCTAGCGTGTTTTGCAACGTAAATCTTTAGACACAGACAATTTATATATGTATTTATTTAATTATTATGATTCGCCAAATAGTAGGCCTACATGTAGGGCACAATACTTTGTGCACTGATAAGAAAATGCAATATTATACTATTGGCTGGGACATGGCATCAGATATGCAATATCAATAATACACCGGTCCCATAAAATATTATTTTCACCACTCATATATATCTATATGCGACCTAATCTAGCAAAAGGAGTCGTAAGTTGCATATTTAAAGATTGGAGTTATTAAGATATCCCGTACCTACACAAAATTACCTTTAAAATGGTATATCACATAGCTCTGTAGCGTGTTCAACCCCAAAAATATGACTAGACAAACTCAGAAAAATATGAAGTCTGAAATTGCGTCATTTTGAGAAAATGGCATTTAAAGTTCAAAAAGGCAATTTGTGCACTTTTGGAAAAGACCTCAAAAATTGTATTAAATAAACTAAATAGAAAAAATATTCTTTACCACCCCCATTTTCTTAATAATCGTTTGCCAAGGAGCGACTTAAGATTCATTTGATCCAGATCGGGTCAGATATATCCAAATGAAGTAGCATTGGTTATGATATCATAATCATTTTTTTATTGCATTAATTTCATGTAATTAATTAGAGTTTACAACTAAAGTACTCGGTACTTGTACTCAAGTACTTTTTAAAGTACTTGTACTTGTACTCAAGTACTTTTGAAAATCCAGTACTTGTACTTGTACTTGTACTCGTAATTTTTTTAAGTACTTGTACTTGTACTCAGTACTTTTGTCCAGTACTCGCCCCAAGCCTGCCTTGAACCAATGTTATAATGCTGGCTCACCGTTTACGAGGCTGGCCGAGCATTAAAACAGCATTGGTTCAACGTCTCGCGTCCGTATGGAATCAATAATAAATACCCAGTAGACACGAGACGCTGGAACAATGTTGTTTCAATGTTGGGCCAACGTCGAAGACGGTGGGCCAACATTAAAACAATATTGTTGACAGTGAGCTAACATTAAAACAAGATTGTTGACGGTGGGCCAACATTAAAAATAGATTGTTTCAACGTCTCATGGCTGCTGGGGACGTGTTACTTGTTGTTGTGAAACCACAGGCCCGTCATTTGGGGGGGGGGGGGTTCGAGAGGGTCGCACGAAAATACACCAGCAATCCAAAATTCGACCCCCCCCCTTTAAAAATTCCTGGGCACGGGCCTGAACCATGTACAAAATCACTGCTCACCTTTGTACAGAATTCCTGTAATTCTGTGGCCATGTGTACGCAATCACCTGGTATTGCTGTTAATGTGTGCACATTCACATTGTACACCAATTCATAGTATCCATTGACACTTATAATGACACTGCAATTGTGATGTAAGTACACATTGACTGTCCATAGACACGTGTCAGCTCTCGCATCACAACATCATGGCAGCTGGCGTTTACTTATCCTATATCTATGTAGCCCCAATGGCTGAAGGAGGTCACGGCTAATATTTATGTAGATTATGTATATATTATCACGAATTTTCTCGTGAATTTACCCCTTATACCCCGTAACTGTAGACGTATAGCATGCTATACAGACACGGTCCTGTCACGCCTATATCACACACGTACACACACACAAACTAAAGGTATACTATGTGCATCGAAGCGTCAAACTGCAGTAGGGCATGGAGATAGTAAAGGCTATCTCCATGAGTAGGGGGACTATATATATACAGTGCAGTGGTTAACCCTGCCTGCTTGTAAAATCGAAGATCGGGGGTCCGAAATCCACACTGGCCTACAAGCAAGTATCTTCCCCGCTCACTCGTAAATATTCAATAGTGTAGGGAGCCTCCGTGACTGAGAGATAACGTGCTCGACCTCAGACCGGCAGGGTTCGAATTTAGACAAAAAAATTAAGACCTTTGGTCTCCATGGTTTATACGAATGTATTTCAAAATCTTTATTGGTTGATTTTTGCTGACATTAATGTCATCAATGATAAATGGTTCTTCAGTATGAGCACTCATTGTTTTAGAATCTGATAATGTTCGCTGTATACACACTTTTTGCGATCTTGAATTGAGATAAGAAGTGAACCATTTGATGATTTTATTGTTACATCTGTACAATTTGCGTTTTTGCAAAAAAAAGTGTATCGCGGTGGCGATACACAGCTTGAATATGTGGATCGCGGTGGCGATACACAGCTTGAATAATGTGGATCGCGGTGGCGAGACACAGCTTGAATATGTGGATCGCGGTGGCGAGACACAGCTTGAATATGTGATCGCGGTGGCGAGACACAGCTTGAATATGTGATCGCGGTGACGAGACACAGCTTGAATATGTGGATCGCGGTGGCGAAACACAGCTTGAATAATGTGGATCGCGGTGGCGAGACACAGCTTGAATAATGTGGATCGCGGTGGCGAGACACAGTTTGATTAATGTGGATCGCGGTGGCGAGACACAGCTTGAATATGTGGATCGCGGTGGCGAGACACAGCTTGAATATGTGATCGCGGTGGCGAGACACAGCTTGAATATGTGATCGCGGTGACGAGACACAGCTTGAATATGTGATCGCGGTGACGAGACACAGCTTGAATAATGTGGATCGCGGTGGCGAAACACAGCTTGAATAATGTGGATCGCGGTGACGAGACACAGCTTGAATAATGTGGATCGCGGTGGCGAGACACAGCTTGAATATGTGGATCGCGATGGCGAGACACAGCTTGAATAATGTGGATCGCGGTGGCGATGTACAGCTTGAATAATGTGGATCGCGGTGGCGAGACACAGTTTGATTAATGTGGATCGCGGTGGCGAGACACAGCTTGAATAATGTGGATCGCGGTGGCGAGACACAGCTCGAATATGTGGATCGTGGTGGCGAGACACAGCTTGAATAATGTGGATCGCGGTGGCGATGTACAGCTTGAATAATGTGGATCGCGGTGGCGAGACACAGTTTGATTAATGTGGATCCCGGAGGCGAGACACAGCTTGAATAATGTGGATCACGGGGGCGAGACACAGTTTGATTAATGTGGATCGCGGCGGCGAGACACAGCTTGAATAATGTGGATCGCGGTGGCGAGACACAGTTTGATTAATGTGGATCGCGGAGGCGAGACACAGCTTGAATAATGTGGATCGCGGTGGCGAGACACAGTTTGAATAATGTGGATCGCGGTGGCGAGACACAGTTTGATTAATGTGGATCGCGGAGGCGAGACACAGCTTGAATAATGTGGATCGCGGTGGCGAGACACAGCTTGGATAATGTGGATCGCGGTGGCGAGACACAGTTTGATTAATGTGGATCGCGGTGGCGAGACACAGTTTGATTAATGTGGATCGCGGTGGCGAGACACAGCTCAAATATGTGGATCGCGGTGGCGAGACACAGCTTGAATGATGTGGATCGCGGTGGCGAGTGTAAGCTTCAAGACACAAGAGACCAGTTCAGAGCTCTATAATAAGGGTCAATATGTTGTCACTGAATCAGGTCTTTAAAAATTGAGTTACTCAGTTAAAAAAATGTTTAAAGTTATACGTCATTTTTATTTAGATCTTTTAGCGCGGGGATCGTTTTTATACATCAGAATCTTTATAGAGATTATTATCTTAATACATCTTTATACATCAGGGGATCGTCTTTATACATCAGAATCTGACGTCTTTAGACGTCAGATTATGACGTATAAAGACGTCACCCGCACTTAAAGAATTAAAATATTTATATAATGGCCATGAACCCATAACATAGGTATTCAAACGAATCAGAAATTGCAAACTAAGACATTTATGATGATTTCAAATTGAGTAAACCCCTTTGGTTTCCATGGGTTATGCAAAAATGGTTCAACGCTTTAAGTGGGGAAAATGTTGCGTCTGTTGCTGTAATAAGCGCTCTACCCCCCCCCCCCCCCCCTCATGATAAATCTTCAGGCGTGATAGGCGACGGGTGAAACGTGACGTCGCAATAACAAACATAAAAACACGCAGGCTTAAAAACTGTTTCCGTAAATACCACAGGTTAAGCTCGAGTCCTGAGTCCGGTGTGGAAAATGACAACCCTTTCAGAGCGAGGACCGTCTTTATACAGGTCTCCGTAGACGTCAGATTCCGACGTATAAAGACGGTCCCCACACTGGAAGCATTAAAATATTTATAATTGCCGTAGACCCATGGCATAGGTATACAAATGAAGCAAAAAGAGCTGATTAAGGCATTTATGCTGATTTTAAATTTAAAAAACAACTTTGATCTCCATGGTTTTTGCAAAACTATTTCCGCGTCGTGAGGGTGAACCCTTTAACCGCCAAATTATTCAATCTGAATTTTCACCCACTTGAAGTTATGTCTCGCTGACGCGATCCACAACTTCAAGTGAGTGAAAATTATTCAGATTTGACAAAATGGAGGTCAACTGTTTTCAAATGTTACTGATTGATGTCACATTTTATCTTTAACATGTTTAAAAGGTGGTACTTAATGTGCTAATAAAAAATAAAAAACACGAATATATGCGGCACCGGAGGTTAAAGGGTTAACATGATCACTGGATAAAGTCTACAATCGGTTATATACGTGGTCAGCCCTTGAACCCTTTGAGCGCGGAGATCGACTTTAGACGTCTAAATCCGTCAGATTCTGACGTATAAAGAATTAAAAGCGTTAAAAGAATTAAATATTTATGATGGTCGTAGACCAATAACATCTATTCGAATGAAGCGTAAAACGTTAGCTATGATATTTATGATGATTTCATAATAAAAACCCCTTAATCTCCATCGTTTATGCAACAATATGTCGGTGTTGTAAAGGTTGAGCTCATTTTTTACCGGATGGTCCCAGACAGCACGAAGCGTTCAACTAATGCTTCTTAGTTATGATGTTAACTACGTACAAACTATTTTTTTCCAAACCGATACTTTTATTTAATTATTTGTTTTATTATTATTAGTCTATGGCCGTTTTATGCTCATCTATTTCTTATTGCGTTTTTATTCGATCTCCCCGGAATCTGATCGCAATGATGTCTGGGTAGTGATTTATCCTGCTCTCTTTTTTCTAAGCGATTTGACCAATAACGAGTGAGTTTCGCGGGGTCAAAGGTAAAAAAGTCCACTGATAAGGGAACCTAAGACTGTCATTTCTCGAAACTGTGCGTCTGAGGCTAAAACGGAGTAAAATTTGGAACCTCGGGTATAGTGATATAACAGCATATAATTTTAGACTCTAGACAATTTGCATAAATCCAGTGGCCGACAAAAACATTATGGCCGTAAACATCAGTATATCATTTTAGAATCGTAGACAAAATTGCCATCATTTTTTTTCAAAATACAAAATGGTCACGAAAATTGCAAAATTGCTTCAAAAATAGAATTTTCAGAAAATTGTCTAGAAACCAAATTATTGTTTTGCTGTAATTCACGTAGTTACAACGGAATAATGGTTTAAATTTAGCCTTTTTTAGCCTCTGACCCTATGCACTGTTTTTTGCACAGCTATATTTAATATTACAGGGTCGATTGTTATTTTAAACTTGCACAGGAGAAGCAAAGTGAGCCATTGTCTCAACCAGGCACCGTCACCAATTAAGGCTGTACCCCTTTCAAAACCCCATTAACATAGTTTTATAGCCGCGGAACACGAAAAAGTATTTTTTAGGGTAAGGTCATTACATGTTTGGCACAGATTGTCTGGTCATTTTGAAAAAAATGTTTAAAAAACACATAAACTCAAAATAGCCCGCACAGTTGCCCATTGATACCCAGCAAACACAAAACATTTGTATAAAATCCATACAACTTCGGCCCAACGGCTTCGACGTTGGGCCGACATTGTCTAAATGTTATACAATCTTTTTGAGTTTGATGGGTAGTGCATTAGATATTTTTAAGAAATCCTAGAACAGCCCTTGAAACAAAAGCCCCATAGCAAATATACCAGTCTAAAGTAGACGGCCCAGAGTGGGCCAGTCTGTCTGGTTTAACATTAAACCAAAATCAGATTAATATATTGTCGTTAATGGGTTAGGCACCCCTTTTCTGCACCTATCCTCGATGACTCTTTGGTCCAGTTATAGCTGGAGAAACAGTGCTCCAGTGCTGCATATACAGTGCTCCAAACTGTTGAAAGGCCCGGAGTGTATAGTGCTGTCTATGTTACTATGCACTATAAAAACACTTAAATTTATTCGACAAGAGTAGGGTATTGTCACGATTTCGGCCTTCTTTCTGTCGCGATATTGCCATGATTGTGCCGGAAGCGACGTGAAGAAATATCCACACCACACACCTGGGTAGTTTAAGTAGAGTGCACAATGCTAAAATTCGGCTAATCAGCCACAGCTCGGCTTGAGCTTCAGCATTGTTCCAGTATCGTACTGACAATGTATTAGACAGACAGACATACAGACAGACAGACAGACAGACAGACAGACAGACAGACAGACAGACAGACAGACAGACAGACAGACAGACAGACAGACAGACAGACAGACAGACAGACAGACAGACAGACAGACAGACAGACAGACAGACAGACAGACAGACAGACAGACAGACAGACAGACAGACAGACAGACAGACAGACAGACAGACAGACAGACAGACAGACAGACAGACAGACAGACAGACAGACAGACAGACAGACAGACAGACAGACAGACAGACAGACAGACAGACAGACAGACAGACAGACAGACAGACAGACAGACAGACAGACAGACAGACAGACATTTTTATGACATGAAGAAATCATTAGAGACTTATTTGTCAGAGAGATATATGTACATGTATACACTAATTATCACACTTCTAATGAAGCCATGAACACGTGAAGCGTTGCAATACGTGTTTTTGTCCCATAAAGACATGGTACCATTTCCAGGAAACTGTACAGAGGTTATGTTAGGCCGGAAGGCAATCAGCCTTTATCTGTGGATATAATCACTGGCTTCTCAGAGAAAAACAGCAGAAGTTCTGTCATTTGTTTCTGCATGTTTTATTCTTCAACTCTTTTCGTGTTAAGATGGTACATGTATATCAACCTTCAAACAAACTTTAATCCTTAGTCGTTTTTAATCCGTTATATGTTAGGCGATAAATTGCGAATGAAATTAGCCTTTAGACATCAAAATTTAGAAATGTTTGTTCTCGAACTAAGAAATTATGAGTAATTTTCACCCACTTGAAGTTGTGGCTCGCGGTAGCGAGACACAACTTCAAGTGGGTGAAAATTGCTCATTGAATTATCTTTGTTTAAACCACGACACCAGAATGTTCGTTTCAATTTGAAATATTCATAAATGTCTTAGTTATATCTTTACGTTTCATTTGAATACCTATGGTCTGGGTCTACAGCCATTATATAACGTCTTAGTTATATCGTTACGTTTCATTTGAATACCTATGGTCTGGGTCTACCGCCATTATAAATTGTTTAATTATTTCAGCGCGGGGACCATTTTTATACGCCAGAATCAAACTGACGTCTACAGACGTCATATTCTAACGTATAAAGACGGTCCCCGCGCTGAAAGGGTGAATCTTCTAATTTATTTACAATAATTAGATATATTTATCGTCATCTGGTAAACCTAATCTCAGAATTAAAAAGTAAATTTTATAAAATAAACTGGTAATCAGTTTGAATTACGTTAATAATAAGCATAATTCATGAATTACGTCATGAATGAAGTAATCATTAAACCCGGATTTATCTTTGTTTAATCCATGGGGACTAAAAAGTTTTCTATTTGAAATCATCATACATGTCTTAGTTAGCTCTTTCTGCTTCATTTGAATAAATATGTTATGGGTCTACGGTCATTTTAAATATGTTAATTGCTTAAGTGTGGGATCTCCACGCTGTGAAGGTTGATGAATGCATCAATAAACGAATAAATGCGTTAATGAATGAATGAATGAATGAATGAATGAATGAATGAATGAATGAATGAATGAATGAATGAATGAATGAATGAATGAATGAATGAATAAATGAATGAATGAATGAGTAAAAGAATGGATGAATGAATGAATGAATGAATGAATGAATGAATGAATGAATGAATGAATGAATGAATGAATCAATCAATCAATCAATCAATCAATCAATTAATAAATAAATTAATGAATCAGTTAATAAATTAATGAATTAATGAATTATTTGGGCAACAGTTTTAATTAGAACGATATTGAATGAATGAATGAATTTATTAATGAATGAATGAATGAATGAATGAATGCATAAATAAATGAATGAATGAAAACCAAGGAACAAAATTAAATATTTATATAAATAACGAAGGACTAAATGATAGAATCAAGGAGCACATGATTAAATGAATAAATGAACGAACTAACGAACGAACAAACGAACGAATGCATGAATGAATGAATGAATGAATGAATGAATGAATGAATGAATAAATGAATGAATGAATGAATGAATGAATGAATGAATCAATGAATAAATGAATCAATGAATAAATGAATGAATGATATGTTAATGGCACATTGCCTACTAAATCTGTTATTGTTTTCGTAGGAGTCACAATTGATGCTAATGGACTCCAGCCACTCGCTGCCCCCCCCCCCCACAATGTCTGGTAATGGTTGGCGGACGCTGGTGCTCAGCGCGTATCCAGCAGACACAAAACGTTGAATCAATGTTGGCCTAAGACGGTGCACCAGTGTTAAACCAACATTGACTCAACGTCACGTGTCTGCTGGGCACCAGAACGTTTGAATACTGTTTGGCGAATGTCTGCAACGTTGGGTAAACATTGTACAAATGTCGAGCAATCATTCAACTCTTTCAAGCTTGAAACTACCGTTGCAATCTTCATCTACTACACGCCGCGAATTGCTGCAGCTCAATAACTATGGACTTGCCGTGCATGAAGATAAAATGACATGGGTGAAAAGGTGCAGATATTTGCCATGTATTGTGTTCATGCAAAAAACAATGAAATGAATCGGGCTTTAGGCCACCTTTGTGCACATATAGGCCAAACTGGGCTATGTGTTCATGCATAGCTTAAAACTGTCTGCTTGGAAAGTTTAAGATCGTGGGTTCGAACACAACTCTGGTCAGCTCACTCGTAAAGATTCGATAGACACTAGACAACAGACAATAGTTTATTTCATAGGATCTGCAAAAATATATACATATAAAATACAGATATGTATGAATGCATGCCAGGAGAACATGTTAAAGCTGCGTAATTATCATGTCCTAATAATATAACGTACATACATTTTTTATTTTTATTTGGTTACTCACTTTACGAAATAAAGGATTTTCTCAATGAACTTGCATAACTTCTACAATTGATTTCTATTTGTTACATTTATTAGTGTTTCAAATTAAACTGATGAAGGTGAGTTTCTGTGACGTTTTTTTATTAATTCCTTTCGTAGGACTTCAAAGTGAGGACAGTTAAAAATATAGTGAAATTCATCACCAATATCTTTTGTGCACAACTCACATTATTCTGAAGTTGCTGGGTAAAACTTGTCTGCAACCTGATTCAATTGGCAGGTTGTGGTTTCTACACCGAAACTTAGCCATGATGCCTCTCTCGCGATAGGACAAATTTACTAAATATGTTTTTAAATTTAGTGTTGTTGTAAACATCCTGTAATTTAAACACTTTCTGCCAATATTAATTTCTGAAGTCCAATGTTGAAAAAATTGATCTTTAATTCGTTGTTGTAATTTCTTTTTGAATGAATTTATGCTTCCTGGGATGAGTTGGTTATCCCAGACGCCCGAAAAACCACAACCTTACAATGTATTTTTCACGGTTAAAAGCCACGGGGACTTATATATATTCCGATTGTATAGATCAAAAAATAATTGATACAAAACATTTGACAGTTTTGGTGTACTGCTGCTCTTATATATTCTAGCCCAAAACATAATCATTCTACTCTTGGCGTGTAGTACAAGAGGTGTTACGCCGAGTTTGCCATAAACCATGTTGGAACAAGTTGACTTGTTTACTTGCAGTACATATTTACAGAATCGCAAATGTATTTTTTCAATATTATCGACACTTACGGTTGCCCAAACTTCACAACCGTATAAAAGAATAGGTTTGACTAAAATTTTTTGACTAAAATATAGAAAAGTTCGAGTTGAATATCGACAGGTAGCTGGAGCTGTCTACATTTACGTAGTAACAAAAACATAGCTCGGTTACCTTTGACAACTAATTGTTTTTTTGCCTCTGTAAATTTTCCATTATAGTTAAATATGAGGCCCAGGTATTTATAATGTCCAACCACTTCAAGCTCATTTTTCCCAAAAAAGAATTTAGGTATTTTTCTTATTAAATTCTTAGATAGCAATTTTAGTTTTTGACACGTTTATGTTCAGTTTCCACATGCTACAATAACGCTCCATTAAATTAATTGATTGCTGTAGGTCTTTTTGCGATTCAGCCAAGAGAACTGTGTCATCTGCATAAAGCAGGATACATAATTTACAAAATACTAATAGTTTTTGATCTAAATTTCCTACAGAAAACGTATTCACATTCTTCAGTCCGTCGTGGGCTGGTTCTAAAAACAGTTTAAGGTCATTTAAAAATATTGAAAATAAAAGTGGAGACAGATTTTATCCTTGTCTAACACCGATCATACATGAACAATTATCAGTTAACGTACCTATTACAGAAACACATGATTTTTCCGATTTATACATATTATAAATGATCTGAGAAAGTTTCCTAGATATATTATTATTTAATAGTTTAGACCTGAGCTCAGTACGTGAAACTTTGTCAAATGCTTTACTGTAGTCTACATAACAGCAGTATAATCTTTTGTGTTTGGTAAAGTAAGTGTCGATTAAAGTTTTTAATGAAAAAATATGATCTAACGTTGAGAAGCCAGATCTGAATCCGGCTTGCTCGGGTCCTATTATGTTATTTTCATTTACGAATCGTGTCAATGTGTCCTTTTTTCAAATTTGAAAATAATTTTCCAAGACTTATTACTTATTACTTATTAATGATATAGCTCGATAATTACTAGGATCTTCACGCTCACCAACATTTTTATAGAGTGGTTTAATTATTGTTAACTCCATTGTTCTGGAAAATACCAGTGTCTAGAATGACGCTAAAAAGTTTAGTTAGCATATCAATGAAATTTGGTGGAGAATATTTTCAGAAATTCGTTTAAAATCTGACCCGGTCCGCTATTTTTATTGTTTTTTCAAATTCCGTAAAAACTTAGTAACCTCCGAGGGTGTAAAATTGTCATTAAATAGATTACCTGCGTTTTCAAAAGAAAATTCTGGTTCTATTACCTCGGCTTCTGCTTTATTAAGTTTAGAAAAATGATTGAAAAAATGTGTGGGTGACATTTTGTCTGACATAATAAAAGTTTTTTTGCCATTAATAATATTCCAATAATCCTTTAGGTTTTCAGATTTAAGTAGACTTATTTTTCTAACACTGTTTTGTTTGTAATTTTTAAACGCTTTGTTTATCTGTTTCTTATAATTTCGACCAGAATTTTGTAATAGCATCAAATTTTCATTTTTTTGTCGCTTTTATTTTTGTATTTAACATAAATCTTTCTTTTAGTTTCACACTCATCGTCATACCAATCTCTGTGCGGAAACGTCCTATTATTTTGGGGAGCCTCCGTGACAGGGAGGTAGCGTGCATGTTTGCTTCATTTGAGTAGATATGTCATGGGTCAACGGTCATTATAAACATTTTAATCTTTCGGTGCGGGATGGACTTTAGATGTCAGAATCTGACGTGTATAGACGTCAGGTTCTGACGTCTGAAGTCAGTTCCCGCACTAAGAGAGTTAATGTTGTCCAAGCGGCGTGCTTATTTTCTATAAAACACTGCTTCATATGACCGCAGCGTGATATCAGCGGTCCTGGAAAATCAGGCTTAATTATTAATTAGCCTATTCAAAGTATTGACGGTTTGAATCATATATTATGAAAGATAATTGTTGTTTCAACTTCCTTTTGAGAATGAAAACATATGACGATTTTATTGCTTCAATCATATCAAGAAAAAACAATATTGCTGTTTTAATTTTTTAAACTCAAGACTTTATTGCTGTCGCGAGAAAAATGTCAAAGTAAGAAATATTCAGAGATAATATTTGCTCTGCCTCGGACCGCCAGGAATTAAATTTCGAATTATTTGTCATGAGGGCATCAGTCTCACCATCCTCAGGAGGTTCTCCTGGCCCAGTTTAGCCTAGAAGTGCACAGATGTGGCACAAGAACCCCATTCATTGCTTTTCCTTTACCGCGATCCACATCATCAAGTGGGTGAAAAATATCCATGTGTTTTTTATTAACATAATTAAGGGGCATTGATGTGTAAACACTCATTCCATTTCGAAATACGGTCTTTGATCGGCTAATAAAACAGAGTGAAAACGACTATAGTATTGATCAGCACGTATCCCTTACTGCGCGGGGATAGAAATTAGACGTCCAAATCTGTCTGTCGACGTCAGATATTGACGTTTAAAGTCGAACCCCACACGGTAAGAGTAAAACTATTTCTAATGGCCGTGGACCCATAACATGGGTATTCAGATAAATCAGAAAGAGCTGAATAAGACATTTATGATGATTCAAAATAAAAAAAAACGTTGGTCTCCATGGCTTATACAAAACTATTTCAGCTTCGTAAGAGTTAAAAGGCTCAATGGTTTTCTTGGTTGCACAATGATCCTTCCTTGTTAGAATGGCTTGAAGGCGTGCGTCATCAACTAGGCTATTGCACGTAACTGTTAACAGCACGGAAATCATTGACTGACTTCATTCTTTAATTATGTATTCATTTGTTCATTCCTACATTTTCGTCATTCGTTCATTCTTTAATTATTTTGAGTCATTTCTTGTCATTCATTCATTCATTTATTCATTCATTCATTCATTTATTTCTTCATTCATTCATTCATCCATTACAAATCTCTGTTTTTTCGCTCGTTAGGTGATATATATTTCATTTATTCTTATTCATTCATTCATTCATTCATTCATTCATTCATTCATTCATTCATTCATTCATTCATTCATTCATTCATTCATTCATTCATTCATTTATTCATTCATTCATTCAGTCATTCATTCATTCATTCATTCATTCATTCATTCATTCATTCATTCATTCATTCATTCATTCATTTTTTCATTCATTCATTCATTCATTCATTCATTCATTCATTCATTCATTCATTCATTCATTCATTCATTCATTTATTCATTCATTCATTTATTCATTCATTCATGCATTTATTAATTAATTAATTAATTAATTAATTAATTAATTAATTCATTCATTCATTCATTCATTCATTCATTCATTCATTCATTCATTCATTCATTCATTTATTCATTCATTCATTCATTCATTCATCCATTCAGTCATTCATTCATTCATTCATTTATTTATTCATTCATTCATTCATTCATTCATTCATTCATTCATTCATTTATCCATTCATTCAAGCATTTATTTATTTATTTATTTATTTATTTATTTATTTATTTATTTATTTATTTATTTATTTATTTATTTATTTATTTATTTATTTATTTATTTATTTATTTATTTATTTATTTATTTATTTATTTATTTATTTATTTATTTATTTATTTATTTATTTATTTATTTATTTATTTATTTATTTATTTATTTATTTATTTATTTATTTATTTATTTATTTATTTATTTATTTATTTATTTGTTTATTTATTGATTTATTGATTCATTTATTCGTTTATTTGTTTATTTGTTTGTTTGTTTGTTTGTTTGTTTGTTTGTTTGTTTGTTTGTTTGTTTGTTTGTTTGTTTGTTTGTTTGTTTGTTTGTTTGTTTGTTTGTTTGTTTGTTCATTCATTCAAGCATTTATTTATTTATTTATTTATTTATTTATTTATTTATTTATTTATTTATTTATTTATTTATTTATTTATTTATTTATTTATTTATTTATTTATTTATTTATTTATTTATTTATTTATTTATTTATTTATTTATTTATTTATTTATTTATTTATTATTATTATGATTATTTTTTAATTTATTTTTTATTCATTTATTCATTCATTCATCTATTCATTTATTCATTCATTCATTCATTCATTCATTCATTCATTCATTCATTCATTCATTCATTCATTCATTCATTCATTCATTCATTTATTTATTTATTTATTTATTTATTTATTTATTTATTTATTTATTTATTTATTTATTTATTTATTTATTTATTTATTTATTCGTTTATTCATTTATTCATTTATTCATTCTTGTATTCATTCTTGTATTCATTCATTCATTCATTCATTCATTCATTCATTCATTCATTCATTCATTCATTCATCCATTCATTCATTCATTCATTCATTCATTCTTTCATTCATTCATTCATTCATTCATTCATTCATTCATTCAATTATTCATTCAATTATTCATTCATTCATTCATTCATTCATTCATTCATTCATTCATTCATTCATTCATTCATTCATTCATTCATTCATTCATTCATTCATTCATTCATTCATTTACTTATTTATTTATTCATTCATTCATTTATTTATTTATTTATTCATTTATTTAATCATTCAATTATTCATTCATTCATTCATGTGTTCATTACTTTATTCATTCAATTTAGATGATATCTTGTTTTAATCGTTTTAGTCTTTTTAGCTTGATAACGTCCTTGTATGAATATATTTTCGTTAAGACTTGTGCAATTAATTTTATATTACGCATTATAAAAACACGAACATTACATTGTCATCTTAGTATATGTATCTGAAGCGCGGAATCATTCTGGACACTACGTAACCATGGTGTCACGACTTGTGTCTTAATTTTAACCTTTCATTTTGTTGCCTATTTATTACCAGTCAGTTGTTTTCTCAGCAAACAAGGATACATTGTTGTAATGTTGGTTTATTGTTGGGCCAACGTCGCAGACGCTGGCCCAACACTAATCCAACAATCGGTCTATGTTTTCCGGAGGGAGTTATTTTGGTGGCTTATCATGCCTTGCGTGACTTTATGGAATGCGCAAAAACAGATAATTTTCCGTGCACTGACCTCGCACCGATAAAATATTTATATCTATGAAAAATAGACATATTAGAATATTATTAATATCATAATTATAATGCGTAATATAAAACTTACTTGCACAAGTCTTCACGACAATATTTTCATTTAAATTACACCCGTCACGTCAATCTATTGTTAAAACAATAGATTCAGATCTCCGAATCTACTGTTATTTTGTACTGGTCAGGTCGGGCGAAATATACGGGTTTAACGATGAAATTGCATGTCTAATATTTCTTGGCTTAGCCATACTGACAACAAAATTTATGTTTTCTATATCAAATTTTAGAACACCTAGACAAACTCTGTGTATTTTAAGTCGAAGAAAGAACTCAATTACAATAGATTCGTAGATCCGAATATACTCGGCGCTTCGCGCCTAGTACATTCGGATCTACGAATCTATCGAATTTCGTTCTTTCTCCTTGATATAAGGACGTTATAAGGCTAAAAATATTAGATTATTGGATTAACTTATCATCCAAAAACATTTGATTGAATTTCGTGATATGTGTCTCCAGCTACACAGGGGTTGGGTATAGTTTACTCTGGTATCTTCAGATCCCCAGACATGCTACTGTCTGGCTATTTAAAAAATAGACATCTATATTATTGAATTATTGGCTTAATCAAGCAACTACCAAAAACTATTTTGTCAAACTTCTTGATATTTATATTGGTCTAAAATATGCTTGATATATACGTATGTATACGTATGTATACATATATATACGTATATACACGTATGCATACGTATATATACGTATATATATGTATATATACGTATATATATATACGGTTCACGCAGCCACTTCCAGGCCGAACTGCATTCCAGGATTCAGAGACATTAGTGTCCATTGACACATGCCGACGGAAATTTCCGTCATATATAGATACGTATATTGATGAATGCCGTCACGTATGGAATTAACGGTGTTGAGTATAGGATAAAGCCCCGAGGAGATCTACATTCTTAGCTGTAAAAAGGATGGAGGCCGGAGGCCGAGGCCTTTTTCATAGCTAAGAGGGTTTTAACTGACTTAAGACACATCCGACCATAATCAGTATCCCTCATAATCAACAGCTCGGTCACATCCTGTAATGATACGCTTCACATGGATGTAGGCGTATAAATAATGAAAGGCTGGCTATCATGCTACTCTCTGGCTATATGTAGATGATATGGATCTACATACCGAAAGGATGTGATACAGGTAGCGTAATGATACGGTTTAAAACAAGTGTCAAATCAAATGTCGGCGAAATTGATCAATAGTTTGTGGTGGAAGGTTTTACCAACTTTGTATTCAATGTCATTTACATCTTTGATACTTGCTTTGATGATATATTTGGATGTACATCACCCGCTATTGCGTTCACGGTATTTGATTGCAAAATATTGCCCATACTAGAATATGGAAGTGATATATGGTATACATGCGATGATGTTAACGATCTGGAAAAAAATCACCAAACATTTATTAAATTTACACTTGGAGCTAGAAAGCAAACACCTACACCTGCAATAAATAGGAACACAGGACGATTCCCACTGATCATCCGGCAACACATCAAAGCAGTAAAATATTGGTGTAGAATTCTAAAACTATCTCAGAGCCATCCAGTCAAAAATGCCCACAATATCCTTCTTGAGCTAGATAGCATTGGCTCACGAATTGGTGTTCCCGTATTCGCTCTGTCCTCTTGATCAAACTTGGGAATCGCAGAATATTATTTACAGAGCAGTGGAGAAAAGATATTGAGAGTGCGAGTAAGCTGCGCACATATGCATTAGATATTTTTTTTTATCTGTGTTGAACCATATATCTTACACATAAGGGGGAACCACCTCATAACAGCAATGGTGAGATATCGAATGAGCTCACATAATCTAAATATAGAACGAGGACGATACAATAATCCAATAACTCCAATAAACCAATGAATATGCACAAGGTGTGAATCAAACGAAATTGACGACGAAATACATTTTCTACTCCATTGTAATGCTATGAACATGAACGCAAAATCTTGCTTAATTCTGTAGCCGCAATTATCAATATGCAACCGACAAATGATATGTTTCTACGAATTATGACATCTAGAGACATAACAGTGGTGAAGTCACTGGCGAAAGTGATCTATGATTGTTTTAAACAATTTAAGGGTTAAACATACTGAGTATATATTATCTGCAGGTACACGTAACATACTAATTCCTATGTTTTCGTCGATACTGTAAGTGTTGGTAGTCGTAGGAACCACTTTCATATATTAGTATGGCGTGTCTTTGGTCATGCGACGGTTTCATGAGCTGACGCTAGCCCATGCACTTTAAAACTAAGGGTGTTAATTTTATAATAGCGATGTATGTAGAAGAGATGTATGTATATTTTAAAAAGCTAAAAAATACGTTGTGTTATGTATGTATGTATGTAATGTCTTGTGTGAATGGCACAAATTACCATTATCCGTCATTATTACTGTTATCATAGTTAGTACGTTGTTAAGTTTGCAACACTAGTCAATATCAGGGAGTCTTCGAGGTCATAGCGACTGTGTTTGCATGGTCACATGGCTCAGAGCGAATGCCACATTGATTGTACTTGCATGATTTAATGTTTGATTTTTTAAAATACCATATAATTCTTCACATTGTCTTAAAACATATTTCAGGTACTGTAGCATAATTTTGCACTTGTATATACGTTGGTTTTGAAGCGGGAAACAATATGATAGACCCCTATGTTACCTTGGCAATTCTTTTTAATTTTATTTTAAATAGTAATTTGTCATTTGTATTATCGAAATATCCAGTGTTTGTTATGGCAATGCCATTTTAGTTATGTATGTCCTATCATGTATATTGTCACATGATTTTTTAACAAATCAACAATCTTATATATACATGTACATATATATCTCTCTCATTTTTTTGACAAATAAGTCTGTAATGACTTCATATCTGTCAATAAAATATCTGTCTGTCGGTCTGTCTGTACATTACAAAAAAACATACATACCACAATAGTTGATTTTTTCAAAAGTATTATGTCATATATAGTACAATAATCACAAAGGGCGGGGGCCCTAGGGTAGTGGTTAGCACCGCTGCCTTTCACGCCAGAGTCCGGGGTTCGGTTCCCGGTTTCGGCGGTTTGAAAGAAACTAAAAATGTTTCTTCCCCATCCACGTGTGAAAGTCAGTATTGTCGGGAGCCTCCGTGACCGAGAGGTAGCGTGCTCGGCATCAGACCGCCAGGGCTTGAATTTCGAATCCTGTGTCTGGAGGACAGTGTCATCTCAATCATCTCACCATCCTCAGGAGGTTCTCCTGGCCCAGTTTAGTCTATATATGCACAAAGATGGCCTAAAGCCCGATTCATTTCATTTCATTAATCACAAAAGTGGCGCAAAGGTATTAAAATATTCAGGTAGGCTATTCTGTGATAACGCAGTGATGTCACTCGTTGAATTCAATGCTATATAAGACCCCCTCACCCATACTTCATTCTGTGAAACTCAGTGACGTCACTTTGTGAAAACAAGGTTATATAAAAACCCTCCCCCATACTTAATTGTATTAGCCATCTCGGTGAAAACAAAGGATGTCGAGGTCATTGAGTTTCACAGAAATAGTTATGTATTCACACTAAAACTGCACACTGCTGCGGGGAAACAGATGAAAAATGTTCACTTTTTTCAAGTTTTTTAAATAATGTTTCAGTATGTGCATGAAATTTACTGAGTGTTATTATGTAAATATTGTTTTCTGTAATATAAAATTATTTTCTTGTTTATACCCCCAGCATAATGAGCTGTAACTAATATTCGCCATGACAAGTGTATTATATTATAACATAAGTTTAACATCAAATCGGTAAACAAACTTAATTGTATTATTCATTTTTCCTTTTTTATTTAGAGCATCAAGTCATTACAATATCATCCTTGTAAACATGAAACTTATAATAATTTTCTTAATAGCTCTCGTTATATTTTGTCGTGGAATATCAGGCCTATTAAATGCTCGTTAATTAGCGTTGATTGCATTTCTTTCTGGATATTGAGATTGCGTAGCACAATATGTTTTGTAGAGTTTATTTCTATATTTCATAGAAATAACAACTGAATGACGGCGGTGATTGGCTAATCTCACAATGTGCCAGGATGAACAATTCTTTCTTTGGACATGGTCCGAGCGAATTTGTCTAGTATATTAGAATCTCCTGCCATACCTGTACAATTTACAACTGATATATTCGAAGTGTATTAACATTTATTTAAATTATTAAATAAATACTGTATACTCGTCAGAATTGTCTCGTGGGGATCTATTTATATTATCAAAATTAAGCCTTTTAGACAATGTTTCTCTGCTAACATTAATAAGTTTACATTCCCAGTTTACAAAATGGTCAAACCCTGAGATAACACATATAGCATTCCTTCCAATAAATTAATAGACTACCTCGGATACTCGTCGACTTGCCCGATAAATACAGGTATCTGTATCACTAAAATCACTAATATAAGTTTCAAGTTAATTTATCTCGGAGCGTATGCTAGCTATATTTGTACTTGATGAACCAATCCTGCTTATATTTTAACATGTGTCGGAACTTCCGACATATGTTAAAATAAACAGGAATTGGTAATATATATATTAGGCCTGTACCGTAAAATATTAATGATAGTTATATCACGGAGTATGCCTCTCTCTTTACTTAGAATTATTTTAACCACTCAAATATATCTATATATCAAGACATACATAAGGTGAATTATTTTAATCAATTATTCGTTGAATAAACTTCATGTATTTAGTTAGAATTTACAACCAAAGTACTCGGTACTTGTACTCAAGTACTTTTCAAAGTACTTGCACATGTACTCAAGTACTTTTTTAAAATCTAGTACTTGTACTTGTACTCGTTATTTTTTCAAGTTCTTGTGGTCTTGTACGGAGTTCTTTTGTTCAGTACTCACCCCAAGCTGACTCGGAAGCAGTCATCGTCATAAAATGGTGAACGATAGATATTTTTTTTATATCAGTGTCATTATCAGTGGAATATGTCCTTTTACAAAAAAACCCCATTATTTTCAATACTCTCAAGATCATGTAAAAAGTATGATACATTATCAGGTGCTATAAAAGAAAACAAGCAAATGGTAGAAATTGAATAGAAAATGGTCTATGTAATACCCCAGTCACACAAACACGACGTACAGCCCACGCCTTGAGTGACAGAAATTAGACCAGGGCATCGTTGTGCGTCCATGAATTTTGTCAGGATATGAGAAGAGACAGCAAGTTCAAGACGAATATACAGTGTGTTCTGAATTAATCAGGTGTATAAATCAGCGAATACACAGCGTTTCGCCACCGCGTTGCGCGTTAGCAGGGCGACAAAGTTAACGAATACACCGCGCATCGCCAGCGCGAGTCACGAAATAGTCAGAAGCATTTAGCACGCCCCATATACGGTATATGTTCGCTGTACATACGTTAGAAACACGTTGGATGGGCGCTGTATGCGCGCTCAGTGCCGGCATTTTTTATTTTTTTTCTGACCGTAAACCTCAGTCAACCATAGTCGACGCACGACCCACGCACTGAAAATTGATTATTTTTTGCCAGAGCGTCTTCCGTGCGTCGGTCGTGCGTCAGCACTCGTTACTGGCTCGTGGAAGACGCTGCACTAACGCTACGCATATTTTTGTGCGCGGTGTAATCGCCAAGGGAGCTGGGTGTGTTTAAAATATTAAACGCATATGAACACATAAATGTACACACCAGAAGACCGCCAGCAACACGTAGGGCGCGCTAGAACAACGTTATATCAACGCCAAATACGTTTGATTTGTATCACATGGCTGCCCGTTGAGGATGCCGGGCAGTCGCTGGCAACACGCCTGCCCTGCGCTGCATGAACGCTCGAGGCAACAGGCTGTGACTATGTTATTTCTGCAGCTTAACCCTTGGAGTCCTGAAGAACGACATTTTATTTTTAATTATTTGAAGTAGTGTTTCACAAGATACGCGGCTTTAGGTGCAGAATCTGTTTTTAATTTGTCGAAATTACGTCCAAACATATAAAGTTATCATAGATTTAGGACACATTTTTTCTTTTAAAATTGGTTACATTTGTTCTAAACAAACTGATAAAATTTACTATAATCGTCGACATTAGCATTTTAGGATTTAATGCGCACTGTATGCGTCCAACGCGTTAGCAAAGCGCTGTCCATTCGCCATTTGCGTTGAAAACACGGTGTGCATTCGCTACCAGTTCGCGGCGCTTTTCACAATCCCGATTCATATTGTTATTTTTTCTTTTTTTATGCGTGAACTGTGCGTCGTTTATGTGTGACTGGGACAAATCTCGGTCATCAGAAACACAGCGAATTTAGAGTGTGTGCTTTAATTGTGCCTAGCGTTAGACTGGCGTTGGTCTGACGTTCTTCTGGCGTCTATTTTCACACGTGGAAAAACGCTCACATTTTTGAACATGCAGAAAATGTGCGCAGAGGTTGACGCACACAATAAATGAATAAAATTCATCCGGCGTTCTCTTCAAATCATCAACGAACTCTGACGCACACCCAGCGAATTACAACGCACTTGAACGCACTGACCAAAATTCTTCATTTTTTTGTGCGCTGGACGTGCGTGATGGTATGTGTGACTGGACCTTAACGGCATTACATGTGAGAATACAGACCACAAGCAGATTGAGTTTGTAATAAATAACCACTAGCGTCTCTGCCGCGAGAGATGTTATGCAAACGGTGTTCATTTGAGTGCGATATGGAAAAATACAGCACTCGTTCCATGAATAAGGTGTGAGCATTTAGGCGAACACGTTATTCTTGGAACATGTGCTGTATTTTTCCATATCACACTCAAAATGAACAACGTTTGTATTTTCACACACGATGAGGTCACACATGACATAACTGCCGTAAATTTCAATTCAAACTACAGCTAGAGAGTGATATGGGCTGATACCGATATACGTCTCATAGTGAAAACCAGTGAGCAGAGTGTGAGAAAACCTCAGAGTCTATAATAAAGTTTTCTTCTCTGTAGATTATTGTTGTATAAGGCATACTTGAACACCCTAGAGATAAAACAACCACACATTATTATAAAAAATAGTAGCAAAAAGAAACTCTGAAAAGAGCAGAAACCTATAAAATAAATACAAAATAAATACTTTTTAAACATGCAAGACTATATTAATGCCATTTTTTTTAATTAAGTCATGTCAGTTCTTTATCAAAAACTGATTTAAATAAGTTCGTACATTTAATTAGCGTTTTGTCACGATAGCGGAAATCCGGATAGTTTAAATTCCGCACGCACCACGCATCCTATTGCCAGTAGCCATTTGAAGGCGTGCAGTGAATCGTGACTACTTTTGAACTGATAATATTTGCGAGGTTTTAACTTTCGCGAATTTCGCGAGGTGGACAAATTCCCGAATTTAGGAATTTCGCGAAAATTATTATTATAATAGCGCTAGTTAAGAAAAATATAAATTCGCGAATTATAAACTTCGTGAAAAGTCCTAAAATTAGAAATTTGCGAAAAAAATAAACATGCGGAAACTACCAGGTCTACAGTATATATTAGCTGCTCAGCAAAGCCCAAAGGTAGTATCTGCTTACTCTACAAGTGAGCAGATACTG
Organism: Flabesymbios commensalis; assembly: GCA_964017125.1. Taxonomy (NCBI): domain Eukaryota; kingdom Metazoa; phylum Annelida; class Polychaeta; order Terebellida; family Flabelligeridae; genus Flabesymbios; species Flabesymbios commensalis. The sequence continues at coordinate 8,335,369 of OZ024907.1, forward strand.
CCTTTTGGCTTTGCACGGTGGCATAGACAAGTTCAGCCTGTTCGTCAAAGGACACATCATTAAATTTACTTTCCTGTTTCATGAACTGATATTTTTTGTGGATGTCTTTATTACTTTCAATTTTGTGAGATTTATTTCTTTTTAAAGGGACAGACCCAGGCTAATATCATCAAAAAATGTTTACATCATATGGTCATATTAAGAAGCCATAATAAAATCACCGATTTTTTAATGATTTTAGCCTGGGCCAGTCCCTTTAACTTCAGTTATATAAAAGTTTAAATTATATGATGTCATAACTATTGTGATCATGCGGCCTGAAGCTACCTTTTGCACGGTTGGTCACATATGTCAAGTAAGTTTATACACAAGTTAAAATATCGCTGACATTAGTGAAATGTTTTCAGCCAGAAATGTCTATTTTGCAAAAACATTAATTTTCAGCTGGAATTTGAATCACCTTCAAATGACTGCGAATGTAGCCAACACGAAGAAGGCTCAATCACATTCACGCCTCTTTGATTTTTCTATGGAGACGACTTGTTTATTCAATCATGAAAAAATAAATATATGAAATAGAAATATTTGAAGCTGTCAATTTTTCAGCAATGTATGTTGTATGTTTTTAATGCACCAGAAGAGGTGAATAAACATATCGTCCCCTTAGATATGAAAGGGTGTATCTGCCACTTTGCAAAGTGATACACTTTCATATCTAATATCTATGATAATTTGACCCTTTCAACGCTAGGTTGTTTGATTTCAACCCGAATATATGCGGCACCGGCGGTTAAAGGGTTAAATATAATCTGCCCAGTAAACACGATAAAATGAACCAATGTTGTTTCAGCGTTGGCCCAGTATCGCAGACAGTGGGCCAACGTTAAAACAGCATTGGTGAACACGTTGTCGTGTTTACTGGGTGATACCGCGCGATACCCACACTAAAAACGAGAATCGAACCCAGAGTTGGCGATGTGACCCATAGAGGCTACAAAACGGACTCACACCAAACGGTTAGTTCAACTTAAAATCATCATAAATGTCTTAGTTAGCACTTTCTGATTAATTTGAATACCTATGTAATGGGTCTGCGACCATTATAAATATTTCATTTCTTCAAGTGCAGGGACCGACTTTATACGTTGTAATCTGGCGTCTACAGACGTCAGATTTTGACGTAAAAAGTCGGTCCCCGCGAAAGTTGAGATTTGAAGAGTTTCTCATTTCCTGAGCAAACCAAACAGTCACCACCGAAGGCACTATGCACTCTATCAAATTATAATGATCTATCAAGCTATTAATAGCCTACATTTGCATGTCTGTTCAATGACATTTAGAATAACTGTGATCGTGTATCTGTTTATTCTTCTACTTTGAAGTAAATATTTTTTTCAGCTTCCCAACTCAATTTAATGAGAAAAACTTTCTAAATCATAACTATATTTAAATTTGAGGAATTTCTTCAACTCTAGAACGCTTCATTGATAAACGATATTTCTTTATATCAAAATCTATTTATTGCATGTGTAAATATTTGGTCCATTTGTGACTAACTGTTTTCCTACTGGAGTAACATACGCTTTATTTTTACGAGCGGCTTAGGCCTGGGAACATGATCATACGTTCTGCGCTTCTGAGCTCGGACGGGTTCTCTGATAATATAGACGCCACGAAATAGTAGGGTTGATTGATTGACTGATTAATGCTAGATTTATCAAATAATTGATTGATTGTTTGATAGATTTATCGAATGAATGAATGAATGAATAAATGAACGAATGAATGAATGAAAAATGATTGATTGATTGATTGATTGATTGATTGATTGTTTGTTTGATTGATTGATTGATTGATTGATTGATTGATTGATTGATTGATTGATTGATTGATTGATTGATTGATTGATTGATTGATTGATTGATTGATTGATTGATTGATTGATTGATTGATTGATTGATTGATTGATCGATTGAATGATTAATTTATTGATTGATTGATTGATTGATTGATTGATCGATTGATTGATTGATTGATTGATTGATTGATTGATTGATTGATTGATTGATTGATTGATTGATTGATTGATTGATTGATTCCTCGATTGATCGATCGATCGATTGATTGATTGATTGATTGATTGATTGATCAATTGATTGATTGATTGATTGATTGATTGATTAATTGATTGATTGATTGATTGATTGATTGATTGATTGATTGATTGATTGATTGATTGATTGATTTATAGATTGATTGATTGATTGATTGATTGATTGATTGATTGATTGATTGATTGATTGATTGATTGATTGATTGATTGATTGATTGATTGATTAATGCACAAGGGTTAATTCCCACACACCCAACAAACACAGGCCCAATGGTTTTCTACCCCTATTTTAAATGACAACCGAATTACGGTGTTGATTGGTTGATCTCGTCAAGTGACAGGCTGAGCCACTATTCGATTAGTCGAGGGTAGAATACCACACTTGGCCACAAACACACTACACTTATCCAATGTTGGTTCAGTGCTGGGCCAGTGTCTCAGACGCTGGCCAACATTAAACCAGTATTGCGTCAAGGTCTGGTGTTTGCTTGACAATTACAAGGCTATAAATACTAACTACATCCACCTTAGGATACTGACCCGATGTCAATCACAATTTAACTGAGGCTTCAAGGGGCGTGGCCTATCCCCAGCGTGCATACATAATTAATAAGCTTAGACTCTGGAGATATAAGCGTGGGACACTGTTACGTGACTCAGGGGGCGTGGCCTATCGCCCGCGTAAATACATAATTAATGAGTTAGGATGCTGTAGATATAAGCGTGGATGGACTGTTAGATCTGTCCTTAGGTAGACACACATCACCTGGCCAGATCCTCGTCATGATCATCATCCTCCTGACTGTGATAGCCGTCTCTGGATCAGGTAAGACCACGTTTAATAGTAACCCTTATCCTGCTGGCCGTATTCTCGTACAAGTTACGATAAATCGTAGGCTTCTGATTGGTCGAGATGGCCATCTCGACCAATCAGAAGCCTACGATTTATCGTAACTTGTACGAGAATACGGGCCATATCTCCACCATTGTCATTTTTAATCTGTTTTATTAGTCGACAAATCACTGATATCGGGAATGAAATGTTTGTTTAAACGTCAAGATTCGCAAATGTGTGTGCTCAAATTAAACAATTATGAACAATTTATTAAGCCACTTGAAGTTGTGGGTCGCGGCAACAAGACACAACTTCAAGTGGATGAAAATTGAAATTGACGTACTTAGCATGATAAGGTTTAACCCTTGTGCTGGTGGGACCGTTGTATTCCTTTAACCCTTTAGCCGCCGAATTATTCAATTTGAATTTTCGCCCACTTGAAGTTGTGTCTCGCTGACGCGATCCACAACTTCAAGTGAGTGAAAATTATTCAGATTTGACAAAATGGAGGTCAAAAATTTCAAATCTTGCTGATTAATGTCAATTTTTAACTTTAACAGGTTTAAAAGCTGGTATGTAATGTGCTATTATAAAATGTAAAAAAACAATTATGAACGGCACCGGCGGTTAAAGGGTTAAATACGTTTTTACTCGATCAAATCAATGCTATCGTGTAAACATTAAACTAAGATAGCGGTTTCTGTATCAGGTAAGCCCACGTTTCATGTAAACCCTCGTGCTGTTGGACCATATATATCCGCTTTAAATGCGTTTTAATCGAGAAAATCACTGTTATCGTTTAAACAATCACAAATTATACAAATATGCGTAATTCTCACCCACTTACCCTTGAAGCTCTGAAAAAAATATGCAAAAACATGGAAACCAAACCGTTTGTTTTTAATTTGAAATATTGATAAATGTCTTACTTAGCTCTTTCCGCTTCATTTAAATACCTATATTATGGGACTACGGCCACTATAAATATGTTTACTCTTACAGTGCGGGGATCGACTTTAGACGTCAGAATCTGAAGACTACGTATGTCAGATTCTGACGTCTAATGTCGATCCCCTCTAATTCACTGTAAGTGTTAAAATTGTGGGTTGTTGTAGCAAGAAAATGCATAACTCGGCGAGCAAAGTGTTAATAATTTATATTAGCCCTTAAACCGCCAAATTATTCAATTTGAATTTTCACCCACTTTAATTGAGTGAAAATTATTCAGATTTGACAAAATGGAGGTCAACTCTTTTTAAATCTTGCTGATTGATGTCACATAATATCTTTAACATGTTTAAAAGGCGGTACTTATTGTGCTGATAAAAAATGAAAACCAGAATATATGCGGCAGATGTGCATGTCTCAGCTGAGTCCAGTATTGTAGGGTATTGGATAGTTGTTTTTATTATGTTTTATTAGCACGTTAAATCGCTGCTGTATTAAAATTCAGAACCATCGCTTAGTTTTATCATTTTTAGAAACCTCTCCCGAGTCAAGTGAACAAGTGATTTATTACTGTGTTCTTATGACGACATGCAGAATCAGCATGTTAGCCTTTAAAGGCCGTAACTACCTTGTCCTAATTATACCATGCGAAGTAAATATTGCTTTACGTCGCTTTCTGCACAATCATGACAATATCGCGACAGAAAGGAAGCACTGTACACTCCATGCATTTAAATAGTTTTGTGCACTGTAGATGCACAACCACGATAACAAATCCGGCTCGACCAGGATTTTAACCTACATGTAGTAGCCCCAGGCTACAAGCCCCAGTCGATACGAATGAGCCATCGGGGCCGGCCACCATGCGAAGTGTAAAACGAAGGCCCTGGTGCTGTGGTTAAAGCTGCCTGCTTGAAAAATCTGAGATCACGGATTAGAACCCCACTCTCGCCTTCAAGTTTCAATGAAACAAAATGTTTCCTTTCTCGCTCACTCGTAAAGATCCAATATTGTGGGGAGCCTCCGTAACCGAGAGGTTGCGTGATCCGCCTCAGACCTCCAGGGCTTGAATTTCGAATCCTGTGTCTGGAGTTGCAGTGTCATCTCATTCATCTCACCATCCTCAAGAGATTCTTCTGGCCCAATTTAGCCTATATGTGCACAAAGGTGGCATAAAACCCGATTTATTTTATTTCATTTTTGCGAAGTGTAAAAATCCTTAACGCCTTTGTTCTAATTATACCATGCGAAGTGTAAAAAGTCTTAACTCCCTTTTCCAAATTATGCCAAACAAAATGAAAAATACCCTAGCTCTTTTGTCCTTATTATACAATATGAAGTGTATAAAAGCATTAACTCCGTTGTCCTTATTATATCATGTGTGTTTAGTGTAGTAGATTCTGAAAATAAAGCCATTTTGGAGTTGATTTATTTGTACTCATTTTAACCTTTTCAGCGCGGGGACTGTAGACGTCTGTAGACGTCAGATTCTGACGTATAAAGAACGAGTTAAAATATTTATAATGGCCGGATGGGTCAAGCCCCAACTCGGCTTTTAATTTTTTTATGTGTTTTTTTTGTTTCTTTTTAATGTTTTGAAATGTAAAAAAAATGGATAGGGAGGTGGGTGGCTGGGGAGGGTTTTTCTCGGATTTTGATTTTTTTTAACTTGACAACAACCCTAACTTGGACATCTATGATGATTTCAAATAAAAATAACCTTTGGTTGCCATGGTCTATACAATAATATTTTAGCGCTTTGTGATGATCGTGCAGCCTGCATCTAGTCATAAATCTAGTGAATAACCCCATTAATCATATCAGAGAGAGTGCACTTTTCAAACTTATATGTCTTCTTAATGGAGCTAATTAATTGTTAAAAATCTGCTGATTTGTTTTGTTTCTATTTTTGCTTCAATTTCTGGTGGTTTCAATAGACAAAACTACTTCAATCCTACGTAGACTTATTTCAAATAGAATGATTTGATTAGCCATTAATAAACTATTTTTATATCTGACTGTTTTATTATATTTGGTTTTGAAACTCGTTAGAAAACGTAGAGCCGATACAAGTTTATTCTATTGCACTGATGAAATATATTTATATAAACCATGGAGACCAAATTGTTTTTTCAATTTGAAATCAAATATGTTTATATAAACCATAGAGACCAAAGGGTGTTTTTTAATTTGAAATCAAATATGTTTATATAAACCATAGAGACCAAAGGGTGTTTTTTCAATTTGAAATCAAATATGTTTATATAAACCATAGAGACCAAAGGGTGTTTTTTAATTTGAAATCAAATATTTTTATATAAACCATAGAGACCAAAGGGTGTTTTTCAATTTAAAATCAAATATGTTTGTATAAACCATAGAGACCAAAGGGTGTTTTTCAATTTGAAATCAAATATGTTTATATAAACCATAGAGACCAAAGGGTGTTTTTCAATTTGAAATCAAATATGTTTATATAAACCATAGAGACCAAAGGGTGTTTTTCAATTTGAAATCAAATATGTTTGTATAAACCATAGAGACCAAAGGGTGTTTTTCAATTTGAAATCAAATATGTTTATATAAACCATAGAGACCAAAGGGTGTTTTTCAAATTGAAATCAAATATGTTTATATAAACCATAGAGACCAAATGGTGTTTTTCAATTTGAAATCAAATATGTTTATATAAACCATAGAGACCAAAGGGTGTTTTTCAAATTGAAATCAAATATGTTTATATAAACCATAGAGACCAAAGGGTTTTCTCAGTTTGAAATCAAATATGTTTGTATAAACCATAGAGACCAAAGGTTTCAATTTGAAATCACCATAAAAGAGATTGTTAGCTTCATTTCCGCTAAATATAGACATATGTTATGGGTCTATGGCCATGTTTTATTCTTTGAATACGGGTATCGATTGCAGACATCAGAATCTGACGTCTATAAACGTCAGATTTTGATGTCTAAATTCGATCCTCGCAATAAGAGGCTATTGTCGTTTTTATTGTCTAGTTTTCAGCTGGTTAAATCAATGTTATTGAGAATGAGACGAGTATCTATATCCATATTTGCACATGTTTGGTCTGAAATCGAGACTAGTCTGTAGAACATACAAAAAGTAGACTAGAAAACAAATTGTCTTATCAACTTGAATGCATTCTCTTCTGAGAGAAAATAACTGCTCTCTACATAACACTTATTCTTAACCACATCTTCATGAATACATATTCCATAATTGTAACCACCATGGTCGACTAGAGAACCTCACCTTAATCAAATCACTATATCTAGTTATATATTATTGATGCATTCACGCATTCATTTCCCTCTTTCTTTTCTTTCTTTACATTTTCTCTTCCTTTACCCCTTCCTTCATTCGTTCTTCATTTTTTCACAGTTCATTACGTTCTTTGTATGAGTGTGTTTTATTTATTTCCTCTATAATTCATTCATTGATTCATTGATTCATTTATTCATCCATTTATTCATTCATTCATTCATTCATTCATTCATTCATTCATTCATTCATTCATTCATTCATTCATTCATTCATTCATTCATTCATTTATTCATTCATTCAGTCATTCATTCATTCATTCATTCATTCATTCATTCGTTTGTTCGTTCGTTTATTTTTTAATGTATTCATTTACTCCTTCATTTCTTCATTTCTTCATTTATTCATTGCTTTTTTGCTATTTAATTTTCTTTTCTCTTTTTATTTTCCTTCTTTGCAATGCTTTGTTTATTCCTCCGTTTCTTCCCTTTTTTTCATCTCTCAATTGGTTGATCCTTCCTTGATTCCTTCATTCCGTTCTTTTTTCTTTCTTTTGTCTACTTCTTTCGTATCTTAATTTTCCCTTTATTAGGATTGAGCCGTATAGACTTGCACATCGTATACATGTACTGCCATATTGTCGACATTATAATTATAATGCTATATCCTGACTATAAAAATAACATCACTTTAGAAACAATTGTCATATAGTGACGTTAAACTGTCATACTCTGATATATCACGATGTCATTCTCACATTTATATCAGATCGTCACATACTAATTCAACACCATGATTCTTATCGTGTCAATAAACTGTCATATTCTGATATTATAATGTCATAGCCTGGCATTAAACATGATATAATATAATAATGTAACGCCATATTGTAACATTAAAGTTACATATCCTAAGCTTATAATGCCATATCCAGGCTACATAGAACAAACTAATTACTTCTACCATAGTATTGCCATATCGAGAAAATAAATGACCATATCTTGACATTATAATTCCTTATACTGACTTTATAATGCCATATCCTGATATAAATGTTATATTGTGACGTTTAGCTGTCATATCCTGGTATTATATTGCCATATATACCATTCTAATGCCACATTCTGACCATATATGATATATTGTGACATGTTGAAGTCATAATGTAACGTTAAACTATTATAAAATGGCATGAACTCAGCCAACATTGGTTTTGATATGACATTCGCATTCAACTTGGTATAGCAAGAGTGTCGAGTACTGGAAAATAACATTCTAAAGTTTAGACAAAGCTACTGAATAGTGGTATCTAAAGAAGACATGGCAGAATTGATTATTACGCTTCAGACGGGTTGCCGACCATACAATATATATTAATTAGCATTAAAATCACTCTTAACCCTTTGACTTCCAGGCCGGGGTGCATGCCAGGATCCAGATATACTGGTGTACGAGTTCTATTTTTCGTCATTTGAAGCTGGAATTGCTAACGCAATTTCCAGCTTCAAATGACGAAAAATACATAAATGTAGTATATATTTGACGAAAATTTGTGTCATTTTATGGTTACGTTCATTGACGAATGACGACGGAAATTTCCGTCATGTATGGTAGTGAAAAGGTTAATAAATGAGAATGAGACGAACATGTAGATATTATAAATTTGATAACAATAATCAGCATAATTGTGTGTACGTTTATTGGTTATCAACTTCACATTAGGCTATCAAACATACATAATCAAAGAGCCAAAGTGAAAAAAAATTACAAACAAACCTGCCATTTTATTGACATTGCAACAAGACGTTATCATACAAATAACATAAACGTAATTTTTGGCATCAACTGTTATATGTGCTATGTATATACTAATTAGGAAAATTTGATAATACTCAAGAGCTGGGAATACAACTACAAATCTCATTGGGCAAATGCGGGTATGAACAATTCAAAAGCAAATTTGACCCTTGACCGACCGTTTTTACTCTAAAATGATCTACAAAGGTCAGTCAACATTTGCTTATCCGCACGTTATAGCATATGACACTCATAGAACTCAGTTATTCTGCTTGTAACAAGACATTGTTTGGTCTTGTTTCGTTAATAGTAAATGTATCCTATTTTTTTGTTTCATTTTTGGTCAATGATTACTTCGTGCAAGAGTAATTTTTTGGCAAACATCACTTTTCAGTATATCGAGTAGTAGAGTAGTAAATCATTGCTTTACGTCACTTTTCGGCACAAGTGGTCTTTTAAGTGACATGGTAATACAATAAAAACGTTGTTGTCAATTGATGAGATGTAAGTAAGTAGGTAAGTTTAGATGAATGATGTACAGATGATGATGTGAGGGTGGGGGTGATGGGGGTATGGTGGGTTATTGAAAGCGTTTTCCTTCACTCGCCCAATAAGGGGTTCTGGGCATGTCTAGGGTATCTACCCCCAGACATGCCTAGACGGCCGGAGACTTGGGTTTCGCTGTGCAATTTAATGCTGAGACTCCGTGGCATTTCGCGCAGCTCTGCTATCTTCGGGTTGGATAGTCCCCAGTGTAACAATAGGAAGGGTAACTCCATTCATTCCCCGTGAGAGACCTACTGTCATCAACACGCTATTGCCGGTCATTTAAGGCTACCACAGCCTACACCAGCGCCAGCACTGATGCAAGAGCTGCATTGGCACCGCAGTTGAGCGGAGGAACCAGGGTACGCCATTCAGTAGAGATACTACTCTAATTAACTGTAAAAGCTGATATTTTTTCAAAGCCAAAATCTTGTGCGCATGTGTTGTGAAAATTTGCTACCTGACTGTATGGATATGAAAGTATTACAAATTATGGGACTAAGATAATAAGATAACAAAGTTATCTTTTGTCAGCCACTGTGTACTTGAAAAATAATGTCAAGGTCAGAAATCTTCGACCTATGTCTATAGATGGTGTTGATATAAAAGCGATACAAACTGGAGCAGCATGTCATAAAGAGAAGTTATCTTCTGTCAATAATCGGTAGTTATTGGGACAATTGATCCGGTTATTGCGATAATTTCTATTTTGGATTTTTCACCTTGAAACGTTTTTCAAGGTCATCCATCTTCGAACTTGACCTATAATATTGAGGCATACATTACTGGTATCTATAGGGTGTCAATGGGCATAAAGCGGACCCATAATATATAAATGTAAGTCATAAACTTGTAGGCTATGGATCGATATAATTATGACTTCCAAAGGCTATCACGCTTATTGTACAACGGTAAGAATCTACGCTGTTCATAATAATTTAGATGGCACGATGACTGCATTTGTGTTTTCGTATTATCTTTATATATGTTAATCCAATCTCTTTGCAGTAAAATTTGAAGAATGAACAAAATATATTGTAAATATTTCTTGTCACGGCGGCCATTTTGAAATTATGCAAATTAGCTACTTTCCCATGGTTCGATTTTAAAACATTTTTTTTCTGGGGATGTAAATGATCCAAGGAACAAGTTAAAATCAAAAAACCTTTTGTTGGAAGCTTTTGGGTGTCATACCATTGATTGATCTGTCTATTGGGTTGTGTGATAGGATCTGGTCAGGACATTAAGTGTGCAGGAGTTTTAAACAGGCAAATTTTTCCTTTTCTCTGAAAATGTGGGAATTGAAGGAATTGTGCGCCACTTACCGCTACAGCTCAGGGATCGACTTTAGATTGCAAAATCTGACGCCTGTAGACTCAGATTCTGACGTCTAAAGGTGATCCCCACACTGTAGAGTAAAACATTTATAAGGGCCATAGACCCATAGCATTGGTATTCAAATGAATCAGAAAGAGCTAACTAAGATAATTATGATGATTTCGAATTGAATAAAACCCTTTGGTCTCCATGATTTTTATAAAAAAAACGTCAGCGCTTTAAGGGTTAAATTACCGTTATTAAGAATCCTTGGTAATGTAAGGTTAATGCTGGGATATTTTTTATTAGAGTTGATGTTGAATGTCCAGCCATTTTAGTGACACAAACAAATATTATTTCTTTCATATATAAGGTTTCCTAGCACATTGAGTGCTTCTATGTCTATTATTGGCTTTCACTTTTCTTTCTCGACCACTCACCCCCCCCCCCCAAGCTCTCCTACCAACGCACATCAGCGTACACCTACATCAATTGTGTCGCCATGGCTACACTTATATGTCTTCTATAGCGATATTCTGACTACTGTCTTTTATACCTTAACCCTTTCAACATGTTCAAGCCTGAATTTACCATTGTCACCTTCATCCACAACAAGCCGCGAATTGCTGTCGCAATTCTCGACTTATAGTGAATGAAGATGATTTGATGTGGGTGGGGCGGGGGCCCTAGGGTAGTTGTTAGCACCGCTGCCTTTCACGCCAGAGTTCGGGGTTCGGTTCCCGGTCTCGGCGGTTTGAAAGAAACAAAAATGTTTCTTCCCCATCCACGTGTGAAAGTCAGTATTGTGGGGAGCCTCCGTGACCGAGAGGTAGCGTGCTCGGCCTCAGACCGCCAGGGCTCGAATTTCGAATCCTGTGTCTGGAGGACAGTGTCATCTCAATCATCTCACCATCCTCAGGAGGTTCTCCTGGCCCAGTTTAGCCTATATGTGCACAAAGGTGGCCTAAAGCCCGATTCATTTCATTTTTTTTGTTGTGGGTGGAAAATTGCCATGTATTGGTAAAAGAGTTTCTTGGAAATTTTCGTTCTAAAACCCTCGGTTGTAGGTAAATTAAGTCTGTTTTTAGGGATGTAAAAATATGCTTTAATGCATCGTGAGGACTTAAAGACCTGATTAATATTTTTATTTAAAATTCTAATAAACACTTACATAATAATGAAACCTTAAATGCTTAAATATTTCGATATACACGATGGAGACAAAAAGGTCCTATTTAATTTGAAAACATTTTTTAATGTCTTAGCTAGCTCTTTCCGCTTCATTTAAATACATATGCCATAGATTCACGTCATTTTCAATATTTCACTTTTTTCAGTGCTGGGATCGACTTTCGATGTCAGAAGCTTCCAGACGTCAGCTTCTGACGTTTCCGGTGGATCTCCACGATATAAAGGTTCAAATATAAAAAAATATTTTAAGAACACGGAATTTAGTATAATGCATTTAGCAATTGTTTCTTTACAACTTTACATCTTGTTTTAATTCAGTGAAGGCCTATGCTAAGATGGGCTGGTCGCACGCAGTCGATCGCAATTACATGTATACTTGGTTCACTGTCAGAGTCAATGCATATTACATAATTATGACATTATCGCGACAGAAAGAATGGAGTGTGCCCTACACTTATCAAATGACCTGAAGGGTTTCCAATAGTTCACATTATCATAAGCAATTTTTTAACTGTTTGGAGCATTGTATGTATGCACAACCTCGATTACAAACAGCCGGCCGGGATTCGAAACCGTACCTCTGAGCCACAAGCTCATTTATTTAATAAATTCTATTATAAAAGTTATATGTCTCAATCTCCGTGAGTAGCCGTTTCTCACAGCTGCCGTGTCGACTGCCCACACTCAGGCCGCACCACTTGCTTTTCTTTGTCTGCGTCTCATACCAGACAAATCGCCCGGGGGCAGCATGCCCATATTCCAATGTCTCTCGGATCCGGCCTCCCTGCCATTGTCAGTACGGCGCTGGTACAAAACTCAAGTCAAGCTCTGATTGATTAGCTGAATGTTAGCATAGCACACTCTACTTAATATTCTACGATTTTGAACTTTAACACCTATAATATGGGTCTACGGCCATTGCACATATTTTCATTGTTACAGTGTGGGGATTGAATTCAGACGTCAGAATCTGACGTCTACAGGCGCCAGATGTTGACGTAAGGGTTAATAGGTTGGTCGCTCCGCTTTACTTATCAATAATATTTACTTCGCGACGGTCCCACTAGCCAAAACGTTTTAAATTCTGCGTCATGTGGGTGGGCCTACAAAATTTAGTCAGTGTGCCACTATAATAAAGTGCGCTTCGGAAACACACTCCATCACGTCGACGTCTAAAGTCGACCTCAACGCACTGAAATATATATTGAGCGATAAATAGACATCTGTCTGTCTGTCTGTCTGGCTGGCTGGCTGTGTGGCTGTTTTGTCTCGCTTGTGTTCTACCAAGGAAGACCATCAGAATAAATTAATTGTTCCCAGTATTTTTTCTCAATGAGGTTTTCTTCACCTGCAGCCCACTCTAGACCCGTCATTACCAAATGTTGCTTTAATGTTGGGCCAGTGTCGCAGACGGTGGCCCGACATTAACCAACATTGGGTCGATCGTGTATAAAAGTTAGCAGTCAGGAAAGGTAAATCAGTGAGGCGGTTGGAAGATACTACAACGCAATGTACTTCTGGGGACTAGTCACATTCCGTCTAGACATTTTTGTATATAAACCAAGAGACCCAGACTTTTTAGATACTGACGTCTGTAGTCGATATCCGCGCCATAAGGAGCCAATGTGGCAGACAGTGTAACAGGATGGATGCCACGTGTTCTCGTGTATCTGCTCGATCACTTAACAAAAATACAAACCTGTCTACACAGCTGATTTCTTGTCTAGACTCAGAGTCAGAATTATTTATTTCGTGAGAAATACAAAAAAGATACACTTTTTACAAAGTGAACCGTATTCAGGTTTTAAAAAAGTAGCATTTATTCTTTTTTACTCCTTTTATTAAGATTAACACAGCTTCCGTTTAATTATTCATGCATACATAAATATATACTTTCATTACTTCATTTCTTCAATAATTTTTGTGCTTAGTTCGTTCATTCGTTCATTGGTTGATTATTTAATTGATTGATTGATTATTTAATTGATTGATTGATTGATTGATTGATTGATTGATTGATTGATTGATTGATTGATTGATTGAATGATTGATTGATTTATTGATTGATTGATTGATTGCATGATTGATTGATTGATTGATTGATTGATTGATTGATTGATTGATTGATTGATTGATTGATTGATTGATTGATTGATTGATTGATTGATTGATTGATTGATTGATTGATTGATTGATTGATTGATTGATTGATTGATTGATTGATTGATCGATTGATTGATTGATTGATTGATTGATTGACTGATTGTCTGATCTACTGATTGATAAATACTTGATTGATTGATTGATTGTTTGACTGATGAATTGTTGCTTGATTGATTGTTTTCTCTCTTGTATGGCTATACCATCTAGACAGTGACAGGCAATTGGGAGTTATTGCTGATCAAATACAGACCAATTATCATGGTAGGCCATTGCTATTATAATCAGTCAATCTTTTGATTGTGAGGGATCTTCATTATGGCGCGATGTCTTTTAAGTCAGTTAAAACATCCAGGGTTCTCCATTGCTAGCTGTGAAAGAGGCCTCCCAGCGGGTAAAAGACGTACACATTTACACCTTGTCCCAACGTCATGCTGCCATATTGTTTCAACGTCATATTTACACATTATCTCAACGTCATTCTGCCACATTGTTTCAATGTTATGTTTCTACGTTGTCTCAAAGTCATACTGCCACATTGTTCCAAAGTCATATTTCTACATTTTCCCAACATCAGACTGCCACATTGTTTTTTTTATTAAAAAAAAAAAAAAATTCACCACCAACTTCACCTCTTTTCTCTCAATTCCCTTCTTCCTACCAGGTAATCCAACCTGTGAACATACAAGTACATTTTTCGATCGATCATGATTATTTCGCCTTAACGATTACGCCACACAAGCTTACGGTCCAAATAACTAGCTATTCTGGGAAACTCAATGACCTTGACCTCCTTTGTTTTCACTGAGCTGGCTAAGACAATGAAGTATTGGGGAGGGGTCTTATATAACCTTGTTTTCACCGAATGACGTCACTGAGTTTCACAAAATAAAGTATGGGGAGGGGGTCTTATATAACCTTGTTTTCTCCGACTACCGTGAAATTTTCATCGGAAAATATTGTTTAGCTAAAAGCCTAAAAAGTTAGACCATCTGCATGTAATGCAATTCAGGGCTACAAACAAACTTTAATTTAACCAGTTTAATAGGTTTATAGAGGGACGTAGTAATCACAATTTTACTACATGTGAAATGGTGTAACTTTTAAACAATATAATATTTTTTTGAAAATTTCACGGTAGTCGCCGTGCGACTCGAAAGTAAAATTTCATCAAAATCGGTTAAAAATTGACTGAAAAATCGTCGCGATACAACAAGTTGATCTGTGTAACCGTTGGGTCTTATCGTAATTGGGCTATCGTTGGATCACTGACATCAAGCGACGCAGAAAAAAGGGGCAGATTCTATCGTTAGGAGTGATGTTTACTGTGTAGTGAGGTATTTAATGTTATTTAAGGGTTTCGAGGGTATGTAAGGGATGATAAGGGAATTCAAGGGTGGGCTACTAGGGTATGTAAGTGTACTTACGGTTATTTATAGGTACTTAGTGACAACTAAGGTTTCTTTCCACTGGGCACACGACGCTGTTGCGACGTTGAATCAACATCAATGACGTTGTTTCAACGTCGCAACAACGTCATGAGGGTGTTAAGGGTTTTGAAGGTACTCCCAACGAGAACACAACTGTGTTGCGACGTTGAATCAACGCCAATGACGCTGATTCAACGTCGCAACAACGTCGTGTGCGCAGTGGGTGACGTTTTCTATGGGTACGTTTTTAGATTAAAGGGTATCCAAGAGTTTTAAGGGTATTTAGGATCTGTAAGGGTACTTAGCGGGTTTGTAAGGGTACCGAGTGTTATTGAAGGAGCTTAAGGGTATGTAAGGGATTGTAAGGGGATTCGAGTGTATTAACGGTATGTACGTATACTGACGGATATTGAAGGGTACTCAGAGATAGCTAAGAATAATTTTCACCAGGCACATGTTGATTCAACATGTCGAGTTAAGATTACGTAATGATACTCAAGGATACGTGAGGCTATTCAAGGGTATTTCCGTTTATTAAGGGTAATTAATTATATTTATGAGTATTAAAGGATTTTAAGGGGAAGTAAGGGTACTAAAGGGTTTTTAAGGTTGCTGAATGATATCTGAAAGCTGTAAGTGTACGTAGTGGTTTGAAAGGGAACTTAATAGTATGCAAGGGTATTTAAGGGTACTTAAGGTTTTAAGTGTACACACTGTTATTCAAGGGTATGTAAGGGTATTTAAGGGGTTTTAATGGTATATAAGGGTATTTGTGCTTATTAAGGTACCTAATTATATTTCAGGGTATTAAATGGTTTTAAGGGTACGTAAAGGTACTTAATGGTTTGTAAGGGTACTGAACTATATTTAAACTTTTCAAAGGTATGTAATGGTTTGTACGTTTACATATCCTTAAAGCCCTTAGGCATCTTTAATTCCCCTAAATAACTTGATATGCTCAAAAAATATTCAATACCCTTAAAACTCCTTAATATCCTTACATACCTTACAAGCGCCTAAATACCATTAAATCCCTTACAAACTCTTACATGCGTTTAAGCATAAATTAAAATAATTAAGTTCCATTAATACCCCTTGATTAAACCCTACGAACCCTTAGATACCCTTACTTACCTTTAGAGTCTTTGAATACCCCTAAATATAGTTAAGTAGCCGTAAAAAAACACACACGCACCCTTAAGTACCCTCCCAACCTTTTGATACCATTAAACCACTCAAATATCATTACATACCCCTAAAGAGCCCTTAGTTACCCTTACAAACCCTTGCATAGCCTTAGATTCCCTTACAAACCATTACATAACCTGACAACTTTTGAAAATCACCCATACTCTTAAAAACTCTAAAGTGCCCTTACAAACCTTTAAAACCTTAGATATCCTTGAATATAATTAAGTACACTTAGTAACATCTTTATCTATCCAGTTGTCTGCTATCGGCAGACTCCTGGATATCACGTATATGTGATATGAGTTCAGAACCCTCCTCGTCCCTGGCCAATTCAGGCAGCCCAAACAATCTGACCTGAGTGTGACCTCCACACTACAGTCAGTAAACCGGTGACGTCATAATGAATATTCATGTTGCTCGTACCCCCTCCCGTTCGTACAGCTGTAAGGCGCACCTGTTGTCAAGGTCAGAATGGTAGTCTGGCGGTTGAACCTGATAGGGCAAGGTGACTTAGTAAATGCAAATATCTTTGAATACCCCTATAAACGCTTAATACCCTTATGTACCAATAAATATCACTAAGTACCCTTCAATATCTGTAAGTAACCTTATAGTCTATGGAATAAGTCAATGTAGTGTGCACTTTGTGAAGAAATCATGAAATTTGGCACAGATGACCTTTTCTACACCCTTTTCGAATTCTGATATAGGGCAGTGGAATTTGACCTCGTTTTGACCTTCTAATTTGCATATTTTCAAAATGGTCACCATCTGATGGGGGTAATTAAAGTAGAAAAGTCAAAATCGAGATAGAGACCTGCAAATAGGCTCAAATTAAAGGTAATAATATGCTGATTACAAATTTCAAACCAATATTATTGTTATACATCATTTCCCTAACCTAATTTGCATATTTCCAAAATGGCCGCCAATCACAAGGTGAAAATAGTAAAAAAAAGTAAAAAATCGAGAGAGAGACCTACAAATAGCCTCAAATTAAAGGTAATAATAAGCTGATTTCGATTTTCAAAAAAATAATATCATTTTACATACTTGTCTTAACATAATTCTCATTTTTCAAAATGGCCGCCAATCGCTGGGAAGCAGAAAGCACGTTAAAATTGGGACAGAGACCTGTAAATAGGCTGAAATGACATGGCCGCCATTTGTGCAAACAATGAATTGATATAATTTCAACAGAATATAATGATTCATGATTTGGGTGTCTACCAAAGGGTTTTCGGGGATGCCTGCAATATAGTGGTGTGGTCAAAACATATTTTTGGACATAACATTCTGGGTAAAGTCCAAGATGGCCGCCATTTGTGCAAGGTTAAACAATAAATTGATATAATTTTCAACAGAACATAAGCATATTCATGATTTTGGTGTCTACCGTAGGGTTTTCATGTATGCCCGAGATAGTAGAGTGGCCAGAAAGTACATTAGACATTATTGATAATTTCAAATATAGCCGCTTTCTATTCAAGGTCAAACAATAAATTTATATCATATTCTACAGAATAAAAGCAAATTCACGATTTTTGTGTCTACCATTGGGCTTTCAGGTAAGCCCGATTTAGTGGTGTAACCAGAAAGTACATTAGACAATGCATTATTGGTAAAGTCTAGGATGGCCGCCTAGTCTGCAAGGCTAAAAAAATAATTGGATATCATTTGCGACAGACAAACAATTCCAAAGTATTTTTAAAGACCAAAGATGGCCACAAAGATTGCAGCCAATACATGTAATTATGCCTACCGAATTTTAAACTAAAAGTAATATCAAATGTTAACACGAACCATCCATTTTTGTAACAAGCAAATTTCACAATACATCTGTTACCATCTAGATAAAATATACAGGAAAATATCTACTTTGACATGTATATAGATACAGTAAAACAATAATACCCGATTGCCCTTTAACTCTTCTCCATCTCCCTTTAACCCCTTTTGTCGTCTTTTAGTGCATCTTCGACGCCCTTTAACACCTCTTTGCTGTCATTTAACGCTGCTTTGTCGTTCTTTAACGTTTCTACATCGCCCTTGAATGCCTTTCCATTGCACATTAATGCATCTACATCACCTATTAACGCCTTAAGAATGACCTTTAATGCCTGTCCATTGCCTTGCAATAATGCTATTTTTAACTGAAAGTAGTACAAATTTTTTGGTCAATGTCAACATGAACCATTATTTTTTTGTAACAAGCAAATGTCACAATACATCTGTTATCATCTAGATAAAATATACAGAAAACTATCTACTTTGACATGTATATAGATACAGTAAAACAATAATACCCTATTGCCCTCTAACTCTTCTCCATCTCCCTTTAACCCCTTTTGTCGTCTTTTAGTGCATCTTCGACGCCCTTTAACACCTCTTTGCTGTCATTTAACGCTGTTTTGTCGTTCTTTAACGTTTCTACATCGCCCTTTAATGCCTTTCCATTGCACATTAATGCATCTACATCACCTATTAACGCCTTAAGATTGACCTTTAATGCCTGTCCATTGCCTTTGAACGCCTCTCCGCCGCACTTTAGCGCCTCTTTATCACCCTTTAGCACTTGGTTCATCACCCTTTAACGCATTCCCATTGCTCCTTAACGTTCTCTTTAAAGCCTCACGGTCATCATTTAATGCCCCATTGCCCTTTAATGCCTCCCTGTTGCTTTTTAAAGCAGCACCTATCACACTTTATAGACCCTTCATCATCATTTAACGACCTTCAACGCATCCCCATTGCCCTTTTATGCCTTCACATGGCCCTTTAATATCTTATTATTGGCCTTAACGCTTCCTCGTCCTGTTATGCCTGCCTATCACACATCAATCCATCCCAGTCACCATTTAAAAAAAACGGTCCCACATGAATGCCTTTCCATCGCTCTTCAGCATCTCTCCATCGCATTTTAACGCATCTGCGTCGATCCTTAGTGCCTCGTCGCCGCAATTTAAATTATTGTCGTCGCTCTTTGACACCTCTCTGCCACCCTTCAGTACATTTTCGTCGCCCTTCAACGCCTCCCCATTGCCCATTAGCACCTCTCCATCGACATTTAGTGTGTTTCCATCATCCTTTAACCCCTTTTTGTGGACCTTTAATCCATCTTCATCACCAAATAACGCCTCTTCATCCCCAGTTTATCCCATAGCAGTCTAAGTTCGAGCAGAGATCTGACCTAACATATATGACGCTGCAGATCATAGCTCGAACCTGGCAATAATGCTTAACCATTTACCAGGCTACTTCACTTGCCTAACAATAAACATGGCATGGGGAACTATAAGCACATGGGGGTGATTTATCCTCGTCACAACCGCTTCTAAGCTAAACAATAGAACTCAAGGTTCGGCTGAATATGAGGCTCGGGGTATTTCTCAGGATGAGGTTGGAACTCAACTTAGTTCACCTGAAACTATGATATCATGTATACTCCTCAGGACGTATAGAAATGTTCCTAAATACCATGGTAGTAACTTATTTATCCTATTATTGTGTGTGTATAGGCCTATTGAATGCTTGTACGAACTGTCTTTGATTTATTTTGATATATTCTGTGTAAATTGACATAAATTTTTACTCTTAAATTCTGTGGATCACAAAAATACCATTTTTTATAGAACAATTCTGAAAATTTGATATTTGAATTAGCATATTCTAAATCGCTCCTGGTTACCATAGCAACTTCACATTGACCAATCAAATATGGTGTATTCTGGTTATATGTTGTGTGTGTGTTCCTTGGATGAAGGGGATAAGCATATGTCATTACTCTAAGTTGATATTAGAAGTATGAGAATATGTTTTAAAATCACAAAAATCGCTAGACTACACAGACGTCCAATGTCTACACGACCAGACTGCTATGAGGTAACGATTTCCCATTGCTCTTTAACTCTCTCCATTGCCCTTTATTGTCTCCTCGTCATCTTTTTTTCCACTTCCGTCGGACTTTAACAATTTTCCATTGATCTTTAACGTCTCTCTGTAGCTCTCCCTGTAGCCCTTTTCTGCATCTGCGTCACCTTTTGACATTTTGTCACAATTTAAAGGTTTTCAGTCGCACGTTATCGGCTATCCGTCACCCTTTTACGCCTTTTCTTCGCCCTTTGATGCCTCCTTGTCATTATTTAACACATATCCATTGCCTTCTAATGCCTCTTCGTCGCAATGTAAATATTTTAGTTGATCTTTAATGCCTTTAACTCGTCGTTATCGCCCTTTAGCGCCTCCACTCTTCAACACCTCTCTGTCACCTTTTAACGCCTCTTCTTAAACCTTGAATGCATTTCATCGCCCTGTAATGCCTCTCCGTCCTCATTAATGTACATCTGTTTTGTACACAAAATACGCAGCAAAAATATATTTTTTTTAAACAAAAAGTTAGATGTCCCACACAGCTGTGTTTAAGTCTTATAAGAATGTTCACAACAAACTATATTTATTGTTATGTGTTATTTTATGATATGTTTTGGCAATATAACCAGATAAGGCATTACATTTTAGACATTTTGGCCCCTAAAAATATGACATGAGCTACCAAAGGGGTGACGACAGCCCTTGGGTTTGGCCAATGTGACCCAAGCTGCTGGATGGTTACAGTAAACTTTCAAAGAAAATAATAAATATGTTCATATTCGACCAAAATGAAATACATTTATTGCTTGACCTTTGCAATTTGGACTTTTCCCCACAATGCAATGTCTATATATAGTACTTTCTGGTCACACCACTATGTCGGACATGCCCGAAAACTCCATGGTAGACCAAAATCATGAATCTGCTTCTATTCTGTACAAAATTATATCAATTAATTGTTTGCTCTTGTACAAATGAGGGCCATCTTGAATGTTTCCGCCATTTAAGAAACATTAAATGGCCAACATATTTTTCTAAAAACCCATTATTTGAAGAATATATGTACGAAATCTTATGTTTCTATCACAAAATAACATGTTATGGTTTAAGTTATTAATGTATGTCTACGTCGTGTGTATTAAAAGTGTGATCATATACGGAGAATTGGCATCTGCCTTCAGCTTCTGCTCCCATAAAGACTGATGTTATAGTTTCTGTTATCACTTCCTTGTTGTCTAGATATTTATTTTGTGTCATCCATAAATGGCTATTCTGTGTGGTGGTATATTTCAATTTTGTTAAACTTTTCCTATGTCCAGATGGTGATTGTTCATGGAGCTTTAGTGTATTAGCAGATTGTGAAGGACGTTCCTCACGTGATATCTCAAACTCTTTTATCTATCTAGATCTCTCAGTACAGATAACACAAGATTCCCTGGTAATAATTAAATTACCTCATACTTTTAGTCATATAGATTTTATTCTAATTATTCTTAGACTAATAACGTTAGACCAACCTGAATACATTGCAAATTTACCCTATGCTAACGTTAAAGCATATATGTTTATTATAGGCCATATACTTGGCCCCAATCGTCTGGTACTAATACTAGTAGGCCTTGTCTATTGTCGACTAGGTCTAAGACTCACCCGAACACTTCTCTTTATAATATATGTAGGTTTAATAGTAACAGAAACAGATATGAAAACTGATTAAACACGCCTTTTTAATATACCATGGCCCTTATTTTTATCTAATATTCTGGATGTCAATTTTGGCGTTTTCACTGCTTCCCCAGCGATTGGAAGCCATTTTGGAGATATGCAAATTAGGCTGATAAATTTATATATAACAATACTATTTTTTTTTGCAATTTAAATCAGCTTATTATTACCTAAGTCTCTATCTCGATTTTGACATTTTTACTGTTTTCACCTTGATTTTGGCGGCCATTTTGGAAATATGCAAATTAGGATAAGAAAATGAGATATAACACAAATATTTTATTGAAATTTGTAATTAGCTTGGTATTACCTTCAATTTGAGCCTATTTGCAGGTCGCTATCTCGATTTTGCAATTTTCACTCTCATTACACATATCAGTTGGCGGCCATCTTGGAAATATGCAAATTAGAAGGTCAAAACGAAGTCAGAAGTGACTGCCCTATATCAGAAATCAAAAAGGGTATTTCAGAGGTCATCTGTGCCAAATTTCATGATTTCTTCGCAAAGTGCACACGGGGGTCCATATGTAAGACTTATTCCATAGACTATTACATACACTGAGTCCCCTACAAACCCTTATATATCATAAGGTAACCTTCAACGCCTTACGTAATCTTACATATCATTAAACACTCTTACATACTCGTACCTACCCACTACTACCATTAACTATACTTAACAACTCTTAACATCCTTACTTTGACCCTAACTTACTCCTAACTATGCTTAGCTACTTGTAGCTACTGTGATAAATATACTTAGCAAACTATTATACCCTTATTAACGCTGTCAGTGAGCGCTGTCTTTCGATTTTCATCTCCCGACAGAGAGTTCACAATATAAATCAAGGGCCGTTCTTAATATCTCGATTTAATAGCCATTCTTGCTTCATTATTCTCAAAATATATGTTTTTTGAGAATAATGAAGCAAGAATGGCCGTTTTCATTTTGAAATATTGACTCCAATGCCATAAAATGAATGTTTATTTCAATTTGTAATCTGACCTCAGCTGTACATATGAACATGGAACTCATATTAGAGCTATCAGAACTGGCCGATAAAAATGCCCCTGACGCTTCTTTCACTTTCTTCTGACCAGTTCTGATTTTCCCCAGTAAGCTCGTGCATGACTGACAGACAAATTTAACATCCAGAGAAATGGCACGCAATCTTCTGTGCTTTACGTACACTTAAAATACACCGGTGACGTCAGTCTATTGTTAAAACAGTAGATTCGGATCTACGAATCTACTGTTATTTTTATACTGCTCAGGTCAGGCACAATATACGGGTTGATAAATGACACTCAATTGCAAATGATTTATAATTTAACCATTCTGACCGTGAAATTAGGTTTCTTTATATCAAATCATGTACCTATTTTGTGTATTTTAAGTCGAAGAAAGAATTCAATTACAATAGATTCGTAGATCTGAATATACTCGGCGCTCAGCGCCTCGTACATTCAGATCTACGAATCTATCGAATTTCGTTCTTTCTCCTTGACTTGATGTATTACATTCAGCGGAGAAACGTCATGGTGTAGGCTGTTTGTATTCAAAGCCATTCTTCTGGCTCTTTTGCCGCAACTAAATACAGAAGTGCAGTTGACACACGTTCTTGACAAATCCAACGCCATGACAACACGGTAGTGCGTATTTCAATAATTCAACCCCGTTTTATAGGACGGTGTTTGTATCCTACATTGATAGTATCCGTGTACCCCTATATAGTTTGGCTCCATGCACTACAAAAATTTTTTTTGTTCTAATACATCTTTCCACGCGTACTTTAGTATTCGACTTGGATGTAATAATAATGACTTATAATACTTCCCGGTGACGTTGTATAGATTGATAGTTATTCATTTAATTGTATTATATATAAATGGATACTTATTCATTCAATTTATATTTTTTACAATAAATTACATTAATCATTGTTAATCTCAGTAATTAAATATAATGGGTTTTAATAATAAATTAATAATATATTTTTTCTACGTATTATATTTTATCATTTATAAAATATAGGTTACATTGTAACAGCCTTTACTGCGCGTAAAGTAGGCCTAAAGCAACCCCAATCCTGGAATAAATAATAATGATTTATTTTGATAAAATATCCTGGTATTATTGATTTCCTTGTAGCTTATATAATAAATTAATTATTAGTATTCGGCGGTGATTAGCATTATATAGGAATACACATAATTAATTAGAATTCAAACATTTGTTTCATTGCTTTTGATATGATAAACGATCATTAAATATATTGGTGTTTTACTGGTCGACAGAACACACCTTTTGGAAAGTTCGATAGGGCATACAAAATTTGCGGTTTGCGTTAATAAATACATTAGAAAATCAGTAAACGGTAAGTTAATACTTATTTATGTGTATCTGTTAAAATTAGTGAGCATTTTTGATATTGTTCCAGACATAAATAGCAGCGCATAATATTTGTGATTGTGAGCCATCTGAGTACATGCATCACTCCCTGTCTGAAGGGAGGAACATCAGTCAATACCAACCTGCGTGCAGGGTGTACTTCCCACTACAGTGAGAACGAATACAACTGAAGTCTCTACAGGGTGATCAATACCGACCCAAAGACAGAAACCCGGTCTACAGTTAAAGGTGATCTATCACCCCTTATATAGTGTGAATAAATTTGTGACAAATAAAGCAAAGTTGCCACAAGATGAGGCACAAGTGTTCCCCTCTCAGAGGATCACATGATAGCCAATCACCCCATATAAGGACAGAATTATTCATACCATATACGGGGTGATAGATCACCTTTAACTATTCTGAACTATCGTTAACTCAAGGGTTCGAGCGTGTAATGTAGATCACATAGACCGGCTTCAGATGGAGCCGGGTACCACCTGGAATGGACATTAACGACATAAGGTTTTTTTGAATCATTATGATGTGGGCGAACATAGAAATTCAGGTAAACGTGCATCTCCGGCTGCGTTTGGCTAAAATAGGCTAATATATTCAAAATGGCCGCCAAATGATCAAATTTGTGAAAAAATGATATATTGGCCATAAACATTCATTGATATATGACTGAAGCCATAATATACCCTTGTCAAACTTGCATCAACATGTTTTTATTATAACAGACCAAAAAAAAATGGCTGCTGAAATACGGCCAAAATGGCTGAAATAGGAGGTGAAAATGTGTACTGGCTATATCATGGCTGTCGGTAAGGTGTCACCCGGAAGGGGAACTTAGGCCACTATTATTTTCACATAGCTGGATTACTCAGAGGCGAGAATCAACCTGTTGATCAGGTAACTGTCGCTGTTTTACTGAAATCAGGCCAAAAATGTACATTACTAAGATTACCTATGTGCAATTTTGAGAAATCGAGCGTATTACACATTTTCGCCCACCGAGTAGTCAAATTTTGAGCTATATCAATATATGTAATATCAATAGAAAGCTACTGACACAGACGTTCAGATTTAAAATATTTTGTGTCCGATCATTGACAAATGCACAAGAGAGCTTTAAGTTGGTATTTTAACCCTTAATTTTGCCTATTTTTCAAGCTTTTTCAGTAATTAGTCAAAATACTTTTCTCTCAGCTGATTTTTGTAAGGTATAAATGTTTAATTTTGATTCAAACATGTTCTAGAACTATTGTTTACTTTAAATAAACCCATTTGGGATAAAAATATTACACGCGTTTTGGGTTAGACGTAAAAATTGGCGCGCTTTTCTTCAGGCTCGGGAAATTGACTGGGGCTTACATTTTTGTCCAATTAGTAGTCAAATTTTGAGCTATGTCAATATATTTGATATCAATAGAAAACTACTGGCACCGGCGTTTATATGGATGTAAAATATGTCGTGTCACATCATTGACAAATACAAAAGAAAGCTTGTTTGTATTCTAACCCTTAATTTTACCTATTTTTTATACATTTTTAGTAAATAGTCAAAATACTTTTCTCTCAGCTAAATTTTGTATGGTACAAATGTTTAGTGTTGATTCAAACATGTTTTTTTGTTTAGACGAAAAATTTGCTCGCTTTTCTTCAATTGACCATATCTCACGTTATTGCCCACTGAATAGTCAAATTTAGGATTGTATAAAAATATTTCTTATCAATAAAAATCTACTGACACATGCTTTCACATGGATGTAAAATATGTTGTCCGATCATTGATAAATGCTTTAAGTTGGTATTCATTTTAACTACTTGTCATACTTTTTCAGTTAGTAGTCAAAATACTTTTCTTTCAGCAGATTTTTGTTGTAATAAATGTTTAGTTTTAATTCAAACTGTTTCAGAACTATTGTTCACATAAAATATTCCTATTTGGAATAAAAACTAATGAACAATTTTAACATATTACACACTTTTTTGTTTGGACCTAATATTTGCGCACTTTTCTTCCGGCGCGGGAAAATTGACCATGTTTCACATTTCTGCCCAATGAGTAAAAAAATGTACCAACGTCTTTGATATCAGTTGAAAGTTCCTATCAAGGACTTTAACTTGGATGCATACTATTTTATTTCTGTTAAATACGAAATGTACGACAAAGCCCTACGTTTGTCTTTTATCCCTCAATTTGAACAGTTTGCAACGTTTTTTAGCGAATACCAACAGGACTCATGTTAATTTTATAAGTTATTTCAGCCGCTACAAAAATGATTTTGACCACTGAAGCATTGATCACAGCCACTTCGAAAATTATCTAAGCCACTACAATAGTGATCTTGACCACTGAACTGTGAAGCAGTGATCACAGCCACTTTAAAAATTATCTCAGCTACTACAAACGTTATCTTGGCCACTGGTGTCAGGCACTGAAAAAGTTATCTAAGCCTCTACAAAGTGATCTTGGTCATTGAAGAAGTGGTCACATCCAATTTAAAAATTATCCAAACCACTAAAAAGTAATCTTGACCACTAAAGAAACGATTATAACCGTTTTAAAAGTTGTCTCAGCCCTTACTTTAGTGATCAAAATCACTCTTGCAGTGACCACGATCACTTTTTTAGGGGCGGACATAAGATTGTTAGTGACCAGATCACTTTTGTAGCCGCTGAGATAACTTTAAAGTGGCTGTGATTAGCTCTTCAGTGGCCAAGATCAGTTTGTTTTTGGCTAAGATCACCTTTGTGGTGGCTGAGATGACTTTTAAAATGACTGTGATGGCTTTTTTAGTGATCAAGATCACCCTTGCAGTATCCGATATCACATGTTTAGGGGGTGATATAAGATTGTAAGTGACCAAGATCCCTTTTATAGCGGCTGAGATAACTTTCAAAGAGGCTGTGGTCACTTCTTCAGTGGCTGATATCACTTTGTAGTGGCTGACACCAGTTTGTTTCTGGCCAAGATCACCTTTGTAATGGCTGGTATAACCTTTAAAGTGGCTGTGATCACTTCTTCGCTGGCCAATATTACTTTTGTAGTGGCTGAGATAACTTTTAAAGTTGCTGCGATCACTTCTGGCTGAGATAACTTTTAAAGTTGCTGTGATCACATCTTCAGTGGCCAAGATCACTTTTGTAGTGGCTAAGATCACTTTTAAAGTTGCTGCGATCACTTCGTCAGTGGCTAAGATCACTTTTGCATTGGCTGAGATAACTTTTAATGTTGCTGTGATCACTTCTACAGTGGTCAAAATCACTTTTGTAGTTGCTGAGATAACTTTTAAAGTGTCTGTGATGACTTATTCAGTGGTCAATATCACTTTTAAAAACGGACTCCAGAGCATGTTTTGTTGTACATTTCGTTTTTAAATAAAGTAGTTTATATCCACGTTAAAGCCCTTGATAGTGAATTCCCATTGATATCACACATTTTTATACATTTTTAAATTTGGGTACTCATTGGGCAAAAATGTGAAACACTGTCAATATTCTCGAGCCAAGAGATAAGTGTGAAAATTTTACGTCCAACCAATATGCAATATGTTCACATAACTCTTTTTTTTCAATTGGGTTTATTTTAAGTAAACAACTGTTCTAGAACTTGCTTGAATCAAAAGTAAACAATTATACCATACAAAATCAGCTGAGAGAAAAATATTTTGACTACTGACTTAAAAAATAGGTGAAATTGAGAGTTAAAATACCAACTGAAAGCTCTTTTTTGTATTTGTCAATAATCAGACACAAAATAGACAATGTATTGATATAGCTCAAAATTTGACTACTCATTGGGAAAAAATATTAGATACAGTCGATTTTCTAGAGCCAAAGAAAAGCGCGCTGATTTTTACGTGTAATTCCAACACTGGTTCTTGGACCGCTGGTTGGAAAACTTTTAAATTATCGTATGGCACGAGTGATTGCATTAATCATATTAGTAAGATTTTACAGATCGTTGCTAAATTTAAAATATTATTGAGAATAGATCGATAAACCAATGTATATTTTGTTATTTTGTGGTTATCTTGAAGTCGCATACGTGGAGAGCATAACCCATAGTAGATCAATTTTGACGCGTAACGTATTAAAATTGATGTTTTAATAAAGGCTGTAACCAAAAAGGCAATGATTTGAAACACACCACCACATTATTTTCTTTGTTCGATCACTACATTCTAAGCTGGGAATGGAGCGTTATTGTAGATCAAGTACAGACAAATTATCATGGTAGGCCTATTGTGCTATAATCAGTCAGGTGTAGCCGAGCTGTTGATTATAAGGGATCTTATAATGATTGGATGTGTTTTAAGTCAATCAAAAACCTCTGAGATCTACATTCTTAGCTGTGGAAAAGGCATCGGCCTGTTCCACAATTAAGAATGTAGAGCTCCTCGGTCTTTATGCTATGCATAATTATTGGGTTTTCATACTGAAGAACCTCTAAGCCAATGCAGGGCAAATATTGAAACAAATATTAAAATACTAATTCGTGATACAGATGCAATTTTGTATTTATTTAATTTGAAATGTGGATGAAGAATTTAAATAGCGTGTTAAATCTCTTTCATTGGAATCTTCATCCAATAGAAGCAAAGCGGCGAATTGCTACCGCAATTCTATGCTTGTAGCTTGGATGAAGATGACTTGTGGTAGGTGACAAATTGAAAACAAACTGATATAAACGTTTCATATCCTCCCAAAAACTGTGGGGTGTAGAAAATTAACCAATACAGCGCGGGGACCAACTGTAGTCGTCAGAATCTGACGTCTGTAGACGTCAGATTCTGTCGACTAAAGTCGATCCACGCACTGCGAGAGTAAAAATATTTTTAATGGCCGTAGACCCATAACATAGGTATTCAAATGAATCAGAAAGAGCTGACTAAGACAATTATAATGATTTCAAATTGAAAAAACCTTTTGGCCTTCAAAGTTTTCATAAAAAAATTTAGCGCTTTAAGGGTTAAGGTATGGTGAATGATGTTGTTAGGCACCATGAGATCTGAAGGGTTAAAACAAATGCAACGCAGAGTGTAATTCAATGATAAATGCCACTGGCCGCTAGATATCGTCATATGATATCTGTGAAATTAAATATATCACCAAAGCTTTTATTATCAAACACGACTTTCAAATACCACGCTTTATGTAAAGGTGCTCAGTACTTAGATAGCTTAAACATAGCTTATACATTCAGTACATCCATAACTTATACGTAGCTATACAGTCAGTACAGATAGCTTATACATAGCTTATGCATCCCGTACATAGACAGCTTATAAATAGCTATACATTAAGTACATAGATAATTTATACATAGCTTATACATTCAGTGTATATTGACATCTAATTTTTATAAGAAATATACAAATACTATCTGACACGAAACACAGTCTTTGTAGCTTTAGAAAAATACGAAACGTTGTGTCTCGCTACCGCGACCCACAACTTCAAGTGGGTGGAAATTACTGATGTTTGTCTTAATTTGAGACAAAACATTTGCAAATCTTGATGTTTCAATACAAATATTTTTGCGAAAAATACAAATATTTTTGCAAATATGAGTGATTTGATCGGCTAATAAATCGGATTCAAAACGGGTTCAGCGCTGAATTATTTTTGTTTAACCCTTTCAAGCCTGAGTTTATCATTGTCATCTTCATTCACTACAAACCGCGAATTGCTGTCGCAATTCTCGACTTGTAGTGGATGAAAATGACTTGAAGAGGATGGCAAATGAAAAAAATATACTGTTATTTTTAAAACAGTTCCATGAAAATTGTTGTTCTAAAACCACCAGGTTTCAGGAAATTAAGCCATTCTTCAGAGATGCGAAATGATGCTTAAAGGGTTAAACCATGGAAACCAAAGTTTTTTTTCAATTTGAAATAATCAGAAATGTCTTAGTTAGCTCTGTCTGAGCCATTAGAAAACCTATGTTATGTGTCTACGGCTATTATAAATATTTGTAAAATTTACAGTGCGGTGATGGACTTCTGTAGACGTCAGATTCTGACGTTTAAAATTGATCCCCGCACTGTAGAGGTGAAGGGTTATATATACCTCTAACCCTTAAAGCGCTGAATGCATTTGTAAAAAAACATCGCAACCAAAGGGTTTTGTTCATTTTGAAATGATCATAAATGTCTTATTTAGCTCATTCTGATTCATTTGAATACATATGTTACGGGTCTACGGCGATTAGAAATATTTTTACTCTTACAGTGCACGGATCGACTTTAGTCGTCGGAGTCTGACGTCTACAAACGTCAGATTCTGTCGACTAAAGTTGATCCCCGCACTGTTAGGGTTAAATATAACTGCAAAGACGGTTATTTCGATGACATTTTTGGCAGGGATGTCAAATGAAAGCGTTTATCACGTTGCGGTCACTTTATCGGCGTTTCCGTGGATGTATATCAGAAATATTGAAATGACAGTCATAATATACTTTCAGGATTTCACGACTTTACCCTTTTGCTAAGTGTATTTATGACCCATCCAAATGTCCAATATTTTACAAGATACCGAAATATTTATCATATTTCAATGATATCATATTTTAATGATAAAACATATTTCAAATGAGAAAAATATAAAATTAGGTTTGAAATGTTAATTTAAGGGACTTCTCATCATGTTTGACTATCCTATTTTAAAATCCGTAACTTTTGCTTCAATACAGATAATTACTGGCGGTTTATAATTCATATAGAGTCCAGTTGTTCTCTATTACAATATTGCATTATATCATTTTCTGAAAAATCCACGATGCCACTGATGGGTCACATTTCTTTTCCCAGCAAACAGGAGGCTTTGACTCGAAGTTGTTTTAATGTTGGGCCGGCGTTACAGACTTTGGACCAGCAGTAGGCCTAAAACAACATTCATCGCCTAAAATGTGTAATGATTACCTCTGGAAATCAATATCTATGCATTGGTAGCTAATAATCAGGGCGGGACTCTGGTGCAGTGGTTAAAGTCGGAGATCGCGGGTTCGACCCACTCTCGTATTCAGATTTCAAAGAAAAAATTCTCCCCCCGCTCAAGATTCAGTATTGTGGGGAGCCTCTGTGACCGAGATGTAGTGTGCTCGGCCTCAGACCGCGAGTGATCGAAATTTGAATTCTATGTCTGAAGGGCAGTGTCATTCATTTCATCATTCTCAGGAGGTTTTTCTGGCCCAGTTTAGCCTATGTGTGGCCTAACACTAAATTCATTCATTCATTCATTCATTCATTCATTCTTTCATTTATTCATTCATTCATTTATTCATTCATTTTTTAATTCATTCATTCATTCATTCATTCATTCATTCATTCATTCATTCATTTATTTATTCATTTATTCATTTATTCATTTATTCATTCATTCATTCATTCATTTATTCATCCATTCACTCATTCATTCATTCATTCATTCATTCATTCATTCATTCATTCATTCATTCATTCATTCATTCATTCATTCATTCATTCATTCATTCATTCATGCATTCATGCATTCATTCATTCATTCATTCATTCATTCATTCATTCATTCATTCATTCATTCATTCATTCATTCATTCATTCATTCATTCATTCATTCATTCATTCAATCATTCATTCATTCATTCATTCATTCATTCTTTCATTCATTCATTCATTCATTCATTCATTCATTCTTTCTTTCATTCATTCATTCATTCATTCATTCCTCCATTCATTCATTCTTTCTTTCTTTCTTTCTTTTTTTCATTCATCCAATGAGTCATTCATTCATTCATTCATTCTTTCAATCAGGTCGACAATAGATTTACTGCTGCACTGAAATAACTGTGGGCATTTCATTCGGACTTGGCGATCTGTAAGTTACTGACTTGGTGACCAGTAACTTACTTTCTCAGTAGATATTATTTCTAGAAACATGAACCACAATGACATTATTTCCAACAGTAGAACAATAATTTAAAACAGTCACATTCTTTGGTAATAAAAATTGTAGTTTATCTTGTTCACATGTAGCCGGGTGTGTTTATGCCGTCAGTGATTACGACTCCTCAGCTTGATTGGTAGCGCTCAAGCATCGTGATGTCAGGCTCGGTGGCTCGATCCCCGGGCTGGGCAGTTTCAACACTGTTACATTGGCGCCCAATAACGGGTCTCCTTACCGGTAATGCAGTACCAATAGGCCTGACCTCAGTACAGAACACTGGGGATAGGGTTGCAGTAAAAGGCAGACAGGAGAAGTTAACCCACGAGTGTGTTGAATGCTGCTCGGGAACGCAAAGGTATTTGAGAGGGGAGTATGTAGCCTGGTGAGTGTATGGCGGACGGGAGTGATTACTATTCTGGCCAGTTTCAACACTGTTACACACAGTCATCGTTAGATCTCGCATGACACAGTGGATTTAGCTAGAAATGGATAAGAATTTTGATATTGTAGATTATCTGAATATTATTATTAGTTGTAATATTCATATTAATCGTTAGACCTCGTATGACACAGCAAATTTACCTTGAAATGGATAAGAATTGGATATAGTAGTTTATCTAAATTAATTCGTGTACATTTCACAGTAATCGTTAGATATCAATTGACACTGTAATTTTAGCTAGTAATGGATAAGAAGTGGATAATGTAGATTACGTTGTCTAAATTAATACCTGATAATTGTTCAAGGTTGTATTATCTAAATTATTAGGCAAATTGTTTCAGAATAATAAAACACGAAACACTCGCTACGTGTTGCCGTTTTTAATCATAATAATTATTGTAGGCCTATGTTTATTATGCACGACTTGAATAACACAGTTGTACAGCTTGCAAAAAGTACAGACTTTTCTTATTGCATATAGGCCTTATATAAATCACATGTAAATCCCGTATAGAAAGCAATGTTTTGGGGTTTGTAGCTTACGTTCAAGCTCCACCGAGAAGTAATCATTTTAGTATGAATTAAACAGTAATTAAAAGCAAGCTGTAATATTGTTGTGTTAGTGCCATGTCCTTCGTGAATAGCTACTTATCATGATTATCTATAAGTCAAATAATTTTTTTATCCGACATCATTGTCGTTATTACGTACATTTTTATCTTGATTGACCACACATATATTTATAGCTATTGCCGGCTATCTTTGTTTATAAAATGTCATTAGACTGTTTTAATCCATAAAATACTTATTAACACATATTGTATTCTTGTATACAAAATATACTTCAATTATACCAACTTTTATGTATACTAAATGGTCTCAACGCTATTCAGAGTGTCTTTTTTGCTACTATTTATAGTAATAGCAGTTATTTTAGTTTTGGTGCGGGAGACATATATCTATCATGTCTATAATATTAACATGTATATTTAACCTAATTATTTTAAATCGATTAATATTTGTACATATATTTACACCACTTTCCATTTTACCATATTATGCACTGTATCATACAATGTACTGTGGATTTTAATGACGCATAAGTCTTCACATAAGACTTCTCGTCGTCAATAAATATCTATTTACAAATACCTTGTCTGTAGAAATACAGATTTTGCGATTGGCGTAGGCGTACTTATTTGATAATTGATTTTCATTTTATTTAATAATGACAGATTTACATCTCATTTGAATAATGTCTGAACGTTGGATTTAAACGTCAGGTGATCTATCACCCCTTATATAGTATGAATAATTTTGTGACAAATAAATCAAAGTTGCCACAAGATGGGGCACAAGTGTTTCCTTATATGGGGTGATTGGCTATCATGTGACCCGATCCCCGCACTGCAAGGGTATACATATTTATAATTGCCGTAAACCCATAACATAGATATTTAAATGAAGAAAAAAGAGCTAACTAAGACATTTATGAATTATTTTC
>OZ024907.1:8375046-8434466 GCA_964017125.1 Flabesymbios commensalis
TTTTGTGCAGATGACGTCACATTTAAATGCAGAAAACGACGTAAAACAATTTTAACTCACTCATGATTAGATCATTATCATTAATAGGATATTTACTGTAAAAGCTTATCCAAATATTACAAATGGGCACATATGTCCAGCATAGCAGACTATGAATTTAAGGTATACACCTATGAACTCCCCAGCAATACTGGAGTCGGTATCCGACATAACACCCGATCTTAAAGAACTGCATCGGTTGCTTGTAGAGTTGTGCATACATTTTAAAGTGCTGTTATATATTTTTAAAGCGTGGCGTGGTCAGGCACCACAATACTTAGGTCAGGTGTGCTGTTACAAACAACGTCCTAGTCTTCCTAGACAACCTAGAAACTTCTCGTTGCAAGTGCCGCTGACACAGAGGTCAGCCACGGAGGTCAGCCAGTGTACAAGGGCCTGTCCTGTGGAATAAACTTCCACGTGATATCAAGGCAGCAAACTCTGAGAATATTTTTGTAAAAAAAGTTAAAACACATTTTTTTAGAATTTACTCTACCTAGCTAATAAAAATATTTATTTATAGCTATGCTTTTTTTTAACATCCCTTCATATTTAATAATGTCATTTAATGATGTTATTATTGTAAGCGCCATGATCAGTCGTGGTGGATTTGTGCGTATGTTTTTTTTAAATACTGCTAATAAATAAATAAATAAATCTCAAGACGTTCAACCAAGGTTGTTATAATACTGGCCCAGTTTCACAAACTGTGGGCCGGCATTGTGTGGTTGTCGGGACTACACCACACTGCATAGCCATAGTATTCTTATTGTCAATATTTAGATTTATATTGTGATTATATCCCATACAATATACTATCAATAGTGCATATAGTTCTACTGACGTAATATTATGTTTTTGTTTGTAGATCATTTGTGGCTGTCCCCACCACAGATCCAGCCAGGCTGCCCGTAGGTGATGTCACATCATGTCTGAACCTGTATATGGGGCCAGGAGATGGTAGAGATCATAAAGATGGTGGTCCTGATAGAGATAGTCTATGTCAGATTGACCACAGCCCCTTGACCTGTGCACTGGAGAGGAATCCACTGTTTAATCTGGCGTATTGTCTGCTACCGCAGTGTGCTTTAGAGTGTCCGCAGGGTAATGATATAAACATCTGTGCTGTTAGCTGCCTTCGAAATAGCCTGGGAAATTTTATAGGAGAGAAAATGAGTAAAAATCCAACACATGGATTAGTCGAGAGTCCAACACAGAACAAGAGGGCGGTACCGAGGAAAACACTGATATCGATGGTCCCTACAGTTTCAAACTTGCGAGATGATTTGTCAGAGGCTCGATTTCCTACAATGACACACCCATACATGAGAGATGACGTGGAGGATGCTCGAGCTAAGAGGCGCGGCGGAATGGATTGCCTGAAGATGTGCTACGCTAACTGTGGTGGGTGCCACAGGTGTCTTAAAGGATGTTGATGTTATTATGGGAATATACCACATGATTAATTTAATATTACCTGGCACGAATAGTCTTAACTTTTTAAAAAGCTGCAATAGTTTTACATTAACAAACCAAGACAACAAAGGTTGTTTTTTCTCAATTAGAAATCATCCGTAAGTGTCTTAGTTAGTTCTTTCTGTTTACTTTGAATAGCTATGTTATGGATCTACGACCATTAGACGTCAGAATCTGACATCTATAGACGTCAAATTCTGACGTTTAAAGTCGATCCCCACGCTGAAAAGTTTAACCCTTGTGACTCTAGATCAGTAGATAATCGATAGATAGATAATTATGTTAAGTAGAAAGAATGAAGTTGATGTATATTCGTATTTCTCAATCTACGTGGTGCATGTTGAGATCTATGAATCTAACGTAATTGTGTTCTCTACTCGACGTAAAATAGATATAATATTCCAATAGCTGTAGTGATTTATATCACGAATAATCAAACAATATATAGTGAATATTAATAATATTGGTGGAATACAAATCTGCTATTTTTTGTATCTTAAAAATATTATTAGACTAAACACTGTTTCAACCATAAACCCGTAAGCTGTAGAATTTAATTTTTTACCCTCTCAAATTTGTGTCTTTCTACCACGACCCACAAATTTAAAAAGGTAAAACTACCTACATAATTATGTATAATGAATCAAACCATAATTATACCAGTGTACTAAATTTATTACTTGCGATACTCATTTCTCCTTTGTTTTTTCTAGCTTGAATAACAGTTAAATATATCAAACCATTGATAAAGGGTATTTTTTTTACAATTCTTGGTGTAAATGACAGGTGTCTAATGGTGACAACCATGAATGAAATTATGTGGTAAATGTGTGATATTACTATTCCTATTGTAATTGAAACAGATACAGTACTCTCCAAGCCATCAGTATTAATGGATACGAAACCACCATGTTACAAAATTACAATTGTTTACCTCTTAAGAGAACTGACGTCGTCGACTATCGTACACTTCAGTATTGTTTTCTTATGTTTTAATGGTTTCATATTATAGTCAGCTTTTAAAAAAAAAATATCCATCAAATCAGCGATAATAATATACATTTAAGCCTAAATTTTCCAAATTCGACATTTTTCGCTCACTTGAAGTTTTGGATCGCGGTAGCGAGACAAAACTTCAAGTGATCAAAAAATTAAATGTATTACCTCCGAGCTCAAAAGGTTAAAAATAGATGTATTTGTTCTTATGTGCTGCTATCCGATCCCATATGGAAATTAGTATTGCCTACAGGCATAATAATTACCGTATGAGATGGGATATCATCCATGTCTTTTACATGACCAGTATTTTGATGCCAAACTGTTAAACAAACCTCGTTATGTTACAAAAAGCAAACACAATAAAAAAAAGCTTTGTGTTACAATAATCAAACAGTATTATACGAATAAAAGTTGTATGATTGCAGTGTTATGTTATATACTTAATCCACACCACAGACATAAATTGTATTAAAAATAGTGATCTAGACGTGTTGTAGCAGCAGCTTATACTACATAAAACTTTCCTTCACTTTCACCCTTCAGGTGCAAGTACTATTGATCATGGGCCATGCTACGGATATTTGTTAGCACATCAAATATTAGTTGTTGTAATAAAATGTGTAAATAAAAAGTGCAGTGGTAAGAAACAATTGAAACGGACGTGAATTATTTCATGATTTTCATGCATCCAAAACACTTGAAACCTAAGAGTTCTATAATGCATGAATACGATGGGCACATCACATAATTATTTACAACCCTGAAATTTGAACCAATGTTGGTATAATGTTTGATTCAGTGGTGCTGAATATTAGATAATATCATAAATAGCCAAAAGATAACAGTGTCTACACGTGGGTAATAGTGCTAGATGATTAGACAATATCCCATAAAGAGCCAAAACATAGCAGTGTCTACACGCGGGTGAGTGACAGTACTAGAAGAGTATATAATATTCACTGGAAAGCCCAAAGATAGCAGTGTCTAAACAGGGCTTGCAGTGCTAGAGGAGTATACCATATCCACCGGAGGGCCCAAAGATGGCATGCAGTGTCTAAACAGGGGTGGCAGTGCTAGAGGACTATACCATATCCACTGGAGGGCCCAAAGATATCAATGTCTGCACACGGGTGTCATTACTAGAGGAGTGTACAATGTTGGACCAACGTCAAGATAGCAGCCTAGTAAACACAAATCATTTGAATAACATCTGTACAATGTTGGACCAACGTCAAGATAGCAGCTTAGTAAACACAAATCATTTGAATAACATTTGTACAATGTTTGACCAATGTCAAGATAGCAGCCTAGCAAACACAAATCATTTGAATAACATTTGTACAATGTTGGACCAGCGTGGCTAGGGGAGTATACAATGCCTGCTGATCAAGGTGATTAACCCTTGCAACGCTAAAATATGTTTGAATAAACCATGGAGACCATAGGGTTTTACAGGGAAGTCGTCATACATGTCCTAATTAGCTCTTTCTGTTTCATTTGAATACCTATATTAATGGTCTATGGCCATTAAGATATTTTACTCTTTCAGTGCGGGAATAAGTTTAGACGTCAAAATATAACGTCTATACATCTATAGACAAGCCCCACACTGTAAGGGTTAACCCTTTAACCGCCAAATTATTCAATCTGAATTTTCACCCACTTGAAGTTGTGTCTCGCTGACGTGATCCACAACTTCAAGTGAGTGAAAAAATTTCAGATTTGACAAAATGGACGTCAACTGTTTTCAAATCTTGCTGATTGATGTAACATTTTATCTTTAACATGTTTAAAAGTGCTAATAAAAAATGAAAACACGAATATATGCGACACCAGCGGGTAAAGGGTTAACACACATTCAAATAATATGAGAGAAAATACCTCGGTACTATGGGTGGCTCCAGAGGGATTAGGTCACATTTAGGTGCAGTGCTTTGGGTCCGCTCCACTCACAAACACACATAACCTTTAAATCTGATGAGGATAATATAGCCATAATAGTATCTGTTACAAATGTCACTTCCCCTACCAAAGTCAATGCCACAAAAGAGTTAGCAACATTAAAATTATCATAAATGTCTCAGTTAGCTCTTTCCGCTTCATTTAAATATATATGGCATGGGTCTGCGGCCATTTATATGTTTAAAACTATTTCAGTATCAAATTTTGACGTCAAATTATGACGTCAAAAGCCGGGCCCCGCGCTGAGAGGATTAAACTCTGCGTGCCTTGCTGAAATACGACACCTGGGCTGGATTGCTGCAAACTAAAGGTAAAATTCGTGTGGCAATATCCAATATTTTGCAGAGTCTGTGTAT
The DNA here is from genome assembly GCA_964017125.1 of Flabesymbios commensalis. Classification (NCBI taxonomy): domain Eukaryota; kingdom Metazoa; phylum Annelida; class Polychaeta; order Terebellida; family Flabelligeridae; genus Flabesymbios; species Flabesymbios commensalis. The sequence goes on from OZ024907.1 coordinate 8,379,879, forward strand.
AGCTTCAATATAGTACAGTAGCTGAGGGATCAAATTTTCGAGGTACTCAAACCCACGGTACAACATTTGTCCACGTGTCTAGAACTGTTCCCAGAGGTCTCTAGATACAGAATCTGGTTGATGACAGTGCCGGAAATGGGGGCGGGCTGAGAATTTGACACTTTTGTACACCTATACAATTTTTAGAGAAACTAGTCGCTTAAATATGAATTTCCCGTCATTCTCACTCTATCACAATGTTAGGCCAGCTGAATCAAATATTGTTGTATTTATTTTTTCCTATTCACGAAGTCATATATCTGTGGAGATAAAATAGTAAAAAAAAATATTATTTTGCAGTGGCATCCCATCTCGAAGAGCTATTCTGGATATTGTAGATATGTCGCAAAATGTTTTTTTTTAACTGTCAATTTTTCCCATTTTTTTGCATATAGTTTATGACAAGAGATTCGTTTCTGCACGAAAGTCTCCATGAGTGGTACAACTTGGTTCAGATACATCCCAGGGATCCATTCCTTAAGTCGGAAATAGGTTACCAATGCATGCTTAATTTTTCGAGTCATTGAACATTATGGTCAATTTTAAAATGGCAGCCGTAAAATCCATGATTTCTCCTGAAATGTATTATCAATCATGGTTTTCTTAAATACCACATCACAATCACAGTTTTTGTATCTTATCTTACATCTTAATACTTGCTTAAGTATTTACAAATGCTGTAATGTGATATTAACCACCGAATCCAAGATGGCCGCCAGAAAAGGGTGAAGAAAGGGCTCAAAATGTCACCTTTTTTGCAAAACGTTTATGAGCACAGGCTCTAATGCTGTACGATAATCTCCATGAGCGGCATCATTTCATAGAGAGACACGTACCCATGAACAAAAATCAGGTGATTAATGATTGATGTGTTGAATAATTAAGGCCTATTTCAAAATAATAGCTGTGAAATCAATTACAGGTAATTCTCGTATTTAAAATGCATTATTGAACATGTTTGTTACACAGTTATCTCACAGACACGATTGAAGTGACTAATCTTAATTTTAATCCTCACCATGTCCATTAAAAGTATAATAATATCGGAAAAAAATTGAAATTTAATAAGAAATTCAAGATGGCCGTCGAAACATTGTCAAAATGTCGCAGCATTTCACAAATAATTTATGAGCACACGCTCTATTCAATATCTGTATGAAAACCTCAATGAGCGGTATTATTTATTTCCGAGACGTCCTATGAGTCACAGCCACTTAAAAAATATCTAAACCACTACAAAGGTCATCTTGACCACCGAAGAAGTAATTACAACCACTTTAATAGTTATCTCAGCCACTACAAAAGTGGTCTTGGCCCCTGCAGAAGTGGTCTCATCAACTTTAAAAGTTATCTCAGCCACTACAAAAGTGATGTTGGCCACTAGCGAAGCGATCGCACCCACTTTGAAAATGATGTAAGCCGCTACAAAAGGGATTTTAACGACTAAATAAGTGATAAAAATTACTTTAAAAGTTATCTCATCCATTACACAAGTTATCATGACTACTGAAGAAGTGATCAAAGCCACTACAAAAGTTCTGTCAGCCACTACAAAGGTGATTTTGGTCACTAACAAAATGGTGTCAGTCACTGAAAAAGTTAACTAAGCCATTGCCGAGTGATCTTGGCCACTGAAGAAGTGATCACAGCCACTTTACAAATTATCTAAAGCACTACAAAAGTGATCAGGACCAGAAGAAGTGATTACAACCATTCTAAAAGTTATCTCAGCCATGACAAAATTTATTTTGACCACCCAAGAAGTGATTACAACCATTTTAAAAGTTATCTCAGCCACTACAAAAGTAATCTTGACCACTGAAGAAGAGATCACAGCGACTTTAAAAGTAATCTCAGCCACTACAAAAGTGATCTTGGCCAGTGACGAAGTGATAACAGCCACGTTGCAAATTATGTTAGCCACTACAAAATGATCTTGGCCACTGAAAAAGTGATTACAACCACTTTGAAAATTATCTAAGCCACCACAAAAGTGATATTGACCACTGATGAAGTTATCTCCCCAGCCACTACAAAAGTGATCTTCGCCACCGAAGAAGTGATTAGAGTCACTTTAAAAAGTTATCTCCGCACTACAAAAGTGATTCTGACCACTGAAGAAAGTGATCACAGTAATTTTAAATGCTATCTCAGCAAGTACAAAAGTGATCTTGGCCATTGAAGAAGTGATAACAGCCACCTTGAAAATTATGTAAGCCACTAAACAAGTGATATTTGTTACTGTAGTAGGCTACATTTTTAGCACTAGATCAAAATTCCCGATTTCTTATTTCGGACATGCATGTCCAAAATAAGAAATACAGGAACTTCTCGCTTAACTGGTAAATGCGAAGCACAAAAAAAAACTTTCGCAGTTCTAATCTATGGACATATGTTTACATCATATGGTCATATTAAGAAGCAAAAATAAAATTACCGATTTTTTTATGATTTTAGCCTGATTGTGTCGCTTTAAGATATTACATCAAAACCGTGTTTATGATATGACTATCAGGTAAACAATGTTCAATAATGCATTTATTGAACGGCGGCCATTTTGAAATCAGCCATAATGAATAATTACTTCACAAAGCAAGAATTAATCACCTGATTTTGACTTAATATATGCCTCTGAACCAAATAATATCGCTCACTGAGGTTTTCGTACAGAACAGAACGTGTGCTCATGAACTATTTTCAAAAGTTTTGAAAATATTATTTGCCATTTTTACGGCGGCCATTTTGGATTGGTTCTTAAATAAAATATTCTAGCACTTAAAATATACATAGATATATTCAGTGGATTCATTCAGCATTAAAATATAAGAATAGACACAAAAACCGTGCTTCTGAGATAACGAATTAAGCAAACCATGTTGAATTATGCATTTGAAGATTGAGCATTGTGGCCATTTTAAAATCGGCCATATTGATTAATTACTCTACAAATCAAGTAGTTATCATGATTTTCAATCAAGGGTTGTCTCTGAACCAAATAACACCGATCGTGGTGGTTTTCGTACATGATGAAACATGTGCTTTTAAAATATTTGCAAGAAAATGTAAAATTTTGAACATTTTCTTTGTCCTTGCTGGCAGCCATCTTGAATTGAGTCTTATATATCACATTCCAGCATTTGTAAATACTCAAACGAACAATAAAATATAAGAATAGACACTCAAACCATGCTTCTGATGCGAAATTTAAGAAAACCATATTCAATAATACATTTCGGGAAAAACCGGCGGCCATTTTAAAATTGACCATAATGATCAATTACTCGACGAATAAAGCAGAAACGAACCTGTTGTCATAAACTATACGCAAATTTTTTTTTAAAAAATAATTTTTTTGAAAAATGGCATTTTGCGACATATTTACCATATTAAAAATAGCTCTTAGAGGTAGGATTCTAGTGCAAAATTTTATTTTTTTTACTTTTTTATCAATAGAAAAAACTAAATCCACGCGAAAATCATATTTTAGCAAATTTTTTCTCTAAAAATCGGGCAGGTGTTTCAAATTTTCAGCCCACCCCCATTTCCGATGTCAAGCGAAACTAGGCATGGCGTAGATATTAGGCATCACCTACATTCCTATACATGACTGTGTGTAACACTTACGCATGACTGTGTGTAACACTTACGGATGATTATGCAGCGTATTTTTTTACAATAATGTTATTATATACTTCCTTTAAATCTGTTAAGAAAGATGCAGTAAGCTCAAACGCCTATTTGAATATTTGAGATATGCAGATCAAGGGGTTGTGTTTAGATAACTGAACAGCAGTCTTATATTAATAATACTGAAAGAAAATAATAACTAGAAAATGTGTACACTTCAATTCACGAAGAGCAACATTTTATACTTAATGATAATTACAATATATCACAAAATATACATCAAGGTGTGTCAAGTGTTTATTTTTGTTTCTGTAATCAATCTCACTCAAGTATGATGTTATTATTATAAACCTTTAATAATCATAAATCATGCATGCTTTGATAAGGTACAGAATCCATATAAATATCTTATCGATGGATTAAAACAATAGTGTGCTAAGTGACATTTTTAGCCTTTAGAATGATAACCAGCTAAGTCACCTATGATATGTATAAAGTTTGAATTTATTCCAAATTCAGATTAAAACAACAGATCAAGTCGACTTAGCACGTTGTTATTCTCGTGAAAAGGAGCACATATCAGCATAATATCTGTCCAACACAGGACCAATTCGACTTGACACATTGTTATTCTGGTGTTGGGCTCTGTTTCTGGGACAAAAACGGTGCAAGTGCACTTAGCACTTTCTTATTCTGAGACTTATGGGGACAACACAGGGGATATCCCTGGACTTAGTTCATTGTTGATCTAGGAACAATCTAGCTGTATATTCTGTGTTCCTGTAGTAACAATGCGCTAAGTCAACTTGGTGTCTTGTTGATCCCAATTTTGCTTCTGTAAATCACTTTTGCAGGTAAAAAAATAATCTGATAACTTTACTTGATCTACTGTCAAATTCCAATCGTTGTGTGTTTCATCATTATTAGTCCAAGTCTACGTGCTGACAAGTGGATTTAGCAGAGTGTAGCTCTAATCAAAAAGATAAACACAATTTTGCTGTCAAGTCGACTTGACCCACTATTGTTTTAGACCATCGTTATATCTCTCTATATAATTTTATAAATATATATACTTTTTAATCAATGCAAATAATTGTGTATCTGTAAACTGAAGTTTTTTTCGGGACTAATAACGATTTTAAGTAGGCTATATAAAGGCCTAGCATTACATGTAGCCTACACCCGTAGTCAACTCTGTGGCTTGACCTGGTCACAGGCTGGCGAAATTAGGCATCACCCTGCTGACACCCAACTGTGCACGCACTGGCCGTGGTGTGTCAACAAGATGGTGCTTAATTTTGTTGATGTCGGCGGTATCGACACGCAATGGTGAACAAAATTATCTAATTTAATACATAGCATCTATCGATTGATAGATAAAAACAGCAAATTAGGAAAGTAACACAACACAGTCATATTCAAATAACACATTTCTTTATTTTAATCAGATCTATATGATATAATCATCAACTGTTTACAATTCTAGCACTGTACTCATAATTTATTATACATTACAATTATACATTACAATTCTGGCATGTGAATCGCTCTTTTGGTTGGGCACTAAGGTTGACACAAGTGTAGTGGTAATATAAGTGGCACTGCTCACACAAAATCATGTCCTTTTTAATAATGCGACCAGTTCTGCAAAGGCAATGAAGCGGTACTGTTTGTACTGCCTTTGATTTTCGGTTACGTCTTTTCGCAGACTTAAATAGTTGGATAGTACCTGTTTCAAAACAGTCATTAAGGTGTTTTCGCATATCATCCTGATTCCATGCATGGACAGAGGGATCCGTGCCTTCACATAGGCAAGCAGCAGATGCAATGGCAAAAAGCTCACGATCTATTCCTCCTGATTGACGCTGCATGTCTTTAAAGTCAATGTTTATTTGTGTGCTGTTTGTGCTGAATGTGAGAATTGAGACCTGTTCTATTAAGCGATCTAATGCTTCCTTGGACCACAAACTGTCATGTATACTGACTGTGTTGGGTGGAGAACGAATATTTGTAGCTGTAATCCAATAGTTGCCGTAACATTGAATATTCGAATCCAGGCACCAGTAGATGTCCCTAAATGTGACTGTGTTGCCGTAGCTTCTAAGAGGCACACTGACTGCAGCTCCGGTGTCATTGTGTTTAATTTCTCTGTCTTTTGACATTCTGGGCAGCTATCGTTCTGAAACACAGCAATACTATTATATAAAATAACAACAAATTTAAACACTCACTTCAGATTTATTACGCAAATTGTAACATTCTCATGTGAATGTATGCTGGTATACAAGGTGTTCGTATTATTATGCAGAGCTGAACCTGTCGTATTAACATGTATAAATATGTGTTTACTGTACATTTTATTGACACGTCAGTCTACAAATATAGTTTTTTTTTCTGTAAAAATATGTGACAATCTTTAAAATTATGCGTGTTAACTCATGTATTCTGTTGTCCGTATTCCGTTGTCACTGTGCGCCAATAGAATTTCTGTCAATCGGAAAAGCATAATAATTCTGCGTTAGTATTATCGTGGCACCAAGTCTTTTACTAAAATTAAACCTGTAACATCACACACATTTTTACGGCAAACCTAAATCACTTTAAACAACTGCATAGATGGCTCTTCACCGGCTCCTCCCCCTGGAACACAACACAAAAACAATACAAACATCACTGTAACATAAACAAAGATAAGTCTTGTAATTTGCTTATAGACGTACCAAACTAGTCTAAGACCAAATAAAATACCACAACATTTTTAAGATAGTTTGCGAAAGCCCATCTAATAGACCTTTGTTTTAAAAGTGTGTCTTTACAATATATGTATTAAAGTTCGGGGCTCTCAAATTAAAACATGGGAGACTGTTCATCATACTTTATTCATATGTCTGTCTTCGTCAGTGCTCATACATTCACATGTATATTCATAACTCATGTCTCTAAAACTATATCTTATAATCTCAATCTCTCTATATACATCTGGTACTCTCTCTCTGATTCTGACTCGTCCTAACTATTACACTAACCCTCGATTTAACTATCTGATTCTGTCTCTAAATCTATCCATCGTACTAACTATCTTTATACTAGCTATCCATCTGGTACTAATTATCCCGCTCAAACACACTTTTTATTTTTTCTCTTTTCGCCTCAGGCGCCAACCGTCAGGAGCTAATCCATGGTGTTCCCGGTCAAACATATCCTGTTTGTCGGGGAAATCCAGTGTTCTAGAACCATCCATACAAAACGTGTGTTTGTTGCACTACTAAAATGTAAACCATTAAATAAATAAAACACTTAAAATTACGTCTTTATACAGACAGAAAGTTTACTTACTTATAATATAAAACTCCGAATTTAGAAGAGTAAAATGACCTAATCAAGAAGTTATAGTAGAAGCACATTTCGCTCGCATGACATAAGTCAGTTAATTTATGATTATAATATTATCACAAATATAAATAAAAAAACATGATCAGTTGTCAACATAACATAGCAAGACTGATTTTTAGGTATTAAAATGAAATAATAGCTCATCCGCTAAAACTCACATTTTAACCTCCGAATGTTAACACAAACACAGATTACTAATACTAATAGGCCGGGAGCCGGATCTAGCCCTCGTACTCACAAAAGCTAAGAATTTTCACTGCGATTTTTATTTAGCTTGACCATTGGGACATAGCGAGTTTTGGTTCTTTTTTGCCAAAGAGGACGCGTTAAGCCCTACAGCCTATTTTACCATTTTTTAGAAGGACACCAAAATAAAATTGACAGCATTTCGAAAAAATGTTCAAAATAGTAATAGTTTTACTTATTTTCACCATTGTTTTATCCAAAGTCATCGGCCATATACATAGGTCACTGAAAAATATTTGTACCCAGATTTCATTTTGCATATTTTTTCAACCATTTAATCAATACCGGCGCCTAAAAAATACAAACATTATAAAATATGTGTCAAATTTGGAAATCTGTCATTTTTGTTAAGTGCTACTTAGAAGCAAGCTAATTCGCAAAAAGTGTCCCCATTATGTCCCCAGGGGACTGGAAGTCCAATGTTTTGTATAACTACATATTTCGGATACGCGTGTCTTTATCGCTAGCTCGGTAAAATTGCGGTAAAATTCAAATGTACTGATACAAAATTGATACGATTTTCACAATTCAAACGGCATTCTGAAGCATAGCATGTGGATAATCGGAACAGCCTCTAAGTGCATGTGTACTACAACAAGGGAGTTCTTTATCTGAGCTGACATACAGATGATATGGATTAAAATATTATTTTGGAAATACACCACATTTTCATTAAATGTGAGGTACGAGACGAAACCAAACTAAAATTCTCCCATTTATTAAAATTTGTGTAATTGATTAAATGTAAACTCCAATTGTCCCGATTTTTTTAATATATCATTTTCTTTTAAATTAATTATTCATATTTTCTATTTCTAAATCAATTCATCACATTTTCACAATTGGAATTAATTCAACATTTTATTTTTTTCATATTAGTTCATCATAGTTTCTATTTTTTTTTATCTGATATACCATATTTCATTTTTTTATAACTAATTGACCTTTTTTCCATTTTTATATTTACGTTGCAGATCAAAATATTGTAATTTTATTAATTAATTCACCATGTTTTCAAATTTTATAATTAAGTGACCAAATTTTCTTATTTCTGAATACATTTATTTTATTAATTCACCATGTTTTCAGAATTTGAAATCAATCCATTTTATATTTTTTTCCTATATTGAATTAATTCACTATTGTGTTGTATGGGAGATATACCATATTTTAAATTTATTCATCATCTTATAGTCATTTATAAAAGCCAATTCACCACATTCTCTATATCATCTTCAAGCTTCACCGTATTTTCTATTTTTTAATATCAATTAATTTATTATTTCTTTTTTTTTTAATTGATTTACCATATTTTTTCAAGTATAAAATCACCATATATTTTTTAATTTAATTAATTCACCATATTGTCACATGTAATAAATAATTCAGCATCTTTTGAATTAATTTACAATATTTTTAATTTTTTTAATCAAATCATTTTATTTTAAATTTTTTATTAATTCACCATATTTTCTATTTTTTTATTATTGACCAGATATTCGCGGCCACAGGATTTGTACACGTTTTAGTATCGGTGCAATCTGTCGCTCAAACCTTCATTCTCAGTCACGTTAGGGCTGCATTCAGCTATATTTAGCAGATGAACCTGAGATAGCCGTTACGGCGGGCACGTATGCCTGTGACTATCACATCTGTTATATCCCCCCCCCCCCCACACACACAAAGATAAGTCAGCTATATAATAATGTGTCTTCATGCGCTACGTATCAGGCGATTAATAAACTGAATAAAATAGTGCCTAACGCAACACCCAAGTGAACTTTTAAATCGCTTTTTAATCTATAGTCTCAAAATGACGACTTTGCAGTTGTGGCGTAAGTATAGCTTTCAGTTGACGTGTGTGTTCCTAAATTCAACCAACTCGGTGATATCACTATGTCTTCATTCCCTACCATAATTATTTCTTATCCACTACCACAATCCCCACCTCGCTGGGAACGATAACTGTACAATATATTAAAATATTCGAGTGTGATTAATATATCAAACAGAAACAGAAAGTGCCCGATTTTGATGGATCGTGTTGAATTACTTCACCATATTTTCTAAATCACCATACTTTTTATGTTATTTTGTATTTAATCAATTCGCCATGATATTCTTTTAAAAATGCACCGTATTGTCATTCAACTTCGTACATTGAGAGCTGTGAATTTTTATCGTATTTTTGGTAAAATTTGACCTCGCAGTGAATGAAAAACAACCATCAGCAAATAACTCCAGTGTAATATATCAAATTAGAATCCCAAAGCCTCCTGATCTCAAAGGATCGTGTCATTTTCAGTTGAATGAATTCACTATATATTGTGTTGTTTAGTTCATTACGTCATTTCTATTTAATGTATTCATAAAATATTATTTTGGAAATACGCCACATTTGTATTAAATGTGAGGTACGAAACGAAAGCAAACTAAAATCCCTCCATTTATTAAGATGTGTGTAATTGATCAAATGTAATCTCCAATTGTCCCGATTTTTTTTAAATATATTATTTCTTTTGAATTATTCAATCCTATTTTCTATTTCTAAGTCAATTCACCACATTTGGAATTAATTCAACATTTTATTTTTTCATATTAGTTCATCATAGTTACTATTTGTTTTATTTGATGTACCATATTTAATTTTTTTATAAATAACTGACCTTTTTTAATTTTTTTTTTAATTTTCGTTGCAGATCAAAATAATTTCATTTTTATTAATTTATTCACCATATTTTCACATTTTGTAATTAACTGACAAAATTTTCTTATTTCTGAATACATTTACCATTTCATCATTTTTTTAATTAACTCACCATGTTTTCAGATTTTGAAATTAATTCATTTTATGTTTTTTTTTGCTATATTGAATTAATTCACAATTGTGGGAGATATACCATATTTTAAATTTATTCACCATATTATAGTTATTTTCAAAAGTCAATTCACCACATTGTCCATATCTTTTTCAAGCTTCACCGTATTTTCATTTTTATTAATATCAAATAATTTAATATTGCCTATTTTGTTTAATGATTTACAATATTTTTTTCAAATAAAAAATCACCATATATTTTTTTATTTAAATAATTCACCATATTTTCACACGTAGTATATAATTCAGCATACTTCCTATCTTTTGAATTAATTTACAATATTTTTAAATAAAATAACCTTAGTTTCTGTTTTTTTATTATGTTTTTATAATTTCACCATATTTTCTATTTTTTTATTATTTACCACAATTCTCATATTTGTATATATACCATTGTCTATAGATTTATTTCACCGTGATATCATATTGAAAATACACCATACTTTTATTCACTGTGATGTGTAAGTTGCTACCGCATTTCCCAGCAAACAATGATGGAAAATTAAACAAATTTAATTAACAACTAATCTCTAGTATATCAAATTGAAATTCCAAGTTCCCCGATTTTGATGAATCTTGTAATTTTCTTTTGGCATTCTTTTTACCTGACTACATTTTCAATTTTTTTTTAAATTAATTTCTAATTTTTTCTATTTTCTAATACATTCACCATGCTTTCTATTTGATATATTAATTCACAATAATGTTTATTTTTTAATCCAGCATATTTTCACATTTGTTTTTATAAATTACCCATATTTTCTAAGCCATTTTCTATTCAAATAATTCATCATGATATTCTATTGAAAATACACCATATTTTCAATCACTGAGAGGCACATTTCTCACCTCACAGTGAACGAAAAGTATACAATTTATTAAAATACTGGAGTGTATTATTTCATAGTGAATCTCCAAACATCCTGATTTTAGCGTGTGTAATATTTCAAAGTGAAGCTCTAGACACCTTACTTTTAAAGGGTTGTTTCACTTCGTATTGAATCATTTTTTATCGTCCTAAATATCAGAAATATATCATATGACGCATATGCGTCACTAGCAGGCAAAGGGTTAACAGTGCTGATCTTAAAACAAAGAAAATGTCAATACAATTGACAAATACAATTGACAACATATATTGTGGTAGATGCTCAGTTAATCAAATAAATCAATCTATAAAATGTCTATGTTCATTTAAAGTCGAAAATTGAGTTAGCAGTTACAGCTTTAAAAGAATGAAAATAGAAACAAATAATTCAGGGTAACAACTTTATTGCGCTTTTTTCAGTTTGGCTTATTTCTGGTGTGGTTCTCGTTGTCAGAATAAATGGTAAGTTGCATATTTCTTTAACGTTTTCCCAGTTGTCACGGTTAATATTTCGTCCGTTTGTTCGAGCAAAAACTATTGTAAGAATCATACGCTTGTTAGTTAATATCTACCCCAGATAAGGCTGGTCCATAATAATGCAGTCACCACAGCCATTTATTGAAAATGTAGAAATGCCTGGGGGGGGGGGGATGGGTGGTAATAAGCCGTACAATTAGAAAAATAAATGGTAAATTAACACTTAACACACATATTTCCTTCTGTTGTGGGCAAATCTGAGAACTATTATTCAGCTACACATACATAACAATAACACTACAATCGGAATAACACTACAATCGGGATTCGAATCTGTGGCCACAGATTCGAATCTGTGGGAACAGATTGCAATCTGTGGCCACAGGCTCGAATCTGTAGGAACGGATTGCAATCTGTGGCCACATATTCGATTCTGTGGGAACAGATTCGAATCTGTGGAAACGGATTGCAATCTGTGGCCACAGATTCGAATCTGACCAATTCACTTCTTTCTAACCAAGATAAATCGAAATAAAGTCGAGCTGATTTAGCCAGAATATTGTGTCGTAATGACATGTTTCAATTGAAGCATGCCAGTTCTTGGTTATTTTGAAATAACAATGCATAACCTATAGTTTCCAAGTAAATTATTGGAACGATCGTTACATTATTAATGTTGCAGCGGCAGTGGGGATGCTGTCAATTTTTTTATTATATGGAATTACGAACCTTGAAGTTCTCGGAATTTGAACTTTTGGAACTTGACGTTCCTGGAACGTGAGAACTTATCCCCATAGTAGGCCGTATCCCCATAGTAGGCCCCATACAGCTTGTTCACGACCGCGTGGGATGTGTTACAATCGTATTTTGCAATCTGTTCCCACAGATTCAAATCTGTTCCCACAGATTGCAATCCGTTCCCACAGATTCGAATCTGTGGCCACAGATTGCAATCCGTTCCCACAGATTTGAATCTGTGGCCACAGATTGCAATCTGAGGCCACAGATTCGAACTCTTTCCCACCGATTCGAATCTGCTCAACTTTGTTCCCACAGATTCGTTAAAAAATTATTCTGAAAAATAAAAATATTTTGAATCTGTGGCCACAGATTTAAAATATTTTTATTTTTCAGATGTCTCTTTAAAAGCTCCTTAACTTTAGGAAATTGCATTCAATGTGGGTAAAATCCAAGATGACCGCCATATGTTTAAGGTCAAACAATAAATTGATATCATTTTCTTTAGAATGGAATCGGATTCGTGATCTTGGTGTCCACCATAGGGTTTTCTGTGACGCCCGACATAGTGGTATGATCAGAAAATACTTTAAGATATTGCATTGTGGATACAATCTAAGATGGTTACCATTTGTTCAAGGTCAAACATTAAATTGAAATAATTTTCCTGAGAATAGAAGCAGAATAATTATTTTGGTGTGTACCACAAGTTTTTTTGTATGCTCGCCATGGTAGTATGGCCAGAAAGCACATTATATATTGTATTGTGCATAAAATCCAAGATGGGCGTCATTCGTTCAATGTCAAAGAATAAATTAATATAATCTTATAGAAGCAGATCCATGCGTTTGCATGGTGTCTACGATATGGTTTTCTGGTATGTCCGACATAGTAGTGTGTCCAGAAAATACTTTAAATATTGCAGTATTGCTAAAACCCAAGATGGTCGCTATTTGTGCAAGGACAAATCATAAATCGACATTATTTTCGACAGAATATAAGCAGATTGATGAGTGTGGTGCCTACCATAGGGTTTTCAGGCATGCCCGTCATAGTGATGTGACCAGAAAGTAATATGGACAACCATCTGTTCAAGGGCATGTTTAGACATTATGAGAGGGACATGGCGCAATGGTTAGAGCGTTGATCCCATGTTGATCCCATGTTGATTAAATGTTGGGCCAACGTCGCAGACAATCTGTCCGCGGGAGGCCAATCATCCGTGAAGCAGCTCAGAGACACAGCGAGATTGTGTACATACACCGTGGACATCGTACATACACCGTAGGTATCGTGGGCGTGCGCGACGGAGCGTAGACCAGAAATGGCTCACTCTGCACCCCTCTCCAAGGCGGAGCCCCCACACTGGCACACGCTGTCCATACGCTACTCTACACTGTTATACAATAGCCTACGCTACCCTACGCACAGCGTATTTTGGGTGTTGCACCATGAGACGGTCAGTGTAGGGGATCCGTAGCTACTGGCTGCGCTTAGTCACGCTTAGTCACGCTGCCTACGGTCTCTGTACCCTATGTACGGTTTCTGTACACCATTTGACGACATATCACGCTTATTCACGCTATTGCACGCCGCCTCACGCTGTCTACGGTTTATGTACGCCATCTCGCTGTGTCTGTACACAATTTTGCGGTGTCCGCCACCCAAATGTGTTAATTTCCGAACCGCATATGAAAAGTTCGTGTATCGGAGTATTATTCATTCTTCCCTGTTGACCTTCCCCAAGTTCCATCTGCTCTGTTGCTCTTCTGTTGCCCCATCATTGTCGTCGTCGTTTCTGAGTAGTGCTGTATAGATTGTTTCTCCAACATGGATGTGGTACGATAACACGCACGTCAAATGCAGTTGACGGCTTGTATTGGCATGCAGTTGGCAGAGCATTGACGAATTACTACTGTGAAACTTCTCATGGCAAAAGAGAAGGAAAAACAAAAAAAAAGCCGCAAAGAAACACGTTATATGAGAAATTCCCGATTTCCAAATTGCCGAAGGTTTGGAAAAGAAAAGGCAAAGCAAGAAAAGAAAAAGCCGCAAAGAAGCAGATATAAAGACGAAATTCCCGATTTCTTATTTCGGACATGCATGTCCAAAGAAGAAATATGGGAATTTTGTCTTTTTATCTCGCTTTTTCCATATAATGCGCAGCTCTAGTCAATTGACATGTTTACATTATAAGGGTCATATTAAGAAGCCAAAATAAAAATACTGATTTTTGATGATTTTAGCCTGATTGTTGCTTTAATTATGTTCGCGAGAATACTGTGGAGCATATCATGTTTCCTGACGTGCAGTACACTTTTTAAATTTACATGGTCGCAAGATAATTAGAGGCTAGAGCTCTTTTATTTACGCTGTTTAAGATATTTTTGTCTCTCATTTAATCTAAGAAAATATATTTATATCCGTGTTTGTAATTCCCTGATTACTTTAAATAACTCTTATCTCCATGGACCATTGGCGGCCGGTTACGCAATGCTTGGCGACGTCACTAACAGTAACAGTGGCTAGTTGAGTGTGTCGCACCATTTCAAGCCTACGGGCTTGGTATTTATCATATGAATAATATAACATCAGTGCTATGATGTTTAATTACACGATTTGGAAAAACATAATATTAGTGTTGTAGTGATTTATTGCACGATATAAAAAATTGCAAAGCCATCGTTTTCGTGTTGTAACGTTTTATTACACGATTTAAATCGAAAAATGTTAGGGAACATCGTGCTCGTGTTGTGATGTTTTATTGCCCGATTTAAAAAGATTATTATTTCGTGTTATGATGGTTTATTACAGGATTTGAATAAACATGTTACTTTGTTAAATAATTTATAAATTAGGCGAAATAGATTTAAAGCTGTTGCATAAATATTTGTATATGCTGACGCATAAACACGTGGACGTGCGCGGGTTGTCACACTTTTGTGTACACACACCGTCTCTATGTGTAGGCAGACCGTCGCTTCGTGTAGGCATTCCGTCTGGACGTGCGGTGAGCGTACACACACCGTCTCCAAGTGTCGCGATCGCGTCAGACCGTCTCCATTCGTCGGTTCCCGTGAGTGAGCGTCCGTAAATGTAGAGACACCGTAGGTAGAGTGCATGAGTGTACACGTACCGTAGGTGGCGTACGCACACCGCGTGCGGTATGCGTACGCCACCTACGGTGCGTGTGCACTTATCGACGCTCATACACGATTCAGACGCTCACAGACGATTTCTACGGTATGCTTACGCCCTTTTTTGTCCGTCTGGGTGTGTAGGCACACCGCGCAGATTAAAACACGCGGTTGGAGAAGGTCTGATGCGGATTGCTGATTTTGGCTATTTTGCTCAAACCGCGGGCAGCGTGTCAATCCGCGTCCTAGTGTGACTGTAGCTTTACAAGAAAACTTCAGTTGAGTTACAAGAAAACTTACAAGGAAACTTAAGTTGAGTCACTAGAAAAGTTGAGTTGAGATACAAAAAATTTGAGTTGAGTGACAAGAAAACTTGCGTTGAGTCACCGTAAATTGGGGTGACTTTGGCCCTATGGCGTGACTTTGGCCCAAATGAAAAAAAAGAGATGTTTTATAACGTCACAATATAAATATCTATGATATTTGTATTGCTTTATTGATGTTGGGATATACATGTATAGGTTTGTGTTTGCACCATGTCCTTTCTGATCAATTGTATTGTACAGAGGTAGGCACCTCCAAGAAGGTCACCAAGTTAAAACACGTGTTTTCTAGACCTGGAAAAATTACGCTGGACACAATGATCCACATATTTTTCTATAATGAAATCTCAAGTCCTGAGCAGTCATGCTCACAATTTTTCTAAATCAGCAAATATTTCAGTAAATTTTCTGACCACAAAATATTAAAAAAATTATAGGCGTATGTTTGGGGTGACTTTGTTCAAAAAAAAATCGGATTGCTTTGGCTTGAAATGCTTAAGAGCATTTAAATTTCCTGAGATTAACGTACTTATATTTCACAACCTTTACGTCAGATGGTTTTAAGTTTTTTTTTAGCATTTTATCTCTGTTTAAAATTCCTGTGTAATATTTTGGGTCAGTTGGTTCAGAACATTTACAATTCCCTAAATTACCTTATTTAAAATTTCAAAACAATTACGTCAGAATGTTTAGTGTTTTTTTAACATTATATCAGTGTTTAAAATCATTGTTTAAAGTTACCGAAGTTGTAACTTATTTTCTTGGGACAAAGACACCCCAATTGGTGGGTTTAACTTTGACCCAGCCTTAAAAATTAAATAAAAAAAGTGGAAGAATCGTCACCTCAAATTATAAAAAAAAATACATTTAGTTTTCTTTATCTATATAGCTACATTCACTATAAACTTGAATTAATATAATTATAAGCTTTACAGATTTAAAAAAATAACGAAGTGGGTCAAAGTCACCCCAGTTCACGGTACAAGAAAATATGTGTTAAGTTACAAGAAAACTTGAGTTGAGTTACAAGGAAAATTGAGTTGAGATACTAGAAATTTGAGTTGAGTGACAAGAAAACTAGAGTTGAGAAACAAGAAAATTGAGTTGAGTAGCACGAAATTTGAGTTGAACATGTTGAATAACAAGAAAACTTAAGAAAAGTTGAGTAACAACAGGACTAAATGGAGTTGAGTGACCCCAAGGGGCCACCGTAGTTTTGTCGTCAAGTAAAATTACTACATGGTTATTTTTTTACCTCCAACTCTTGTACCGGGGTCGGCCCTCTTTTACGAAGTCCCATTATTAGTCCGAATTCCCCGTAAACCTCAACCTAGTAGATATATCAGTTAAAAGTCGCCTTAGTTTCAGGTTACAGGTGACCCTTTAGTCCTTAGTACCTTTATTCCGAAGTACCATTAGGCCGAAATAAAATGAGCTTATAGATACACTATCAGTGACACTTTGGTCAAAATACCAGATTTATTAAAGACATTGCTTACACATTTTCTGTATTTAAATTTAATTTTAAATAAGACGTACTGGTCAAACTCTCCTCTGCTTGGTGGGTGAAATAGTAACTAAAACATCAATGAGTTCAAATGTGAAAAATTTGATAAAAAAAGTAGGTTCTAAATTTCAACTTTTCTTGAAGATTTTTTTGCTGTATAGTTTACCAATGTCATTTTTAACAATGACATTTTTACAGTATATTATCTTAGTCGATACATGGAGGTGCAGAGAAATACATTACAAATTAAATTTAATCTCAAATATGTAGACATATGTCACCTGGTTGAGTCATTGTAAATTGTGTTGGACACTTGACATTCAAATAAAAAAATAAATAAAAATGGTCCCAGAATCTCCCGCCATTTGAACTATGTTTATAAAAAAAAATCAAAGTCATCGTTGTTAGATTCTGATATTTATGGTCTCCTAAGATTTGTTGGAACAATGGTGTGTCGGACCAATGGTGTGTCGGAAAATTGGTGTGTCGGACCAATGGTGTGTCGGACCATTGGTGTGTCGGACCAATGGTGTGTCGGACCAATGGTTGTCAGTCATTAATTTCTGCGTCACATTGAAACTGTTTATTTATTATTTTGTTCAAATCAGAACGCTGTTTTCCCGCGGAGCCGTTTTAATATTTAGTTGACTGCAGGAACGTTCAAGTGCCAAGAACGACGTTCAAACAGCCGCTCCATCTTCTTGTAATGAACGAACGTCGTTCAGAACGATGACAGTGGTCAGTTTTGGAATAAGAACGTCGTTCAGGCCGTTCGAACGGCGTTCCAACGGTCGTTCTTTTCAATTATTTTTTACAGAGGCTCCTCGGTTGCCGCCCCTTTGCTGCCTGCTTGGTTATTCCACCTACATAGCGAAGTCGACTCCAGTTATTGGTGAAACAGTGGAATTGATCCAGGTCAAGTGCGAAGACAGCATTACATTCTTCTCAATAATGAACTTATTGCATGTGTCGGTTTCCGGTCTCGGCGGTTTGAAAGAAGCAAAAATGCTTCTTCCCCATCCACGTGTGAAAGTCAGTATTGTGGGGAGCCTCCGTGACCGAGAGGTAGCGTGCTCGGCCTCAGACCGCCAGGGCTCGATTTTCGAATCCTGTGTCTGGAGGACAGTGTCATCTCAATCATCTCACCATCCTCAGGAGGTTCTCCTGGCCCAGTTTAGCCTATATGTGCACAAAGGTGGCCTAAAGCCCGATTCATTTCATTTGATTTATTTCATGTGATTTTCACCACAGATGTCCACATTGTTTCAAATGTGATGTCTTTTAATATGGTCATTATGGTCAATTTATTATTTTCATAAGGCCCAGTATTTGTTTTAAAAAGCAAGACAGAATAGATCTTATACATATCTGATTTACTTTTAGATGAATTTCCATCGAAAGGTCCAACAGAATAATATGTGTCATCAAAATCCGATGAATCAGTGATTGGACTTGACAAACCTGAACTAACAGAATCATATGTTGTCATCAAAATCAGAATCAGTGATTGTACTTGATGAACTACTATTGTAGAATTTTTCTCTGCTCTAGTTAGAAAACCTCCTCAGGTTCTCATTAGTCTTTTTCAATGATCATATAATGTACATGATCGAGGTTTAATTTTCAAATTAGTGGGGGACGTTTATTAGAATATTGACGTTCATTAGGATAAATATATTATTAGCAGAGCCTTTACTCCTGTCTCTGATGGACGTGAGTGTGCAAATCGCGTAGACTCGGTTTTTTTCCAGAATATGTTTATATGACCATAGTGGATCATTAAAAGTGAGGGTGCTCATTCTGGAAGTGGTTTTTATTTTCTGCAGGACCCTATTTTGATTTTGACCGAGCTAGGCCTATATCGCGGTCATGAATAATTTTACAAATTTTGGACGGTCATTAATGGATTCTCGGGATCATCAGCTCTCTTCCGAGTAACAAATGGATATTGTGTGATAAAAATCAGGTACACAATCAGGCACGCATTATCAATAATGACCGCTTTCTGGCATATATATATTGCGGTCATGAATAATGTTACCCATTTTGGTCGGATGTGTCATTTAAGGGCAATAATGTATTCCTGGGATCATCAGTTCTCTATGGAGTACAATATGGACATAGTGTGATGAAAGTCAGGCACACAATCAGGCACACAGTCCAATCAGGCACACAATCATTGTACACATTATGAATAATAAAGTGTGAAAATAATTAAACTATATAATCATAGTGAATTATTATTATGAATGGTTGACCCTGATCGTACTAATATACCATATTTCTGTTGCCCTACATCGAAAACGATGAGCTATCTTTCTTCAACTTAATAGTATACTAGGTTATGTGTTTATTGATTATTTACACAGAAGCGACCTACTTTCGCTAAAGTCCAAAGTTCAATAAAGTTATTAAATGCCTTGTATAAATTGTCGTTCACTTACACGAAATCAGATCATTCAATTCCTGCAGTAACATCAATTGATATGAATAATTTAGTGCCTTAGGGACGCACCATTTGATATCTGGGGGGGGGGGGCTAGATTAAAATTGAAAAAAGTCAGAAAAAAAGTTTGTTAAAAATGTGGGCAGAAAAAAAAAGTTTGTCGTCAAAATTGATAAAAAATATGTTGACCAGAAAAAACACCAAATGGTAACGTACATAATAGGGAAAGCATATGACAAAAAGTTTCTTCAACGAAACATAAAAAAAAAATTGTCGGACGTTGATCGCCAGAAAAAAAGCTTGTTTTCCACCGGAGGAAAAAAAAAGTTTGCAAGCAACAAAAACTCTAGGGCCCCCCCCCCTCAGATATCAAATGGTGCGTCCCTTATCTAAGATTGACAACAAGCTATTATAATTAACAGCACAAATTTGTTTAGGTTGATAAATGAATTGTGGCGATAGACTGATAGGGTATTAATATATTTTCTCCAACAACCAATATATTTATTATACCGCACAGGTTTTTTCAGAAAATACTAGTGTGTTTGTGTACCCATAAATGTATCCTGGTGACGCAAGTATGGAATCTTACCATTAAAATCCCATGTAACATACCTTACTTTGAACAGTGTATCATTTGTCAGAAGGAAACAACTAGTGAACTAGTCACAGCAGCATATAACAGCTATACTAGGGTCGAAAGCGGATCAGGGGAGCTAGTGGGTCTAGGAAGGATGCACTCTTTAAACGTTTGAATTTACTTGATTAGAGCAAAGGCAGTGATCCTGGTGATGGTTTATTCTGCCATATTGAAATGTGTAATAATTATGTGACCAATGTACACACAAAAAGAAGGCCATGAATTTTTAAATATGTGAAGTGGGCTGCGCTACGATTTTAATTGAAGCTACAACGTTCTATAAAGATTATGTATTCACTAGAATTGCTGATCTGCTAAGATAACATACTAATGACATTGTCAAAGTAATATTTGAAGTCAATCTCTATTCCCACAAACAATGCCTCACCAAACATTTTCTAAATTATGAGCTCTCAAAATTAAAATATGTCACAAAAAAATCAATTAAAAAGTTGGCAATATTGTGCCCGAGTTGATGATTCAGTGAAGGAAGAGAGCATGGCAATCAGAAACTCTTTGAACAAGCTGGACAATAATCTTTATTCTTTTCAATTTGACAAACCGTGATATTCGTGTGTACTTGGTGAGCCATTTCAGAGAAACTATTAGTTTCTTGACTCGGGTAGCAGACGTAAATCTTCTTTATTGTACAGCAAGTCTGCAGCCCCATCTCTTGCTAGGCCTAATACATTCAAGCCAGTAGATCCTAATGAAGGTTTGTACAAGCATGACTCGACATGGTCATAACAATATTCTTTTCAATTAAATAATCGATTTTGAGAAAGCGGCTGCTAATATGATTATACCAGAACCTCGTTTTAAAGGTTATCTTTATCATTTCGAACCATCTTCATATGTTTAAAAGTGCCGCATCTCAGGTTTTGAATGTTGTCGAGGGTGAAACCTGCAGTACTATGTAGAATCAGATTTTTTTACACCTTGAATATAGTGGTCAATTCGATACCGGATGACGCCGGTTAAGTTATTTATTTGGACTATTTGTATAACGAACGTTCACCGCCTATGTGATAAATAATCAATCCACACATAACAATAGGGCCTATACTATACGTTGATGGAAATAAACGCATCATTGTAATTGAAGTTATCCAACAACAAATAGTATGGCACTAGGTGAAATATGGGGCACTTTATGGGTAAAAACGAGGAAAACGAAGATGCGAGGATAGCCACTTTCGAGGATTTAAAAAAATCGGGGATCGAGAATTTGGAAAATCTGAGGATCATAGAACTGAAGATCGAGGATTTAAGCCTAAATGCGAAGATCAAGTTACAAAAAAACGAGGAATTTTGGGCAATGAAATGCTCATTAAAAATGATTAAAAATGTTTGCAGGCCTCATAATAAGCCAGAAATCTGGCAATCATATGTCACGTGTGTCAATTTTTGTGAGGATCCTCACGGACATATGGCGATTGCTACATGGAGGTACTAAACATTACACGTGGTGACAAAATAAATATAAAAAACAGGCACGTTTAGATTTTTTTCTCGTGTCGGACAATATTTTATCCCAAATTAAAAAGGCACATATTAAACCAGGATATAGAACAGATCATTCTCTTATATGTATGGAATATAAGGTGGCAGAAAATATAAAAGGAAGGGGGTACTTCAAATTTAACAATTCTTTGTTGAGTGATGCGGAATATGTATCAAAAGTTAAAAATATTATTTTAGAAACATTGTCAGATTATACGCCACTAGTCCATAAAAAAGATCAAATATCGTCTTTATCGGCTCAGGATATTATATTAACGATTTCGGACCAGTTATTTTTGGAAACGGTAATAATAAATATAAGAGGATATACTATTTCGTATGCCTCAAGTAAAAAGAAAAAACGAAACTTAGCTGAAAGGGATATTGAAAACAAAATAAATGAAATTGAAACAAATATTGGTGGATATTATTCGGAAGAGATTCATAATGAATTAACAAAATTAAAATTAGAATTGGAGGAAATCAGACAAATTAAAATTGAAGGCATAAAGATAAGAACACACGCTAGGTGGATAGAAGAAGGAGAGAAGCCTACTAAATATTTTTGTTCATTAGAATCCCGACAGTACGTAAGTAAATTAATTCCTAAGTTATATAACGAAGAAGGATAAATTGTTAGTGATACAAAGGACATATTACAAAAAACAAGTAAACTTTTATTCTAATCTCTTTATAAAATGGCATCAGCTTGCATTGCGAACAGATTGAAGACTGTGCTACCTGATATTATTAGCGAAAAACAAAAAAGTTTCATGAAAGGTAGATTTATCGGTGAAAGTACTAGACTCTTATATGATATTATATATCAAAGTAAATTACATAACCGTACTGGATTACTTCTCTTGATAGATTTCGAAAAAGCTTTTGACTTGATATCTTGTAAATTTATTCAAAATGTACTGAAATATTTTCAATTTGGTCCCTTCTTTCGTAATTGGGTTGATATCCTTTATAAGAATGCCGAATCTTGTATAATCCAAAATGGTCACATCTCTCGGATGTTTAAGCTGGGCAGAGGATGCAGACATGGTGATCCACTGTCACCCTATTTATTCGTACTGTGTTCTGAAATACTAGCACGTAAAGTAATATCATGTGAAGCAATAAAAGGTCTAAATCTTGAGGGAGTTATAATTAAATTAAGTCAATATGCCGATGACACACAGTTTATTATGGACGGCAGTAAATCTAGTTTGGAAGCCGCAATGACAATCATAAATGAATTTTACTATTATTCGGGGCTTAAGATTAATATAGAGAAAACATTGGCGGTTTGGCTAGGAAATAAAGCCGGATCAGATGATCGTATCTGTAGAGAATACAATCTAAACTGGACAAACGAGCCCTTTAATATCCTAGGTGTTACTCTGTCTGCATCATTATATAACCTATGGGACCTAAATGGAACTAATAAACTAAAACAAATAAAATTATTACTACGGACATGGAAATGGAGAAAACTTACCTTACAATGGAAAATAAGTATAATAAAAACATTGGCATTATCTAAATTAGCACATCTCTTAATTGTTCTCCCTGACCCGCCTAAATGGTTCACATGACAAATAAATACATTTTTTTTCAAATTCTTGTGGAATGACGGTCCAGACAGGATAAGGCGCCAGGTTGTGACCCAAGCGTATGCTAAAGGAGGTCTTAAGATAATTGATATTGGTGTGTATATTTCAAGTTTGAAGCTGCCTTGGATAAGACGTTTTTTTTCAAAGTAATGCCAATTGGCAGTCACCAATGAATCGTATTTTAAACAGACATCCATTCCTGTGGGATACGGGCACTCTGTATAAGAAAACTATTTTACAGGACCCACACATTAATCCTTTTTTGAAAGAAATTTTTGATATGTGGTACATATATGCTGATAACTTTATACCGAAGTCCACCATTTATATTTTAAACGAACCAATATGGTATAATAATAAGTTAACAAACAAATTTCCTTTTATTCCAGGTTGGGCAAAACATAATGTACTAAAAATGAAAGATCTCTTAAACATCAATGGATATTCAATTTTAATCATTTTAAGATTAAATGTAATATTCTGGGCACTTTCTTGGACTATAATAGAATACTTGCCAGTATACCACAGGAATGGAAGACAATAATAAATAACGAGAAACAGCATATAGCAGAATGTACAGTGTATATTCCTAGTCCACTAAAATTTCTTTTGCAACAGAAAAAAGGATGTAAGCGAGTATATAATGTGTTGTCAAATATAACAAATATTCATATAAAAGCTTTTGATAAATGGGGGGAAATTTTAAACAACGATTATAATTCAATAACGAGACACTGTGCAATACAAGATGGATGTACGAAAGATACAAAATTATTACAAAAACAATATAAGCTATTGCATAGAATTTTACCTACAAACAAATGGTTGAAAAAAATAGGCATTGTCCTTGAAGATACTTGTGCTTTTTGCAACACAGAAACGGAAAGTTTAGAACATGTTTTTCTTGAATGTACTTTTGTTACTAGTTTCTGGAGTGAAGTTCTAAAGTGGCTTAAGAAATATCAGTCATGGCGTCAGGTTTTATTAAGCAATGAAGAAATATTATTAGGTTTTAAGGGTGGGAAATATAATTTGTTAAATTTGATTATATTAAGTGCTAAACATTATATATATTGTTGTAAATGTCAACATCGAAGACCACTATTTAATAACTTTTATTCTTACCTAAAACGAATATTTACCCTGGAAGAATATACAGCAAAAACTACCAACAAATATGAGGTCTTTCTGGGTAAATGGAATGTTGTTTTTCATGATTTGAAGAATTAAGGTGTCACAGCAGGAATGGGGTGGTGATCCGACGGTGGGGTAGTGCTAGGGCACCGTTTGCGGCGTTGGCCCGGCATTGCGCCATGGTTGTCTCGCTGTCCTGTATCTGCTGGGAGTATTTCAATATAATGCCTGTGGCCTGGTGCGTTGAACCGGTGTTGTTTTGGGGTTGGGCCAGCGTTGTAGACGGTGGGTCAGCTTTGAAGCAGCACTGCTTCGATGCATCGTGTGTCCTGGGCTGAGTGCGAGACGTTGGTCGAGGCTTGTTTGGCCGTTGGGCCAGTTTTAGTTCAATGGCGGAACAGGGATTGACCGGCGTCTCGTGTTTTTCTTCTTTAGCCAAAGCCAGCTGGACCCCGGTATAAATGGTATACCTTGCTGGTTCGATGATGATCCATTGTCGTAGACGGTGGACCAGCATTGGACCGGGAGGCCATTATATCTCTGTTTGCTTTGTATGTATATGGACGCTCAGATTCATGCCGGGCAGGCACGAGACGTCGACCCGGTGTTTGCTGTGCAGGACCATGATGATGTAAGCTGCTGTTCAATAGACACGACGTATCGGCATTGGCAGTGCTGATTGGGTGCCGGACCGGCGTCGTAGGCGGTGGACCGGCATTGAATCGGCATAGGGCTTGTTTGCTGGGTGACCAGATGACGAATAGAAACAATTCATACTATCATTTATGTTACGTTTTATCCATTATTTTTATTTTATCAGTTGTAATCAGTTTATAACCACTTGAAAACGTTGCACATAGACATAGCATAGTTTTGTTTTTTGTTTGTCTGTTTTGTTTTTCTCACGTCTTATGTATAATCGTGTTCTTTTTTGTTCTGTACTGTGTATTGTATATGTATTATGAATGTATATGTATATGAAATCCGAAAATAAAAAAGTTTAAAAAAAAAAAAAAAAACTTTTGTGAGGATGAAAAAGTGAGGAAAGCGAGGATTTTGAAAATGAGAGGAAAGTGAGGATTTTGAAAAAGTGAGGACAGTGAGGATTTTGAAAACGCGAGGAAAGTGAGGATTTGCCTCCAAAAGGCGAGGAAAGTGAGGATCTGACCCAGCCATAAAGGGTCCCGAATATTGTCAAGAAAAAAAAGTTACTGCATTATTTTCACACCCTAAGTATGGAGGTTAATTACATACCGGATGGCGCCGGTTATTAAATTTATTGTAGACTGTTTATATAGCGAAAGTCAAAAATATGGGAGAAAGCAGTCATTATTGATATTTATTTTATGCCTGATTGTATGCCTGATTTTTATCACACAATGTCCATCTTGGATAGATAGCTGATGATCCTAGAAATCCAATAATGTCCTTAAATGACCCATCAGAACAAAATGGGTAAAGTTATTATTGACCGCGATATCTATATGCGAAAAAGCTGTCATTATTGATAATGCGTGCCGGATTGTGTACCAGATTTTTACTACACATGTCCATTTGGTTCTCAAAAGATAGCTGATGATCCCAAAAATCCATTATTGTCCAAAAATAATCCAGCCGCCCAAAAATGGTAAAGTTATTCATGACCGCGATATAGGCGTAGCTCGGTTATCGTCAAAATCAAAATAGGGTCCTGCAGAAAATAAAAGCCACTTCCAGAATGAACACCCTCACTTTTCATGATCCACTATGGTCATATAAACATATTCTAGAAAAAAACCGAGTCTACGCGATTTGCACACTCACGTCCATCAGATTCTGGAGTACTTGTTTGCTGTAAGAATAACAAAATTAAGACATTTCACACGAGCACACTCGACAATAGCCTGCCGCTAATATTTAAGTTGTCTGATAACTGGTTAGTTGCAACATGCAGTACAAATTTGAGAAGGATACATGAAATTTTTCTGAATTTATCGCGCCCCAAAGGTGTAATTAAATATGAAAAATGCTCCCAGAAACCGCTGAACTTCATTTGCAGTAGCCCACCTTTTTTCAATAAAATAAAAAAGCGGGGGAAAATTTTTACTGCCTGTAACATTACAGCCAGTCAAATAAAAAATTGCATGTAGACCTTCCTAAAATGTTATTGGCCTTTGCTATGCCCAGCAATTTATTATAAATATTGTTTTCTAGTAAAACTAAGTGCGTCTGAAAAGTTGCAGTGTATCATGTATCACAATAAGTCAGGCATTTTTACTTTTTGTTTGGCCATAATTTAACACTAAAAATGTGATACATTGCAATAAGTTGACGATTTAACACGATAAATTAACCATTTTGATTTTTTAGGCTACTTTTAAACTTGTCTGTGAACTGGTTATTATCAACATACAAAACACATTTGAGCAGGATACATAAAAAACTTGTCAAATTATTACAACCACAAGGAAATGTTAACGCCGGCGCAGCCAAACTTCAATTGCAATTACAGCCTGTCAAATAAAAAATGCATCAAAACCTTTCCAAAATGTGATGGGCCTTATTAATTTCTTAAAATTGATTATAAAAAAACGATTATTGACATTGTTATATATATAGAAAAAAAAGCTTTATCCCATGAATAAAAAAGAATAACACTGGTACCTTGCCTAACGTTACTTAGTAGCTCACTCTAATTAAAACAGGGGACTGCCTAAACATTAGGCTACATGAGGTTGTTATTCAAAACGCAACATCATTATCTTCTTTGATAGGCTAATCGTAACTGTTGGTGAATTGTTTTGCTGATGTTCTGGCACGTCGCCACGCCGAATAGCAACGTCGACGACCACCAGGCATGCCGCATCAGCCATGATCAACAAGCCTACGGCCCTGGCCCGGGCATGGCTATTCCACTACGGCATGCCAGCCAGCACAGATCAGTATTAGGGCCTAAGAGTTACACTTACACATCCTAGGCTATGGTCCACATCCTAGGCTATGGCCTCGGGCAGGAGCAAGTTTTCTTTTATGTGTAAATTTATAAAGTTGTTGTGTGAAGTTCGCGGAGCTCAGCGCATGTGGTTTAGCATGGCCGGTGAGTGGGTGACTGCAGAAAGAGCATTGATGCGATCTGCTATTATTAATCTGGCCAGGGGCGTAGCCAGGGTTATGAACATGTGTACGCACAACGCTTGGGGTACGGATTTACGGAGCTTTTTTGAAACGGGAAGGGAGTGGATTTTCCCTAATATGCGGACACGGCGGGGGTCCGGGGGGCCTCCCCCGAGGAAAAATTGAAAA
The DNA here is from genome assembly GCA_964017125.1 of Flabesymbios commensalis. NCBI lineage: Eukaryota > Metazoa > Annelida > Polychaeta > Terebellida > Flabelligeridae > Flabesymbios > Flabesymbios commensalis. The sequence goes on from OZ024907.1 coordinate 8,407,718, forward strand.
AAATATCGCAAATGGTGGCATCTGGTGGTATTTGCGGTAAAGATAGGCTATTGATTTGTAAATTTAGAGTTTTTTTATAATATTTTTGTAAAATATCAAAATTAAATACAGCAACACAATTAAAAATTGAATTATATCAAGTTATAATTTAATTTAAATCATTTTACTCAGTGATTATAGATTGAAATTTACTGATGCTTTTCTGTCAAGTACGATTATCCATAGATAATTTTTTTCTAAACAGACATGGCGGATTCAGAATTTGACTGAAAGACAGAGGGGCGCGCCGAATTTTTATAAGATTCACTATTGAACAATAGATCTAAGGAATAAATAAGAAAACCAATGCTTTCTTAGACGCAAATTCGTCCGCAATGTAGGCTACATAGTGACTTTGTAAGCACGCATAATAGCTAAGCTGGACATTATGTGATTGGTCATAAGGGGGCCACCATTCAATCGCCAGGGAGGGGGGGGGGGGCTGGAGTATTTGAAATAAATATTTTGAGACTGAATTTTCATGAAATAAATAATTGTCTGAAGGGCATGTAAATAAATATTTAATGACCCTCATTTTTTTTAACCATACATAATTAAATTACCCTTACTTTGGGATCCAATTTTGTGGACCAGAAAAAAATATCGAAGAAAGTCAAATACATATTTTGCTTGAGGCAGAATGTGAAATAAATAAAATATTGCCAGATAAGAGGTGAAATAAATAATTTGTCCAGTTCAAAAACTCCCTTATAACAGTTAAAATTCAGGCCTTCAAGTAATGATATAGGCCTACAAACACTAGGCCTACCCTAGACCAGGTGATCCCCTCACTGATGTAGACACAGATCATGGACACGTAGGCGGTCGCCCCTAGAGTGTGTGGAGGGGTTAAAAGATGAGAAAACTATTATTTTTAGGCATATCCATGATTTTCATTACTATGCCAGCTGCCAGACAGTATACAAAACAAACTAACCTTATATTACACATGCAGGCTATATAGCTTACGAAAGCGTTAGTTGATCATTATTTCACTGTCTTACATGCATGGTTACATGATTCGCTGTGTTAGGCATAAATCATCTCAGCAAACATGAGATGATGAACCAATATTGTTTTAATGTTGTGCCAATGTCGTAGACGGTGCACCAACATTAGAATAACATTGGTTAAATGCCTAGGTTATCCATACATGCATAGATTGTGCAGCCTACCATTTAACATAGTGCGGTGCAGGTACAAAAAGAGATCGTATAGAATTTGCTAAAACATAACTGCCACTCAAAAAAGTGGGACGTATCTTTGGACGCTCATAACTAAGACTTGCCTCGATTAATCAGGTGAATAAAAGGTTACTTTGTATATACATCGTGCGCTCAGTTCATTTGTAAAAAAACAGTGAAATGTTATTGGTATTTGTCCACCTTGGGGTGGATATCGATCTCAGTGACTGCCTGGTTGAAAAAAGTTGATTCTCCCGGGTAAAACGAATGTAGTAATCCGCGGTCCACATCTTCACGTTCGGGGCTTGTCCACGGCAAGTTTAACAGCACTATACCCGCCGTCAGATTAACTTGTATCGCATGTTCTTCACTGATTTCTCAGTCAATTCTCAACCAATTTGATGAAATTTTGCAAAGACTATTTTTGAGTCACGCGGCGACCACCGTGAAATTTTCATCAAAGAAAATTATATAGTTTAAAAGTTAGACCATTTGACACTTGACATACTTTGTAATTACGACGTCCCTCTATAAACCCATTAAACTGGTTAAATAAAAGTTTGTTTTTAGCCCCGAATTGCATTACATGCCAGATGGTCTATCTTTATTGTTGTACAATATTTTCATCGGAAAATATTGTACAACAATAAAGATAGTCGCCGCGTGACTGGTAAAAAGACCTTGCAAAATTTCATGATAATCGGTTGATAATTGACTGAGAAATCGGCGAAAAACATACGATAATCTGACGGCGGGTATAGGGCCTATAGTCTAGTCATGCACTAGAATCATGTTAATTTTCGGTTAAAAAGTGATAAATGTCATCATTTGTGAGGGAAAGCAGAAAAAAGGCTGAAAAAATGACCTCTTTTTTGCGCGGCCCTATGTCGTGAATTTGTAGACTGTCAACTGAAAATTAGAGAAACATTTATTGCATTTGTATCCTACTTTTCCGGCGTTTTACGCAACACACCATAAAGGATAGAAGTCGTTATTTGGACTGCATACATGTAGGCTAGTCTATTAACTTGTTGCTACTTTTTTAATAGGGTCATATTTTTTTTACTCTCCCTTACAATGTGTACGCACGTGCGTACTGGCGTACGGCTGGCTACGCGCCTGCTGGCCCTGTCATCATTTTTTACTTATTTTGAATGTTTTAGGCCTACGTTGATACAAGGTAAATCCAATTACAATAGCATTAGACATGTATAATAGAATCAAATAAATCAGTACTTACAGCAGATTCCGGTTACAGCAGGTTAGAATCAGCAGGCGATCTTCATCGTGCAGGTCAAAAACGGAAAATGGCGTTTAGTCAGTTTGCGGATGCGCATGCGCCGTGACAGAGAGTAATTGGTGACCGTCAGTTATAACATATCTAATCCCACTGTAAGTGGTGCAACTAAATTTATGTGCTGCCATCGGGTGTAAAAAAATAATTTTGGGACAATTTTCCGAAAAACGTAGTGGGACTGCCCACGACGAGGGTGGGAAGATGGTAAAAATCAATTTGCATTTTGTTCTTAAATATAACATTATGTATAATATTCTCATTTCAGCTGGAAATGAAGGTACCCACTTTGTATTTTCATTTCCTCTCGGTAGTACAGAGTACACATTTGAGACTGAGATCAGGATTACGTCTCGCGAAGAAGCCAGGGTGACGTTACTTAGCGCTACCTCAAATGATGTGATAATAGTTCCAGGCGGAGGGCGCGCCACATACGTGGGGGATCCTTCACAAAGAGTGGGATATGGTCTGGAGGACAAGGGGTTCGAGCTTATATCTGACTCGCCTGTATCTGTCACCATTGGAAGCCCTGATTACAGTAATATCTATTCTCCTGACAACATGCTACTCAGACCTATAGCTGCTGGAGATACAGACTTTGTTATCACAAGTTTTGTTGGCTCGTATCGTGGGACTCAATATGCACCACTGTCCTTTTTTTCTATAACAGCTTCAGACGATGGCACTACGATATCAATCTATGATAATAATGGAGCCACCTATACGACCCAGTCATTGAACAAGTTAGTTACATTTGGGCAATTTTTGTTTAATTTCAAAATATGTGAATGATACTAGTCTTTACTTCGCCACCTTATAATAAAATGTAATGGTTTTATCTTAACAAGTTTTACATATCACATATCCCAGCATCTGCATCTAAAAAACAACAATTGCATATCATTCTCACTAATAATTTCAGTATCATGGCGATTGTTTTAAATTCAATATATCTATCACCTACGTAGCATAATGATGATTTATTATAAAGTTTACTCGGAATCATTCAATTACACCAAGAGCATTAGTGATTGACACACCACCATTCTTCTTCTTACTTTATTTTTATTCATTAGAGCATGAACGCCAAATGTGTGTTTCGTGTATGAAAGCCATCTATTCTGTCTCTCTTTATCCTTTTCTAACATCTCATTAGTCTCTGATTTATACTTCGTAACAGATAAGTTTTGACAAATTTGAGAAGTTTTGACAAGTTTATTTGGATCTCTGGCCTCATCAGCGAAATATAGTTGTATCATTTGTATGAATGTGGTCAGCTTTGGTTTGATTGACAATATTCCAATAAAGTAATTGCATTTTGATTGCAGGTACGACACCTACACTGTGGATGCTTTTGAGGATGTAGAAATAACCATAGACTACACAGGTTACAGTGTGACATCAGATAAACCTATCAGTGTATCAGCTGGAAACGGACGTCTCAGGGTAAGATGTTGGTATGCTATGAGCTTGATGTGCCCTTAATTTGCATCACATTTGCATCATGTTCTGCACGTAGTCCTATAGTAATAATAATAACAAGTATAACGAATGTCGCCTACTTTGGGGCCCTACACAGGATTTTGGTGGGGTGATGTGATACGGTACCTATAATACATATTTAATTAATTATTAACAAGTATTCAATAATTATTAATTAAATATTTTTACTATTTGTAAGTTAATATTGCTTTATGTCGCTTTGTGCACAATCATGGTGCACACGCACTATTCCTAACTGATGTCGAGTTATGTCTATAGATTGGCGGAGATAACGTGGACTTCTTCCATCACGTGGCAGACATGATGCCCAGTACATCACAGTTGGGGACAAGTTACACCACTATGCCATTCGGGTTTGGACCAGCCGAGTTAGGTTACGTCATCAGAGTGGTGGCGGCGTCAATGTCCACAGAAGTAGAGATGCCAGGATTGTTATCACCTGTTATCATCAATAGAGGAGAATTTGTAGGAGTGGAGATTGATGACTGCCGAGATGTATATAAGGTCTGTATTTTAAGTTTGTTATATCATGGCTAAAGTTGTATCGTCCTGCATATCAGCCCGACCTAGTTGTTAGTCAGCCAGCCATCGGAGGCTATTGTGTCACTATGGCGTAAATCTTTGTTACAAGCAATCTATCTATCCACACATGTTCTATAGATACCAGAGATAAGCGCTAGGGCGGATAACAATTTTTTACAGTCCTAGAAAGTGTTTAAAACTGAAAAACAAAATGGCCGACAAATTCGCTATGACATGTACCAATATTCAATATATCCCGAACCTCCATCGTCAATAACACTTGTATATCTACATTTCCAAAGTGGTAATATAACCAAAAGCCATCCATTGTGTTTATTTAAAGCGATTTAATCATTTGCAGCTACTTTATTATTAGTTATTGAAAAAATAACAAGCGGTAATTAGTGAAAATGTAGCTTTTTGCAAGATTTAATCAAATATTCACGCTGTTGTTACCACTGGTTACCATTATGACGTTTTAACCATGTTTTCATGTTCAATAATATATTTAGTTTTGATTTTTATATGATTTAATGAATATTTTAGCATATCAATGTATGCAAGTATTACCATAATATTTAATATATTAAGAGCCACCAGTCACCTATAATCAGTAATGTTGACGTTTCAAATTCCCAGATTAAATAGAAAAAGGACAAATAATATACCCCTAAACAAATTAGGATCTGTTTAGGCTATATGAGTCATATGTTGCTTTGACATGGACATAAATCGGTATGCCGCGCCAAAAATTGGATTTGGTGGTAGGGGTTTTACCCGCAGGAATTGACATAAACGAAAGCATAACAAATAAATCTCTCAAATGGGTACACATTTGATTGAAATTAATTTCTCAGAGATCTCAGAGATCAATAATTATATCGCTGTTGCTGAACTCTTTACTTGAAGTGGTTACAAGCTTGAGTAGATACAGATTCGTCATCCCTTCACTCGACTGAAAGGTGTGTGCTCATTTCTTCAAAGCATATTTATATATTACCCAAGAGTTCATACACCTCTACAGGTGAGTATGGTGGGTGAATTGATCACATGATATTTACACGAAGTGATTTCAATGAGCATTATACATGTGTTGATGTTATAGAAGACTGTATTGATAACGATAAGGACGTGATAATTGAGCTCACACTCTGTATCGTTCGAGATATTGTATTTACAGCATATATAATTAATGCATTTGTACCAAAACAAGTAGATATTGGGTTAGACAATTCAGCGGAAATACACGATCTTAGTCCAGCTGTTGTGATGCGTGAGATGAGTGAGATGAGTAGATTCTAGTTAGAAGATGCGCCTTCAACGGTATGAGCAGAATTGTTATATAGATCTACACAAAATTGTCTGAGTCTGAGTTATACGGCAGCAGCGTGGGTCAGTTCCATCACAGACTGATGTCCCATAGACCAATGGCAAATCCACAAACTTTGATGGAAGCATCTACAAATTGTCCATGAACTAGAACAGGCTATTGGCAGGAAAAAAAATTGTTCTCAGAGGAATTGCTCGAGTCAGTCATTATTGCTTCACGTCGCTTGTGCGCCTTATCACAATATGATATATTATGTAAATATCTCGACAGAAGAAATGATGGATATCATTTTAAGCAATGCTGTACACTCCATGTTTTTTAAAACGTTGATAGCGATGTAAAGCACAACCAGGCTGACAACCATCCGGCATGGACGGAATCAGAAATCAGTATCTCAGTTTTGATCCACAGCCGACATTTTGTCCAGAGGCGGTGTTTAAAGGCCGATGTAAATGAATAATCATATTCGTTGAATCTTGTTTGCATATCGATTAAATTTTGTGGTTAGGCCATATAGTGTGCATTCGATCCCATCGTGCTCAGCTTTCAATGAGGGATGCAGTACAACTGTTGAAAACAACTATGGAAACGATGCCCTTAATAAATGTAGTGACTGGTAAAACACAGCAATCATGAATTGCTTGGTCAAAATAAACTAATCTTTGATGACCAACCTGCTTGTGCCAAAGCCAAAGATGGAGTTGCAGACTTGTAGTGACCTCTTCTCAAAACGTATTACAGTGTTATTGTTGTGATATCATGGAAGTCACATATAATATGTAACTTCCATGCAGTTCGTGAGAGTTATCAGATAACACATGGAACGATGGAAGAATTCGTGTTAAATCAAGTATGTTTACCGAATCGACAAAAACAAGCATCTTAAAAGTCTAATACTACAAAGTCTTGAGATGGCATAATAGGCTAACCAATAAAGTTTTCTAGTGTCATATTGGTTTCAACCACTATATATCTTCAATAACGTTCAATGAGCAATCCATTGATTAGGGGCCCACACAGACTATGTGATTTGTCATAACTAACATGATATAGCTTACATCACTCTCCATCCCAACTAGTAGTGATGCTTATCGGAATTGAATGGAATCTGGACACAGGATGAAAGATACTGGCATGGCTCTACATACATACATACCATATAAACGTCATCCTAGTGAGTATTTTCATGTGTATAAATGTTAGTATTTTAAAAACACTACTTTTGTTATGCTATGGTATACTTGGTTCCTTTAATAACACGCGAAATACTTCACTGATCTAACAAATTGTGATTACAGCCCAAGCAATAAAAGATTTGTTGAGTGTTCAACATCTAGTAGTGCAGATACACTGTAACCTTGATACACGTATTGATATACATTTAGTACTCACAACTTTTTGTTTAAGCAAAAAAAAAAGAGTATCAAATATCTTAATGAATCAATAATATATAAAGACAAGAATGTGAAAGCTGACATGTCTCATTAGTATAGCCTATTCTAGAGAACATCAGTCTCAATGCTGTATGATATATATCAGCGATACTTACACATGAACTTGTGTGTGTGCCTTTGTCATTAGCTAAAAGTGGGGCAGTCATGAACTCACCATCCAAAGCAACGTTTGTTGTCACTTTCAGTGAGGATATTGACCACGTCCAAAATGTTCCTGACCCTGTGTTAGTGTCTGTGTCTTGATCGATGGACATGCACTGGTACGGAGTATAGATAAACCAACTTGTTGTTTATGACAGATTCACAAGAGTAGGCCTACATTCATGGCGACAGGAGGTAATAAGGAGACATTGAGCTAATGTATTGAAATAGGCTTATGCGAAACTTCAGCCAGACTAGTATGCCACTGTTGAGCTACCAATAATTGCTTTGTCTTGTACAGATGTTATGTCACTTCTCATCAACTTATTTGGCGAGAAAGATATAAATATGTAGACTTTTATGGGAATATTTCCCGGATGTGGAAACAATCATAATATTAGGTTTTGATATATCCCAGACAGACTAGTGCAAGGTAAGAAGAATTATCTTCTTGGTGTTCTAATTTTATGTAGGCCTACACTATGTACTGGTAGATTGTGACGGTGAATCCTCTTCAAAAGATTTGGAAAGCAATCAGCCTGCCGTTAATGTTGAAGATGTTTGTACACATCTAGTATATGTAAATCTAGTAGAATTAATGCAGAAAAGCACATTTTTTACATCGAAAGTTGAAGCACTTGTTAATTATACTAAATAAAATATGTAAACAAATGGTGGAACATTATTTAGTCAGACATTGGAATATAATAAATGACTGACTATACTTTTGATAACAGAACACTAGCCCGCCATGGGACTGCTCGCTCACTCACATACACTGTCAAGTACAGAATATCTCACCTATAAAAATTCACTGTTTGTTATTCATCAGCCCATTATGTTGTAACCATGTCATGTTCCGTGATTGGTCGGTCTCAGTGTGCAAGAAATGGGGCATGACGCTTTGGTAGAGCGCCTGACTGCCTCGCCAGTCATGTTCGAAACCAGCTACTTGGGTCTATCAGAGAAATATCATTGTTTCTCCACTCTCAATGTGACTAGAAGATCACACCAATGGTTGAGATTAGCTTCTTCACATATCAGTGTGTGGTCTGCATGACCGTCTTCGTCCGCACTGTTGAATCAGTGAGTAATCTAATGAATCAGTTACCAACATAATAGGACCTTGTGTGCTTATAATCATATACATAGACCATATTACCCTGATACTTTACTGCCATCCATTATAGATACATTTTCAGCTATAGTTTTCGATGTCCACGTCTTCTCGTTTAATGGTTCAATGCATTAAAATCTATGAAAAAAATAATATTATGGTCTTTTGACAAAATTACAGTGGCGTTTTGTTCATTTTCATTGAATATTCGGAATCAGTGACCTCTAAAATGTATAAAATAAAAAAAAATTGTGAAATTCGATCAAGTATGGGCAAAACTATACACAATTTAGATTTTTCTACTGTTTCTTTGGCTGCCATTTTGAATGACATCAGATTGCTTGTAACAAAGAAATGCCATCTAGTAATTTTTTCATCACTTTAGCAGCCCTTGGCTGGCTGACTATGTATATTCCAGAGGGTAACGGGATTGTGTCGTCCCTTGGGCCTGACATACATCTTAAATACAACATAGCTAGAAAAGCACTGTAAAATATATTATCTCAACTGCTGTGCATGCTCCACATGTATCTGATTACAGGGTGGCCGCGGGTCTTTAAATTTTTTTTTTTTAAATAAGGTCTCAAAGTCTTTAAAAATGAAAGTTGGGTATTAAAAAGGTCTTATTTTTTTATTTTTCTCAGATGCAAATGGTTACGATCATTTTTTTTAATGCATTAAGAAAAATGGCGTGAGACTGGATTCTTTTCCCCATTCTTTGGTTCGCCAAGTGAGGCGATATCTGTGGAGCTGGTATAAATTTTAAGTTTTGGAGTCTTTAAAAAGGTGTTAAAGGTCTTATTTGTTATTTCATTGAGTTGGCATACACCCTGGATTAGTAAGATTAAAAGTCTGATGCACATTTAAATACATTAAAATCATAAAAAAAATACTTTGAAATAATAAAACAATAAAATATAAAAATACTATAGTAGTCACTGGGCTATTTTTCAAGGTGCTTAGGATTGTTTCCGTATAAGATTATTAGGAGTAATGCCATCAAAAGCCGCCTTATAATATTTATTAATGTAGGCTAACTTTGTATTTCCACTATTGAGGCTAGCCAGTGTAAAAATGTAGTTTACTTCAGGTTTTGGACGGTTTGTCCCAGGAAGAACGATTCCTGTGTTTGAACGGCACTGTGAACGATTAATAATAATCCCAAAAGAATGGCCAAAATCGTTCAGAATGACCTTTCTGAACTCCAACCGTTCGAAAGGCACATGGAACAGCGTTCAAGGGCTGTTCTGGTTGATTATTTTTACATTGGTACATAATTATAATTATAATTATAATGTCAGGATATGTGATTGTAATGACATTGACGATTGTGTATATGTTAAATGTCATTATATGAATAAAAAATCAGGCACTATTAATCTACGTGACGCTATGGCATTAAAATTCCAAGGATTATAAGATATTTTATTATAATATCATGATATGGCATCGTAATCTCAGGGTATATCATTATAATGTCAGACAATTACTTGTTCTATAGCATCTGGATATATTTGTTTAAATCACAATGATATAGTTCTGATATGACACTTTCACGTCAACGTATGGCATTGCAATATGATGAGGGCGGGGGCCCTAGGGTAGTGGTTAGCACCGCTGCCTTTCACGCCAGAGTCCGGGGTTCGGTTCCCGGTCTCGGCGGTTTGAAAGAAACAAAATTGTTTCTTCCCCATCCACGTGTGAAAGTTAGTATTGTGGGGAGCCTCCGTGACCGAGAGGTAGCGTGCTCGGCCTCAGACCGCCAGGGCTCGAATTTCGAATCCTGTGTCTGGAGGACAGTGTCATCTCAATCATCTCACCATCCTCAGGAGGTTCTCCTGGCCCAGTTTAGCCTATATGTGCACAAAGGTGGCCTAAAGCCCGATTCATTTCATTTTTTTTGCAATATGATGATATGGCAATGTACTGTCAGAATATTGTATCATAATGTCAGAATATGCTATTAGATTATATGATGTGACAGCTTAAATCAGGATATTACATTGGATATGTTGATTCTAACTCGACCGGGCTGTTATACATGTATTCGTGGCCTACATCAAAACATGATGGCATCTGTGCACTGGTTACTTCATTAGTTTCTGAGATATTGCTGGAAACTAGATAATCAGTCATGGTTGCCTAATTTGATAGTTAATGCCACTTTATTATCCTGGCCTTAATTAGGTGTATTTAATTGCAATCATTGGCCATGAAAACGAAATGGTAGACATTTTTTTATGATTTCAGCTTGATTAGTTTATGAGATGTTGCTTAAGTGCATAAGTGTTTTGTTATATTATTCAAAATATAATGAATGGTGTTATATTTTTTTTATTTCACTCATCTGTTTGATGAGGTAATAATGATTTAGGTTTGATAATTTGTAGACATTGCAACCCCACCAAAACAAAACCGATCACAGCGGAGTAAGACACACTGTCTGTAGATCAGGACATTAAACGTACCAAGTGTCAGATAACGAACAACATTGGACACGCTCAAACTTATTGCTATATTTGAAGGGATGATAGATAAATTTCACAGTATACTGTTTATTTTTTCATTTCATTTAGGCATATCTATGCGTTATTACTTTATGTGATATGGGTGAGACATGCATATAATGTCATGTTTAATTTCGGACCCTGTTTGGGGAATGTCAGTATTTTTAAAAATAGGACTGTCATTGTAGTATAGTGCTTTTAAGTGTGGGCCAGCAATGACGTTGATCCAGCATTGTCCAGATATTGGTAGGTATGACACATAACCAGGGCCACATGGAATTATTCGGCACACCATAAGCAGAATTAGCAATCAATCACACTCCCCTGGGGGTATGATGGGTGCTGGGACAGCTGAGGTAACACATATGAGATTGATTACACCAACCCACCAACACAATTTTGTCTTTTGCAAGTTGTTTAAACTTTGTAAAAACTTTGTAAAAAATATTATTTTAGGACTTTTAGATTGATTTTTACACACTTAATATTTTTTTTACACCAATTTTTACTGGTGTGGTTTTTTTCACTCAAATATTATCTCTAAATTAGATTTCGGTTATAAAATTTTGTTTTTGAAATTATAATGTTCTTATTTTCTAACTTTTTATTACTTGTCCGGTTTTTTTACACCAATTTTCTACTGTTGTCGTTTTTTTACTGAAATATTATCTTAAAATTAAATTTCAGGGAGGCTGTACTGGTGTCTGTTGTAGCAGTCTCAAGAATCGTCATATTTTTTCATTGTTTGGACTAAGCTTTTCAACAGTATACGTCCAGACTTACAATAATTTAATTTAATTGTATACCAAGGTGAATGCAAAAGGTTGTCTGACAAGAGCCATGGTGTAACCGCCTGTGCCGTCAGGGTATGTATGAATGAGAAGAGCCACCAACGTTTCCATAACATGCTATACAAGTCAGTTCGTTGGGTAATGATTGTCAATGTTCGCAACCCCCAACAAATACTGTTACAATGATGGTACATCCCGCACACCCCGCCCTTACACATCTAAGCGATAGCTGCCCTGTGGTAAAATAAAACTTGTCAGTATGGTAAACCACAAGACTGTAGACGGTGTCACCTTTAAAAATACGGCAGTGCTCAAAGAAGAACCAAATCCTGTAAGATCGGTGTGTACAATTATGTTGATTCCATACCTGGATGATGTTGCTGTGAATATTTGCATGGATTCAAAGCAGCCTATAAGCATGGCCAGCGTAAATGCTTCTGTGAATGTTAATCATGGAAGAATCTCGGAGGATGATATTAATACCACTTGAAAAATATAACTCGCTAGTTAATAATAAAGATCACACCAAACGAGTGAAGTCTATGATGAAGATGATGATGATGATGATATACCAGACTCTGATTTATTATCTGTTGATGCGATTGTTCAACCCTTACCAAAAACATATAAGCGGAATCAAATGTACCACTTGGATTAATTTCAAATTCACATAGACGTGAGTGGATTTAAATATATCGCAGTCGTAAACAGAAATGACGGATTAAGAAATAGCTGATGTATATTACACACCAGGTGCCGCAAGTAGTTTTCAAGGACCTGTTAGACTATACCAATCATTGAGAAAAAAAGGTGTCAACATTACTCTAGCAGATGTTACAAAATGGTTGAATCGTCAGGATGTTTACACAATAAATCGTATGGCTCGTCATAAGTTTGACAAAGGGACTATTATTGCAAACAGTTTAAATGAACAATGGCATGCTTCTGACAATAATGATGTAGAATATTTATTAATTATTATTGATGTTTTTTCTAGACAATTACAAATTTCACCACTGAAAAAAAAACTGGTAAAGATATTGTTGCCGCTTTCTCAAAATTGACCATCTTACCAAAAACATTGCGTACTGACGGGGGATCTGAATTCACAAATAAATTATTTCATTTTTAAAGAACAACTCTATTCGTCATTACATTGCTAGGAATGATTCTAAAGCTGCCCTGGCTGAACGAGTTATTCAAACTCTAAAACGTAAAATATATCAACAGATGGTCTATAAAAACCCCCCAGATTATATATCAACACTTTCCGACATTATTAACTTGTATGATAAAACAAAACATGTTAATATGGGTTATGCACCCAACCCTGTAATGGATGATAATGCACATGAGGTGCGATTATCACGTTATTTACGCACAAAGAAAAAAAGGACCCCAAAATTTAAATTTAATGTTGGTGATGAAGTACGAGTAAGTTATACCCGTAAACCTTTTGATCGTGTCTATGCTATTCATTTCAGTGGTGAGATATTCAAAGTAATTCATTGTAAAAAAAACATATCCAGCGTATTAGTCTATAAGTTGGCCGATATGGCTGGAGATGTGATTATCAGTAGTTTTTATAATGAGGAATTACAAAAATCATACGTGACTGATGATACAGTATATAAAATTGAAAAGGTACATACCGTGGTGTAAAACAAGTCTATGTTAAATTGTTATATTATCCCAGAAAATGTAATTCTAGGGTTGATGCATCAAGTGTTGAGAAAATCAATCCCGAATGAGTAATTACTGTGATTGTTTGAACAGATACCACACACTTGTACGGTTACAAAGCATTATTTCTGTCAATAAACACCATTTTGTCAATAAACACCATAAAAATGAATGATTGTTATGTCTTTCTATGTTTTCTTGGATGTGATCTATGTCAAGACTCTGCTGTTAATAATCGACTGATACCTGTATTAAGATTTTTGCCGTATTTACGCAAGAACGATTCAGTGATATTTTACAAATCCATATTACATACCAATTACAACTAGTACACCAGTTGATCATATACGTATGACACTGTATAATTTAGCTGGTGATATAATTACTGGTCACCCAATTATTTCCTGTACTCTACATCTCAAGTGCATATCAGACTGATTATGGATGTGTGGACTAAACATTTCCACGATATGGCCACAGGCAAGCTTGGAACTATGCACAAATCTGTGCATACTGCACCATAGCCTACAGACCATGTTGGCGGATCACAGGTCCCACCTAAGACTGAAAATGCTAAAAGTACCATTGACCGGATCAAACGATTGAAGAAACGTGTGGGATCTGTAATCAATAAAAAAGTTCAGAAAAGTGGCAAGACAAATCCCCAAAACAAAAAAGCTACTGGTAAAAAACGTTCTGTAGGAGCTACTAAATCTCAACAGGAGGCTGTCAAAAAACCAAGGCAAAATGAATTTGGAGTCAGACGCCGTTTGCAGCGACAAGCTGGCATTTTTCTCTAAAGCATTAGCAGATAGTGTATGAGCCAGAGGGGGTCCTCACTACCACTTGGGGGGGGGGGGGGCAAATGCCCACTATATTTTTCTGAAAGCTATATATCTAGGGATACTATTTTTGTATGATAGCAGTTTAGAAACGGTAGCTTAACAATTTTATAGATGTATTAGTAGACCACCCATTCGTGATAAAACTGCACGTTCTGGTTACTTCGACGCGTTTTTATGAACGCGTGTTGCAGTTTATTATCAACTAATATTGACAGTAAACAAAGCAGACGACACGTGCAAAATGGCAAAAAAATGTCTTCTACTGAAAGGTGTAATCATACTTAACACAAACATGTAATATATTTAATAATATTTTATCGATATCCAAAGTATTATGTTTTTAATCTTAAGCTACAGTGATTAGGATAGGATTTTGTGACCCGTACACACCGAGTTTTGGAGTGCTGCTTGAAAACCGTGAGGGCGTGACCGGCGTGACCGGCGTTGTTGACAACTCGTATTTTACCAGACAATAATACTTTCGTATGCATGTATAGGACATCCCCTGACACATATGGTTGCTTTATATATAAAAATATACAACTAAAGCAATAAGATGTCTCCATCATGAAATTATCCAAAGAAACAATCATCTTTTTTGTTGTGAATGCCAGACACAGAGCACAGGACTGCGGTACTATACTGCAGTCATACGCGTTAAATATTATCGCGTTGACAGGCATTGTGTTTTTGACATTTAGAAGTTGGTATTAAATTTCACAGTTTAACTGGTGAGACCCCCCCCCCCTCCCCCATTTCAACATCTTATAGCCTACACAATTAAAGCTGGTGGAGCTGTGCATTTGGCAGATTCCAATGAATGAACATAGGCTACTCATAGGGCATACGTTCTGTTAACAGTTATAATTACAT
This sequence comes from Flabesymbios commensalis, assembly GCA_964017125.1. NCBI lineage: Eukaryota > Metazoa > Annelida > Polychaeta > Terebellida > Flabelligeridae > Flabesymbios > Flabesymbios commensalis. The sequence continues at coordinate 8,423,001 of OZ024907.1, forward strand.
AATCATGTTTCGTCGCCATGCTTGAGCTAGGACGTCGAATAATGTGTAGAAACGTGTGCAGCGATAATTCATGTTGATAAACCTATAATATATAGTCTTCACGGTAGAGGATCTACAGTAATGAGTAGACATCAGGCCTACCGGGCCTACATAATGGTATAATAATTTATTGCTTCTATAGGCTACGTGGTTTTTTCAACCAAATAGTCTAAGTGGTCAAGATATTCACAAAAAATCTGTAGGCCTATGGATAGGGCCTACTCTAGTGGGCCTAGGCCTACATAACATGCTAATTTTGGTTGCTCATACCAAATTTTGGCAGCCCAAGCAATCTGATAAATTTTAACGACGAAAAACTGACCCTGCTTGATAGGCTACTGTCCCCCCTTATATTATTCTATTCTATTATTCTAATGTTTTTTCTCTGCTTTACATGAGCGCGCGCATTAGATTTAGGCCGCGCATTACCAAAAATGCCCAGTGCGCGAATTGAATAATTGTTGCCGATTTTAAATAAAAACCTATTTAATTTCGGTAGATAAAAAAAACATTCCGAAAAAAACCAAGTTTATTTCAAGAAATAAAAAACTTTTTTTCCAGCTATGTTTTTTTTGCTTTTTTTTTTCGTCGCCCTCGGTAACTTTATTTAAAATAGGTCTTTTTTTTTATTTCGTCGCCCTCATTAACCTTTCCAGAAATTTGTCCGATGTTTTTTTTTGTCGCCCTCAATAACTTTTCTTTTCCGAAAAGAGGTTGAATGTTTGTCTTTTCCTAAATGTTTTTTTTACCGCCCTCCATCATTAGATTTGGGATTTTTTCTGATCTAAAACAGACAAATAAAACACAGTGGCCTAACGCTATTTGTCACATCAGTTAGGCATATTTATTCCACGCACAAACTTTTTTTTTTAATTATTTTTGTTACTTGTTGTTATCACTCTACAAATAAAAAAATGTATTATTGTAAAAAATCTAGCAATTTTTTGCATGAAAAAAATGTTTTATTGCTCAGAGAAGTATTTTTTACTAATGTCTGTATCCCACTGGGCACACAACGTTGTTGGGACGTTGAATCAACGTCAATGACGTTGATTAAAAGTCGCAACAACGTCGTGTGGGATAGCTCGGTCATAACAGTGTCAGGCTACTACCATGGAAAAAGGGCGTACAATGTGCAGTAGTGTAGGCCAACTATATTTATGGAAAACAAAAATATACTCAAAGTACACTTATATGTATACAGGTTGTCCAGTTTTTAAAAATGTATTTCCTTCAAATTAGTTTTAATCAAAATTGTTTTTACAGAGCTATACATTTGACATGTGTGTTGAAATGGTTAGTGTAGTGTAGCTGTAATCACACTGAAGGTTAACCATGTATGCTAGTCACAGACACCAGTTCTTTATACAAGCATACATAATACTCAAGTATATCCACATTCTTACATTGTTAAGCAAGACACTCAGATTTTTTGCGAAACGCAGTGACGTCACGGAAAACCCTTTTTGAATTGCTACTCAGTGAAAACAATGTTATATAAGATCCCCTCCCCCATACTTCATTGTATTAGCTAGCTCGGTGAAAACGTTGGAGCTCCATGTTATTGAGTTTCACATGACATAGGCCTACCTATGATGTTCCTTGTGGAGACAGGTGATGTGAATACAATTTAATAATATTATATAATATTTACTGACCTACATGTAGTTTTAAAAATGTGTTGAAACTAAAAATATTTACATTGGAGTTAACTTTAAATCAATTTTATTCTATGTATTCATAGATCTCCTGCTGCCAAACATACCCACCCCAACCCCCTCAGACCAAATTTTTGTCATTAAAAAATAACCATCGGAAATGAAAAAGGGCCACCAAACCGCTCACAATTCAACTTTCTCATGGCTCAACATCAAATTGAAATGGTAAAACTTCGGGATTTCAAAATGAGAAATGTGTGCTCATGTCACTATATGATTTAGGCTAGTTCAGAAATTTTGAAATTAGTATAGATATTTTGAAATATTCTCAATAAAATCCTTTTTCATTTGCCCTATTGAAGCTGTAGACTATTGTATGTAGGACCCTATGTTTTTTGTTTCACTTATACATACCTCAATTGAGCTGTGTAGCTTTTGAACAAGTGACTGTGAGCTGGAATGAATATTTAGACTTCCTTCGCCATGATAATGGCAATCTATCAGCATTTTGGATGTCTTACGTTGACATAGTGGGTGCCATATTGGTGGGTCTGTTAAGAGCATCTAGGGAAGGAAATTGGCATCTGCACCTCTCAGCTATAAGTAAAATTACTCCATGGCTTATGACAGAGCTAAGAATGCAAGATACCTGCCTGCATACCTTACAAAAATGTACAGCCTTAAAGATAAACATCCAGAGGTATACAACATATTTTGTAACGGTGAATTTTCAGTACAATTGGTGGATCAAAATCCATTTTGACGAATTCCGGTCGATCAAACGATTGAAATGACTATAAAAAAGATACGCAAACAGCCGGAGGGATTACAAAGTTCAGTAAAAAATCTGGAGCCGTGAGTAGATTTTATCTCACAACGGAATATCGCAGTGTTTTTTTTGTAAACCTGAGTGACATTACAAATACAAGTAGATCATCTTTAAACCATTCCGATCTACAAAAATCAATAATTGAGAAAGACGAGAAGAATGTATCAGCTATTTTGGAGTTATTTGATAATTGGATTAACCCGTTTGAAGAAAATGAATTGGTATGCATCTCTACAGCAACAACAGCGCCCGCAGATATCATGGAAGATTTACTCAACGCTCACAACACAGGTAAAAAAACATATGAACAATTCAACTTTGACAGACTGCAAAGCAATCCACCTTGACTGAAATTCCATGACCCGCTTTCGCAAAACAAACTGAAAACGTTCTCTAATCTAGTCAAAAAGAAGAAAGCTATATCCAATGGTAAAGCTGTGACGTTGAAGACAGATATGTCTTTGTTTGGAAGAATAATTGTAATAGCACAAAGTGGAAGCCTTGGTATCAGAGACGTTTTTGCACATCCACTTGAGCCTTTACCATGGTCACTGGCAAATCCTGATGGAACACCACGGAAAACAGCTAAATTAGTTTTGACCAAGCATTTGAATAAACTAGCACCTCCAGCAAATCCTTCCGAACCAATTCAACAACTATAGTTGATGGGATGAGTTTAGTACATAAAGTAAAAAACGAAGTAACTACCTTTGGAGATGTGGCTGCTGACTTACACGGAATGGTGTGTGAAGAAGGTATGCACAGTAACAGAATAGACGTTGTTTTTGACACTTACCAGACCATATATATAAAAAAAATGTTGAAAGGACACAAAGAGGAGAAGATGGTCTGCAGCTGCACAATATTACATCTACTCAGCTGATTAGACTGGAGATTATTTCTCAAGCAAGCAAATAATAAAGCTAGCCTCATAGAATTTCTAATCCATGAATGGCAAAACCTAAATATTCACAAAAACTACAGGACTAGGTACTCCATGCCACAGATGGCAAAAGTGCTGGAAAATTCACCAGGACATGTGTGACGAAGTTGAAGAACTAATGAGCGAAGATAAGGAAGCAGATGAACGCATGCTACTGCACGCTGCCCATGCTGTAAAATATGGTTACTCATCAATAATTATTTCTTCAGAGGATACATATGGTTATGTTCTGTGCTTGGCTTTTAGTGACACCATCGAAGTTCCTCTTTTCCAGAAATGCAGAACACAAACACATAGGCTTACGCGATTGATTGACATCCGCCAGATATGCTTTGCCATCGGCTCACAGTTTTCTAAAGCACTGATAGGACTGTATGCCTTTACAGGATGTGATTGTGTGAGTGCTTTTGCTGGGAAAGGTAAAATTTGTGCTTTAGAATTGATTAAGACGAGCGTAGATGCCAGAATAACCTTTATACAGTTGGAGAAAATTGTAATATCATCCCAGAATTATTTACTAGATGAGAAAAGTGCACATGTCTTCTATATGCAACAAACCCGGTGACTTCACAAATTAATGACTTGCGATACAAAAAGATGGCGAAGTTGAATCTTACCAACTACCACCATACAAGGACTGCCAGGCAAAGCATGCATTGCGAGTAAATTATCAAGCAGCTATATGGAGACGAAACCTTCAAGCATGCCCTGAAATTCCAAAAGGAAGGACATGGTTGGGAATTAGGATCAGACCACGACCAACAATTTTTCACAATAGACTGGATAACAGGCTCCCCAGCCCCTGAACCTGTTTTGGAATTGATGTCCTTTAAATATTCAAGAGGATGCAAGTTACCGTCATGTGTGTGTATCTTGAATGGACTGAAATACACTGACATATGTCGACTTCGAGAGTGCAGCAATCAAAAACCAGAAGATTGCGAAGCAGACATTAGTTTACAACATGCAGATAATGTACTAAACATATAAACGACACATACAAGAAGACACAATGTAATACATGTATATATGCAATATACATTAATAAACAGATATTTTTAGGTTTCTTGGTAATTAAACATTGTTCAGAAGACGATTTTATTCATGTTGAACAACTGCACTATATTATGGAAAACTTGCACGCCTAAATTTACCATTCGAATCTTCACCCACTACAGGCCGCGCATTGCTGTCGCCATCTAGTGGATGCAGACGACTAGTCTTCAAAAGTGTGATAAATTTAGAAAAATGCTGTATGGTTGAAAAGTTCTATAGAAATTTTCAATTCGAATTTCTGTAATGCATGAAAATGATGCTTTGATACACCATGAATGTTAAAATATTCAAATAGTGAGATATAAACGGTTAATAATTTACAATTAAAAGCTTCATCAACTACAGGCCGCAAATTGCTATCGCAATTCTTGTTTTGTAGTAGATGAAAATCAACTAAAAAATGTAACACAATAAATACATTGCCTTCTCTGTAATAAATTTTTATTGTTCAGTTTTCATGATGTTTATGGATGCTGGATGCAAAATGATGCTTGGATGCATCATCAAGGTTTAAATGGTGTATAATGAGCAAACTACCAACTATTTTAAGAAAATATAGTATGTATCCCATTAATATGTATGTTATAAAACATAGATTTATTCTTCATGACACATACACATCGATTGTCATGGCTATAACTCAATTATATTCTTAACCAACATGTAAATAGGTTATATGCATAAACTACACAGTCACTTATAAAATATAATTATAAATGTAGCGTGCAACAGGAAGCTGATGCTACTAGTTTTCTCATTAATTATACGTAGTGCGTGTTATAGTTGATTAAACAATTGCAAAGGGGATCCAACGATAAAAGTAAACATTTTCGTGTATTTACAGATATGAATGTTTCAAATTTGACTTCCATATTGCTCATAACCTGATAACACATGCATGTCAAATGTTACGGTTTCACCCTAGCTCGCTAAAATATTATCAACCTGTATGTATAACAATTTAATAGATCGTAATTAGCTATGTTTTAATGTGTACGTAACAACATATACAATGTCACGTACAATGATATACATGACTAATATGTGAAATAAAAGTAATAATTTAGCAGATTTAAGGTTCTCCCTTTTCAATGGGAAATAGAACAATTGGAGCGAAATGTGTTCATTATTAATTGTTGTCTTGTTCCTGTAGCGTATATTTTCATTTGGTGTCCGGCTCTATATTAATTTTAAGCGGGTATATTTCATTCTTGTAAGTTAATCATATCATTTTTGGGGTGGCTCATTCGATATGATATTAGTGCTATGCGTGATCATGCTAATGTATAATTAATTTACACTTGGTGACCTCTGATGACCTCGCACAGGATCAGGGCGGTGACCACGACTAGAATTTGAATGAATTTGAATGAATTTGTACCCCTGATAGGTAACACTACTAATTCAGCCTACATGCCTAAGGGATATATGTCGGACGATATGTACCCTTGAAATACGCTGGCAATGTGTGATCGCTTAATAATAATATTCATTTTTAACTGAGTAAACCGCCGTCAAAATGTTATTTTTCCATAGTTTTATGTATATTTTCCCACTTCTGTGCATTTTCCCAGAATTAAGCGAATTGTAGTCAGTGTTAATGGCAGGTACAAAGATATATATGTGCACTCAGACACATTTTTGAGAAAAATGAAACTGGTTGATAAAATACCAGAATTTGACCTTTCGTGACCTCTAATGACCTTGTACGGGGTCAAGGAGGGGGTTGGGAGAGATCAACACTAAAATATAAAAAAAATTGTAACATTTCATTTTAAGGTATCATTCCCAATGTAGTGCGTGCATACATGGGGTATGTCGGTCCAAATGTTCTGAAATACGCTAGCTGTGTGTAATATTGTTAATTAATAACATTCATTTTTAACTGAGAAAAAGGTCGTCAAAATTTTGTTATTCCACAGTTGTATGTATAATTTTTTGTCACATTCATGCCATATTCTCACAGCTAAGTGTGCTATGATTTTTTATCACGGCATGTACAAAATATATGTTCTGCCAGAAAATTTTGAAAAAAATTAAATTATTTTTTTAATTTACCTGGTGATGACCTTTCGTGACCTTTGATGACCTCTGATGACCTCGCGAGGTGTCGAGTGAGGTAACCACCACCGTAAAATATTACAATGAGTGTATTTGAGGGTATTGACACAGCAGTTGTTCCTACTTTCTTGCGTGCACAGAGCTAAATGAAGCTAATTTTGCTCTCACTGTATATTTACTGATAAACACTTTCAAAAAATTGCGCCAAAATGCATATTTATATATATAAATAGGGTCCACTATTATGACTGTAAAATCGTAAAGCTACCGAATCTAGACTGCTATCATGCAGAAATGACATCCCAAGATATATGGCTTTCAGAAAAATATAGTGGGAATTTGCCCCCCCAAGTGGTAGTAAAGGCCAAATTCAGGGTCTGGCTCATGCACTAAGATGTGAGTGTATTAAAGAGAGAGTGAGTGAATATTCAACCTACAACTGAGTGGGGTAAGGGTTCAACCAATAATTTTGAGGTCAGAGGTGAGACTAATGCATATATTGACCTGAAGAGTACAAAATTACGTGCGACTATCCATATTGTGGATTCTAAAAGTGCCCCCATTGCAGCAGATGCATCAGTCGGCATAGTGAATCAGATTTTACATAGTATGTGGTCACAAGTGGACCTTACCCTTCAACATACCACTATAAATCATTAGGATCCTACTATGCATACAAGGCCATCATAGAGAAAATACTAAACTCTTCTATTGATGATGATAATCTCAAAGATCGCCTTAGTATGACATTAAAGATAGGGGTGAGAACATTAGCAGTACTGATTCCAGCACACTGGATAATATCAGCTTAAGAATATAAGAAGCCTCTACTCGTGGTGGTCAGCTATTAGATTTGATGGGTGATTTACAATTAGATTTTTTAAACAGATAGATTATTAATTGATGGCATCCCCATCAAAATAAAAATGATCCCTGCTCGTGATGTTTTCACACTAATGACAAAGTCTGGTGTTACTGAAGAGTATAGTTTGAAACTGGTAAAAACTTCACTAGATATTTGTTATTACCATATTGCTCCAAATATTATACAGGCACACAAGAATGTTTCACAAATGAATAACGCATTATACCTAACTCAAAGGAGTGTCATCAATACCTTTCGTGTTGATAAAGGCTACAAGTCGGCTCGTAGTAACTCCAACCTATTTTCTGGCCAAATACCAGACAAAATATATTTGTGCATGGTTGAACTTAAGCATACGATGGTTCAAGAGATACGAACCCCTTCTACTTTCAACATTTTAATGTTAATCATATAGCCTATTTATTAAACAATAGAAGTATCCCTAGCCAGCCACTAAAACCTAATTTTAAAACAAAAAACTATGTAGATTGTTACAGCACCTTATTTAGAAGTGGTAAGTCACCCAATATATCATATGAGGAGTTTAGCAAGGGTGCTGCTATATTCGAGATAGATATTGCCGCAGAATTAGAAAATTCAAACGTGCAATCAATGAAACAGACTGGTGAAGGTTGTATTGAATTGAGATTTGAGGAGGCGTTAGCTGATAACATAACTGTAATTATTTACTGAACATTTCGTGGAATTGTGGAGATAACAGGATCAGATGAATCACAGAAACATGAATAGTGATACACTACGGGAATACGCCAGGAAGCTGGACTTGAATGTGCAAGTCTGTTCTAGAGATACTATTACTTTATCTGACACACCAATGATTGTTAACACGGAAACTTCAACACAAGCTGGGTTGTGATTGAACTTAGGCATGGCTATTACTTTGATAGCTTAGCTGATTTTGATGTTATGACTAATACATATTGGGTTGTGATTGAACTTAGGCATGGCTATTACTTTGATAGTTTACACATTGGGTTGTGATTGAACTTAGGCATGGCTATTACTTTGATAGTTTAGCTGATTTTGATGTTATGACTAATACATTTGAACCAATCCTGTTAAAGTACCATAACCAATATATATTTAACAAGACAAGGTTTCAAAGTGAATATTCAAGTTTGTGTGGATTGTACTGTTTATATTACCTATACTATAGGTCAACACACGCTTATGAAAACACTATAAATGAATCAGGTACAAGATCGATTGCTGATAATGAAAGTTTTTTATTGAATTTCTTCCTTGAATATGTATACTAATAATGATAAAAATATATTCATGTTGTAATGGTTAGCATAAGTCATTTAAGAAATTTGTCCGTTTGGATGCTTTTTTAAAAACTCTGTTTAATTATTTCAGTGGTTATCTTTATAAAAATGTAAAATTGTATTGCTTGTAGCTTTGTAATAAAAAACATGTAACAAAAACACTATTTAGTTATTTTCGTTTTCCAATATGGTTAGCAACAATTAACATTAAATCGGTATAGTTATAGCTTAGTTCATAGTTTTGCCTCTGATAAAAAAAAATGTTTTTCAAATACATCATTTTTTATTCATTCATTCGTGTACATGAATAATTCAATTTCAAAAATCAAGGGTTTTACAGTTGTTATAACATCATCTGATGTTTTTAAACCTACACAAACCATTTTTCTACTAGTAAATACATTAAAATGTATATTATGACGTTTAATCATAAATCCTGGAAACATTTCTGGCTCATAAGATCCTACTATGTTACATAAAGTTCACTGAATTTAATTTGAAATCCAAAGTCGTATATGTTGCAGTAACTGTTTCAAGTTTCACATTAAGTAATTGTCCACGTCCGATTTTGAATGAATAATCCGTGCATAACTCTGTGGAGTTGTGTGTCCAAATCGCTGGCATTCATCCACATCTGTAAGCACTTTTTTTGGGTTGCCCATGAGTATCAACTTTCCACTTTGATTTTCTCTTAATAACATTCGATAGCTGTGGCTCTAGAATATCCAAGTTCAGTTTGACACTATATAATCCAGAGCACACAATGTTATTATATTTCAAGTCATTCATGATTTTCATTAGAAACACTAGTCAACAGAGTCTCTAAAGCATGACTGATTGATGCATACAAATCCTGTAGCTTCTACCACTCCATAGTATATATTGCAAAGCATATTTGTGAATTACGACTGAATTACGACTGAATAGAATATGTCCATTTGGTTTACGAACAACACATTTTCTATATCCCACACGCACCCTAGTATCCAGGCTATGATCTAGTTCAGATACCCAATCAGCTTTCAGCCACACATCTGATGATATAAAGTATCTGTTGGTCTCTGTTGCTAATTCAACATAACAGCTCTTGTCCTTTTGACGAATTGCTACTTTCACACTGCCAGAGAGTACATATGAAACATTCATGGTTGTTTCCTTTTTTATCTACATTGCCGAGAACCAGACCCACTGTCTTATGCCAACCAGCTGACGATTCTCAACCCCTGTGGTGAGTCATCAAGGAAGGTTTCCCCACAATATAACTGCTGTGTCAGCAAGTCTGATCACTTACCTAAAAATGATGTTGAATTTTTCGTAAGCTATATTGTCTGATGATATTCAAACGGTGTGCAATATCTGCACATAAAATAGCCTTCCTGATTTTGGTGGTCAGCATCTAAATAACATGAAGACACTCTTGCTTATTTTGGTAGATTCTTTTTAATTTCACTCTTTCTATCAATAAGTTGTTTAAAATGTTTAATCATCATACAAACACCAGTTTTACTCGGTTTCTCTCCACCATTTTCCATGTACTACTGACGAATATGAATATGTTGTAGTCTTGGGGATCTTGAAATATAAATTTTAAATTTGATGATAAACACCATTTCCGAATATCAATTCCTATGTCACCATTGTATGAAATAATCTGTACCTGTAGATCATTTCCTAATTCAGTTGTATAAAATACACTTGTGCTACCCATTCTGGAGTACGTTTCGTATCTAATGTAAAAATTAAAGTCTAATAGCCTACAAAATATGTCTAGAAATCAGTAAATGAAATACGTCAGACATCACGTGATTACTGATATGTTTCACAGCCAATCTATCTGTAAGGGGTCTATCTATCTCTGTGTTGCGCACCTTCCTGCTATTATTAAATAGCGCAATTGGTGAGGCGTGATGGTAGGAGTGTTGGGACCTTACTATTGATCTAAAAGCTCAAAACGTATATATACAGACCTAGCGAGACAAGGGTTAAGTGGAGCCATTTGTGGTGTAGGTCAGCGGGCCAGTGTCGCAGACAGTGGGCCATCATTATTTCAGCGTCTCTTGCGGCATAGTAATCATCTGAGTGTGTATAGCATAGTGTGTGTGTGTATCACTCTGCTCTGTTTTGCCTACATCATCACTGAGAAACATTTGGGTTACCCCCCGGTACGTGTAATAAATGACTTGTCCCTCTGCCCACATGAACATTGGAACAATGTAGCTTACGAAAAATCTGAAAATGTTATTATTACAGTTTTGGTGACTAAAAATCTTCAGATTTATTAAAATTGAATTTATATCAATGTAAAAATACATCAATTTAATTCCGAGAATACACGCGATCTACAAGAACTAATAAATATTTATGATATTATTATTACAGTTGTGGTAAAAGTCTTTAACTATTGAATATATATTGAACATATAACATATCTATAGTATACATCCATCTAAACATGAGAAAAAACACATCAGGATAACACGGAAATGACTTTTATATGCAGCAGGCCACCGGATGTGCTGAGGTAATTGATAACCCCAGTCTTCCCTGAGAAACACGTGATTGCGGAAGTCTTGATTACCTCGAGCCCTCAGACTAATAAATAACACTGTCGTCACAACACATGATGAGTGCCACTCACATATGTAGTTTGGCCAGCGTCTTCAAAACAAAAATATTATAACCAAAATCTATTTTTTAAGATAAAATTTGAGTTAAATAAACCACAC
>OZ024907.1:8434666-8619666 GCA_964017125.1 Flabesymbios commensalis
CGTCAGACTAATAAATAACACTGTGCTTGCACTGAGAAACATCTGTGGTGAGATGATCAACGATTCGTCCCTCTGCCAAAAAGATCAGAACAAAAAAGCTGTTTTAAGATAATATTTGGTGTAAAAAAACCTGACAAGTAATAGAAAGTTAGAAAATAAGAACATTATAACTTCAAAAACAAAAATATAACCGGAATCTAATTTTAAGATAACATTGAGTAAAAAAACACACCAGTAAAAAAATTGGTGTAAAAAAAATATTAAGCGTGTAAAAATCCACCTAAAAGTCCTAAAAGGATATATTTTTTACAAATTTTTTGCAAAGTTTAAACAACTTGCAAAAGGCAATTTTTTGTTGGTGGGTTGGTGTTTGTGTACGGTTTTTAATATGTACCTTGTAAAACATTAACAGCATTAAGGGGTAGGGGGTGGGTGGTACCCAAATCCGGAATGGTTGTGCAAATGTTAGAACAACCATAAACCAATGTTGCATTTACGGCATTAAAACATTCCGTGTCTCCAAAATTTCCGTGTCTCACAGGGGAGGGAGTGGGTGGTACCCAAATCTGGAATGGTCGAGCCAACGCTGTACCAGAGTTGTATCAGAGTTGTAGTACCCAGTCTATGGGATGCTACCCTGGGGAGGGGGTTGGGGTAATGTATGTTTGAAAAACAATGTTGTACCAACGTTAGGCCAGCATTGGGGACTTTGCCAGCATTGAAAGCGTTTAGACAACCATGCTGGCATTGACAACCATTATACAACCATTATCCGCGTACCCAATGTATATACGCCTCTACTTATGGCCTATTTTGTGAAAGCCTATTACTATTATTATGAAAAACACGCAAAATTGTAAATAAAATTGAATCTATAATTACTAGAGCCTTAATAAAAGTATAACAATGTGCAGATTAATGAACCACGGCATATTATTACACTTTAATTTATAAATATTTTACTTTTTGTAGTATGAGGTCGGGAATGTTTTTCTTCGATTGTAACTCCAAGTATGTGGTACTAACTAGGTCGTGAGTGAAATGGTATGAACTAAACAATATAGTGAATTAAAATAACCTGTAATGTTTTTGTGCGAGGGCCATATAGATAATAAATCACTAGTTAATTAAACAAACTTGATTGCTATTGTGTGAGTGTCATGTCCTTCGTGAATGGCACGCATAATTATTATCCGTAATTTTCATTCTTATTACATCACTAAGTCTCCAAAACTCGATCATATGGATGGTTCTGATGCTATTCTTTGTTGGCAGTCGACGAACCACCATGTCCGACTTTTATTAGTATGTATATATTGTGTTTCGGTGGTATTACTGTTATTACGTTGCTAAATTTGCATTACTAGTCTATATCAGGGAATCACCGAGTTCATAGCGACTGTGCTTGCATGGTCACATGGCTCGGAGCTACCTGTGTCGCAGATTGTCGCATTGATTGTACTTGCATAATATAATATTTGATTTTTAAAAATATCGTGTAATTTTTAACATTGTCCTAATACATTCTCAAATTACTGTAGCATAATAATGCACTTGTATATATCCTAGGTTTCTACGCTTTCCAGAGTGTCTTTTTTGCTACTATATATATAATTAGCATGTCATACATAGTAGCTATTTTATCTCTGGTTTTGGTGCGGGAAACAAAATGATAGACCTTATGCTACCCTGGCAATGCCTTTCAATTTTATTTTAAGTTTTATACCCAGTGTTTCTTATGGCAATGCCAGTTAGCATGATTTTAGTTATGTATGTCATACTATGTATATTGTCATATGATTTTAACAAATTAACAATGTTGTATATACATGTACATATCTCTATTTCTATGACAAATAAGTCTGGATTGACTTTCTTTCTGTCAATAAAATATCTGTCTGTCTGTCTGTAGTGTAAAAGACCAAACAAATAGCAAAAATAACAGAAGAAAGGTGTATAATTTCAATAATAACACTTAGAAAAAAACTCCTCAAACTTGAATAGCATGGTTACATGCTGTCAAACATTTAACTGCTTTGCCAGGACCCTTCCTGGGTAAAAATAGCCGAAGTGACCCTTGATTTTTAGCTCCCGCCAGCACCGTAAGCGAGACGGAGGGAACTATGGATTCCGCCTCCGTCCGGGTTTTTACCTTTTCTTTTGCCTATAACTTTGTAAGAAAATGAGTTAGGATAACAATTTTTAGTTGTGGGTTACTTCCAGGTGGATAATGGACAGGTTAAAATATTTTAAATCTGAATTCAATACGCAAGGTTGCAGAGAAAAAAATGATGTTACGTCGTTGGGCCATCGTTGAACATTTCGTTTCCGGAGCATTTCTCAGGATGTACTTGTCCCATTGTCTTCAAATTTCACACATAACACCTCTAGATATGCCTTTTGGCTATATGAACTTTGACCTACTTTTAGTCAGTTAATTTCGGCCATCAAATGAAATGATAACATAAAAATCAAATTCTGGGTAAGTTCTCATGATTTCTGCGCAGCGTGATACCAGCCTGTAACTAATTTTACCTCATATAATCTTTATATATTTAGCATGTATTTAGCGTTGAAACAACGTTTCTTCATTTGTGGTTCACCGTCTGCAACGCTGACCCAACATTGTGTCAACCCTGGTTGAACGGCTGTGTTTGCTGGCAATACCGCCCCGCGGCCGCATAGGTATGTTGAAACACCTGCAACGGACATCTTTTACAGCCAAGTGCTACTGCAGAGCACGAGAGGAGTCTGTACATTTATTTTTATTTATCATATATCAAATGGAAGCAGTCATTCCTATTGAGCGTGTCATATTTAGTAGGAGACGCGTTTTTGCAGTCAAAATTATTATAACTTTGTCATACAATACCGCTATTATATAGTGTGTTTGTAGATCAATTATGACAATAGCAGGCCAATTGTATCGATAAGCATGGATATTTCTATAATTATTTCAGGACTAGTCAAATTATATTGTTCCGTGTTTTAAATTGAGGAATATATTACAATCTTATCCAAAGATCCCTTTATCAAAATATATAAATAGGTAAAATACATTTCAGAATGAGATTATAATACATTCAATTAAAGCACAATATAAAATGCAAGCACATGTGTACATGTATTTAATATACAAACGCTTACCTCTAATACAATTGAAATACTATTTATAAAAACATTGATCAGAATTTATTCGGACAACCCCTCCCCTAATGCAGCAAAATTTCGTCACCGACACCTCCTGGACAACCGGAGCCGCTGGCCATGTACCCAACAAACACGATGTTGGAGCTGTTAGTTTCTCAATGATGGGCCAACGACGGCGACGCTGGCCTAACATTGAAACAGCATCGGTTGAATGCCTTGTGTAAGTGTTTGCTGGGCCCTAGAAAAAAAGTTTATCCCCCATGAACTGCAAGCAGTTCGTGGGGAATAACCTTTTATCAAGTAGACAGACAATGAAGGCAGAATGGGAATTTAGGCTACTATTATTTTCACATAACTGGACTATTCAGGGGCCAGAATCAACCTGTTGATCAGGTAACTGCCTCTGCTTTACTGAAATATGGCCAAAAGTGTAAATGACCTATGCACGATTTTTTCTTATTTGGAAAAATCTAGCGTATTGCACATTTTCGCCCACTGAGTAGTGCAATTTTGAGCTATATCAATATCTTTGATATCAACATAAAGCTACTGGCACAGGCTTTCATGTAGATGTAACATATTTTTTGTCCGATCTTTGCAAAATGCACAAGAGAGCTTCAGGGAGGTTTTTTAACCCTAAATAAAAATATTTTAGAACTATTGTGGACTTAAAATAAACCCACTTGACAATGTCTCACATTTTTGACCTACAGAGTAGTCAAATATTATGTTGACCTATGTCAATATATGTGATATCAATAGAAAGCTACTGGCACACACAGGCTTTTACGTGATGTAACATATTTTCTGCTCGATCTTTGAAAAATGCAAAAAAAAGCTTTATGTTGTATATAGTATTTTAACCCTCATGTTTACCCAATTTTTCAGATTTTTTCAGCAAGTAGTCAAAGTACCTATCTCTCAGCTGATTTGTGTATGGTATAAATGTTTAATTTTTATTCAAGCATGTTTTAGAACTATTGTTGACTTAAAATAAACCCACATGGATTTAAAATAATGAGTTATGTGAACATAATACACACTTTTTTGGTTAGACGTAAAAATTGGCAAGCTTTTCTTCAGGCTCGGGAAAATTGACTGTATCTCACATGCCCAATGAGTAGTCAAGTGTTGCGCTATGTCAATATATTTGACATCAATAGAAAGCTTTGGCATCGGCCCTCACATGGATGTAAAATATGTTGTGTCTGAGCATTGACAAATGCAAAATAAAGCTTTAAGTTGGTATTTTAACCCTTAATGTTACCTATTTTTAATACTTTTTCAGTAAATAGTCAAAATACTTTTCTCAGCTGATTTTGCTATCGTATAAATGTTTAGTTTTGATTCAAACATGTTCTAGAGCTATTGTTTACATAGAATAAACCCTTTTGGAATACAAATAATGAGTTATGTGAACATATTATATGTTTTTTTAGTTAGACGTAAAATTAGCTCGCTTTTGTTCAGGCTGGGGAAAATTGACCATATCTCACATTATTGCCCACTGAGCAGTCAAATTTTGAGCTATGACAATTTATTTAATATCAGGAGCAATCTACAATCTTTCACATGGATGATTTCATATGTTGTGTCCGATCATTGACAAATGCACAAAAGAGCCTTAAGTTGGTATTAATTCTACCTATTTTTCATACTTTTTCAGTAAATAGTCAAAATACTTTTCTCGCAGCTGATTTTTGTATGTAATAAATGTTAAGTTTTAATTCAAAAATGTTCTAGAACTATTGTTGACTTAAAATAAAGACATTGTGGAATAAAAAATAAATAATGAGCTAATGAACATATTACACCTCGTTCGGTTGGGGTAAAATTTTATAACTTTTCTTCACTTTATTCACATTTTTGTCCAATGAATTCCGAAATTGAAAAAATGTACCAACATCTTTGATGTGAGTTGAACTTTACTATCAAGGGCCTAAACGTGGATGCATTATACTTTATTTCCGTTAAAACGAAATGTACAACAAAGCGCTAAGTTTGTATTTTATCCCTCCATTTGAACAATTTACAACGTTTTTTTTGTGAATACCAGCAGGACTTCTCGCTTATGTTAACTTTATATTACTTAAATAATTGTCATTACTTGTACATTCTCTTGAGCCAATGATCTTGACCACTGAAGAAGTGATCATAGCCATTTAAAAGTTATCTCAGCAACTACAAAATGATCTTGACAACTGTAGAAGTGATTACAACCACTTGAATAGTTACCTTAGCCACTACAAAAGTGATCTTGGCCACTGAAGAAGTGATCACAGCAACTTGAAATGTTATCTCAGCCACTACAAAAGTGATCTTTGCCACTGAAGAAGTGGTCACAACCACTTAAAAGTTATGTTAGCCGCTACAAAAGTGACCTTAGCCACTGAAAAAGTGATCCCAGCGACCCCAAAAATTTTCTCAACTGCAACAAAAGTGATCTTGGCCACTGAAGAAGTGATCACAGCGACTTTGAAATTTATTTAAGCCACTACAAAAGTGATCTTGACCACTGATGAAATGATCACAGCCACTTTAAAAAGTTATCTCAGTCACTACAAAAGTGATCTTGGCCACTAACAAACTGGTGTCAGCCACTGAAAAAGTTATCTAACCCACTACAAAGTGATATTGGCCACTGAAGAAGTGATCACAGCCACTTGAAATGTTATCTCAGCCACTACAAAAGTGATCTTAGCCACTGAAGAAGTGGTCACAACCACTTAAAAGTTATGTTAGCCGCTACAAAAGTGACCTTGGCCACTGAAATAGTGATCACAGCGACTCCAAAAATGTTTCAACTGCAACAAAAGTGATCTTGGCCACTGAAGAAGTAATCACAGTAATCACAGTAATCCCTGTAAGGTCGATCATCAATCCCAGCATAGAACAGGTGTGCACCTATATTTCTGTACAAGCCTAAAACACTGCCTGTTATCGCCAGTCAAAATTATGTACACACAGATAGTCTAGCAGCCCTGAGAGTAAGGCTGATAGCCAAATCTCAAGCCCACATAAAATAGCAATATTATACTACTAGTGCCCTCTCAAGTGACGTAATATTGCTTTAATTATCTCACTTTCCGCCCAATCAATTCACTGACTGTCATCACCCATTAATACACTGAAGCAGTGATCACAGCCACTTCAAAAATTATCTAAGCCACTACAAAAGTGATCTTGACCACTGAATAAATGATCACAGCCACTTTAAAAGTTATCTCAGTCACTACAAAGGTGATCTTGGCCACAAACAAACTGGGGCCAGTCACTGAAAAAGTTATCTAACCCACTACAAGGGGATATTGGCCACTGAAGAAGTGATCACAGCCACTTTAAATGTTATCTCAGCCGCTACGAAAGTGATCTTGGCCACAGAAGAAATAATCACCGTCATTTTAAATGTTATCTCAGCAATTACAAAGGAGATCTTGGCCACGAACACACTGGTGTCAGCGAGTGAAAAAAATATCCAAGCCACTGCAACACGTGATCTTGGCCACTAACAATCCCATGTCAGTCCCTAAAAAAGTGATCTCGGTCACTACAAAAGTAATCTTGACCACAAAAGGAACCATCACTTTAAAAGTCATCTCAGCCACCACAAAGGTGAACATAGCCACAAATAAAATGATCTTGTCCACTGAATAAGTGATTACAGCAACTTTGTGATGGCTGAGATAACTTTTAAGGTGGCTGTGATCACTTCAGTGGTCAATATCACTTTTGTAGTAGCTTAGATAATCCTCAAAATCACTGTGATCACCAAATGTGATCACCACATTTCGTATTTAACAGGAATGAAATATTATGTATCCACTTTAGTTCTTGATAGTGAATTTCAACTGATATCAAAGATGCTGGTACATTTTTGAAATTTTGGAACTCATTGGGCAAAAATGTGAAACGCAGTATATTTTCCAGAGCCGGAAGAAAAGTGCTCAAGTTTTACGTCCAACCAAAAGGAGCGTGCAATATGTTCAAATATCTTATTATTTTGTATTCCAAACGGTTCATTTTAAGTCAACAATAGTTCTAGAACATATTTGACCCAAAATTCCATATTTATACCATACAATAATCAGCTGAGAGAAAAGTATTTTGACTACTTGCTGAAAAAGTCTGAAAAAGCTCTTCTGTGCATTTTCAAACATCACATAGAAAATATGCTACATCCACGTGAAAGCCTGTGCCGGTAGCTTACTGTTGATATCAAATATATTGATGTAGCTCAAAATTTCACTACTAAGTGGGCGAAAATGTGTAATACACTAGTTTTTTTCCAAATCGGACAAAATTCGTGCATAGCTCATGTACATTTTTGGCTATATTTCATTAAAGCAGCGGCAGTTACCTGATAACAGGTTGATTCTGGCCCCTGAATAGTCCAGCTGTGTGGAAATAATAGTGACCTAAATTCCCATTCCGGGTGACATCTTACCCCCAGCCACGTCTGGTCTATACCTCATGTTTCCTGGGCAGGTGGGATGACTGCATCGTATTTCTATATATCTGTAGAGATATGATGCAATCCCCCCACCTCCCAGCAAAATCGAGGTATTCACCTAATACATGACGTTGCAATAGTTTGTAACTTTCAATATCTGTGAATAACAAAACTTTTATTCAGACAAAATACATCTTAGTCACATGTTGAGCAATAATCTAATTTTTTCACACACCAGTCGGGTGAAAGTCAATTTCGGAAAAAAAACATTAAGATTATAACGTAAAGTCATCAGTCCATTCTCCCCTTTATCGACAGGCATACTGCCGATATATTATAGGAAAAAAAATTATTTACTCAAACAAACGCCCTCAAGCAAACATGGCTTATTCACAGCTCTGGTGAATACAGTTTGTCCCACCTTCACTTTCAAAACACGAACATGTCCATCTTGTCCAGAACAAATCTCTGCGACACGACCAATTGGCCAGTGACCACGTGGAGAGGAGGGGGTAATCACAAGCACACTATCACCGATAATTAAATCCTTTTTGGGTTTATTCAATTTTTTCCGAGCGTTTAATCCTGGGAGCCAGTCACGCATCCAGCAACGCCAAAAATGTTTTATAATTTCTTGAAGGCGTCTCCACCTTCGCTTTATATTGAATTCATCATGCAAATTGTCCACCTGCTTGACGATCTAGGAAATGGTTTGGAGTGAGTGGTGGGTCATCCTCTGGCGACGCCGATTGATATGTGAGGGGACGCGAGTTCACCAACGCTTCAGCACTAATTATCAATTCTTCGTCTGTTATATCCACATTCCCTATCACGGCATTCATTGCCTGATTAGCTGCTTTAATCATTGTTTCATGCACACAACCAACATGTGGTGACAAAGGCGGTGTATAATTCTAGTTCACCCCTCTATTTGCACTAACACGCTGACTCCTCTTATTGTCCAGCTTACTGACTAGTTCTTTGAGTTCTTTATTTGCCGCGACAAAGTTTCCAGCATTATCTGATAATAGTTCTAATGGTACGCTTTGCCTATTCACCATGCGGTTGAAGCAATTCAGGAAATTTAAACTATCCGTTCCAAATTTCTAGATAAAGTACAGAATATTGCACAAGTGCAAAATCCAGGAATTAGATCTAAAATGATTTTGAAAGTGCGTCAGAAGATGAAATTAAAAAGCTTATTTTGAGCTCATTATCAAACTCATGTGATCTGGATCCCATTCCTACAAGCGTGTTGAAAAATTGTCTTGACATATTAATAACTCCCATCAATGACATAATTAACATTTCAGTGAGAACTAGTACATATCCTCAAAATTTTAAAGAGGCTCATGTAAGACCACTACTGAAAATAACATCTCTTCTTAAGAACGAGCTGAAAAATTACAGACCTGTATCCAACTTATGTTTCAATCTTAGAAAACATAGTAGCCAATAGGCTGCAGGCTCATATAAATAATAACCATCTATCCAATCCATTACAATCGACCTACAGGAAACATCATTCTATAGAATCGGCTTTACTGAAAGTACATAACGATATCATTATTAGTATGGACAAGGATGAAGTTACGGCTCTAACCTTGCTTGACTTGTCGGCCGCTTTCGACACCATTGACCATGCTACATTAACAGATAGACTTTGTGATTGCTATGGAATATCTGGCCAGGCACAAATTTGGTTTCCTTCTTATTTACAAAATAAGCACCAGTCCGTAAAAATTAAAGACACTTTTTCAGATAAAGTCACACTCTCTTATGGAGTTCCACAGGGCTCTGTGCTAGGACCAGTGCTTTTTACTTTATACACTACACCACTCAGCGCTATTATCTTTAGTTTTGACATAAACAACCATCTCTATGCCGATGATACTCAAATTTACATGTCTCTATCAGTTTCAAACGTGAAGGATTCTCTTGAGAAGTTGCAACATTGTTTAGCGGGTGTGTCGGCCTGGATGACAGGATCTAAACTGAAGCTTAATCCTAGCAAGACAGAATTTCTTCTTATTGGGACCAGACTTCAAGGAGAAAAATTCTTAAATATTTTCCTATGCTTACGTCTAGGTCAAGACACAAATCCATCTACATCAGCTAAAAATCTTGGTGTACTATTCGACAGTAGCCTGAATTACCGAAAACACATATCCCAAACTTGTAGGGCATGCTTCTATCATCCGTGACCTGCGTCGAATTCGAAAAAGTCTGGCCTTAGCTCTTGACAAGCAAATTGCTGTGGCACTCGTCAGTAGTAAGTTAGATTATTGTAACTCACTTTTTCACAATATGCCATAAAATGATATCCCTAGATTACAACGCGATCAAAACTGCCTTCCAAGAGTGGTAACCAAGGCCCCACTATTTAGTCGTTCCGTTCCAATTCTAAAACGATTACATTGGCTTCCTGTCAAGTTTCGCATTCATTTTAAAATATGTGCAATAACTTTTCGAACCCTAAAAGAAAACCAACCTGCATATCTAGCTGATTTACTTGTTCGGCCGGAATGCTCAAAATATCTACGCTCCACTAATTCGAATAGATTTGTTATTCCTCGAATAAAGACTAAGACTGTGTCAAGAGCTTTCTCTATATCAGGTCCAGCCTTATAGAACGCCCTGCCTGTGCCAATACGTAATGCCGAAACAATCTTAACATTCCGGAAATTACTTAAATCTCACCTATTTGACCTGGCTTTTCTACCCTAGTCCTTCAGCAGCCCGGCTCCCTGTTGACGAACCTCCTTTGGCCTCGATTATGACACATGATCACGCTAAGAATTTGTGAGCCTGTGAGCTCAGTCCGCTGAGGATATAGGCGCAATAGAAGTTTTATTGATTGATTGATTGATTAAAAGAGCCTGTATCTAATCCAAACGATGTTTCCAGATGCACTGCACAACACAACAGACACGTAAATAAACACAAATATCGCTTTTGACGTGCACAGCCACGCCCTTGATAGTTACAAAAGGCCCTTCATAATCCACAGCTATGCGAGCAAAAGCACGTAAGAGTGTACTTAGTCTTATTTTAGGCAGTGTTGTCATGAGTTGGCACGCCGGATTTGCTTTTAGCACGGCACATTTGCGACATTCTCTCTTTCCTTGTCTAATAACTTCACGAGCTGCCTCAATCCAATATCGAGATGAAAGAGAGACTAATGTCTGATTGGCTCCAGATTTATGGCTACCCAATTTATAATGATGCTTGTCTATTAATTTTGTCACCCAGCTTTTTCGAGGTAAGATCGCTGGATATTTTACATCATGTGGCAAGAAAGCCGCATTTTCCAGTCGCCCACGACATCTAAGTATTTCACTTTCATCAATTGTCGGATAAAGGCTTACTAGCTTTCTGTGTGGCGGGAGTTCATTTTGTTTATTCAAAGCTGACCACTCGCTAGGAAAATAATGTTTTTGTGTGGATTTAATGACATAAATTTCAGCTTCGTGTATTTCCAGCGCAGACAATTCACCACTGGCGCGATTCCCGTTATCAACACGACAATTATCTACGAATAGTTTTATCCAGGCATATACACGAAGTAATTTCATACAATAGTCTGGGAGCCAAGTCCTGTAACGTGTCACTTCGCTTGACCCAAAAAGTGGCAAAGGTCTGAATTGTTATTATGACAGGAAAATATTCGTAGGTCATCATTAGGGTGGGTGTAGAACTTCAATGTGGCATCAAAGTACCTGAAATAAGGGATGTTCAAGGGAAATGAAATGAATCGTGCCTTAGACCACCTTTGTGCACATATAGGCTTAACTGGGCCAGGAGAACCTCCTGAGGATGGTGAGATGATTGAGATGACACTGTCCTCTAGACACAGGATTCCAAATTCGGGCCCTGGCGGTCTGAGGCCGAGCACGCTACCTATCGGTCACGGAGGCTCCCCACAATACTGACTTTCACACGTGGATGGGGAAGAAACATTGTTTATTTCTTTCAAACCGCCAAGACCGGGAACCGAACTTTGGCATGAAAGGCAGCGGTGCTAACCACTACCCTAGGGCCCCCGCCCGGGATGTTCAAGGGTACCCTCGAGCCCAAATACTATATTTTTTAAAACACTAGGTAATTACAAATTTAAAACTAAAAGGTTTTAAACAATCTTCAAATCATTGTGAATCCTATTTCTCTTTTATTACATATAGAAGGACAAAATACTAAAGTTTTGAAATATTTCAGAGAAATTAAACCCACCCTGTACGTGTTGAAAGTCAATATTCCAAATTAAAGGTACCCTTGTTCTCGAGATGTAACTTTTCCGTTTCCTGTAAATTTGCTTGGTTATGAGCTTGCAAAGGTATGCTTACCTCATTTGGTTCATTATTCATCTGGTACCACTATGTCCGATTTGAAAACCCATAAGTTGTCGCATGATGGACTTATAAGGTCAAAGACATGGATGGGGTACTTTCACTAGTTACACTTTATCAACCCCGTGTAATAAGATATTCTTTATTTTTTTAGTTATAAACAGCATTAACACCACTCTTGCCACATTTTTGTAATTTAATATATTCTGGACGAAAACTGATATTTTTCAGAAAACGTGAACCCACCCTTCGAGCGCTGACAGTCAATATTTAAAAAAATCACAAAGCTTGTAGAAATTAACTATTCCGTCCGTTTCACATGTGTCTGATTATGAGCTTGCTAATATCTGTTGTCTTTATTTTGTATATCTGTCATTTGGTTCCACCATATCAAGTTAGAAAAACCTTATCTTGTTGAATGACCTACTTATGAGGTCAAAGGTCCGGATGGGGTACTCTCACTAGTTACATTTTATCGACCCCGTGTAGTAACATAATCTGTATTTTTATAGTTATAAACAGCTTTAATACCACCTTTGTCACATTTTCTAATTAAGTATATTCCGGACAAAACAAAGGTGAAGTTATTATATATTTCAGAAGACATAAACCCACCGTTCGAGCGCTGAAAGTCAATATTTCTAATAGGAAAATCACAAAATTCGTAGAATGAGATTCTTTCGTTTGCTCTGCATGTGTATAAATTATGAGCATGGCAGTGTATGTTGTGTACATTTGGTATATCTGTCATGTGATTCCACCATAACAAGTTAGAAAAAAACCTTATCTTGTTACATAATGGAATTACGATGTCATAATAACGGATGGGGTACTCTCTTAAGTTACATTTTATCAACTCTATGTAACAACAAAATGATCTTTTTTATAGTTATAAACAGTTTTAATACCACTCGTCCGACATTTCGTCCTTGAATACATCAGGACAAAATACATGTGACCTTTTGATTGTTTTAAATACACCCTTAGATCGCTAGAGTTAGATATTTTAAAATTACTTAGCTAGAGCACTTGTCGAACGTGTTTTAAAGACATTCTTAACCACCAAGTGGCATACAAATATATCTTACGTCACAGTCAGTAAGGTGTTGAGGATTGTGTGGGACCACAGGCCGAAATAATTAGATTGTTAGCAATATTTTAGTTACTAGAAGGGTTGAGAGTGGTAGCAGATACAGATCTATCCTACTGAATTAACAAGGTTTAAACAAGGAAGCTAGATTCCTTAGTTTGAATGTGCATTAAGAAGCAGCTCATTGAGGCCAATATCATATGGTAACGTGTTGGCAATGGACAAAAGTTGGGTAATATGGGTAATATGCCCGGAAAAGGAAGACTGGGTCTAAAGTTTTTGTTACTTTAAAAAATACATATATTCATACCAGAACAGTACATGATAAAATTTGATGATACTAGCCAAGTAGATTTTTTGAGAGATTTATATTGTTAGTATAGATATGCGTATATGTAGTAGCAGCAAACAGTCAATAACCAATAATGACAGTCTAACCCTGTCAATCACTGACTTTTCCTAATGCTTAAAATTCTAAGACTTTGCTCATGATACACTTTCTAAGGTAGCAGTTATTGGCAGAGATTAAAGCCACATGTTGAGAAAAAAGTCTGAAAAAAAATATGATGACATAATGGATGTAAGATATACACTGGTAGTAAAACATATTTAACAGGGTAAGAAGCATACTCGAATTAAGGGTGGCTTTCTATACGGGTCTGGCCGCTTTTAAAGGGTCGATGTGGCCGTGAGCTTATTAGCGGACGTCCTTTTAAAAGCACCTGTCTGAATCACGTCATGCATGAGCGATTCTAACAGAAATGTGTCTGTTTTATTTAAATACAGCTTTATAAAGTCACGCTTGGGTTTGCATATTAATTGTTAGTAATATAAAAGTACAATAAAGCAAAAATACATACTACGGACGAAGACATATTTGATAAATTAGATATAATAGACAGAAAAATGACAGCTGTCGTGAGGGTCAGAAAAAGAGTCTGCCTCCGTACACTCATTGTTAAAATTTTGCAACCCGATAACGTTGACCTGTTTTAGCAAAACACATCCAGAAACCCGTTCTATCTTTAAAGCACCAATGCATTTGGTTCTTAATTTATATTGTTCAATATTTGACTTATTACACATATTCATTCATTAACCTATAGTAACTAAAATGCAATTGTATTGTTTTGATCACAGAGGAATACCGACATTGACGAATGCAATGGTTTAATACTTTCAGCCATGCGTGTAGCAAAATTGATTTGCACACCATCGTCATTATGGCCAGAAAAACATGTTGTTTATAAAAAAGATATTTTTTGTGTGATTTAATTCAACAATAAGATATTCAACTATTTGACTAACCTAATTACGAGGGTCAAAAAAGATGTATTTACAAAAAATGAACGATATTTTTTCATATTTTTGTCATTTTAGATATGATTGCTACGACTGATGTCTTAATGATGCGTTATAGATATATTTGTCGAGCTCCATTGAACATATATAAATATTTTTTCTACCGTGTAATTTTTTCCGCATGACGAGAAGGTAAGGTGGTGGTCATAGTTACAATATATTATTACATCACATTTTGATGAAGTGAAAATAAATGCGATCACTAGAAAGTATAGTATATATTGTAATTCACGCTCAGCAATTAATTATTCAGTTTTTATAGCCATGACTGTGAGAGAATAATTTCTATGACCTTATTTACTCAGTGAACATCAGTTCATGCTGCCGTCCATTAAAATAAAGACGTCCACGCATTAATACACGGCACCGGCCCTTTTTAAACGGCCGGTGCCGTATGAAAATCTGCTTTTTATGAGTGGATGCTTCCTACCCTGTTCATGGGGGATATCCTTTTTTTGCTAGGGCCCAGCAAACAGTTTTTACTACTTACACAATGCATTCAACCAATGCTGTTTCAATGTTGGGCCAGCGTCACCGTCGTTGGCCCATCATTCAGAACTAACAGCTCCATCATCGTGTTTGTTGGGTACATGGTGGCCAACGGCTCGGGCTATCCGATAGGTGTCGGTGACGAAGTTTTGCTGCATTAGAGGAGGGGTTGTCCAATTAAATTCTGATCAATTTAATTATGAATGGTATACATTTAAATGTAGGTAATCATTTGTATACTGAATACATGTACACGTGCTTTTGCATTTTATATTGTGTATTAATTGAATGTAATATAATCTCATTCTGAAATATTATTTTACCTATTTATATATTTTGATGATATGCTCTTCGGATAAGATTATAATATAGTATACCTCGATTAAAAAACGGAGAAATATAATTTGACTAGGCCAAAAAATAAGTATAGAAATATCCAAGCGCATCGGCACAATTGGCCTGCTATTATCATAATTGATCTACAAACACACAATATATAATAGCGGTATTGTATGACAAAGTTATAATAATTTTGACTGCAAAAACGGGTCTCCCATTAAATATGACAAACACAGAACAACGTACTGATTATCCACCCGAAGAGTATGGCCAGAATCGTGGTGGCTTCAGCTTCTGCAACAAATTGTTTCCATCTACTAGACTCTCCCTTGTTGTTGTGGACTAGCTGATTAGTACCATGCCACACGGCGTGCAACGACTCCCTAGTGAACTGCCAAGGTGGTCAAAAAAGTGATAGCGCCAAAAACCATCTTAGTAGGGCCTACCCCAATATTGAATAGATATTGCCTTAAACATGTAGTAATTATATTGGCGTGAAGAATGTCGTTTCTCATATCAATACATTTGTAGCCAATTATCAATGAGAAATACATGTAACTTTTTGTTATGTGTAATTTGGAAGATTTCTTTCGGCTCAACTAGTTTTCAATTACATATGTTGCCTCCACATTGACTATACTTCTCGTGTATTATATTACAATAACGGAACATCATATGTCATGGTTATGCAGACCACCTTGCCATTGATGAATACACTTCATATTTGTGTTGCGCAAGCATAGGTTTTGACCAAAAAGTTATCCAAAGAGCATTTAAATTTTAATTAACCTACTGAGGAAACGCTTCTGAAAAACACACGCAGTAGAACCAATGTTGGTTTAATGTTGTCCCAGCGTCGCAACTCAACGGGGAACACGATACGAGGGAACGTTATGACGGTACATGGTACACATAGGCTACACGCCACTAAATGAGTGAACAAATTGTTATTATGTTATCTAGTTTTAGTAAATAAAGTGTCATTGGTATTGCATTACCCAAATATGAAACTCTATAAGAAACGATTGCACTCATATTTTCATATTGTGAATTTTATGTAAGCCCATTTTGCGTCTGCAAGATCCTGACAACTCTAATTATATTTTATTCCCACAAATGTATTCACAATTTCACAGTCACAAACTCATCTAAAATGTCAGATGACTACTCATTTTTATCGATAACTGATGCCTAAAAAATGATATTATTGATGCCAGAAATTGGTTCAGCGTCACAAAGTTAGTCATAAACCATATATCACACAACTATTTGACTACTTATGAAAAAGTTGTGTTTTCCCTTTGACCGATTCTGCTCATTTCTGACATTCATACGGAGGGTGAATGTCATAGAATAAGGTTTGTAAGGTCACTGATGCCTAGAATAAAATTAGTGATACCAGAAATGGATTTCGCACCCAAAGCTGGTCAGAAACGAGAAATCCCATGTAACTATTGGACCACTTTTGTAAAAGTTGTATTTTCACTATGACAACTACGGTCATGTGAGTGAGTGAGTGAGTGAGTGAGTGAATGAGTGAGTGAGTGAGTGAGTGAGTGAGTGAGTGAGTGAGTGAGTGAGTGAGTGAGTGAGTGAGTGAGTGAGTGAGTGAGTGAGTAAGTGAGTGAGTGAGTGAGTGAGTGAGTGAGTGAGTGAGTGAGTGAGTGAGTGAGTGAACATATAGAAAACGTGTACAAAACGCACTGGCCTTGACAGAACTTGACCTTGACCTTTCTTATGATATGTCTGTACCATGTAATCTGGGTATCAAAACTTAAAAAATGATATGAACACAATCATTCATATATTTTTAAAGGCTTTATAAATGGACAAAATCGATGTAAATGTAGCTGGATTAGATCACGACGCGATACACCATAAAGTTATATGGTGTGGTAAATCGGTCTGTCTGTGTACAATATGTACGTAATACTAATAGTGGTTAATTGTGGGCCAATATAATGTTACATTAGACCAACATCAAACCCCTTAATAACAAACACGAGACGTTGAGCCCAATGGTCTAACGCTGGGCCAGAGCCGTAGACGATGGCCCCGAATTAGTTTGACATCGGACCAATGCCTCCCCAGGTAACACGAGGCATTGACTCAATGTTGTTTTAATGTTGGGCCAGCTTCACAGTCTTTGAAGGTCATATAATAAGGGTTGTAAGGTCACCGATGCTTACCATTAGACACCTAAGGTTATAGTATTGATGCCAGAAATGGATTTTAAAGTTAGTCGGAAACGACATACGGTAGATCTGGTTATATTTGCGTGTTTGAATATTCGCGAATTTCAGATTTTGTAACTTTTCGCGAAGTGTAGAATTTGCAGATTTTTAAAATAATATATTCTGCACTTTATAATCATCTGTACATATTATAGGTCAAAACTAATGTAAATTAAAATATAAAAGGTTATTATGACGTTTTATTTTTATTCATTATCAACCATACGAAAAATACCTAACTTTTCTCAATGGCGGCCATTTTGTTTTTGCTCTTACATCAAAATAAAGCAAAATTCTGCTTGTCATCCGCCTGATATGTGTTCACTAGGTATTAACTATATAAAAAAACGTGGATGACAATCCCTAACATTTTGTCCACCCTGCATAATAAATGTGAATTTTTGCCACCTGTCTATTGCAAAATAATCTGATGGCATTCAATGGTCTCTGCTATTAGTAGAGCGAAGCTCTACTGTTCCAGTTGTCTGGGCTTAATGTATTTTAGTGTCGATTTATTCCACTACAATGACGTTAAATTCGTTGAGCTGAGAACATATCTAACGTCAAATAACTTTCATCATTGCACCACGAGCTCCAATTATGAGATTTATATTTAGATGCTCAGATAAACACAGTTAAATATATGTTTTTCTGTTAAACCATGTCAGCCTTTAGAGATGACGCGTGGCCCAGTAAACAGCGTACAGGTCAACCCAGTGAGCTACATGATACAGTTCACTGGGTCAACAAGTCCTCCTGTCTACTGCCCCTGTCCAGTTGATTAATTAGGTCAGTTCGGTGACGTCACCTGCGCTATATTAGCTGTATGCACGGCACGTGCATTAGGCCTCAACGCAGTGACACCGCCCAGCAAACACAAGGCTACACAAGGCATTCAACCAATGCTGTTTTAATGTTAGTCCAGCGTCGCCGCCGTTGGCCCATCATTGATAAACTAGCAGCTCCAACAATTTTTATCGTGTTTGTTAGGTACATAGCCAGCGGCTCCGGTTATCCTGGAGGTGTCGGTGACGAAATTTTGCTGCATTAGGGGAGGGGCTGTCCAATTAAATTCTGATCAATATAATTATAAATAGACTAAATTGTATTAGAGGTAGGCCTAATCGTCTGTATGTTAAATACATGTAGGCCTACACGTGTGTTTGCATTTTATATTGCTTGTTAATTGAATGTTAGTCTATATAATCTCATTCTGAAATATTATTTCACCTACCTATTTCACCAACCTATATAAATTTTGATAATATGATCTTCGGATAAGATTGTAATATATAGACCTCGATTAAAAAACGGAGAAATGAAAATTTGACTAGTCCTAAAATAATTATAGGTATATGCAGGCTTGGCCTGTTATTGTCATAATTGATCTACAAACACACAATATATAATACCGGTATTGTTTAACAAAGTTATAATAATTGCAAAAAACTTTGAACGGACTTCAGATAGACTTTCGACTTCAGACTTTCAACTTCAAATTTTGGGGTTAGACTCTGGACTTCGGTTTCAGACTTAGACAACTGACAGACTTCAAACTTTGGTTTCGGACTCGGATTTTGGACTTTGGACATAGGCCTACTTTGGACTTCAGACTTTGGTTTTTGGACTCCAGGTTTTGAATAGACATACGTAGTACTTCAGACTTTGGAATAATCCAGACAGTTTTCGGACAGACGTCGGACATCAAACTTCAGATTTCGTCAGACTTCGTACATCAGACTCCCGATTGTGGACTTTAGACAGCAGTTTTCAGACTTCGGATTGTGAACTTCGGACATACTTCAGACGTCGGATTGTAGCCTTCATTGTCAGACATCGTACAGACGTCAAACTTCGGACTCAAAGACTCGGACAATTTATTTGTCACACAACAAAAACAAACATGTAACCAAATAAGCTTAAAGGGACTGGCCCAGGCTAAAATCATAAAAAAATCGGTGATTTTATTTCGGGTTCTTAATATGACCATATGATGTAAGCATGTACATAGACTAGAACTGCAAATTTTTATAATTTTTGTGCTGCGCATTCACCAGTTAGGCTAGATATAGAGTCGAAATTCCTGATTTGTAATTATTGACAACCATGTCAAAAATAAGAAATGCGGGAATTTCGTCTCTATATCTAGTCTAACTGGTAAGTGCGCAGCACAAAAATTATGAAAATTTGCAGTTCTAGTTCATGTACATGTTTACATCATATGGTCATATTAAGAGCCCGAAATAAAATCACCGATTTTTTTATGATTTTAGCCTGGGCCAGTCCCTTTAAGAAATACATTATAATATATGTTATGAGGATCAGGAGAACTGCTGATCGAAGGGAATCGCCATCATGCAAACCACTTCAGACAGACTTCGGACAGTTTTCAGACTTATGACAGACTTCAGACAAACTTCTGACAGACTTCAGACGTCAGCCTCCTACTTCAGACTTTGGACCTCGGCCAGACTTCGAACATCAGACCTCGGATTTTGGACTTCTGACTTCTGAATTTCACACTTCAGATTTAAGACTTCGGACAGACTTCCAACTTCAGACATCAGAATTCGAACTTCAAACTGTGAACTTTAGACTTAGAGTTCGGATTTTAGACTTTTGATGTAGGGCCTACTTCGGACAGACATCATCCTTCAGATTTTGAACTTCGGTCTTTGAATTTCAGACTTTGGACAATACAGGCTACTTCAGAAGGTCGATGCAAGCTCTACTTCAGTGCCGCCAGGTTCTAGCAGTGACTACCATTTATTATTTGCATCACTGTAAAACTACTGTATATATCTGAATCCACTAACGCATCATCTGATCCAGATATCTCTATTGTTTGTCCAAGATATCTTATTGCACATAATGCAATGTCCAGGGCTTTCAATCCATTTATCTTGGTATAATTCAGACTGTAGATATTATAATTTCAACGCACGCTTGTATAAATCTATGTCCATCCGAACACACAATGGCTTTCTGTTTTCCGGTTCTGTAACAAGGGGCTTGAGTTTGTGTAGTTGCAAAAGTGATGTTGTTAACGTTTTTCATTCATGTGCTGGATAATTTATAAGAGGGATTGCGTATACCTTGTCAATTTCATAAGAAGTACTTCCTGGAAATGCAAGTAAAGAGTTATTTGCTGATCAAACAGGTACTGCTGGTTTCTGTTTTTTCACAGCTGACCCCTCCACAATCTCTGATACATTGCATGTATCAGGCAGACTGTCTTCTGATGAAGTTCTATTATGTTTGTTATCCGTCTTTTCTCTGTCATAATTTGTAATCAGCAGCCATATTAAATATTTCATTAATTTTGTGCCCTTTTTAGTAAATGCTGGTGTTTGAATATTTTAAAATCGAGGTAATGTGGCTATTATTTGGTTTTAGATTACCTATGATGGTACATGGATTTAGTTCATCAATAGTTTGTGGAACACCTCGTAAGCTTTGGTCTCCCTCAATGTCTAGCTTAATGGGATTGGTGGTAAATTCAAATACATACTAGTTTAGGATTTGCCTGGCATACCGAACCAGCAAGTGCGTGGAAAGAGTTGTTTTTCCCATCAGGTGTATCAGCCTTCGCATCTATGTTATCAATTGCAGCAAGATTTGGATTTGAAAGCCTGGATTATATTGAGCTATGTTATTGCATGTACGATTAATGTTTTCATTGCGACATTTGGTAGGAGTACTTTTATCTCCCACTATAATCCATTTTAATAGTTACATCAATTCTGCAGGAAGATCGTCATTAGTGTCGACGAGAGACCCTTTCAATTTCCATGTTTTAATCTGCACTAATTTATAGTGTATAAGAGATGCCACTGGACAACTTGCATAACATATTCTATCGCAGTGTACAAACTGCCACAAGTGCACAAATACATCAGCCATACTAATATTCCTGATTATACTCACTCTGAATATGGTGTATGATGCTCCTTAGTATACTTCGATTGCAATGCTGATCTATATTGCTGGTTTAAGAATTGGTTCAGAATGTCTATAATTATTTATTAAATTGATTAAATTGATATTGTGCATATTGTGTAAGAAGGATACCCAAAAAGATAAAAATAACTGCATAAACTCCTTTATCAGTAAAAATGATGTGGAAATGAGGTATTACACTTAATTATGTCACGAATAGTTCAAAAGTTGAGGTTTCACTATGTCGCTTGGCGGCCATTTTGGATTTTGGGTCGCCAATGGTCCAAGATTGCTGCCAAAAAATGTCAATATGATTTTTTGACTTCCTGACACAATAAACTTCAATAAAAACATGTTGGCAAGAATTACGCGAAAAATCCCACGAAAGTACATAGGGTGTATACTACAGTGAGATCATGCACTTGTGACACCAAATGTACAAGGGACACCAAATGTACTAGGGACACCAAATGTACAAGGGACACCAAATGTAAAAGGGACACCAAATGTACTAGGGACACCAAATGTACAAGGGACACCAAATGTAAAAGGGACACCAAATGTACTAGGGACACCAAATGTACAAGGGACACCAAATGTAAAAGGGACACCAAATGTACTAGGGACACCAAATGTACAAGGGACAAATGTAAAAGGGACACCAAATGTACTAGGGACACCAAATGTAAAAGGGACACCAAATGTACTAGGGACACCAAATGTACAAGGGACACCAAATGTACAAGGGACACCAAATGTGAAAGGGACACCAAATGTACTAGGGACACCAAATGTAAAAGGGACACCAAATGTACTAGGGACACCAAATGTAAAAGGGACACCAAATGTACAAGGGACACCAAATGTACAAGGGACACCAAATGTTTTGTGGTGTCTTCTTAATAATGCCATGTGCGACAGTATCTAATTATTCTCTTGGTGTCATGTGTGCAACCATTGTGTTAGAGTGGAGGTTACATCACTGTTTCAGCTAAACTCTAACCTAGATGCGGGCATACAGCCCTTAAGTGTTCCTCATCATAGTTCATTTGTTGATAAGAGAATGCGTGGTGTATAACGAAAGTACGTTTTGGAGCATATTGACTGTATGATGGCTCTGGTGAATGATAATGTAGTCAGTCATGCTCACTCAGGAAAAGTAGCTGATTTAGGATTGTAAAGCTTTAGCCATTTGAATTTTATTTTAATGAATTATTGTACATGTGTTACAGATCTATTGTTCTGCTCCCTGTCTAGTGGCACAGTTTTCAAAAATTGGAGAATATTTCAGTGACATGCATCAAGGATGGACCCAAATGGGAGACTCAATGGCAATTTTGGCTTCAGATGCAGATTTATCCACCGACTTATTGTTTGTGACACCAAATGTGGATTACTTGAATGTTTTTGAAAAACTTTCTGTTGTATCTTTATCTGGATCTATGACACAAATCTACTTGAATGGAGATAGAATAGAGGTAGGTGTATCTTGAACATGTGGGGATGTCTTCTAATTCGCTATATATTGGGACGGTGACTGGTGACAAGGCCTTTCACATTGGTCACATCGATCCAATCCGGGTTCGAATTCAGGCTGGGTTGGAGTATTAGCACATTAATTTGATTTGCGTTATTGTGGAGTTTAAAAATCACAAGTTTTTCATGGTTGAAATGCTTTGCAACAACTACATGAAATATATGTCAGTATTGCAATGACAGCTTAGATGATGAATGGAATTCTTGTAAAATTGAAATAACTTCCCTTATCAAGTAAATGTATCATGATCCAAAAGATGCATGTTATTGTCCTGTTGTATTGTCCTATTATGGGATAAAACAGCACTCGTTCAAAAAGACCTAAGGAATAAGGCATTCGGCTAAAGGCTCAAACCGTTTTCATTAAACTTGTCCCGTGTGTTCGCATATCGCACGCAAGAGGAACAACGTTTGTATTTTCTCACACTATCAAGTCACACATGACATTTACTACCATAAATTGTAGTCAATTTATAACTAGAGTGCGATATGGGCTGATACTGATAAGTGTGTCACAGTGAAAACCACAGAAAAGTGTGAGAAATATTTGATATTGTATTAGTCTGGAAAAGTTATATTTCGCAACGTTATGAATTGTGAGAGAACAAACTAATATTCGGAGAATACTGACAAAAATTGCAGTAACATTTTTTTCTAAAAATTTGCAAATCTAATATGGTATGATATTGTTTGGATTGGTGTATGCAGAAATGTATGTATTTCTCATCGGAAGCTATACATTGTACAAAAATGAAGCATTAAAATTAATTCGTAAAATGTTTGCAGTGTGTATTTTTTAAATACTAATCATATTATAATGCTTCAAATATTGTTGAAGATTTTTCTTGTGTATCTGGAAGGTCTAAATTAACCTTATTCCCCTATTTCTTCAAGGATACTAGTTGTTTTGTATGCTCCTTTCAGGATCTGGCTGTTGTGAAGACAGAGGAGAGTGGAGTAAGTCATGCTGCTGTGATGGTGGAGCCAGACACTATGTACAACTTAATCACTACTGATCCTAACCAGGCTTTCTCTGCCTATCTGTACACCACATATCAACGGATCTCCGACAGTCAATACTGTAAGGGTGTGAATATCGGTCACAGAGGTAAGATGATTAATGAGTAAAAGTTAGTTTTAGATGGAGGCGCGTTGATAATGGCAAACCCAATTGAAACGTTATGACAACCATGCATGATTTTGATACTCCCCGCCAGAGAGGAGTGACAAATCCCGAATGACTATTATCACGGTCCAATCAATATAGAACTTTGAAAATAATTTAAACTAACAAACAATGATAACTTTAAAACATGTTTGTTCAAGTGACACATCGTTTAACAACTGACAATATGCCTTTGTCAAGACAACTAAATTGACAGCAAACATGTGACACAATATAACACTGATCACTTCATGATATTCTAAACACTATTTAGTTCATTACAAGAATACTCCAAGCTCAGCATCCCGAAAGTAGGGTGCTTCCCACACCAATTTCATTCTAGCTTTTAATCAAATGTTTAGACATTTTTTTTATTTAAATAATTTCAATATTCCAATACACAACCCGGGTGAACGAGCAAGCATTCCGAGTGTAGATGTGGAGAACTGTAAGAAAAACATGTAGAAGTGGTGCCGCTTCGACAACAAATTTTACGTTTCTAAGATGTATTACTCAATCAATAAAGCAACGATTTCTAAGCGGTTTTTTCCATAAGGTGCGGAATTTGATTAGGAATATTACAGTGTAAACTAAATTTTTTAACCTTCGTCGTTTTGCCGCTAGCTGGTCCACAAACCGGCTAACTGTACGATATTTTGTCGAAACTGCCGGTCTGGAACGTCAAAAAACTTTGTTAA
This sequence comes from Flabesymbios commensalis, assembly GCA_964017125.1. Classification (NCBI taxonomy): domain Eukaryota; kingdom Metazoa; phylum Annelida; class Polychaeta; order Terebellida; family Flabelligeridae; genus Flabesymbios; species Flabesymbios commensalis. Next base: position 8,459,465 of record OZ024907.1, read on the forward strand.
GCTTTTTATTTTAACCCAGATCACTGCTATTGAATCAATTTTGATGAGAGACAATTGCTTGTAAATTTGTGTGTCCAACGACAGTAAATTATTTCTATAAAGTGCCAAAACATGCACTGTACGTACACCTAATGTACAGTTGTATCACCAACAAGGTCATGTGGTGCAATTAGCGCATATCTTATATATGTGGTAAAACCAATATTATGGAAAATATTCAGGTATTTTAGTCCTCCACCATATCAGTAGTCTCAAGTGTTTTTAAAAAGAATTATCTGGAACACACCTGAGGTAATACCCCACAAATATGATTTGTTGGGCCGGTGTTGGCTTATAAATAGGCCAGTGTTGCCCACGGTGGACCAGCATTGAGACAGCATTGGTTTAGCTTCACCTGTTTCCTGGGTAAAGATACACTATCAACCAATTTAATGCACCCGCATTTTTATCGCAAAAAGGTAAACAGAAAAAAAGGTCAGCGACACGTGGAGAGGGGATGGTCACTGGTCATTGTGAAACCCCCTCTCGTGGGGAGTCCCTCTTGCAACTACCCGCATGTTTTAACCATTCTATAAAAAACTTATACAATAAACTTATACAATAAACAAAACCAAAAGTCAATTCACTATCAGCTTTCAGTTTGCTCTGACCAAACAGGTTAATATGTTTGTATGATTTTGTTATTGTCGTCATCATTATGGACAGTTGAATAGGTATGCCTCACATGCACCGTTTTAAATTGTTCAAATAATTGGGTATGCATAATATCTTAAATCTCCTGATATTACTGGGATATACTAGATAATCTCATTCAGGCGTCATGTTAATAATGCTACTAAATTATTATTATGTATAGTATAGTCTACGCGCCAGAATTGGTCACAGTGCCCCCCCCCACTACTCACCCACCCCAGCTTAAAAAAAATTAGGCTCTGATATGTCAAAGACATGAAATGAGATGGTACCAGTAAATAAATGGGGACGAAATATATATTTAGATCGCTTGTATGGGGGCTCCCCCAAACCTGTCTAAACCTGTCCAAAAGTAGGGTTACGCAAACGTATGTCGTTGCAGATCTAGCTTACCAATCTACGCAATATTCCATAAGAAAGATAACTAATTTGCCGTTCTACTGGTGTATTGCATGATACAGTGGATTAAACTGTTATCTCTACACATACGTTTTTTTACAAATAATCAAAATCGACAACAAAACAAACTAGTCAACATGGGCAATGAAACGACTTAAAAATACATTAGCCATATATATATATCTGAACCTATGTTTTCTAAACCCAGATGTGTATATTCTTAAAACTGAGTGGTATTAAGATTTGTACATGGCACATTTTTTTCTATATTTTTAAATGAAAGAATATCCCAGCCTTTTTTGAAAATGTGTGTATTTATCCTGAAAATTTAAACTTTGCTCTGCATTTAAGTCTATATTTTTTATCCCGCTGGTTTTTACATAATTTGTGTTGGCTGAATTCGAATCTGTCGGGTAAAATTCTATATTTGGTATCCTTCACCTCTAAATAAGCAAAACTAAAAATGGCCGCCACAATCACAGCTTTTCTACAATTGTGTTACAAATTATTGCACGATTTCTGGTTTCTGCATGATTTGGAGTTGATAAATTTATGTCTCATGTGTTTAGATCCAAATGATCCATATTTGACCTTCAAATTCAAAATGGTTACCACCAACACACAAATAAAACTTGTTTTATGCGCGTGAACTATAATATCATAAACAACATCTATTTACTGAAAATCTACAATTTTACGAACTGTAATTGGTATAGAGCTTGTATAGAAATTGAATAAGTCAGTGAATTTCTTCAATTATAAAAAAAAATGAAATGAATCGGGCTTTAGGCCACCTTTGTGCACATATAGGCTAAACTGGGCCAGGAGAACCCCCTGAGGATGGTGAGATGATTGAGATGACACTGTCCTCCAGACACAGGATTCGAAATTCGAGCCCTGGCGGACTGAGGCCGAGCACGCTACCTCTCGGTCACGGAGGCTCCCCACAATACTGACTTTCACACGTGGATGGGGAAGAAACATTTTTGTTTCTTTCAAAACGCCGAGACCGGTCTTCATTAATAATGAGAGTTGTAACATATATCACCTCCCTCTTGTATTTTGTTTATTATTTAATATTGATCACTTCTTCAATGCGAAAAACACATTTGGGAGAAATTTAGGCACCACCATATAAAGGAGCAAGATCAGTCAGACAACTTGTCAAGATAGACTAGTCTAAGTTGTTTGATTCTCAGAGAATGGGTGTTGAATGAATGACTTTGTTAGGCTCTATGTTGATACTATAGAACATTAGAAGGGCGAATTATGTAAATAGTTATTATGTCACGTTGTATGTGTGTTGAAGAGACGATGACAGTGAATCGACGATTTCGAAGATAAGACATATATCATGTGACAAGTAAAGTAAAGTGAGTGTATAATGGCCTAACATGTATTTTGCTCTGATATACATTTCAACTAACTACAGAAAATAAAAATAATATTACAAACCACAAGCTTTTTTATGATATCTACCAATTGTCCATCGAAATACTACTCCAATCAAATCCTGAAGTGACCAGCATTGCTATTTTTTAACACCACACTTATTTTGATGTTGACTTAAGCTTGATCTCCACTTGAATGGACGACCGCAACTCCCACATATGTACCGACGTTTTGTATCATGCTTAATCATGTGCTACGTCAAATATTTTTTGGTTTTGAAAGTCTTCCCACATGTGGAACATTTGAAGAAGTCTTTTTTGTGAGCAGATATCTCTTCTCTGTGTATTTTTCGATGTCTAGAAGCACTCGAGGCATAGCTGAACTCTTTATTGCAGACTCCGCAACATTGTCCTTTGGCAGCCTGATGTGTTAATGTTTTGTGGGTGACCAAAGCACCTGCTTCTTGAAAGCCTCGATCACAATCATCACAACTGAACTTAAAAAATCCTGCATGTGACTTCATGTGTTGGCTCAATCGCAACGAACGAATGAAAGATTTACCACCGGCAGCACAGTGTCCATAGGGTCTACGCTCGTGGATTGCACGTTTATGGCGCAGAACTCCAAACTCGGATGTATACAGTTTCTGACATAAAGTGCACTGAGGCATATTTCTGAAAAAAAAATATGATGTAGGCCTATGTGTTTGTGTGTGACCCAACACGCGAACAAGGGCAGTAAGCTCAAAATTAATTAATGTAATTATGCAATAATTTAAATTAAATTTTATATGACATCATAGATATTTAAAAAAAACGCTGGGATGTACCTTCTCATATGACGGGTCACAAATAATGAAATAGGTACTATAAATATGTCTAAAGAAACGAAATTGGATACTTACATGAAGTGGCGAAATTATATGCAATGAGGCTAGAACCAAGGTGTTAACAGCACGCTGCCCATTGACGAAATGAACGAGCGCGTGAATTCAAATATATAGGCCATGTATGGTATACTTAAAATATCCGACCCGCATTCCAAGCTACATGACACTGTCGATATCGCGAACAATAAAGTGCTCACCTGACAGGAAAACACGATGTGACGATTGCTGAATGCCCCAGCTGATCACCGTATCGCGCCAACTGGCTAAACACTGAATTATAAGACATATGACCCTATATAGGAAAGCAGACGGCCAGCAAGATATTAGTTCATTGCACCACATGACCTTGTTGATAATACAACTGTACATTAGGTGTGCGTACAGTGCATGTTTTGGCACTTTTTGGAAATAATATACTGTCGTTGGTCACACAAATTTACATAATGATACATAATGCACCTCTGTATCAACTTATGCGTTCATTCAGTTTCAAATAACACAACAACTAATCATTAATAATAGTATTAATGATCATTAATAATAGTATTCAAAGTCGTATATAATTTAAGTTCAAACAATGATGAGATACAAGAAATACAGAATCACACTTGCTGGACTAATAGAAGATTTAACTTTTACTTTTTTTTACTCTTCTATCACTTCTGTTGGGATAGGCAGGGTAACCGCCAGAATCACCGATTCTCACAGCCTTCTTCCCCATCGCATCAGTGGGTTCCTCACTGTTCGATGAAATTGGATCGACCAGTGCTTTAGTCAACAACATAATCAATTTTTGATGGACAAATCCAAGAGGGCTGCCAAAATCGTAGAAAATGACATAATTTCAGAAGTATATCCAGGGAGCCAGAAGGATTTGAGGGACATGACGTACTGTAAAAGGTTGGGCGGTCGAAATGATCTCTACATATACATAACCTAGGTGAACAACCTTGCAAATAGTTTTCAGGAAATGCACATAAAAGCGAAAATCCAAGATGGCCGCCACACATGTTTTGTTTATATAACTTGTGAACTGTTTGCTCTAATTTAATGTGTGACACATCGTCTCTAATGTTTTTTGCATGCCATATCCATTTCGGACAACATTTCATTGATTTAGTAAATATTGAAGTTGTTTATGTGAAGGTCACGGTGATATTAAGCTTTTTAATAGGCCTAACTTTCGGTGTATTTGGAAACACAACTACGACAAGACTATATTTTCAAATATAACTATATACTTAACATTGAATGAAGGTGTATGAGAAATGAGTTGATTTGATTGGACAACGATCTATATAAGTAAAGGTACAGGCACGAAGTGGGTATGTAAGACTTAGCAAAAGGACTAAATAAATGCATATCAGCGGTCTTGCAATATAAATGTTTGACATTAAAGCAAACCTTGGGATGAGTGGAGTTACCAGCTTACTATTGTTACTCTGGAGACATGAAATGGGCCTTAGGGTAGATTACTCTTATTTATTGATATTTTTTTAAAGGGGGGAAAAATTAAAGTCCGTCTGGACAACGCTCACTCCCCCACTAAATCCACACGAGGAGGGTGCGCTAAAAGGTAGTATTCTCTCACCAACTCTATTTACAATTAAAATAAACAGTATAGTTGATGCTTTACCGGAAGGTATTGAACAATTTGTATATGTTGATGATCTGGCTGTTTACTGCCAGTCCAGCAATATGTCAATAATCAAGCGGCGCCTGCAAGGTTGCCTCGATAAGTTGGTGACTTGTGATGAAAAACTTTATGTGTACATTTTTGTAACAAAAATGGCTTACAGCCTGAGCCTAGTCCCAAACTATATGGACAACAGCTTCCTGGTGAAGAGAAATTCAAATTTCTTGGTCTTTTCTTCAACAGGAAGCTCAATTTTATCCCACATATCAAATACATGAAAGATAAGTGTAGGAAAGCATTACAATTACTACGAGTGATATTCAGCAAGGTTTGGGGTGGTGACCGGACAACCTTGCTGAGGATTTACCGATCTCACATCAGATCCAAACTGGATTATGGTTGTATTGGCATACTTGTGTGTTGTGAACCCCGAGTTCAACATCTGGGAAAGTAGTGACGAGCAATTCATGGTTATCAAAGACTCGTATCATCATTGCAGGCTCTTAAGAGTCAAAAGTTTGTTTCCAATATTTTACATAAGTGTCACTACTTGTCTGGGCACAAGGACATGGTTTTTTGCTGGGTACCCAGCAATATTGTAATACAGGGCAATGAGCGGGCTGATGTTTTGGCTAAGGCTGCCCTGGATAAGACAAAACAGTTTTACTATATACCATATACTGATTTTAAGTACAACATCTCTGTCTACCCTATTGCCTTTTTTCAAGGTGAATGGAACATCAATGTCACCAGCAAATTGTTCGAGGTACAACCAATCATTAAGCGATCTTTTACACCAATGGAACACAGAAGAGATGACATTGTCTTATGCAGGGCCAGAATTGGTCATGCCTATTTCACAAACGGCTATTTATTGAGAGAGGAATTACGACCTCTGTGATGTAATACTCATCTCACTGTAAGACATGTCCTTCTCAGTTGTGCGAAATATGCGCACATCAGAAGGAAATAGTTGGCATTTTAAGGTATGGTCAACTGTCAACATTTGCAGGACAAGGTCCCCCCATAATGTAATAGTGCCCATGGGTAGGCCAAGGCACTATTCCATAATAATACTGGATATGCGTTTCATACCCAAAGCCTCATTAAGAGCAAGTTCATCAATCACAGCAAGTTCGTAAATACTTGAGCGGCATCTATGAGTTAATAATTCAAAGCCCTTAGCCCCGGCCCCTATTTGGTCGTCGGCTTGCAAACAAACTGACTGTATTACTGCGGAGATGTCGAAACTGGCTGACCCCAAGCTTGTATTGACACCCATTAAACACAAAACATATGTATGACTTTATACAATGTTGGACCAACGTCGAACGTTGGGCCGACGTTGTATAAATGTTATACAAATGTGTTGTGTTTGCTGGGCAGGTGGACTTTATCTCAAGAATTGTACATTTCTACAATGTTGTATTATTGTATTATTCAGTTCCTACGGGATGTAACGTCTATTATATGTTTTTTTTATATTAATCGACTTAGACTTGTAGTTTTTACACAATTACTCCAATTTCATGGAGATATATTGACTTGATGCTAAGTCGTTCATGTTATAATCACTTCATATTTTACATTGTTTATGCTGTTATGGACATTTTCATACTCATAAAACTGTGTTTAAACTGTGTGCAGGCGCTACAACATGTCATCAAACTCGTTACGTATATGTGCCAGGAGCACCTTCTTATTATATCATATACAACTTTTAAAACTGAATATTTTAGTGCGAACATGCTGTTATTAGTTTGATCTTCTCCTTACCACTTTTACTATACAATATAGGATATTGTAATACTAGGAATTGTCACCTAAATTGCCATACTGGCCGAAAAGTGAACTAAAAAAGACATTTTACATACATATTTACTCTGGAGACTAGCCGACTCGATTGTAACATAGTAGTAGTAGTGGAATATTGCTTAACGACACTTTTCGGCACTAATGGTCATCTAAGTGACATTAAAATACGTGGGCAACAGTATAGTATTGCAGATTATTGAAACTATAGTGCAAATAGGGGTAAAAGCACCAAATCTGACACCCGTCCATTATAACCTACCGAAAAATATTACCTATGGAGCCAAGCTGAAAATTTATAACGTTGGCGACACTCGGATATTTTCCAAAATGGCCGCCAATAAACTTTATATTATAGTAATAAATGAAGCAAAAAATGCATAAATATCGTATAAGAAGAAAATCCTGTATATTTCATGTACAAAAACGATATTTTGATAAATATACATGCAGAGGTTCGTACATTATTATGAATTCTGTATAATAACTAAAATATATACATAGGGTCGACTCGATATTTGGTGTTTATGTGCAGCTAATGCAAACTAATTGGATGCAATCATAACAGTTCGGTGATCTTTAAAAATATATGATAAGGACATTGTCAACGAACTAGTGACTTATCTTTCAACTTGACTTGCGGCCCCGCACATAAATATTTTTTCAAAGCAAAAATTGGATGTTTGTTCAATAATTTGACCGAGACATTCTCAATAGAACCACTAAAGTGTAAAGTCACACAAAATGTTGTGATTGTGCTCAATGAAATCGATTCTCATCATTTGTAATGAATTTAATTGTTTAGAACAACAATATCATTTTGTTAGTCTGATGAATATATATCCTACTTTTTAGCTCCCGCCGTCACCGTATGTGAGACGGAGGGAGCTATGGATTCTGCCTCCGTCCCAGTTTTTAACCCCCGCCCATAGGGGAAGGGGATTTTATTGGCGCGAGGATTCTGTCCGGCGTCACGTTTTCTTGTGGGCGCAAAAATTCAAAAACTGCTGGTCAATTTTTTTGAAATTTTAACATCACATTCCTAGCAACATGGGGATGTGCAAGTGATTTTTTAAAGATGCTACCAAAGTTCAATATGGCCGCTAGAGGTCGACTCCAAATTTTTTTGTGGGCGCAAAAACTCCAAAACTTAAAGTCAGAAATCATTCAAATTTTACTATCACATTCCCCATGATAAGGAGATGTGTAGCACAGTTTACCAAATATCGGCCATGTGAAGGTGAATAATGGCCGATAGGCGGCCATTTTGAATTTAATCGAGTTGAATTATTTCCAAGATGCATCCTCTCCTGAAATCTCACATTTTGTTTTATAGTGATGGTCTAGCCATCTAGCATGGTTTATCAAATAACGGCCATGTGAAAGTGAATAATGGCCGAAAGGCGGCTATTTTGAATTTTATCTATTTAAAAAAATTCAAAATGCATCCTCTCCTGAAACTTTACAATTTGTTTTATGGTAATGATGTAGCTATCTTGAACAGTTTTCATCATATTCCGCCATGTCAGGACTGTCGAGGTGAATAATGGCCGATAGGCGGCCATTTTGAACTTAATCAAGTGGATTTTTTTCAAGATGCATGTAATGGTGTTGCTATCCTGAGCAGTTTTCATGATATTCCGCAAAATATTTCAGTCTGATTTACCGATAACTTAAATTAGGCAAAGTGCTGAGTTAACTTCAAGGTCAAGATCCAATAATCTGAAAAGGCACAACTAGGGACCTTAGAGATCATGTATGTGCAATATGACTGTAATCAGCCTAGTAGTTTTCTGCTCCAGAAACGAAGTGTGTGTCAAAACGTCTAAATAGGTCATAGTTCTGAACCAAAAGTAGGTAAAAGTTCATTTACCCCAAAAGGCACAACTAGACCTCCTAGAGGTGTTGTGTGTAGAATTTGAAGAAAATCGGACCAGTACATTCTGAGATATGCTCCGATCACGGACGGCCCAACGCCGTAACATCATTTTCTCCTCTGCGACCTTGCTTATTGAATTCAGATTACAAATATGTTAACCTGTCCATTATCCACCTGGAAGTAACTCACATACCAAAAATTGTTATCCAAGCTTATTTTCGTACAAAGTTATAGGCAAAAAAAGAGGTAACAAGAGGCCTGAAGTCCTATATCATCCCCCGCCGTTAATTAGGTTTGATTTTTTGGGGTCACAAATATTTTAAACCCCGTGAAGTCATGGGACATTAGAAGTGCAGATGAATTTAAAGTACCAATGTGAGAAGTGTAGGGATTTTAGTATGTGGTACTTTGTACCAGTGACCTATTTCGACAGGTCACATGGCCTCTCTCAGCTTGGCTCCGGACACGCTGATACCAGACAGTTAATGCCTGGCACTGAGACAACATGGTCACCATTTGGATCTCCAAGATGTACAATTCCTTGGATATCTTTGTGACAGTCGTCAATAAAGTACAGGTAGTAACTCACTATTAATGCTATTTTACAATGATGTAAAAAAAGACAACATTGGTGTCAGAGTGCACGTAACGTATTACCACGCTCAAATTTTAAATTTATTTTGTCTGTAAATTTTGCGGACCACGTGTTTTTTATCTCACTTATTTTTAGCTTATCCGGCCTTTATGCCTAAGATGAGCTTATGCCATCGTGTTGCGTCTGTCGTCTGTTGCCTGTCGTCTGTCCACAATTCCCTCAGTTCTTATCCGATTTCAATTTTGATCGGCTTGTTTGAAAGAGCTCGTGCCTGTGCATTAAACTTCCTCACATATTTCAGAAATGTTTATTATTAATTAACTTATGACCCAATTAAGACATAATCAGGGCACTCTGTCCACAATTCACAAGAAATTCTTCTCCTCACTGAATTCTTATCCGATTTTCATTTTGTTTGGTTTGTTTGAACGAGTTCGTGCCTGTGCATTAAATTTCCTCACGGATTTCAGAAATTGTAATTATTAATTAACTTATGACCTAATTAAGACCTAATTAGGGAACTCCGCCCACACTTCACAAGAAATGCTTCTCCTCCCTCAATTCTTATCCGATTTTGATTTTGTTTGGTTTGTTTGAAAGAGCTCGTGCCTGTGCTATAAACTTCCTCATGGATTTCAGAAATTTTAATTATTAATCAACTTTTGACTTAATTAAGACCTAATTAGGTCACCCTATCCACTCAAAAGAAGTGCTTCTCTTCCCTCAATGCGTATCCGATTTCAATTTTGTTTGGTTTGTGTGAAAAAGCTTGTACCTGTGTATCAAATTTCCTTATGGATTTGTTACATTTTAATTATTATTTAACTTATGTACTAATTAAGACCTAATTAGGGAATTCTATCCACAATTCACAAGAAATGCTTCTCTTCCCTCAATTCTTATCCGATTTCAATTTTTTGTTTATTTGAAAGAATAAACATAGAACTGTCTCACGGATTTCACAATTTTTAATTCGTAATCAACTTACCCTAATTAAGGATGAGCTTCTGTGTCATGACACGCTGTTTTTTCTTCAAATAAGTTGAGATATTATCATCATTATAGTGCTTTAAATGAAGCAATATAATTATGTCGTGTTCTTTTCTATGTAAATGATCATTGATCAGACTCAAATAGTTTTAATAATTCTAAAATAGAATGGTTAGATATATGTTGCACATGGTGTTTCGTTATTCCTTTATTTGAGAGGGGAGTGATGATATCGATGTTTTCACTTCGTGGTGATATCATGTGTTCGACATAAAAAATAATGTAATTTGTTGTTTTAATATTTCCAATTCTCTAGCGCTCGAAGTGTGTGCATTTCAAGCACTGAAGATCGTCATACTTTTAAATTCTTGTATTTTTAGTGTATTATATAATACAAGCATGCCACGTTCCTACGCACATAGCTGGTTGAAATAACTATGTAAATTCTTATAAATATTGAACATTTGGAATAGGCCATTTTTTTTTCATTATTTCGGAAATTTTGTATGATAGCTGCTCTATAAACTTCTGCTTCCTCATACATCACATAGCCATCAGATAACATCAGGGGATTTCTGGTGACATTTCGATTCCCAAATTATCAACCCTTTAATTACTAGAGCCGCCAACAAAGAAATACTTGTTGCACATTTCAGGAAAAAGTTCCAGCAGATTTTCTTTTTGTTTGGCAAATATAGACAGCAATGTCAGTCAATGACCTGATTAACTTTTTGGAATTAAAAAATGTAAAAATGGCTGTCTAGCGGCCATTTTGAAATTGAGTAATTTCATCCCGTGAGTTTTCCATTAAAGTTGCTGTGATCGCTTCTTTAGTGGTCAAGATCACTTTTGTAGTGGCTGAGATAACTTTTAAAGTTGATGTGATCACTTCTGCAGTGTCCAAGATTACTTTTGTAGTGGCTGAGATAACTTTTAAAGCTGTTGTATTTACTTCTTCGGTGGTCAAGATTACTTTTGTAGTGATTTAGATAATTTTTAAAGTGGCTGTGATCATTTCTTCAGCGGCCAAGATCACTTTGCAATGGCTTAGATAACTTTGTCACTGGCTGACACCAGTTTTTTAGTGGCCAAGATCACCTTTGCAGTGACTGAGATAACTTTTAGGTGGTTATGGTCTCTGGAGTAAACACCAAAACAGTGTTTTTATAATGATTATTACGTAGTACATGTTTAACAATAAATAATACCGCTCATGGAGGTGCTCATACAGATATAGAATATAGCGTGTTCTCATAAATTATTTGTAAAATGGTGCGACATTTTGACAATGTTGCGGCAGCTATCTTGAATTTCTTAATGAATTTATACTTTTTCCCCATGTTATTATACTTTTAATGGACATGGTGAGGATTAAAAAAGTAAGATTAGAAACTTAAATCGTGTCTGTTAGGTAACTGTGTAACAAACATGTTCAATGATGCATTTTACGATAATTACCAGTAATTGAATTTACAGCGACTATTTTGAAATAGGCCATAATTATTAAATATTCAATAATCAAGCATTAATGACCTGATTTTTTTGTTCATGGGTACGTGTCTCTCAATGAAATAACACCGCTCATGGAGGTTATCGTACACCATTAGAGAATGTGAAATTTTAAGCATTTTCTTCACCATTTTCTGGCGGCCATCTTGGATTGGGTGGTAAATATCACATTACAGCATTTGTAAATACCTAAGCGAGCATTAACATGTAAGATTAGATACCAAAACTGTGAGTGTGATGTGAAATTTAAGAAAACCATGTTTGATAATACATTTCAGGAGAAGTCATGGATTTTACGGCGGCCATTTTGAAATTGACCATAATGATCAATTACTCGACAAATCAAGCATTGGTAACCTAATTCTGACTTAAAGGATGTATCTGAACCAAATGGTACTGCTCATGGAGACTTTCGTGCAGAAACGAACCTGTTGTCGCATTTTGCGACATATCTACACTATCCAAAAGAGCTCTTCGAGGTGGGATGCTACTGAAAAAATATATTTTTTACTATATCATCTCCACAGATATGTGACCTGATGAATAGAAAAAACTAAATACGATAATATTTGATTTAACTAGCCCAACATTGTGATAGAGTGAGAATGATCCGAAAATCATATTTAGGCGATTTTTTTCTTTAAAAATTGAGTAGGTGTACAAAAGTGTCAAATTCACAGCCCGCCCTCATTTCCGGCAATGTCATCAACCAGATTCTGTATCTATAGATCCCTGAGAACAATTCTAGACATGTGGACAAATGTTGTACCACCGGTTTAGGTACCTCGAAAATTTGGTCCCTCTGCTGCTGTACTAATCAGTGGCCATTGAGTGAGATACTAGTACCTAGAAGCCTCAAGTGCCCTGGGTGGCGTTTCACTAAGCGATCTTTAAGGCAAAAATGATCTTTAAAACGCCAAATCCTCCTTAAATAAAGATTTATCCTTAACTAAAGAGTTGGCTGTTTCACGAACGGTCATTTAGGAGTGATCTTTAAGTTACCCGTTTCACTGAATATCTTTAAGGTGAAATCTTTAATTATAAAGACGAGTTTTAAAGAGTGGTCAGGGGCACTCTTTAAACAGTCAAAGACGATCTTTAACATATGTTTATTCATTAATTTGACTCTGTATTGTATCATTTGCTTAGCAAACGACAGCGCATCAATGATCACAGTTGAAGGCCTAATCAGATATTATATTTTTTCTCGAATTAATTATTTGTTTTACTCATAGTTTCGTTGATTATCTTCGACATTGATGTACGCTATGCTATGCCTACTGTTTAAACCTTTTCAACATTATAATAAATGTCTATAGCTACCTAGAATACTTGATTCTAACCTAACCTAAACAAAGCATTGGCTATGTGGCGATGGCTGGTAGATAGCCTAGTATAGGCCTACACATTGTACAAGTTCCGTGTGTGTACAATACTGTGTAGTGTAAGCCTACATGGTGGGGTATCTGCTGGTATGTGAAATATACTAGTATAGAGGCAGGCGACATGCTTGGTTGCCTTTCTTCCAGAGGCTATACAATATAGTCCTAGGCAAATTACATTATAGGAGTGGCACGTTGTAAAGTTAAGCTAGTATAACCTAGGCCTATAATTAAATCTATAATCTCACCAGGCGTCAATATCTTCATGCTTACCAATAGGCCTATCCTGTGCTCTTCTCCTCTCACGGTCTGGCGCACGGTCTACCGAGATTGATATAAATTTACTGTTATTCAACTTGATGTAAATATAATTAGGCCTGGAGTGTCGACATTACGTTATTTATTATTATATTTTATATATCCTTAATATTATTATCTAAAAACTTGACCGACTTAATTACAATTATAAACAAAGAACCTTGGCCTACCGGTAGTGGTTCATTATTCTATGGTAGACTACACGTGCTCCGGTGAATGTTTACAAAACAATGATGTCATCCAGCTGTCTACATATTGGTCAAAAACAACGGATGTTGTGGTGTATCGTGCGATATGATGATCTTGCATAAATTATTTGGCACTTGGCGATAAAGATTAGGATATAAGGTAAAGATCGCGTTAGTAAAACGGTCAGACAGAAAGATCTTTAGAACACTGGATGATCTTTAGTCTAAGGATATTCTTGCCTAAAGATCAGTGAATGTTAGTGAAATGGCCCATTACTGAACCTAGTGTTATTGGCTGGACAAAAACATGAAATTTTCAGGGATTGTCCACAAAGGCCTTAGGCATGATTTTGTTCGAAGCGTCAAAAGTATCAATCGATCTTTTTCTTTCTTGATAAAATATTCAATACAGTGATTTTTACAAAACATGTAATATAAGTTGGCCTATAAAAGCATAGCCTACATATAACGATAAATTAATTAAATAATAAACGATAAATTATTTGGCACTTGGCGATAAAGATTAGGATATAAGGTAAAGATCGCGTTAGTAAAACGGTCAGACAGAAAGATCTTTAGAACACTGGATGATCTTTAATCTAAGGATATTCTTGCCTAAAGATCAGTGAATGTTAGTGAAATGGCCCCATTACTGAACCTAGTGTTATTGGCTGGACAAAAACATGAAATTTTCAGGGATTGTCCACAAAGGCCTTAGGCATGATTTTGTTCGAAGCGTCAAAAGTATTAATCGATCTTTTTCTTTCTTGATAAAATATTCAATACAGTGATTTTTACAAAACATGTAATATAAGTTGGCCTATAAAAGCATAGCCTACATATAACGAAATTAAAAATAAGCATAATTATATTAAGTTCATTAAAAACAAAGGAAACAATGAGCTGGTGTCAAAGATTTATTTGAGCAATGCTTATTTACAAGTTCCGCTTCACGAAGACTCACGAAATTAAAATAAGCATAATTATGTTATGTTCATTAAAAACAAAGAAAACAATGAGCTGGTGTCAAAGATTGCTTTGAACAATGCTTATTTACAAGTCACGAAGGCTCCGGGAAAGTCACCACAATAAACACTCACCAGGGCTTATATCAATATACAAGGTTACCGTTTGGTGCCTCGTATTCTCCCGGGATTTATCAACGTTCTATGGACGATATGCTACGAGGTATTCCTGGGGTATGTACCTACTTAGATGATATATTAATAACCGGAAAAAACGATCATGAACTAAAAGACATTAGAAGCTGTGTTACAACGCTTGTCTGACGCTGGCACACGTTTAAAGAGAGCAAAGTGTGTTTTTGAAGTTTCAGAAATTGAATATCTGGGACATCTAATTAATGCTTTGGGATTGCACCCAACTGAAGACATTACAAGACATTACAAGAACTGCGTTCGTTCTTAGGAATGCTAAACTTTTATGGGAAATTTATTCCAAACTTGTCTACGATCTTGGTGCCTTTGTAAGTGCTGTTAAGAAAGAGTACGGAATTTACATGGAATACGCCTCAGCAAAAAGCCTTTAATACGGCTAAACAATGTTTAATTTCGGCAACAGTTCTAGTTCATTACGATTCAGAGAAAGATATCGTGGTGTCTTGTGACGCTTCACCATATTGTCTAGGCGCCGTCATAGCTTATAAATTCGACGATGGCACTGAGAAAACAATCGCATTCGCGTCAAGAACTCTCACGTCCGCCGAGACCAGGTACTTTCAGCTTGATAAAGAAGCCCTAGCAGTGATTTTCGCCATCAAGAAGTTTCACTTGTATATTTATGTATATACTTGGATTATTAAGCCCGAACAAACGCATACCAGACATGGCTTCGCTACGTGTTCAACGATGGAGCTTAATGTTTAGTGCCTACGATTATATCATTAAGTATAGATGTGGTATTGACAATGCTAACGCGGACGCTATGAGTAGACTACAACTGGACGACGGTCCTCTCGGGATTAGAACACCAGGTGACGTTGTGCAGCTTGTGGAACATCTATCGACAACTTGTGTTACGTCAGAGTAAATCAAAGTTTGGACTAGACGTGATCCTGTCACAAGTAGATTGTTACAATATGTCAGAGACGGCTGGCCTAGTGACGTCAGTGATAATACGCTAAAACCTTATGCGATTTGTAAAACTGAACTGTGTAGAAGGTGGATGTATATTGTGGGGATCACGGGTGATATTACCCACCCAAGGTCAACGTGACGTCCTATATGAACTCCACACTACCCACCCAGGTATGCAAAAAATGAAGTCACTTGCACGCAGCTACGTATGGTGACCTCAAATGGATTCGGATATCGAATCTATCGTAACTGAGTGTAGTGATTGCCAAGCAGTGAAACATCAGCCGGCCCAAGCTATATTACAATATATATATTATTATATTATTATATTATTATCAATGTCTCGCAAGCACGAGACATTGATAAAAGGTGTCGTGTTTGCTGGGCTGTCACCGTGACATCGCCTCTCAAAACAGTGTTGTCACTCACCATGTGTCATTGCTTGGGTGATAAATTAACATACTTACCTGCTTACTAAAAGCAATTTTTTAAACAAGCTTCGTTGCCTTTATCTCAATCTCACCACCCTTCGGGTGCTAGGGTTCACTCTCTCACCATGTCTTCACTATTGACAGGCTAGCCTACTGTTCGCACTGTTACTTTTGGTCATTCTCTTCAACATTACAGGTAAACTATAATTGAAAGAGACACGTTCGTATGTGATAAAAATGTTATCAAACCTGACAAAAAACAGCCCTGCATTTGTCTACATTCATCGTCACCATGTCAGGCCACGATGGGAAGCAGGGTTGATTGGGGCAAAATGCCCAGGTGAGGCAAAATGCCCATCGCTATTATGACGTCTTTCCACATGGTTTTATAGTCTCATGTGTTTTTTAAATAGCTGCTGCCACATTTTCAATGAACTACTGACAATGCCAACCATTTGGAACAAAATAGTGTTGTGCATACATGCTTAGCGAAGTACATAATGTAACACTATCCTTATTAGTAAATCCGATCAGTATTATAGTCTCTCAAGGCCCAAGGAATACCGAGAACCACTAGTAATCGGGGAACATTTAAAGCTACTAGTGTTGGTTACCAATACAATGTGGTTTCCAGTGAAAGGTATACATTGTCACGTGACAACATTTAGAAACTTCCACAGTTTTCAATTGGGGCAAAACGCCTACTATGGTCCCACACTCAGGCTACTGGCCCATCTCACACTCAGGCTACTGGCCCATCTCACACTCAGGCTACTGGCCCATCTCACACTCAGGCTACTGGCCTGTCTCTTACTTAGACTACTGGCCCATCTCACACTCAGGCTACTGGCCCATCTCACACTCAGGCTACTAGCCTGTCTCACGCTCAGGCCACTGGCCAATCCCACACTCAGGCTACTGGCCCATCTCACACTCAGGCTACTGGCCTGTCTCTTACTTAGACTACTGGCCCATCTCACACTCAGGCTACTGGCCCATCTCACACTCAGGCTACTAGCCTGTCTCACGCTCAGGCCACTGGCCAATCCCACACTCAGGCTACTGGCCCTTCTCACACTCAGGCTACTAGCGTCTCTTACTCAGACTACTGGCCCATCTCACACTCAGGCTACTGGCCCATCCCAGACTGAGGCTACTGGCCCATCTCACACTCAGGCTACTGGCCCATCTTACACTCATGTCACTGGCTCATCTCACACTCAGGCTACTGGCCCATTTCACACACAGGCTATTGGCCTGTCTCACACTCGGGTCACTGGCCCATCTCACACTCAGGCTTGCTTTGTCCATCTCACACTCAGACTACAGGCCCATCTCAGATTCAGACTACTGGCCCATCTCAGACTCAGGCTACTAGCCCATCTCACACTCGGGTTACTGGCCCATCCCACTGCCTCACACTCAGGCTACTGCTGGCCCATCTCACACTCAGGCTACTGGCCTGTTTCACACTCAGGCCACTGGCCCATCTCACACTCAGGCTACTGGCCCATCTCACACTCAGATTACCGGCCCATCTCAGATTCAGGCTACTGGCCCATCTTACAATCAGACTACTGGCCCATCACACACTCAGGCTACTGGCCCATCTCACACTCAGGCATGTTTAGTACAGCTGCCAACAGATCTCTAAAAGACCTGGAACTATGCAAGAAAAAAATGACAAGGATTCTAACCATTTTAGTTGATGCCAAGAGAATTGGTTGATGTGATGATATTACCAGGTAATATATAACCTATTTCTGCAGAATGAAGTCACGCACAATTGAAGAGTTCCATGCATACACATGTTAACTCTGTTTTTGCCATTTTGAGATAAAGGCGATTTTGTATTTTTAGCGTGGTTAAATGTTTATAACATTTCTACTTTTTATCGTAGGGAATCCCAATTAATTTTATTATCTTCGTCTTTTTATTTACTTTCTGATTAAGTTATATTGCCGAAAGCTTTTGACAGAACTAGACCAGACGTGGCTGGGGGTAAGTTGTCACCCGGAATTGGAATTTAGGCCACTATCATTTTCACATAGCTGGACTATTCAAGGGCCAGAATCAACCTGTTAATCCGGTAACTGCCGCTACTTCACTGAAATATGGCCAAAAGTGTAGATGACCTATGCGCGATTTCTTCAGAAAGCTATTGGAACAGGCTTTTACGTGGATGTAACATATTGATCTTTCAAAATGCACAAGAGAGCTTTAAGTTGGTATTTTAACCCTTAAGTTTACCTATTTTTCATACTTTTTCAGTAAATAGTCAAAATACTTTTCTCTTGGCCGATTTTTGTATGGTATATATGTTTAGTTTTGATTCAAACATGTTCTAGAACTATTGTGGTCTTAAAAGAAACCTATTTGGAATAAAAACAATGAGTTATATAAACATATTACACGCTTTTTTGGTTTGAATTATAGTATCTGATAGTTATGTATCTGATCTTGTTCCTGAGTGACTTGAGTCTTCTGCACATCAAACCCCAATATTTGCTCTTGGCTAAAGATATGCATGTACATAAGAGTACATTTTTTGTTGTTTCATTTGTCAAATGACTAGGAGGTACACATGCAGAATAATATCATGATCCTTGAGACATATCTACCATATCTGTGAAGGCCCACATTAAAGTGCACTCCACTATGATTTAACATATTTAAGGCGAAGAAAAGGTATGCAGATCACCTATAGCCTTCCAAGGTTTTACTGATTTCTGATATGTCATGTGAAATTTTGCACATGTGCATATTATTATAAGTATTATTATAAATAATATGACTTGTACATAAATTATATACTGTACATATAAATGATTCCATAAATTTCTTTAAAACGTGATTGGTGATGTTGCAAAGCATGACGGTTCAACATATATTAGACAGGTGATCAAGTCTTCCAAATTGTTTTAAGCTGAGTTTCAGAGATGCGCCCCAGAGTAGCTTATTTATTTTAAAAATATTTTAAAGATTTTTAGTTATTTATTGAATCCCTTGTCAATACACCATGATGTTCTACAACAGAGGACAAAGGAACATAGCCATAATTTGGTGCTATGCTGTCTTCTATTTTCTAAGACTATAGGTGATACACCAAGGTGAAAAATTCATATGGTTTTTCAATTGTTGGATATCCCAAGTTACAATGTTTGTTTATACTATATCCATCCGATGCGAGTAGCTCATGTTTGCACTTTTGAAAATAGTGTGTAGCGATTAGTAACCAAGCTCCTCATTTATTGGGTTTTTTTATCATTAAACATGAACCACTTCGCTAATCAATTTCGATTAGCATTTGGCCAAATGTGTGTAGCTTTTCGCTACGCAATACTGACAAAATTGAACTCCGAATATTGTATGTAAAAATTCGATTTTTTTTATTTAGGGGATATCGATCGATTATTGTTTTATTGTCAAGAGACAATGTAGTATTGGTCTTAAATTCAGAGTGGTGTACGCAAGAACTGTAGAGAAAAGGTCATTGCAGACGGATACATATTTTTTGTCACATTTCTTGGTGCATATTTGTTATGTTATCGGCGCAGCGAATTTGACAACCGTGTTTATTATAATTAATGTCATTATTCTAAACTAATCAATCAATCAATCACTACGTACATGAGGAATGTTTAACCCATCTCATATATTAGTAAATATATCGATATTAACCGACAATGTTTGTTCTTAAAAAAAAACTCAACAGATTCATCAATATTTTTCTATAAGAATAGTAGGCCTATAACCTAAAAAATGTCTAGAAATTATACTGGATAACCTCATCAAGAGGTATGTTTTTATTGATATTTATTTATTTTCAGGAATGTTGTTATACACTAACTTATTCCCATGTGACCAATCTGCAGGTGATCAGTCACATAACGCATTTTACATAAAAAAACCCAAGATAAGACCCCCACGATTTTCAATATCTTTGCAACATGTATTAACATGATTAGTAATACCGATATGTATAGGCTTATACGCATAAAAAACAGTATTTTTATAAATCGACCTGTGTGTCTTCTATTCTATACTGTTTTACGTTTGTTAACAATAGTGGATACATAAAGAGATACTTGTCATTTTGAAGCGTTCCACGTTTTTTTTTTTAATTTAGTCAAATTTTAAAATGGCTAACATAATTTGGATATGAATAACGATAACAACAGCGGTTAGGACCACTGTGATATTTCAATCGTTCTGTTTTACGATATGACATTAGGCCCTACATCTATATCATTTTCTGAAAATACTATATGCGGCTGATTTTGTGCAGATGGATAACATATAGTGTTATTATGTCCGAAGGGGGATATTTTTTTTCATTTCTAATATTAAAATACAAATAATTAGGGTCACAAATATAAATATTTCCGTTTTGCTAGGAAGTATGTCCTCGTAGTTATATCCAAAGATACAACAGAACACAACACACCAATTGAACACCAATGATAACCAGATTTCTGCATACATAGCCACTATGTTTCATTAACAAAACGTGGTAGTGTCGATAAACACCATATTTATACCATTGTTGAAATGTAGTTTTGATATGCTATGTGGACAAATCATACAGATTAGGATCCGTCAGATCAATGCTTATTTTACTTAGAACCATCTTGAAAGTAAGTATTTAAAAAAACACGGGTGTTTTCTTCATTTAGCATAATACTGCTTGTGAATGTCTACTGGCCGTACCGGCTTCCCGAGAGCAAGTCTATGTCAATCAAACATTTCATGAACTTGCACCCTCCATATTAGATAATGTGTATGCCAACTCCACATAGCATTATTCGGAACTAACGATATATTCACCATAGAGCTCCAATTTTTTCACATAAGATGCATATGGGTACAAGGAACAGCACGGAATACAAAACTCAAATTTATGCTAACTCGAGTTCGCATGTTTATGCACGGAACCCTTCAATTCAGGCAAATTAAGTACATACGGCAGCGCATCGTTGTGGCTTCATTATTTCATAAATGAGTTTAGAAATTCTGAAATTATCCTGATCAGATCTGTGCATGCAGAACTACTGTTTTGCTTTGATGTTGGGCCAACGTCTATAACGCTGGCTGTTCAACCATGGTTCAGTAATAAATGTGTCAGTTATTCATGTTTGCTGGGTGATCAAGAGTTTTACATCAGCTGACTATCATTATAGCTATCGATATAATGTTTACAATAAATCATGAGCTGAATAAGACAAATATTACTGTGCATCAGCTGTCAAGGAGCATTAATTACATGAGCTGACTAATAGCATTACATATGCTAAGTTAAGAACATATCCCCATACATGATAATATTATTAGCACATTACGATGGTCTAAACAATAGTGGGTCAAGTCGACTCGACAGCGACATTGTGTTTATCTTTTTGCTTAGAACTACAGTCTGCTAAATCCACTTATCAATATGTAGACTTGGACTTATCAGAGTATTTTTTTACCTTCCGAAACGATTTATAAAAGCAAAGTTGGGATCAACACGACACCAAGTTGACTAAGCTCATTGTTACTCCAGGAACACAGAATATGCAGCGATTTTTCCTAGATCAACAATGAGGTAAGTCCAGGCATTTCCCCTGTGTTGTCTCCACAAGTCTCAGAATAAGAATGCGCTAAGTGCACTTGCACCGTTTTTTGTCACAGAAACAGAGCCCATAAAACATATACATGTAGCACCAGAATAACAATGTGTCAAGTCGAATTGGTCCTGTGTTGGACATATATTATGCTGAAATGTGTTCCTTTTCACGAGAATAACAATGTGCTAAGTCGACTTGATCTGCTGTTTTAATCTGAATTTAAAATAAATTCAAACTTTATACATATTCTAGGTGACTTAGCTGGTTATTATTCTAAAGGCCAAAAATGTCACTTTTGCACACTACTGTTTTAATTCATCGATTAGTTTAAATTTGCATATTATCTGCTACATTATATTTTATCTGAGTAGTCATCTGATATTAATAGCACATTTATTGTTTAAATGCGTAGTCAACTGTGTGTGAACAGAGGGACACATCTGTACCCACAGAGCACCACGCTCATCACAGAGATAGAGGCAACTGAGGTACAACTAAAACCGGAAACATACGTGGAGTGTTATATAGCTTTATTTGCGAAACAGCTGCATTTTAGCTTTCCCTGAAGCCCGGCGTAGGCTCCACTTCAGTGCCGTCAGGCTCTAGTTTTTTTTTTAAGTATTGACTTTCAGCGCTCTGAGAGTTGAATTACGTTCTGTGAAAAAATCAAAACTATAAAGAAAAAAAATGTCATTATATATTTAATAAAAGATCGATAGGATCGACAGTGATTTAAAAAAAATTAATCGTGGTCTAGATTTTTCAATAACCTGGGGTTTAAACTGTACGTTTTTGGGGCTCACGGGTACCCTTGAACAACCCTCATTTTAAGTACCTTTCTGCCTCTGGAAACTTCTACACCCACCCAAACAATGTTCTGGAGATATTTCTCTAACACCTCTACCACTTTGTGTGTCAAGCAAACTAAAAAAAAACTTGCAGCCTTTTGAAACTTGGCTCCCAGACTATATATGCTTCACCATTTTGCCCCACACAATGTTTCATTTATCACTAGTGTTCATAAATTAACAAGAGAATAACCACTGCAATAGTTTGTATTTTGTATATGATAGCATTACTGTTGCAAAAATGTGTCAAAAATATCCTCTCGATATTTTTTTAATGCACATTCCCAAAGTCAGCCAAAGCAAAATGTTATGGTTTTCGAGTACCACAGCTAAAGGACTACAGCGAAAAAACACGGTCTCATAAAAACTGTATGACGGCAATTTTTTTTTTTTTAATTTTAGATAATACATCATAATCAGTTCTAACTATGTATAAACAAATCGTTTCCGATATTCCAGTGTAAACAAAACGCTTGCTCATAATGCAATTCTAGTAATTTGGTGACCTAGTATTAGCCTCTTGGAGCACCCTACATCCTTCTTTTCAACAACTGGCATCTGCTTGTATGTTCGGAGAGCGACGTTATAAGCATGGGGGTAGACTGATTCTGCTACAGTCAGCTTGAAAATGTTCAATATAGAAACCAATGCTTCTAAGACGTCATGGTCATTTTGCATATCGTTTTGAGAAGTTCAGGATGCTATCAATTTTTCAGGGCATTCCTGAAGTTTCTGGTATATCCCCGGATCTTTCTGAAAAAATGATTTCAGCCATATATCTGAAAGTGCTTGCAAAATTATCTTATGACATTCAATGGCTCTGTTATAATGACCACCATTTAATATTTGCATCACTGTGACACTACTGTATATATCTGAATACACTAGCGCATCATCTAATCCAGATAACTCTATTGTTTGTTCAAAAAATGTTATTGCACATAATTATGTTTGGACCTTGTCATATTGAGTTTTGCTTGTATCTCGATGTTTTTAATCTTCTATGTCCGTGCGCTATTTCTCCCTGAGTTTTTATCCAATCGACTTCAAACCTCGGCAAAATGATCCTTAGGTATGTAAGATTATCGCTATGACTTTTCAAAGAATTCCCAGTTGTTCTGCCAGATTTAAGCAGGATTTTCTGGATCACTAAGTGCCAATCAATGTTTGGCCAATGATGTACATGTCGGGTACTTATGATGTGCTATTTCTCCCTGAGTTTTTGTCCAATCGACTTCAAACCTTTGCACAATGATCATTGTGTTTTGCTCTGGTGTGCTCTGACTTTTTTGAGTCATACGTCATGTTATTCAGGATCACAATGTGGAATAATGTTGGTACAATGATGTACATGTCTGGAGAAGCCCATGAATCTTGGCCAGTCAATAAAGGGGCCCATTGTCAGAGGAACAGATAGACTTGCACCCTGTACATTTTATCAATTAAAATACAGAGGCCTATATCCAATAATGTTTTAATGTGGGGCCAGCGTCGCAGACAGTTGCTCAGCATTGAACCAACATTGGGTGTTTTTATATGGACAGTAGAACCTTTTAAATCCTACATTTTAACATTGAACTAACAGTTGTAATTGCATCAAACACGAAACGTCGACGCAACGTTGTTTTATTGTTTGGCCAGTGTCGCAAACAGTGATACATCATTACTCCAAGAAAGAATTCAGAATCCAGAAATCTAAAAATAAAAAAAATAAAAATAACCCAACAATATTTAAAATGGTGGCCAAAAAACGCACAAAACGTAGTCCAAACATTATTGTTATTTGAAAAGTCACAATTCCCCTCTAGTTATATTTGGGCTAGGCCCAACTATATTGATTTTTCAACGGAAATTTAAATTTATTATTCTTGGCACGTTTTTGTAAGACACTATTTCCCTCTGAGTTTTTATCTAATCAACTTGACATTTTGACACAACATTTCCAGACTAGTCAGGAGGGGTGCTATGACTTTTCTAAGACATCCGTCGTGTTCTCCCGGATTAATCCAGGATTTTCTGGATCACTATACTCTTGAATGCTAAAGGCAGTTTCTGCTTACTTGTAGAGTGGGCAGATACCGCACTATGCTGCTTTTCAAATACAAAAGGCAGTATCTGCTTACTTGTGAAGTGAACAGATACTGCCTTTTGGCTTGCACGGCAGTAGGTCTATAAATGGGTCTAATGTTGGTTGAATAGTGGACATGTCGGCAATTCTCCATTCATTGCCAGGAGGGTGAACAGGGTGCCCCTATCTCTAGACCTACTCGACCCTTTAGTCTCTAGATGTGATAATAAAAATACATTTATCCAATGTTTCAATTTCGGGCCAGCGTCGCCGACGGTGGCTCAGTATTGAACCAATATTGTGTATTTGGTGTGGACAGTTGAAACCTTTCAAATGGCAGTTGCAATTCTTTTTAAACACGAAACGTTGAATCAATGTTGTTTTAATGTTGGGCTAGTGTCGCTGATAGTGATACACCATTAAATCAACAGAGAGACAAGTCAATGTGTGTACTGTGCACCCTGAATGCGATTCCATTTGACAAACAAATATATAACTATTTAAAACTGCAAAAGCTCAGGAGAGACTTCTGAAATTTGAGCATGAAATCCGAAGTCCAAAATTACAGTTCAGAATGCCTGCCAAAAAACTCATACGCGAAATTCAAATCAATCTGTCATAATAAAAATAACCCGACCAAATTCAAAATGGCCACCACGAAAACTCATAAAACCTAGCCCAAATATTATTGTTACTTGAAAAGTCACAATTCATCTAGTACAATTTGAAATTGCCCAGGGCTTTCAATTAATTGATCTTGGTATAATTCAGGTTGTAGATATTGTAATTTCAACGTACGCTTGTATAAATCCGTGTCCATCCAAGCACACAATGGCTTTTTGCTTTCCGGTCCTGTAACAGGGGAGTTGAGTTTGTGTAGTTGCACTGATGAAGTTTAATTATGTTTGTTATCCCTCTTTTCTCTGTCATAATGTGTAATCAGTAGCCATATGAAGCTGTGGTCTCCCTCAAGGGGCCTGGTGGCATATTCAACTATACATGTCCTGGTTTAGGATTTGCCTGGAATACCGAACCAGCAAGTGCGTGGAAGGACTTGTTTTTTGCAATCAGGTGCATCAACCTTTGCATCTATGTTATCAATTGCAGGGCGAAGTGGTTGATACTTCAATAAGCTTGGTGGGACGTATACACCATCATTGCTGGAAATGTTTTCGTGCACAGCACATGCTATTCTATTAACGTTGTTCATTTTCTGTTTATATGATACACCAGTAATTGTTCACTTTTTGTTGAGTGGTAACAATGCAATGATAGTCCTACTGTTAGAGGTGTCTCAGTAGTATTCCGAAATGTTACCGTAGATGATTTCGGTTTATAGGTAACCGGTCTCTTGGATTTGAAAGCCTGGACTATATTTTGAGCTATGTTATTGCATGTACGATTAATGCTTACATTGCGAAGTTCGGTACGAGTACTTTTATCTCCTACTATTATCCATTGTAATAGTTACATTAATTCTGCAGGAAGATCATCACAAGTGTCTTTGAATTTCAATGTTTTAATCTGTTCTAATTTATAGCGTTTAAGAGATGCACACTGGACAACTTGCACAACATCTTCTGTCGCAGTGTACAAACTGCCAAAAGTGCGCAAATACATCAGCCATACTAATATTCCTGATTATACTCACTCTGAATATGGTGTATGATGCTCCTTAGTATACTTCGATTGCAATGCTGATCTATATTGCTGGTTTAAGAATTGGTTCAGAATGTCTACAATTATTTATTAAATTGATTTAATTGATATTGTGCATATTATGTATGAAAAAAACCCGAAAAGATAAAAGTAACTGCATAAACTGCTTTATCAGTAAAAATGATGTGGAAATGAGGTATTACACTTAACTATGTCACAAATAGTTCAAAAGTTGAGGTTTCACTATGTCGCTTGGCGGCCATTTTGGATTTTAGGCCGCCAATGGTCCAAGATGGCTGCTAAAAAAATGCCAAGATGATTTTTTCACTTCCTGACACAATAAACTTCAATAAAAAAACATGTTGGCAAGAATTACGTAAAAAATCCCACGAAAGTACATAAGGGTGTATACTACAGTGAGATCATGCACTTGTGAGACCTTTGCCTTTACAGTATATTACAAACCATCATATCGCTCTCCAGGAGAGCATCCTCTAATTTAATGGTCTAGACTTTATGAGCTTGTTCTTGTTTCGTCCTCTTCCTTCCAAGTGTGACGTATTTGCTACAAAACAGGCAATCTGTCTTGAATTGAAAACCTTCCTCAGAATACTGCAATGCATGCCTTCGTTATTTGTGTTAGGTCTGGGCTCATCTTCCTTTGTTTCATTGGTTCTCTGATGTAGGTTACAGTATTTGCGGCAACAGTCTTTGTATGCTTTTCTGCTAGGTACAGCATGAATTTTGTTTTTCCTTGCTTTGCTGCCCACGAAGCCTGCACAATAATGTATATTATAATATCATAAAGTCAACTATTTCCTACACAACTCAACACCCATCCAAATCGATATACTATTAATACTAGCATCACAGTCCACCAACCTGCACATCATTCGATGGATAACTCCAGTAAGGGATCATATCGCACCACATCGCAAGATGAGGTACAAATATAAGTAATATAAGATATATCATATCAGCAGTCTAGGTCATGTACACAGAAACAGAGCAATACAAAACCGTTTTACTTATAATTCTATAACAGGATAGGGTAGGGTCGAACTATGACGATGTAACAAATTTCGCCCGGGAGGATTCTTTAGGACTTTTCTCATTTATAGAGGACATGTTCCTGAAACCAAAACAAAAAAAAACCTTGTATTGCAATTTGTGTAAGGTCGGGATACATTATGCCTGGACTATTAATAGCTTTATTCACTTGATTCACTATACTCGCTCTATCATGGGTATTCACTTTATCAGGTTTATTCACTATTTTCTTAACAGTATTTTTGTAATTATTTTTTCAAGTGTTTATTATATCTATATTTGTTTTCATCCAAGGGATAATCAAGGCTGTTTTTGATCTATTAAGACGTATTCACGAGAGACAAAGAGTGTAAACTTGTGAAATCACCTTTAGTCCTCTATACCTTACACAATCTCAAAACAATAATCTTAAGATTATCTCAAGACAATAATTGCAATAACTACTACTTAATTATATTTTTATATGTGTGTGCGTGTGTGTATAAATAAAATACATATGTAAAGAATGATATCAAGCATTAAATAAATCGGTATCAATCATTAATAATTTACATTATATATTACTTGTTTGGTTTAATATTTTACCGTCCAATTGCGAACACCCCTGCACCCCCTCCTCGGCCTCATAAACGTATCTGTATCATCTGCGTACCATAAACAAAATTCCTACAGGCGCGCCTGGCTTTACTCAGTTGATGTTAGCCCCTTATAGTTCAGATATGTTATAATAATAGTTACATACATTTATCTTTGAGGTCATACCGCTTTGCCAGCTTCGACTTGTTTATCACATCTATATATAACTCGTTCTTTAATAATAGTTATGTATATAACTCGTTCTTTAATAATAGTTATACCACTATGGAATACTGCAGAGGAAGTGAATATAAAATGTAAAAGATTCTCGCTCTGTTAAAAGGGAGGTGTTCCATTGGCTATGGTGATAAATCATACGACTAATAGCATAATCAAGAAAAAAATGTTGGCGAGGTGTGTGTATTTCGGCTTTACAATTAACTAATCGTTTTTATTTTAAATTATTGCTTATATTATTTTTGTTACAGGTACAGAAGATATTCGATTCATGTTTGCAATCCCAGGGTCGCATGATAGTACTTCGCCGATCGTTACTGTATCCGCAAAGAAAGGGACACTTGTGAATATAGTAACAGCACAGTCCTCAAATTCCTATTCGCTCAGTGATAATTCATCGTACAGTTTCGTCTTGACTGACGACATTAGGGTCACTAATGGAGTGGAAACAAAAGGTGTAGAGGTGACCTCAGATGAACCTGTATCAGTTCAAATTGGAATGAACAGGCAGTACGCCTATGATATGCCTGATGATATAATGGTTAGACCTATTACAACTGAAGACACAGAGTATATTATTAGCAGCTACCCTGGCACTGGCTCTGAATCTTCATCAACAATTTGGCCAAACTCTTATTTTATGATTGTAGCACAATATGATGAATCGCTGGTGCAAGTGTTCAACTTTGTAAACGAGATATGGGTTCAGCAATATTCTGAGGTTCTGAATAAGTTTGAGGTTTTCACACAAGATTATTTCTATGTCAATGATGGATATACAGACTATACAGGATGGAGGGTTATTGCTTCTCAGCCAATAGCTGTTATTTCGGGACATGGATACGCTTATTTTGGCGGAACCTATCAGCATACATGCGACTCAATGCCAAGTATAGCTGAGATGGGAGTTCAATATATCACATTTCCTGTACTCTTTGGACGTGGAACGGAAGGTTATATAGTGAGGATTGTAGGATCTACAACAGAAGATATTAACGTACAAATTCCTGAGATTGACGTGGATGACGTGATTCCAAGAGGAAGCTTTCTGGAAGTGGAAAGTTTGGACTCGTCCAGTTTGATGAGGGTGAGTCATTTTGAACTCAGATTATACGTATTATATTGAAACATTGTGATACACGTAACAAATACAATACTTCGATACTAAATAAGTTCCTTGACTGATATGTGGTCGATAGTTTTTTATTCACTTTTTCGGCAGAATTATGACAAATTAATTGATTTTTTAATTAAACCAGGGTTACATAAATAATCTGCACAAAATGGGGGGTGGATTGATAGGGTATTCCGGTTTATATTGCTTTGTTTCAACCAAAAGGGGTTGGTGATTTGTTGATGTGCCCAGGGGATGTAGCGAATGTATTCATTGCTGATGAATCTACAGTATCCCCGCGCATAAACGTGCATGCACTTATAAAATAAATTTGCATGTTTTGGGGAGTTTTTCAAATTGATTTATGATCGAGTATAAGTGCATGCACATGTTTTCGAAAACTAAGTGCACCCCTCTAAATAGGAATTATGTCAATAAAAGTCTTTCTTTCCACGTTATACCAATCAACCCCGTAACACCCCTCACCATTTGGTCGATTATTTTTACAAGACGATAGTTCTTCAAATAAACTTGGCACTCATCTAAACAGATTTTCGGGGATCAGGCCCATTCGAGTGGCTGTTTTCGTCATCGACGTTTTTTCGTTTTGTTATTATCCTACACGATTGGCTTTTAGATTTTTTCCCGTCGTCGACGAAACAAGACGGAAAAATTCCCCGTCAAATTTGTGTTAAATGACCTTTAACCTCACATCACATTTTGACGAAAAAAACATCGATGACGAAAACAGCCACTCGAATGGGCCTATTGATCACGTCTTTAGCTCTCCTAGACAGAGGTGTGGTCGCGACGGTAGACGATAGCTGTGACGATGCAAAGTCAATGCAGTATTTGGAATGGTGGCTCCCTGTTGAATCTTTTTTGTGAAGTTATATTTTGCACCTGGTAACTAGATCTATAATTTTATAATAATTGCAAATAGTTGTTTTCCTGAAATAAGGATATAGGCTATATAGTATCCATAACTAAGGTTCATCTGTGAAAAAACTCGTAGGAAGCTAATTTCAACTGATTTGGGTGGGTACGGGTATGGTCAATGACCAAAAAAAGTGAGGTGGGATAGGGGTTGGGGAAACTTTTTTATTAGAGAAATCCAAATGGCTACCACCGGCACAAATGCTCCATAACTTTGAACCATTTGCCACAGAATATTGTGTAAGATAAGTGTAAGATAAAAATTACATTTCTAAAGTTATTTTAGCATTTAATAAACGCCTTCTGCAGAAATCCAAGATGACCGCCATCCGCACATGTCACATCATAACTTTTGAACCACTGTAGCTCTAGTAGCTGATGGTGGACTGGTCTTGTATATATCCAGACCTAAACTCTTTAGCAATAAACTAATCGCAGGTCATTGAACAATGTTTGATTGGTGATGCATTTTGCACTGAAACTTTAATATGAAAAATACCCGTCTTTAAGCGGTTTACAACCGCCAACTTCTACCGTATCTTTTGAACCGTTGGGTCCAGAAGGTCACGTGACCCCTCAAAATTTTCACAATGTCCATGTTATGGCGGGTCTGTAATATATTCGTAAACCCTAACATCGCCCCAAATCTGATTTCACCATAGTAAAAATAACCACTGCGACAATTTATTATGTTAATTGCCCTTTTGTGCAATTTGCACATTGTGTAATTTAACTATGTGAACATCTACTTTTTCATTAATTAAAGCCACAAAGCATAACAAATTTTATGTTCACTTGTTTTTGTTGTAATACATTCACACTGTCTTGCATTTGCAGGGAGCGAGCTAATCATCCGGCGTGTATGCAACTAGACGTATGACTGGTGTTATTCCAACATCTGTTGTTTCATACCGAAATGGATCTGGTTTCATGCATTATGTCCATTATATCAGCATTATAGTCTCATATCTAGACAGTATTTTAACATTTTTAACATTGAAATGTATAACCTGCCATTGAATATTATTATGTCGACCTGTCGCATGAGTAAATAATAGGAGATCGATCCACACGTGGATGATCTTTCTCAGATTTAGTCACTATAGGTTTAATCAAAAAATATCAAAATACCATAATATTACACTCAAATGCTATAATGTGACATGTAGGCATGACATTATAATGTCACTATATAAAAGTATAATGTCTTGACAAACCTATTAATTTTAGGATATGGCATTATAGTTTCAATATATGATATCATAGTACTATATGATATGATAATAGTACAAAAAAAATGTTGGTATGTACCATTAAATATACAAATTTGATAGTATAATTGTATAATGAAAGGATATAGCATCTTAAATTTTCTTTGTGCAAATTCCCCACAAAGCGTACCTCTGGAACTTTAGTTTATTTAACAAAAATTGCGATTTCATATCTCAAGTAGACCCTCTTCAGCAACCATTAGACGCGGCTTCATAAAACTAATTGCATATACATAATTGCATATACGACACCAAGATAAATAATCTATTTTTTAATGTATGAAAATCGAATTGTTGGAAACTTTTAAAATTGTAGAATATGTCAAACAATGGTGGGATTGAACACTCGTGCGTATGTGCACTATGTGCGTATGGCGGCCATCTTGGATTTATGCGGAAGGGGACTATTAAATACTAAAATAACTTCAGAGATGTAATTTTTATTTTAAAATTAGTGGGAAAAGACATCTAACGCAATATTTTGTGGCAAATGGCTAAAATTTATATAACTATATGTGCCGGTGGCGGCCATTTTGGATTTTCACTAATGAAAAAGTTTCCCCAACCTTATTTTGTTTTGGTAATTGACCATACCCAACCCAAATCAGTTGAAATTAGCTAACTACGAATTTTGTCTCAGATTGGATAAAATATGTGCTAATTTCGGGGTTACTAATACACATTTCGATGCTAATATAATGTATTATTGCGTACTGAATTGTCGTTACAAAACAAATGAGTTGACTAATTTTATTTTTTATGTTGAAATAATTTCAAGGTCATTTCATGCTCGAATATAAGTGCATGTTTTTTTCTTAAAATATTGTTTGTTTATAAATATAAGTGCATGCACGTTTATGCCAGGGGATACGGTATGCATCTTTGATGAACATAGGCTGATAACTTCGACAAAAAAACACCCAGATACTAAGGGTCATATCCTGAAAGCCCGGTTTACTAAACTAATGTTTAACTCTAATCAATTGGGTAAGCAACCTTATGGTCAAAATTGTATCCCTATCCCCTTATTTTAGGCAGCTTCGGGGGTACCCCCATATCAGCGGTCAAAATATAAAGTGCGTCCCTCTTTCGTTTCCTTAACATCACATTTCAGGTTTTGGACATATCAATCTTTTAAATAAAAGTTGATGTCGGTGAGCTGTGAGGGGGTGGGGGGTGGGGGGTTGCACGTAGGGTGGTTGTAGCCCATGTAGATCCGCACATTCACTCATTTATCGAGGAAATGAAGTTGAAAATCATTTTTAAATATTGTTTAAGTTAATTTGTTAGCATAACGTTTTATTACCTCCATAGACGTTGCCACCATAAAAAATATTAATATAATTATATTTATGTGACATATTATTTCTAAAAACAACAATAATTTTAATTGCGTAATGTTTAGACATAAAGACAGTTATATTTTATTTTCTATGTGTTGTTAAGAAAAATCATATCTAGTAAAAGTGATAAGGACCAAATATTGTAATAATAGTAAATTTCTAATCGGGAAATAGATCAGTTCTGAACTGTCACACATAACACCATTGAGATTGTCATCATTGGATTGGCTATGAAACTTACCACAACTTTACTTTGATTTTGTAACTTGCTATTAATAGTTAATTACAATCATATAGGCTATATATGTTTTCAGATCACTTGTTCGGGTCCCTGCACTGTCTCCCAATTCACCATGGACACACCAATTGGTGACGCCCACACAAATTCAGGCGGCTCCATGGTAATGCTGACTCCTACAAGTCAATTCACAACTGATCAGGTGTTCATGACGCCATATATGTCTATTCAAGGAATAGCTGACCTGGTGATTATTGTCAACACGTATCCCGTTGAAGGTCTCTACATCAACGATAAACCACTAGATGTGAGTACTACACTGGATTTACAACTACAATTAGGCTAGATATAGAGACGAAATTCCCGTATTTCTTATTTTTGACATGGTTGTCCAAAATAAGAAATCAGGAATTTCGTCTCTATATCTAGCCTAAAGGGTAAATGCGCAGCACAAAAAACAACTTTTGCAGTTCTAGTCTATGGACATGTTTACAGCATATGGTCATATTATTAAGCCAAAATAAAATCACCGATTTTTTAATGATTCATCCTGAGCCAGTCTTTTTAATAGATGTATTATCATGATTATAGCCATACATATCACATCAGATTGTGACATTTACATGACATTCCCATGACATTATAACTTTTATTAGAACGTACTAAAAATATGACCTTTTGAACATAGGACCTTCTAACATAATATCTTCTGAACACTGGGCAGTCAACAATATTGACCATGTCATACAACTGTACATATTGTTGTTTTATAGAACCTGATATGGAAACGGTATGAAGGTTTTGCTTACAGCAGGGTTGAAATATTTCATCAAGAAACTTACAGACTTTATACAGACAATCCTGACTTAGTTTTTGCTGGATATATGCATACGGCATACCATGAGAGACTCTCCGGTGACTATCCCGCGTGTAAGGGAAGCAGCATAGGATATGGCAGTGAGTAAACATTTAAACTATAAGCTGAAATCCGCGCAAATTATAAGTGGTAATGAGTGCTCTGGTCAGATGGCGAGATGAAAGTGAGATGAACTGCTCCCTTCTTTTTCTGGTGTTGCAAGCCACACATGAATGAATCATTATCACAGCCTTTTTTGACGTCTTTTGAATTATGCAGTTTCCAGAAAGTTATTAAGGCAGGTGCGTCTTTTATTTAGCTTCATTGATCAATGATAGTTATGTCGTGACAGTCCAACTCCTTATAGCGTTGCCCATGCGGATGGGTCTACAGCGTGTGAGCAGCAAATCGTGATGATCCACCTGCAGTAAGCAGAGGTACATTAAAAACTAATTATCGGTGCACATTATTTGCATATTAAATTAGTTTGCATACATTTATTTTAGGGCGGGGGCCCTAGGGTAGTGGTTAGCACCGCTGCCTTTCACTCCAGAGTCTAGGGTTCGGTTCCCGGTCTCGGCGGTTTGACAGAAACAAAATTATTTCTTCCCCATCCACGTGTGCAAGTTAGTATTGTGGGGAGCCTCCGTGACCGAGAAGTAGCGTGCTCGGCCTCAGACCGCCAGGGCTCGAATTTCGAATCCTGTGTTTGGAGGACAGTGTCATCTCAATCATCTCACCATCCTCAGGAGGTTCTCCTGGCCAAGTTAGGCTATATGTGCACAAAGGTGGCCTAAAGCCCGATTCATTTTATTTATTTACATTCATTTTAAATAAACACTGTTGGTGGCACCGTGATAGTTTTACCCCTGTGCCCGAAGGGGTAATGACGTCCCCTCCGTGCGCTGACGCCCGCCATTTTTGGCTACTACACCAGCATGGTGTAACACATTGAATTAAAAACTCACCATCCTCAGGAGGTTCTCCTGGCCCAGTTTAGCCTATATGTGCACAAAGGTGGCCTAAAGCCCGATTCGTTTTATTTATTTACATTTATTTTAAATAAACACTGTTGGTGGCACCGTGATAGTTTTACCCCTGTGCCAGAAGGGGTAATGACGTCCCCTCCGTGCGCTGCCGCCCGCCATTTTTGGCTACTACACCAGCATGGTGTAACACATTGAATTAAAAACTCATACAAACATTCCACCGCTCCGGCAATTGTTTTCACCCAAGGTCATAGGTCAAGGTCAAAGATTAAAAAAATTATTGTTAACGCGATAGCTTGAAAAATAATTATTGGATCTCTCCAATTTTTTATGTGAAGTTACCCATGAGTATGTAGATGAACTGATTAGATGTTCAGATTTCCACTGATAATCAAAATGGCCGCCAGCTGGGGTCGGCGAAAATATTGGCATTGTCTGTTTCAAAGGCACATGCCCAGGCTACAATCATAAAAAAATCGGTGATTTTATTTCGGCTTTTTAATATGACCATATGATGTAAACATGTCCATAGACTAGAACTGCAAAAGTTTTTTAATTTTTTCTGCTGCGCATTCACCAGTTAGGCTAGATATAGAGACGAAATTCTAGCCTAACTGGTGAATGCGCAGCAGAGAAAATAAACAACTTTTGCAGTTCTAGTCTATTGACATGTTAACATCATATGGTCATATTAAGAAGCCAAAATAAAATCACCGATTTGTATTTCTTATTTTAGCCTGGGCCTGTACCTTTAATGTGACAGCGAACACTAGGCTTCGGCAGCCATTTTGTTTTTATCAATATAAATAAATTATTCTTATTTTCAGTTAAATGCCTTGAAGCCTCGGATTTATAGGTTTTCTGGATCTGCGAGTCCATTGGCACTGTCCGTTTTCATGTGCGATCCAATTTTTACCTTGTATCTTAACATGTGTCTACACTGTAGACACATGTTAAGATACAAGGTAGACGTGTCTGTAGACTCTACAGACACGCTGAACGTATGTATAAATCAAATGTATGTATATGTGTACTTTTAAGTCAAATAGTTATCTATCTATCTACTTTTAATACCATCTGTTTAGTGATGCTGGTTCCTGATTCCACAACAACAGAGGCACCTAGTATTTTTTCCACTTCCACATCTACACCATCAACAACAACTACTACTGACCAGGGACCAACTGATCCAACCCCCACCAATCCTGAAGGTATGAACTAGAACTGTAAGGGGTCATAAGCTGCAAATTTAAAGAAAAATGGCACATGTTTCTTTCCCGGCCACTCACAAATATTCAATAGTGTGGGCAGCCTTCGTGACCAAATGATAGTATGCTCGGCAACAAGTCGCCAGGAATTGAATGTCTGAAGTCATCTGATTATTCTCTCAATCCTCATAATGCTATCCTGATCCAGTTTGGCCTGTGTGTGCACAAAAGTTCATTTTTTAATGTTTCATTGATTATACATGTACTATTGCAAAAATATAAAATTGTATAACAGGCATGTATTGTCATTTTATATCCATGCATCCTATTTGCAGGAGAAACACGGATAGCTCCGCTGTATGAAATTATTTTGAGAGGTATTTTTGAGAGCAGTAATGGAGAAGCGTTCAGTCCTTCTTGTAAAAATGAACACGGTAACAACTTCTACCAGTCAGCTCGTGATACAATGCCTAGTGTGAACTCTGCTCTGGGGGATACTTTATGTGTGTCAGCTCCTCCTGGTGCATTTAGCATCATCTCTGTGTCAACCATATTCTACAGCTTAGATACGTCTGTAAGTTGTTTATCTATTGTCACTTTATGTTAATATTTTAAATGTGAATATGTAATTAGAACGCATTGTTTCTCCAATAGAATACACAAACAATATAGGCACTAAGTTGGATTATGACTTTTTTTCACAAACTTGACATAATTTAGTCACTACCGAAATCTGAAAGCAGTGCGGAGTAATGTCAATGCAAAGCCTTTAATAACAAGGTGCGTCATAACTCCGACACATTTGTTAACTGACACACACTTATGCATGTTCTACTAATAAGTTATTTATAGCTTTCCACATTATTATCGCATGGGTCAATTTTGAGTTTGTTAGTATGCACATTGACTTACATTACTTTGAAAGACATGTATCCATATTTACATGTGTGCACATTTGCATAGTATGTTCTGGAACTGCTCTGAAGCCTCGCTGTCCAGTGTAGTGTGTTTGAATATAGCAGGTTCATAGGTCTAGTTTCCAATACATTTCAGGGTTTCACTGACGCCATTTTCTCGATGTCCAGTGAGTTGTACGTTGAGCTGGATGAGGTGTACGCCTGTGCTGAGGAAATCAATGTCTACCTACAAGACTTCACTAACTGGGTCTCCCCCATCTTCCCAATTGTACCAGGATGCCCACAACCAGAATTTGATCCGGAGTATTTTGTCCATGGCGGCACAGGAGACGACTGGACGTGTGGTGACTCATTGCATGCATTACGTAATCTTACATTTTTATTCAACTTATTTATTTGTTATAACCTACGTGGCGAAATTCCCACGTTCCGGGAAGGTTAAGCTCCCAAGTTTCCAGTCCCGCGAGCTTGAAGTTTTGAAATTCCAAATATTTTCTTTAAAGTTAAACTGAAACTACAAAAATTGTGACTTTTCAAGTAACAATAATGTTTGGACTACGTTTTGTGCGTTTTTTTGGCAACCATTTTAAATCTCGTCGGGTTATTTTTTATTTGAAACTCAAGGAGAAATAGCGCTCCGAAATTTGAACACAGGAATAAAAAGAAGCTAGAACCGTTACAAACTCAACATGTTTGGCAACATAATAATGTACAGACCGCTAGACCAGATAGGGCCTAGTCTATATTAGCCAGGTAACTGCTAGTGGTTAGTTCCTAAACCCCCACAACCCACACCCTCAACCGGATAATCCCAAAGGGTTTAGGTAATTACTTAAACACCTCGACCTGAGGATTTGAGGGCATTTTTTATTACTCAACTTAATTACTTAAACCCCCTTGACGTGAGATTCCGAGGGGGTTTGAGTAATTACAAAAAAAAATTACTTAAACCCCTCGACCTGAAAATCGGAGGGGGTTTAAGTAATTACTTAAAACCCGTCGATCTGAATATCCGAGGGGGATTTGAAAAAATACTCAAACCTCCTCGGGTCGAGAGGGTTTAAGTAGGTCCTCGATCTTTTAAATTTCCTTGAAACCTGGTATATATAGGTTTTCGGAGTCTGCGAGTCTATTGGCATTGTCCGTTTCAATGCTCGACCGAAAACGAGGCTATGGCCTCCACCTTTTTTTAGTAATTTTAAAAATCCTTGTTAACGAGATAATAAAGAAAAAAAAATTGTGAATCTTAAATTTAAGCACGCGAAAACTCCCAGATGTACAGTATATGCGTTTTCGAGGTCTGCTGGCATTGACTGTTTTCATGTGCAACCAAAAACGAGGCTACGACGGCATACATCTTATAAATTTTAATAAATCAATCATATTTTCATTAAAATGCCTTGGTATATCGCTTTTCGGGGTCCGCGAGTCTATTGGCATTATCCGTTTTCATGTACGACAGAAAACGAGGCCATCTTGATTTGATCAGTTCTAATAAATCGCTCTTTTTTTCAGTTAAATGCCTTGAAAGCTGGTATGTAAGTTTTTGGGGTTTGCGAGTCTAATGGCACTGAAAAAGAGACTACGGCGGCCATCTTTATTTTACCAATTTTAATCAATCGTTCTTATTTTCATTTGATTGTCTTGTAGCCTGGGATACACATATAGGTCTTCTTGGCCATCGAGTCTATTGGCATTGTCTTTTAATGCGTAACTAAAACGATTCTGTGGCGGCCTTCTTAATTTTACCAATTTTAATAAATTGTTCTTATATTTAGTTAAGTGCCTTGACACCTGGCACATATAAGTTTCAATCTATTGGCATTGTCCGTTTTCATTCGCGATCCAAGACGAGGCTATTGCAACCATCTTGATTTTATCATTGGCCTTCTATATTTAGAATACCGTATATAAGCAGCAGTGGTGTGAGATTTGTGGCCATTTTGAGCCACTGTATCAGCCGTGGGGTGTTCAAGTGCTTGCACGGCATTTTTTCAAGTTCACAGGCATGTCGCCCAGGAAGTTTTCTGTCCAATTTTGTTTTGAGGGACTGGCCCAGGTCTAAAATCATCAAAAAATCGGTGATTTTATTGTAGCCTAATAATATGACCGTATTTCTAATTTTTGATATGGTTGTCAACAATTAGAAATCATGAATTTCGTCTCTATATCTAGCCTAACTGGTGAATGCGCAGCACAAAAATTAATAAGTTTTTGCAGTTCTAATCTATGGACATGTTTACATCATATGGTCATATTAAGAAGCCAAAATAAAATCACCGATTTTTTTATGATTTTAGACCTGGGCCAGTCCCTTTAAACCTAAATTGGCGATTATTTACTATCACATGCCTGATATTTGGTAAACCGTTCTAGCGGCTGGGCCATTACTAAAAAAATGTGCAATTTCGGGGGACATTTTGAAACTTGATTTAATTCAAAATGGCCATTTTTCACCTAGACAGGTCTGATATTTGGTAAACCGTTCTAGATAGCTATACCATTACCATAAAAGAGAGGATGCACCCTGACAATTTTTGTTTTGCTTTGATCAAGTTCATTTATTTTCACAAGGCCCATATAATATAATTATACTATTATATAAAAAGGGGATGTTTTAGGGAAAAATACTCCTTAAAAATTGTTCAAAATCAAAATTATACCCCTTACTATATGGTATTGAATGTATAAGATGAATGGTAAACAGCAAAATAACACTGGAAATTTTTAAGATGAATTGTAAAATATCAAAATAATTTCACCTATTCCTATCTTTGCATGTAGAAAATACTTTAGTTTATTACTAATGCTTTATCCAAAACCGTGACATATCTATAAATCATTAATAAAAAAAATACAGGACGAAACATATCGTGTTCATGTTTTGACATCAATAGAGTTTCTGTTAACACTGGTTAAGTGTGTATTAAATGTCTTTGTGTGGTAATGAGAAATACCTAAGAAATAAATCAAGAGGGAAATAACGTTCGCCATAGCTCATAGCATATCTGTTATACAAGTGATGTAATCTATGCCACATTTAAATCTATAATCCATTGTGTGTGTTGTTCTCACAGATTATGCTGATAGTTTACTGAAGGCAGACAGAGGTTACGTCCAATACGCATTTCACGTCAAGGACATCTACCACACGGCAAATAATGAGACTTTGACAGGATCATGTGCTCTTACATACGGGTAAATATAATTTATGTTTTAAAAGAGAAAAAATCTAATAAGGGAGGACAAGAAAAAACATTTGAGAAAAAAAACTTTGAACCATTACAAATAAAACCATAGCTGAAGCAAGGTTTTTTCGTGTCTTGAAATGAACTGTTTTTTCGTAATTGTCATTCTTTTTTCAGCAATTGGCAATCATCCCATGCGCGTACTGCAAGGCGTTACTATTATGCAATGGGTTGTAACAGAACTATTTTTAACACATAAAAATGTTAGTTATTGACCTATCACTAGAAAGGTGTGCATACTAGTAGAATATACGTCAATGCTTTTGTCTGTATATCCTCTTGTTGGTATCAAGTTGAACCGTTAAGCGCCACTATGGTCGTTTGTAATACTTTTTATTAGCTGTTTAAATCACAATTATTAAGAACGAAATATGTGTTAAAAATCATAGATTTGGAAATGTTTGGTATCAAATTAAGCAAATATGAGTAAGTTTTACTCACTTGAAGTTGTGGGTCGCGGTAGCAACACCTAACTTCAAGTAGGTGAGAGTTTAAATTATCTAATTTAGCGGTTTGAAGGTTAATATTGGAATATCAACTGACTACAAATTATTGTAGAATGTTTACAGCAACGGCGGCGTTAAAAAAATAATTTATTGAAGGCGTGGTATTGTCCTCGTAACATTTGTACTAATGTATCATGTAATTTTATGTTAAAAAACAAACAACCAATTAAATGTTACTATATATTGGAACACAGCATGGGTGTTGAAATTGTATTGTTGTACGAAGCTTTGACAGAAGGTTTTGAATTAAGACAATCACGCATCGCGTACCACTATCAGGCGTATTACTACTACATATCCACTCTCAGTAGGGTGTTCAACAGCGAGAATGCAATCTTGGTGATCCTTGTAACAAAGTCTTGGTAAAGGTAACTCAAACGTGATAATCGACTATGCTAACTTCTGTGCTGCAGCGTGACAACAATGATGGCACCTTCAAATGGTAATAAAAGACATGATTAAGTTTTTGAATATTGAATGAGCAGTTAAATTAACCAAACAGAAGCTATAAGCCATATGTCTGCTAATAGGGTCACCACCCGCCTGACTGTGACTATTTCTTCAACAATTGTCTGTACTACAGAGAACATTTATATGAGCTTTATCATGGTTATTTGATAGTACATATCAAGAGCAATTCACCATTTTTATAGTTATTTCCCTTTGTTTATTTTACAGTGACAGCTGGCGACTCAGTGTGACATCGATGGCTGCTGAACTACAGCAAGCTGTAGACGCTGGAGAGCTCTGCATAGGACTGGATCAGAAAATAACACTACCATTCGCATCAAACCTAATATCTTACACGCCTTCTATGGTGAGTTCTCAATAAGGACAGTCTTGTATCTGTTCAGTCATCAGCTCATATAGATGGATGGAAAGTAATTGACAGGTCATAGGAGGATACAAACTTGATCGGCTGATGTGGTGTCTTCTTTAACGGGGGAGCAAAGTTAAGAGGCAAAGATATGAAAGATTTGTGCGATAGGGAAATATATCATGAGCATTATAAAGTAGTAGTAGTAGTAATGTTTTTCGGCATTAGTGACTGTGTAAGGGGTTCTGGGCAAGTTTTGTGGATTCACCCCCAGACACGCCCAAACGGCCCTACCATGGCCACATCAGTTATCACCAATATGAGAGCTACATTAGCTCCGCTATTAAGTGGAGACACAAGGGTATGCCACTGTCAATCAGCGCGAAGATTATAGCCAGACTCGTGGAGGCTGCAGCTTCTCTTGTATAGTTGTTGTAGACTAGCGCAGAGGACGAGTGGGGAGGCTCGTCTCTAAATGCACAGGACACTTGCTGCCTCTGTTGTAACAAGCGCTTCCTTACTATGCCATACAGCATGCAACAGACGGATCAACCCCATAAGGAGCCGCTCCCAGGTGGATATGACAATCACTACCACTAACAACCATCTCAGTACCCTAGTGGGTGAAGAATGTTTCTGCGGCAGCAAAGTACTTTAAACAAGGGGGGTCAAATGGTAGCTCCGAGTCCCAGTTCTG
Organism: Flabesymbios commensalis; assembly: GCA_964017125.1. NCBI lineage: Eukaryota > Metazoa > Annelida > Polychaeta > Terebellida > Flabelligeridae > Flabesymbios > Flabesymbios commensalis. The sequence goes on from OZ024907.1 coordinate 8,501,858, forward strand.
TACTTTTTATAGGTAATTCAAAGGTAAAAGCCTTTTTAAAAAGGGTGGGTACTCTCAGAAGTTGCTTTTGTATCAGTTACTACACTAACTAATGCTATTTTAAGCACGATTCATAGTCAATTAGAGGCATGCAGATCAGATGTTGCAGGTCAGTGTGTGATGTTTTGGACAACAAGGATGAAATATAAGCCTATAGCCAGTTATGTGTATGGGATTAAATTCATTTAAGACACTGCTATATCCTTTATTCTCTAAATGTAGCATACTCTGGTGTTCTCTGTTGGAATTTGAACTTATTATTTTGTATTATTTTGTAGGTTGACCATTCGCATAATTATATGATAGTCAACTATGATCTGAGGCCCATTTGAATGAAAATCTCAACATTGATCGATCCTAACTGTCTCTTATTTCTATTAGAAAAGTTAAGATCAATACTAAATGTTCTAATATAAATAATAAAAAATTAAGATAAGCTCAAAGTAAGATGTTGAAAATATGTTATTCATGACTCCAAGAATCAATAAGATAGTAGTAAATGAACTAACTTTGAAACAAAGTTTGAAACTTATGACGTTTTGACTTGCTATGGCAAGCCTTGATCACGTACTGATGTCCCGCAGGCCATCCATTGCAGCAAAACTGGAAGGAGATGAGACTCTGCAAGAACGCTCGGCTCTCTCTGTAAAACAGCTGACTGAACTGTTAGACTGCTGCTTAAGTACCACCTATTTCATATATGATGGGTATTTTGCCAACAAACCCACGGTGCGGCCATGGGATCCCCAGTGTCTTTCATAGTGGCCAACTTATATATGGAGCATTTCGAGGAGACAGCCTTTTTTCCCACACCTGCAACCCCATCTATGTGGCTGCGGTACGTAGACGACACCTTTGTCAAGAAACATGAGGACGCTGTGGACTCATTACCCCACCATATCAACAACATCGACCATCACATCAACTTGACCATCGAACCTGAAGTTAGCGGCAAGCTACCCTTCCTTGACCTTTGTGTTAATGTGATGGACGATGAAGGTACTAAAATCACCATTTACAGGAAACCCACCCACACAGATCAATACCTGAACTTCTCACCATCCTCTGGTACACAGCGATATGTGGTTCACACTCTAATCAACAGGGCCTAATTATATGTGACTACAAATGACGACCCACAAGCAGAAATAGAACATGTACGTAATGCCCTTAGAGCCAACAACTACGAGGAATGGGCCCTCACTGTCCCACTGTCAAAACCACACACAGTGGAGAAGAATGATAAAAATAACACCAACAGCAGACGTTTGATGCTAGGCCTCCCCTATGTACAAGGTACATTCGATATCCTGGCGCGGATATCTCACAGTGTGTACCTGTATCACAAGTCCTAGAAAGATAACTAGATTGACATAGACGCAAAGTCAAGGAGGCCATCCACATACACCAACGATCCTCAATTATGAACAGGAACCAAGGCTACCAGATACCACCCATCTACGACAAGATCATTCTGCCGATGTCTGAGCCATTTCTCCTCCAGAACATCAGTATGTCATATGTCGAAACGTCATAAGGTTTAAACTTTGCTCCAAAGTTAGTACATTTTACTACTATCAAAGTAAGATCTTTGGTGAATTGGGCCAATGACCATGTTTCACTCGTTCATTCGTTTCTTACAGATAGCTAGCTATACGTATTTTATTGCATGTAGTGTTTATGGTACAGACTGTCCATTATGATATTGACTGCGAGTACAAATTCTTGTTTGCCTTTTAATTAGCTCCCGCCATCACCGTAGGTGAGACGGAGGGCGCTATGGATTCCGCCTCCGTTTTCTTCTTTTGCCTAAAGCTTTGTAAGAAATAAGCTAGAATAACAATTTTTATTATGTGGGTTACTTCCAGGTGGATAATGGACAGGTTAAAATATTTTTAATCTGAATTCAATACGCAAGGTCGCAGCGGAGAAATGATGATGTTACGGCATTGGGCCGACCGTGAACATTTCGTTTCCGGAGCATATTTCTGAATGTACTTCTCCGATTTTTGTCAAATTTTACACACAACACCTCTAGGGGGTCTAGCTGTTCCTTTTGGGTACATGAACTTTGACCTACTTTTGATTCATAACTATGAGTAAGTATGTATTTATTATAGTGACATGCATATATACAAACACAACATAAACATACATATCATGGTAATTAACAGTATAATATGCCGGGCCAATTTGGCCTACAATGTCACTTTATACACGAATATAGCAAAAGAAAAAGGTATACAGTGTGCCGAGGAGGCAAACATTATATAAACAGGTCTTTCTCTTTGACCACGCCTTACACAAAAAACTCAGTGTTTCTCTCCAATATTTGGTGATCAAAAAAGTAATTTTTTGTTCTAAATTGAAATTAATGAAATCGGCGTTATTACGCATAATATTGTTTATATAGTCAACTCATATATCGGAAAAAACATCACATTTTAACAAGAAATGATATTCGTCTTCGACTTCGCCAGATGAGCAAATTGAACAGACAAGCTCTTCCAGTTTCAGAGAGCGTGTCTGTCCAGTCGTCTCATCTCTAACTCTCTGTCTACGGCCTGTTTCTACTCTCAAAGGTAAAATTCCACAACAAAATTGAGCAAAAATACTTCTATGAGGTTTAGGTAGTAAAGTGGAAACATAATTTGGTATAGCAAAATTTTCTTTAAGAGTGATATATTTCCTCAATTTTGGTTTATTTGAAATGTCTCGCTTCCACTCTTCCTCCCTTAATAAAAAAGTTTTATGTTTTACATTTAAAATATCACACGCGACAAAGTTTTCAAATACATTTTCGGGTAACCTTAGGTGTTGAATAATTGAGTTTACGTCGTACGACCAATTGCGCTTACCTGTCACCGAAAATAATGCGTCGGACTGAAAAATATGTTTTGTTAATCTATGATTGTCCATATTTACTAAACGGTTCCAAAATCTAATAACATGTATATAATGACGATATTTGCATTTTAGCCAGCCCATTTCACCATACAATGCGGGTCGTGGGGTAAGATTATGTACACCTAAGTAATATCGCATGGCTCGCTGTGTTATTTTATCACACATATTTATATTAGAATTCCACCAAATTTCACAGGCATAATCTTGAACAGGTACTACAAAAGAATCAAACAGATGACAATATGTATTATATCCCACATCAGAGTATTGTTTACACTTGGCCACAATTCCACTAAAAGCTCTAGAAGCAGCATCAGAGCGTGCTTTAATACAGTCTCCAAAATTTAAATTTTCGTCAAAATTTACACCTAAGTAATTATAATTTTTCACTATCTCAAGGTCCATATCCCCATATGAAAATTTAAACAAAGTAACAGGCTTCCTTGAATTCCTAAAATGTACAACTTTGATTTTATCGGAATTTACAAACATTTTCCATTTATTACACCAATTATGAACATGTTCTATTAAGCGTTGCAAATATTCTTCGTTTTCTGCAAAAAGTACAATATCATCTGCATAAAACAAAGTACATACAGTTTTTCCATTTATATCCATGCCGATGTTGAGATTTTTAAGTTCTACTGCGAGTGCATTTATAAATAACGGAAATAAACTTGGTGACAAAGTATCCCCTTGTCTGACACCTGATGATATTTCAAACCATTCAGTATTACAGTTATTAATTTTTACACATGATACATTATCTCAGTATAATGTTTTAATTGTTCTATAAAATTTTCCATCTATGACCATCTATGACCTATTTAGACGCTTTGATGCACACTTCGCTTCCGGAGCAGATCTCGAAAAGTACTGGGCCGATTACAGTCATATTGCACATACATGTTCTCTAAGGTCCCTTGTTGTGCCTTTTCAGGTTTTTGGACCTTGACCTTGAGTTGACCCCGCACTTTGACCTAATTTATGACATCGGTAAATCCGACTGAAATATTTTGCGGAATATCATGAAAACCGCTAAAGATAGCTACACCATTACTATGAAACAAATTGTAAGGTTTCAGGAGAGGATGCATCTTGAAAAATTTTAAGTCGATAAAATTCAAAATGGCCGCCCATCGGCCAATATTCTCTTTGACAGGCCTGATATTGCGGAATATCACGAAAACCGCTCAAGATAGCTACACCATTATTATAAAACAAATTGTAAGGTTTCAGGAGAGGATGTATCTTGAAAAGTTTCAAGTCGATAAAAATCAAAATGGCCGTCTATCGGCCATTATTCACCTCGACAGGCCTGATATTGCGGAATATCGCGAAAACCGCTCAAGATAGCTACACCATTACTATAATACAAATTGTAAGGTTTCAGGAGAGAATGCATTTTGGAAAAATTCTACTTGATTAAATTAAAAACGGCCGCCTATCGGCCATTATTCACCTCAACAGGCCTGATATTGTGTAAACCGTGCTAGACAGCTAAACCATTACTATAAAACAAAATGCTAGATTTCAGAAGAGGATGCATCTTGAAAAAAATCAACTTGATCAAATTCAAAATGGCCGCTTATCGGCCATTATTCACTTTCACATGGCCGATATTTGGTAAAATGTGCTAGATGGCTAGACCATTACTATAAAACAAAATGTGATTTTTCGGGGGAGGATGCACCCTGGAAATATTTTAACTCTTATCGAGTTTAAAATGGCCAACAATCGGCATTATTTACCTCGATAGGCCTGATATCAGGTAAACTGTGTTAGATAGCTGGACCATTACTATAAAACAAATAATTACTATAAAACAAAATGTGAGGTTTCGGGGGAGGATGCACCCTTTTTTAACTAGTCTATATATCGAATTCAAAATGACCGTAAATCAGCCATTATTTACCTCGATTGGCCTGATATCAGGTAAACCGGGCCAGATAGGTAGACCATTACTGGGATACTGATTAAGATCATTAATTTCAATGGAGGTTTGCAATCTCTGACAGACTGTCTAGTTCTTATCTTACTCTTAGACTGAGCCTCTTAGACCTAGTTGTCTTGCGTCTTGATTTTTGACCTAGCCTAGGACTACATTAATAACCCTACACAAAATTGCTTAAATCAAATTCTAATTCGGAGCGGGAGCTCCTGGACTTATGTAGTCTTGTTTTAAATAAAAAAGGTGGGCTATTGCAATTGAAATTTGGCGACGTCGGCGTTAACATTTACTTGTGGGCACGATAACTTGAAAATTTTTTCATTTATCATTACCAAATCTGTTATGCATTTTACTTATAACCAGTTCTCGGACACGTTCAATAATGGCTGAAAAAAATTCAAAACGGCCGATTTATTGCGATTTTTCGCATTTTACGTCAATAATTTGACCTTGTGGGCGCGGTAACTTAAAAGGTTGCTCATGTATCCTCTTCAAATCTGTTATGAATGTTCCTTATAAGCAGTTCTCGGACAAGTTACGACGCTGGCCCAACATTGGGTCAACGTCTCTGTTTGCTGGGAGGCATGTATACTACCCAACACGAGACATTGGCCCAATGCTGGTTCAATATTGGTCCACCGTCTGCTACGCTGGCCCAACATTGAATCAGCATTGTGTGAACGTAGCGCAGTTCACTGGTGTCTGTATACAACGTACACAATGCACACTGGCTGTTCCTTGTAGAGTAGAGTGCCCACACATGTACACATGGTGGTCAGGTCTGAGTACTGGGGAGTGCACAATGTTGGCCCAACGCTCTTAGTGTTGGGCCGGCATTGGACCGATACCATTACGCGGACACAGTTGCAACATTACAACCAAACACGTGCACTGTGTCTGCTATAGCTGAACACTCTCATTGAGTGAGGCCAGTGCCGGCGACATTGAGCAGCAGTGAAACAGAACTCGGCCAGCGTTACACTCTACTTGTGATAGCGAGTTTCAGTGAACCGGAAATGCTGAACTAAAGTTGGGCCAGCGTCGTAGACACTGGTGCAACCTTAAACCAACATCGGCTCAATATCCTATGTAAGACTATGCTGGAATTAGACTTGCTATCCCGTTCAGTCAAGCGGTCAGTGGTCATTGTGAGTGTGTGTTGGCAGTGCTAAATAGAATTGTCAGCTGGTCATCAAGAATTAAGAGAGGGCATAACACACATCTGGACAAATTAATATCAGAATATGCCGAAATTTTCGATCAAAATTGAGACTGCTGTGTGAATTTGGCTAGAGTTGTGTCAGTGTAGGTCTAGCGCCAACAGCGTTGGGCGACATTGAGACAACGCTGGCAGCAAGTGAGTGCTGTCACAGTGTAGCCACCGCTGTGCCAATGTCAGTCAAGTGCTAAAAGATTTGAGCCAGCATTGGCGCGACGCTGGTGGCACTGACAGTGACGCTGGTGGCACTGACAGTACTCGAGAGTGCGATAACACTTCTAGCGTTGGCCAGCTTACAGCGTCTCATCTTAGTCACAAATTAAGATGAGACGCTGTAAGCTTCTAGGAACTTTTCAAATTATTAATTTCAGACACTTTTAGACCATTCCACTCAAATTCAATCAAAATTACATAACTCTGACGTTTTTTCTCTGGGTATATGCTGGAGTATGGCGACGGCACACAGACAGTCAGGCAAACAACACGAGGTAAATTGATCACATTTGCTCCAATATTTAATGAGCAACGAAGCATGGTGGTTCTACTGTCCACATGGCACCAATATGCACACGGGGTGACATTGTCGCACCGCAATATAAGTCATAGTGTCTCAAGTGTTGATTTAATTGGATCATGTTTTGGAAACTGAACCCAAAATTCACATTCTAAAAAGTAGCGACGCAGCATGCACTGTATTGTCCACTCAATTTTAAGTATGTTAAACACACTAAGTGAATTTAAATGTACACGAGAGGCATAGGTTTAATAAAAGAAATGTCTCAAATGTTCATTTAAAGGATCTGCCAAATTACAACTTTATCGGCCTTTTTAGCTCCCGCCGTCACCGTAGGTGAGCGAAGGGAGCTATGGATTCTACCTCCGTTTTTTTTTGGCCTCTTCTTTTGCCTATAACTTTGTGAGAAAATAAGCTAGGATAATAATTTTTGGTATGTGGGTTACTTCCAGGTGGCTAATGGACGGGTTAAAATATTTTTAATCTGAATTTAATACGCAAGGTTGCAGAGGAGAAAATGATGATGTGACGGCGTTGGGCCGTTGGGCCGTTGGGCCGTTGGGCCGTTGGGCCGTCCGTAAACAATTCGTTTCCGGAGCATATCTCTGAAAGTACTTGTCCGATTGTCTTCAAATTTTACACACAACACCCCTAGGGGGTCTAGTTGTGCCTTTTGGGGTATTTGAACTTTGACCTACTTCTGGTTCAGAACTATGACCTATTTAAACGTTTTGACGCGCACTTCGTTTCCGGAGCGGATCTCGAAAAGTACTGGGCCGATGACAGTCATATTGCACATACATGTTCTCTAAGGTCCCTAGTTGTGCCTTTTCAGGTTTTTGGACCTTGACCTTGAAGTTGACCCAGCACTTTGACCTAATTTATAACATCGGTAAATCCGACTGAAAGATTTTATGGAATATCATGAAAACCGCTCAAGATAGCTACACCATTACTATAAAACAAATTGTGAGGTTTCAGGAGAGGATGCATCTTGAAAAATTTCAAGTCGATAAAATTAAAAATGGCCGCCTATCGGCCATTATTCACCTCGACAGGCCTGATATTGCGGAATATCATGAAAACCGCTCAAGATAGCTACACCATTAATATCAAATAAATTGTAAGGTTTCAGGAGAGGATGCATCCTGAAAAAATTGAAGTTGATAAAATTCAAAATGGCCGCCTATCAGCCATTATTCACCTCGACAGGCCTGATATTGTGGAATATCATGAAAACCGCTCAAGATATCTACACCATTACTATAAATTAAATTGTAAGGCTTCAGGAGAGGATGTATTTTGAAAAAAATCATTTTGTCAAAGTTCAAAATGGCCGCCAATCAGCCATTATTCACTTTCACATGGCCGTTATTTGGTAAACCGTGCTAGATGGCTAGACCATTACTATAAAAGAAAATGTGTGATTTCAGGAGAGGATGCATCTTGGAAAAATTCGACTCGATAAAATTCAAAATGGCCGCTTATCGGCCATTATTCACTTTCACATGGCCGTTATTTGGTCAACCGTGCTAGATGGCTAGACCATTACTGTAAAACGAAATGTGAGATTTCAGATGAGGATGCATCTTGAAAAAAATTGACTTGATCAAATTTAAAATGGCCGCCTTTTCGGCCATCATTCATTTTCACATGGCTGATATTTGGTAAACCGTGCTAGATGGCTAGACCATTACCTGATTACTATAAAACAAAGTGTGAGTTTTCGGGGTAGGATGCACCCTGAAAATTTTTAACTTACGAATTCAAAATGGCCGACAATCAGCATTATTTACCTCGATAGGCCTGATATCAGGTAAACCGTGCTAGATAGCTAGACCATTACTATAAAACAAAATGTGACGTTTCGAGAGAGGATGCCTTTTAAAAACTTTCGACTCAATCGAATTCAAAATGGCCGCCTATCGGCCACTATTTACTTGCACATTGCTGATATTTGGTAAACCGTGTTAGATAGCTGGACCATTACTATAAAACAAAATGTGAGATTACAAGAGAGGATGCATCTTGAAAAAAATTGACTCGATCAAATTCAAAATGGCCGCCTATCGGCCATTATTCACTTTCATATAGCCGGTTTTTAGTAACCGTACTAGATGGCTAGACCATAACTATAAAACAAAATGTGAGATTTCAGGAGAGGATGCATCTTGAAAAATTTTGACTTGATCAAATTCAAAATGGCCTCCTATCGGCCATTATTCACTTTCACATGGGCGATATTTGGTAAACCGTGCTAGATGGCTAGACCATTACTATAGAATGAAATGTGAGATTTCAGCTGAGGATGCATCTTGGAAAATTTTGACTTGATCAAATTCAAAATGGCCGCCTTTAGGCCATTATTCACTTTCACATGACCGATATTTGGTAAACCGTGCTAGATAGCTAGACGATTACTATAGAATGAAATGTGAGATTTCAGCTGAGGATGCATCTTGAAAAATTCTGACTCGTTCAAATTCAAAATGGCCCCCTATCGGCCATTATTTACTTTCACATGCCCAATATTTTGCAAACTGTGTTAGATGTTAGTCCATTACTATAAAACAAAATTTGAGGTTTCGGGGGAGGATGCACCCTAAGTTTTTAGCTAATTTATATCGAATTCAAAATGACCGTAAATCAGCTATTAGTTAACTCGATTGGCCTGATATCGGGTAAACCATGCCAGATAGGTAGACCATTACTGGGATACTGATTAGGATCATTAATTTCAATGGAGGTTTGCAATCTCTGACAGACTGTCTAGTTCTTATCTTACTCTTAGACTGGGCTTCTTAGACCTAGTTGTCTTGCGTCTTGATTTTTGACCTAGACTAGGACTACATTAATAACCCTATACAAAATTGCTTAAATCAAATTCTAATTCGTCGCGGGAGCTCCTGGACTTATGTAGTCTTGTTCATTCAGATTTCAAGAGATAAGACTCGAGATATAGGGTAGCTATTGGCTGATTCAACACCTCATTTAGACCACCGCGACCCTGTGTTCCCCGAGGGCGCATCTAAATTAATTAAATACTAAAATGCTTCTGTTTCCAGGTTCCCTGCCTCCCTTACCAACCAGACATCTTGCAATGAGTATTATATACTTAATTCTAATGGAGAATTTGGAAAGGCTAAAAGCAGCTTTCATACAAGCTTCGAATGCCTTTATCTCACTCTCAGCACCCTTAGGTTCACTTAGCCTCCACAGCCTGTAGGCCTAGAGGAGACGTCAAACCTATGCCGGGCTAATGTAGGTCAACATTGACAACGGTGGCGCAGCATTAGAACAACACTGTCCCGACCACATTCACTGCCACGTGCATACGCTGCCCAGCAAACACAGACCATTTGTATAACATTTGTACAACATCGGCCCAACGTCTTCGACGTTGGTCCAACATTGTACAAATGTTATACAAATGTTTTTGTGTTTGCTGGGAAGCGACAGCCAGCTATGAAGGCCCTGATTTAGGTCGGGAGTCTCGTTTCGCTGAAAAAAAAAGTTAGGATGATCTTAACTTTTTAAGATAAAACATCCTGAAATAGTTTGTTCGCACATGCATTACTACAGACAATAACAATAAAGTTAAAAATGTGGTTTTAAAATATCGTTTTGTCTGTCTCTTTTATGGCTAATGTCCACTAAATTTGGCCACAAAATTTTCCATCTGGCTAAAAATTTGGCTATAACTTTTTTGAGGTCAGATCGGCCCCTGGGGTAGCTATGGTTTGTTTCAACACCTCTTTCCTTAGGCCACCCTTGGAATTCCAAGGTCAAATTAATTCAATTAACACTTTCCAGGTTCCAGTCCTCCTTTCCATCCAGACATCTTCACTACAAAATGTAATTGGTGGACTAAAAAAGACTCACTAACATGAGATCCTAATTATCTCGCTCCCAGCACCCTTCGGTTGCTAGAGTTCCACAAACTGTTTATAGACGAAATTACAAAACCAGTTATGTAAAGCACAGAAACGCGGGGCTCTCGTTTATTTTATGTTTACATTTTCTTTTCAGGGTGATATCACGGCCACATTCTACTTGCTCCCATCCACAGGCGAGATGACGTTCCAGGAGCTACTGGACTGCGCTGATGAGATGTTCGTGTACGTCGAGCCGCACGAGGCTTGGGGTAGCGGACCTATCCTCACGCCGGAACCTGGATGTGCTCGTCTGGAGTTTGAAGCCAATTATTTCACACATAATGGAGAGGAATGGGTCTGCAACTGAGGATGTCACCTCTATAATTGTATTGTTCCAATGCATTAAATCTAAATAAACTATGCTTTGACATTTCTTTGAAAAGAGGCTTAAATTTTTTATTCATTCGTTCCATAAATTCATCTTGACTGTTGCGGAATAAGTTGGTAACATTACGTTTGTTCGTGACTTCTAATGTATGTAGGCCAAACCGTCCCCTTATTATGAAATCAGCGTAAACAACTGAAACTACTAAGTATTTAGTTTACATTGATTGTTTAAAATCGTGCAGATTTTTAGAGATATATTTCAGAATATAGTTTATGGGATAACAAGTAACCTAAAAGACTTAAGTTGGACTTAACAAATTTGGATCAGACAAAAACTAATTCAGTGGAAGTAATCTACAGCATTAACTTATTTTCGATTTTTTGTTCTGAAATAATTTGAATAGAAGTAATTCAGTGGTGTATTCAGGAATTGGCAGACGGGGGGGGGGGGGGTTGTGGGGGCGTGCAGACTTTTGCAAGAATTTATAAACACAACAGCTGGCACTTATATGCTCTAGAGGTGTCCGGAAAATTTTGTAATCTAAGCCCCCTGATGACATCGCAAGGCGCTGACACAATGACCACCATGTTTTAGAGACATGGTTATACTGTGATCACCGCTAGCTGCCCCTCTCGGTCTTCTCGCTAGGCGGAGTCAGTGTCTGTTTTACACAGCCAGCTATGGAAAAATGGCGGTCACTGTGGCCAGGCTCCACGCAATGTGAGTGGCCTGGTGTTATGATTAACGTTTGGGAGCGAACAATTTTACAATGACCGCTTTGCGGCCATTTTGAATTTGAGTAATTTTGTGATATTTACGTAACTCCAAAAAATGCAAACTAGCTGGACCATGAATATAAAACATAATGTATGGTCTCACACAAAAATAATCCATAAATAAAATTTCGCACTAATAAAATCCAAAATAGCCGCCATTCGTCCATTTTAAAAAAAAAATTATCATTATCTCGGAAATCTTGCATGATAGCTGATATAACAACTTCTGCTTCCTCATACTTTACATAGCCATCACATACCACCGGGGATTTTTTTGTGACATTTTGATTCCCTTATAATCAACCCCGTATTAATAGGTCCACTATTACTAAATACATTTAAACGCATTTTAGGCCAATGGCCTGACTAACTTTGGGGAGCAAACGATTTTAAACTGGCCGTTTATCGACCATTTTGAATACGCGTAATTTTGTGATATTTACTTGACTCAAATCCAAAATGAAGTACTGGCGGTCATTTTTAATTGTTTTTTTCTCATTATCTCGGAAGTCTTCCATGATATATAAAGCAGTAATGTAAAATTAACCTTGAAAAAGTTTGCTGATCTATATCAAAGTTGCCCACTGGTGTTGCTCTCGTGTTTGTTTCCAAACAACTCTTTCTAGTTATCATTCTAATTGTTAGACTATTTTTGTTGAATCACTCTGACATTAATTTTAAAGCTACATGAACAAAATCAGCGTCCTAAATATTTCCAGAGACTGTAATCTACGGGTCTTTTAAGCGACATTTCAAGAAAGTAAATTGCAACTGAAAGTATTTAATTGGTGCGCTCCGAATCATTTGGTGCGCACCAAATATTCATTTGTGGTTTAAAGTTTCCTGCAATTAATTGGGGGAGCCGTTACTATTAGCACGAGAGAACCGTCTGAGACCAGGGGAGCATGAGAGAACCGTCTGAGAGCATGAGAGAACCGTCTGAGACTAGGGGAGCATGAGAGAACCGTCTGAGAATAGGGGAGCAAGAGTGCACCGTCTGAGACCAGGGGAGCATGAGAGCACCGTCTGAGAACAGGGGAGCATGAGAGAACCGTCTGAGAACAGGGGAGCATGAGAGAACTGTCTGAGAACAGGGGAGCATGAGTGCACCGTCTGAGAACTGGGGAGCATGAGTGAACCGTCTGAGAACTGGGGAGCATGAGAAAACCGTCTGAGAACAGGGGAGCATGAGAGAACCGTCTGAGAACAGGAGAGCATGAAAGAACCGTCTGAGACCAGGGGAGCATGAGAGAACCGTCTGAGAACAGGGGAGCATGAGAGAACCGTCTGAGAACAGGGGAGCATGGAAGAACCGTCTGAGACCTGGGGAGCATGAGAGAACCGTCTGAGAACAGGGGAGCATGAGAGAACCGTCTGAGAACTGGGGAGCGTGAAAGAACCGTCTGAGAACAGGGAAGCATGAGAGAATCGTCTGAGAACAGGGGAGCATGAAAGAACTGTCTGAGAACAGGGGAGCATGAGAGAACCGTCTGAGAACAGGGGAGCATGAAAGAACCGTTTGAGAACAGGGGAGCATGAGAGAACCGTCTGAGAACAGGGGAGCATGAAAGAACCGTCTGAGAACAGGGAAGCATGAGAGAACCGTCTGAGAACAGGGGAGCATGAAAGAACCGTCTGAGAACAGGGGAGCATGAGAGAACCGTCTGAGAACAGGGGAGCATGAAAGAACCGTCTGAGAACAGGGGAGCATGAGAGAACCGTCTGAGAACAGGGGAGCATGAAAGAACCGTCTGAGAACAGGGGAGCATGAGTGCACCGTCTGAGAACAGGGGAGCATGAGAGAACCGTCTGAGAACAGGGGAGCATGAGAGGACCGTCTGAGAACAGGGGAGCATGAGTGCACCGTCTGAGAACAGGGGAGCATGAGAGAACCGTCTGAGAACAGGGGAGCATGAAAGAACCGTCTGAGAACAGGGGAGCATGAAAGAACCGTCTGAGAACAGGGGAGCATGAGAGAACCGTCTGAGAACAGGGGAGCATGAAAGAACCGTCTGAGAACAGGGGAGCATGAGTGTACCGTCTGAGACCAGGGGAGCATGAGAGAACCGTCTGAGAACAGGGGAGCATGAGAGAACCGTCTGAGAACAGGGGAGCATGAGTGCACCGTCTGAGAACAGGGGAGCATGAGATAACCGTCTGAGAACAGGGGAGCATGAGAGAACCGTCTGAGAACAGGGGAGCATGAAAGAACCGTCTGAGAACAGGGGAGCATGAGTGCACCGTCTGAGAACTGGGGAGCATGAGAGAACCGTCTGAGTACAGGGGAGCATGAGAGAACCGTCTGAGAACAGGGGAGCATGAAAGAACAGGGGAGCCGAGTAATTACACATAGTAAAAGTAGTTATACATGTTTTATTATTTACATTAACCCTTTAAATTCGCACGATGCATTAAAGCATCATTTCACATCCCTGAAAACAGACTTAAATTTCCAACAACCAAGGGTTTTAGAACGAAAATTTCCAAAAAAAACTGGTTTGCCAATACATGACATTTTACATGACTTTAATTTTTCACTCACATCAAATCATCTTCATTCACTACAAGTCGAGAATTGCGACAGCATTTCTCAGCTTGTAGTGGATGAAGATGACAATGGTAAATTCAGGCTTGAAAGGGTTAACATACATAATCATATAACACAGATATCATAGATTAGATGAAATTCATGTTAAACAAACACAGTCATCATTCATTCACAATCTTACTCTAATGTGATCACCAGTGTATGGCAGTTATGTCATATGTGAATTGATCGTATGAGAAAATACAAACGTTTTTCAATTTTCGTGTGATATGGGAAAATACAGCACCAATGCTATATTTTCATATATGGCACTCAAATAGCTGTATAGATAATATAAGCTAGATCAACTCAGCTCGTTGGCTTCGGGCAGATGGGGTATAGATACAATAATGTAATCGCTGGATTCGAGCAGATGGCTTAGCTATATATCGTAATGTACTCATACTGATTACTCACATGGAATTATATTGATACGCATATTGATAGGCCTGCTCATAATCCCGCTCACAGATCATATTTTCATGTCAAATTGTCACATCACAAACTGAAGTATTTGGTGAACCATATGAGCTGGGCATCTATCACAATTGTTTACACCACTTTCAGTTTCAAAATTGCTAAAAACCGTATATACAATTATTAGAATAAAAATGATCTGATGTAATCGGCCACTGGAAACTGCACGTGCTTTTTTCTGATTTTTTATATTATCTTATATTTCTGCCAACCTTTTCCATTCTAAACCCTCTGTGTTTCGGCATACTGGATCGACGAATTGAGACGGTAAACGGGCAACGATAATGAGCCTGATTCGGATTTGCAGCGCCTCTGAGCTCGGGACACCGAAGATTCAGGCGCGTTTGAAGTTTTCCGTTTTTCATTTTTTTAAATCAATTTCCTACATAAATACACGATTTGCTGTTAGAATCAGTCATTTTCTTGTATCAGTATCAACTAGCATCAGTTTGGCTTAACCCTTTCATGTTTTTATATGTCAGAATCTGACGTCTGTAGGCGTCAGATTCTGACGTATAAAGACAGTCCCCGCGCTGAAAGAATTAAAATATTAATATTTTTAATGGCGGTGAACCAATAACATAGGTATTCAAATGAATCGGTAAGATCTAACTGAGATATTTATGATGATTTCAAATTGAAAAAACCTTTGGTCTCCATGGTTTATACAAAAAAATCAGCGCTTTAAGGATTAATCATGAATAATTGTCATATCACAAATTGAAATATTTGGTGAACAGAGCTTTTATCACAATATTTTTTCAGTGATATTTTATTTGGTTTCGACATTGCCAGAACCCGTATGTAGGCCTATAACATCAGCATAACCCTATCAGCATAAATGTGCTTTGAAGTTATTGGCCACTGGAAAATTGCACTTGTTTTATAATTTTTTTACATCAGTACACAATTTGATGTTAGAATCAGTACCAACCAGTATCAGTTTGGCTGAATGTAAACCTCGCTTTGAGAGGGATATGATCTGAAGGGAAGAGAGCATTGGGAATGGCGTAATGACGACAGATGCTCTCAGTAGACGGCGTACGCAGAGCACTAGAGACATCTAGTGAATGAGGGTTGAACCATAAGTAGTCTAGACAGAGCTGACACCTTGTGTTGTTCCAAGTGGCATCACAGTTAGTAACAGCCGGCCTCCCCCTGTAACAAAACATTAAATAATACAAAAGGCACCGTAACAGAAACAAAGATAACTCAATATATTTTAAGACCAAATGACAAACAACGAAAAGTCTCCAGATAGTGGTTGGCCATTCTGATTTACGAAATCTCGGAGATGATAATATTAGCTGATTAACACATAACAATGGATTAGTATGTATTGTAGAAAAATCAGTTTTACAACCAACAAAATGACACACTCGCCTGCAACAGCAAGTTACATTTCAATGTGAATGTGTAAATAATATAATAGAATAGCTGAATGTTGAGAAGTTTAATGAATCAGAAGGCCTTATCATCACTGTGTAATTTCTCAGGCAAACTGATACCTCCAGATATGTGTTGGGTTAAAGTTCGCGTCTTCTGTTCCTGAATCTCCTGCCGAGAAAATGATTAAAATCAACAATAAAACTGAACAAACATAGGCCTACATTTTTTTTTTTAATCTTCAACCACTTCAAGTAGGTGAAAATTACTCATATTTGATTACTTTGAGACCAAATATTTTCAAATCTTGATGTTTTCCAAAAACTGTGATTTAACATGCTGATAACACAGATTAAAAACAAGCATAGTCTTGCTTAGCCGTTGTGAACTATTGAAATAGTTTATCCAAGCTCTGCTGATTTTAAATAAATACAAATTATATGCCCTCAGCTGCTTCTTTGAGCTACAAACATACCCAGCACTCTAAATGCTGGTGCATCAATGATTATATAAGCATGCATTAGCACAAACGATTGCATAGCAATATGCACGATCATATTTGAATATCTTCAAATAATAGAGCCTTCATAAACATAATTGTGTTACACACTTTCTCTGATAGAGGATCCTTCTGTGTCCCTTGACATACGCCTCACCAACACAACCAGCAATTTTAACCAGGGAGAAACATGAATTCCAGATCTGTGAAGGTTAGTCACAAGAAAGGTGTATTAAATTCACACACATGGCATACGACGTCTCATCAACGCCTCCAGCAAGCTTAACCAGGGATAGACATGAACACCAGATCTTTCTTGTATACGTCTTGTGATATTTCAAATTGTTACTCTTGTAATATTATGTCTTACCAATAGTAATAGTATTCCTCACTTGATACACATACTGCATACTTTTCTCGTTCCCCTTTGCATACTTGTGATATTTTAAAATTGTTACTCTTGTAATAGTATCTCATCATCAATGGTAATAGTATTCCTCACTGGATACACATACTGCATATTTTTTTTTCTTGTTTCACTCATATCTAAAGGGTTAGTCATAAGAGAGGTGTATTAAAATCCACATGAGATCCAGATATCTAACGTTACACAGCAAAAATAAAACATGCAAATACATATGCTAGTATGTACAACACACATGCAACAGAACATAACGGTCCGTGGTATGTTACTTGGTATAGGATTTACCAGGCACACTAAAGACACTGGTCCACCATTTCACCATCCCTGCGTCAATGTCTGGTGTTTTTGCTTTATCGACCCCCCGTAGAGCATACCTGATCAACTCCTTGATTTTCTTCGTGTCATGTTTTGCGTATTTGACTTGTGTGGTAGTATTTAAAGGGACATGCCCAGGTCATTCATTTTACGTGCGAATTTTAGTATATTCCACTCTCACATTGAGAAAAAACAGTAAATAGAAGCAACAACAATTGTCATTAGTGTGAGTCAGAGTCTGATTCAAATAAATCTGACTCACACTCTGATCCGGAGCAGTCACTCATTTGTTCTTTGCTTGGGTATGGTAAAAGTTCTGCTGGGAGAGCTACTTTGGTATAGCATACCGGTCTGAAATGACTAGTAATCATTTCCCATCCATGGCCAATGGGAGAAGGATGGTTTATAAGCTCTGGTTGGCGCTAAATATAGGCTGACTAATTAGCACGCATATTTTGTAAATTTCAGGTGGGAGGGGCGTTGGAGACTTCTTCATTTGCCCATTCCATTCAAGAACATGTGATTGGTCTATATATAAGTATATTTATTTCAGATGGATTGCCCAAATAGCGAATTTAGCGCTAGATGAGGGGCTCTACACATATACATATCATTTATATACAATATGAACATAATATAATATAATATAATGACTTCTATAGCGCCAGTATCGCTCAACAATATTGAGACTCAATGGCACTGTGGACTAAAATCAGTATTTAGTGGGGAGGTCCATAGTCGGAAAAGGAATTCATCATGTGACGGTCGGTGGATGCTCAGATTAAGGTGGTAGGTCTAATGTAAATATGTGTTATTAATTGTTTCCGAAATATTGTGACTGATTTTGCTTCACGTATTTCAAGAAGCAATTTAATCCACAAGCGCGGTGCGGCAACCACGAACGATGAATGGCCGTAATTTCTTTTTGACTGCGTTCCAGGATGTAATAACTTCGTACTTTCGGATCTCAGTGTTTGCTGGTGTTTCTTGAAATGTAATAAATCACTGAGATATGAGGGAGTACCCATGAATAGTGCTTTATATGTCAGAAGGTTCAGTTTAAATTTGATACGTGCAGTGATTTGAGCAGGGGCTTGTCGAACATGACAATACAATACAATAAAATGCAAATTAAAATTAATATAATAAATAAACATTTATATAGCGCCATATATCTGCAGCACAATCATAGGCGCTTAACATGTGATAAATTGTCCAGTCACTGTAGCGTTTATTTAAAAGTAAAAAAAAAATATGTATTAAAAACGGGTGAGTATAGATTTAAAAACAGCTTAAAAGTATATCTTTGCTGCGGCATATCACAGATATTGGTAAATTAACGGAAAGCCATGTGATATATTGAGGAGCCTTGCACTTAGGGCACGGTGTGTTGTCAGTAAAATTTATTTAGGTTATGCGGTGCTCCACTGGAAGCCAAATCATTAACATTAATTTATCAAACAGCAAAGTGTTGCGTGAATTTTATTTATAGAAAAAGAAAACAAAAAACTATAGAAGCCTAATAGATGAGGGAAAAAATGAGTTTTTAATATTAAAGTTCTACATCGTTTTTAGCGCTTATTCGAGCTAGCTGTTGTTTGATAAATTTGGGACAAATACAACGGGGATAGCCCATGAGGGATCCTAAACATATAAATTAATTTATGCCACTTCCTTCGCTTAAAAATGGTTTACCAGCCAAGTTATAATAAGAGTTTTTCGAAATTAGTTTACATGTTTTCAAATGGAATGTTTTAATGGGCAAAAGAAGAAGTCTCTAATGCGCTTCCCACAGGATAATGACACCCAAATTAGTTTACATGTTTTCAAATGGAATGTTTTAATGGGCAAAAGAAGCAGTCTCTAATGCGCTTCCCACAGGATAATGACATCCTAAATTTACATATTATGCGTGCAAATTATACTCAGCTCCATCAAGAGCTTAGAAACAATCATTCTATGTCAAAGTAGCTCTCCTGGCAGAACTAAGTAAAGAATAAATAAGTGACTGCTCAGAATCAGAGTGTGAGTCAGATTTATTTGAATCAGACTCTGACTCAGACCTAATGACAATTGCTGCTACAAAGATCATTCTTGTGACATACTTGATGCTGTTGCACGAGTCACTGAATCATGTAACGTTTTGTATAATCACTAAACTGTACACATGTTTAAAATAATTCTACTTACTGTGTTTTTTTCAATGTGGGAGTGAAATACCATGGTGCACGTAACATGCTAGGAACACTCCTATGACTTTTTTCTTAATTTGTTTTAATTATATGAATACTCATTATCAGTTCATATTATGAGCAGATCTATATTTTTGTCTTTGAGCCTATTTTGCCATGATTAATTGATAAATCTTCAGTTTTCGTTCATTTGAATATTTATATAAAATACAATATTAAATATCATGATAATAGTATGTTTTAGCTGTGCCTACTAGTCTTGCATGAATCTTCACAAGATATTTTTAATTGTGATTTTTAGTTTTATATAATTTCAGTAGGTCATTTCGAGTCATTTTTTCCCAGTGTTATTTAGCTGACTATTACACTGCCACCTGTAGACACTGCTATTCTGCGTGCTATTTTGTGCAGATGACGTCACATTTAAATGCAAAAAACGACGTAAAACAATTTTCATTCACTCGTGATTAGATCATTATCATTAATAGGATATTTACTATAAAAGCTTATCCAAATATTACAAATGGGCACATATGTCCAGCATAGCAGACTATGAATTTAAGGTATACACCTATGAACTCCCCAGCAATACTGGAGTCGGTATCCGACATAACACCCGCTCTTAAAGAACTGCATCGGTCGCTTTTAGAGTTGTGCATACATTTTAAAGTGCTGTTATATATTTTTAAAGCGTGGCGTGGTCAGGCACCACACTACTTAGGTCATGTGTGCTGTTACAAACAACGTTCTAGTCTTCCTAGACAACCTAGAATCTTCTCGTTGCAAGTGCCGCTGACACAGAGGTCAGCCACGGAGGTCAGCCAGTGTACAAGGGCCTTTCATGTGGAATAAACTTCCACGTGATATCAAGGCAGCAAACTCTGTGAATATTTTTGTAAAAAAAGTTAAACCACATTTTTTTAGAATTTACTCTACCTACCTAATAAAAATATTTATTTATAACTATGCTTTTTTTTAACATCACTTCATATTTAATAATGTCATTTAATGATGTTATTATTGTAAACGCCATGATCATTTGTGGTGGATTTGTGCGTATGTTTTTTTTAAATACTGCTAATAAATAAATAAATACATCTCAAGACGTTCAACCAAGGTTGCTATAATACTGGCCCAGTTTCACAAACTGTGGGCCGGCATTGTGTGGTTGTCGGGACTACACCACTCTGCATAGCCATATAATTCTTATTGTCACTATTTAGATTTATATTGTGATTATATCCCATACAATATACTATCAATAGTGCATATAGTTCTACTGACGTAATATTATGTTTTTGTTTGTAGATCATCTGTGGCTGTCCCCACCACAGATCTGAACCTGTATATGGAGCCTAGAGATGGTAGAGATCATAAAGATGGTGGTCCTGATAGAGTTAGTCTATGTCAGATTGACCCCAGCCCCTTGACCTGTGCACTGGAGAGGAATCCACTGTTTAATCTGGCGTATTGTCTGCTACCGCAGTGTGCTTTAGAGTGTCCGCAGGGTAATGATATAAACATCTGTGCTGTTAGCTGCCTTCGAAATTGCCTGGGAGATTTTATAGGAGAGAAAATGAGTAAAAATCCAACACATGGATTAGTCGAGAGTGCAACACAGAACAAGAGAACGGTACCGAGGAAAACACTGATATCGCTGGTCCCTACAGTGTCAAACTTGCGAGATGATTTGTCAGAGGCTCGATTTCCTACAATGACACACCCATACATGAGAGATGACGTGGAGGATGCTCGAGCTAAGAGGCGCGGCGGAATGGATTGCCTGAAGATGTGTTACGCTAACTGTGGTGGGTGCCACAGGTGTCTTAAAGGATGTTGATGTTATTAGGGATATATACCACGTGATTAATTTAATATTACCTGGCACGAATAGTCCTAACTTTTAAAACGCTGACATAGTTTTACATTAACAAACCAAGACAACAAAGGTTGTTTTTCTCAATTAGAAATCATTCGTGAGTGTCTTAGTTAGCTCTTTCTGTTTCCTTTGAATACCTATGTTATGGATCTACGAGCATTAGACGTCAGAATCTGACATCTATAGACGTCAAATTCTGACGTTTAAAGTCGATCCCCACGCTGAAAAGTTTTCCTCCTGTGACTCTAGATCAGTAGATAATAGATAGATAGATAATTATGTAAAGTAGAAAGAATGAAGTTGATATATTCGTATTTCTGAATCTACGTGGTGCATGTTGAGATCTATGAATCTAACGTAATTGTGTTCTCTACTCGACGTAAAATAGATAAAATAGGTAATAGGCTCTAATAGTTAATAGACCAATAGCTGTAATGATTTATATCACAAATAATCAAACCATATATAGTTAATATAAACAATATTGGTGCAATACAAATTTGCTATTTTTTGTATCTTTAAAATATTATTAGACTAAACACTGTTTCAACCCGTAAGCTGTAGAATTTAATTTTTTACCCTCTCAAATTTGTGTCTCTCTACCACGACCCACAAATTTAAAAGGATAAAACTACCTACATAATTATGTATAATAAATAAAACCATAATTATACCAGTGTACTAAATTTAATACTTGTGATGCTCGTTTCTCCTTTGTTTTTACTAGCTTGAATAACAGTTAAATAGATCAAACCATTGATAAAGGGCATTTTTTTACAATTCTTGGTGTAAATGACAGGTGTCTAATGGTGACAACCATGAATGAAATTATGTGATAAATGTGTGATATTACTATTCCTATTGTAATTAAAACAGGTGCAGTACTCACCAAGCAATCAGTATTAATGGATGCGAAACCATCATGTTACAAAATTACAATTGTTTACCTCTTAAGGTAACTGACGTCGTCGACTATCGTACACTTCAGTATTGTTTTCTTCTGTTTTAATGGCTTCATATTATAGTCAGCTTTAAAAAATATCCATCAAATCAGCGATAATAATATCCATTTAACCTTAAATTTCCAAATTCAAGTGTGAAAAAAATTAATTGTATCACTTCCAAACTCAAAGAGTTAAAATATATGTATTTGTTCTTATGTGATGCTATCCGATCCCATATAAAAATTAGTATTGCCTACGAGCATAATAATTACCGTATGAGATGGGATATCATCCATGGCTTTATATGAGCAGTATATTGATGCCAAACTGTTATACAAACCTCATGATGTTACAATAATCAAGCACAATAAAAAAAAAGCTTTATGTTACAATAATCGAACAGTATTATACGAATAAAAGCTGTATGATTGCAGTGTTGTGTTATATACTTAATCCACACCACAGACATAAATTGTATTAAAAATAGTGATCTAGATGTGTTGTAGCAGCAGCTTATACTACATAAAACTTTCCTTCACTTTCACCCTTCAGGTGCAAGTACTACTGATCATGGGCCATGAGACGGATATTGGTTAACACATCAAATATTAGTTGTTGTAATAAAATGTGTAAATAAAAAAATGAATATGATGGCTACATCACATAATTATTTACCACCCTTAAATTTGAACCAATGTTGGTATAATGTTTGATTCAGTGGTGCTGAATACTAGATAATATCCTACACTGCTTTGGTTTTGTTGATAGGGGATTCCCATGTATTGCTATCAGATAAATAGCCAAAAGATAACAGTGTCTACACATGGGTAATAGTGCTAGATGATTAGACAATATCCCATAAAGAGCCCAAAGCTAGCAGTGTCTAAGCAGGGGTGGCAGTGTTAGTGGAGTATACCATATCCTCTGGAGGGCCCAAAGATGGCAGTGTCTAAACAGGGTTGGCAGTGCTAGAGGAGTATACCATATCCACTGGAGGGCCCAAAGATAGCAGTGTCTGCACACGGATGACACTGCTAGAGGAGTGTACAATGTTGGAGCAACGTCAAGATAGCAGCCTAGCAAACACATATCATTTGAATAACATTTGTACAATGTTAGACTAACGTCAAGATAGCAGCATAGTAAACACAAATCATTTGAATAACATTTGTACAATGTTGGACCAACATCAAGATAGCAGCCTAGTGAACACAAATCATTTGAATAGCATTTGTACAATGTTGGACCAACGTCAAAATAGCAGCCTAGCAAACACAAATCATTTGAATAACATGTGTACAATGTTGGACCAACGTCAAGATAGCAGCCTAGTAAACACAAATCATTTGAATAACATTTGTACAATGTTGGACCAATGTCAAGATAGCAGCCTAGTAAACACAAATCATTTGAATAACATTTGTACAATGTTGGACCAACGTGGCACGGCTAGGGGAGTATACAATGTCCACTGATCAAGGTAATTTGACCTTTACAACGCTAAAATATGTTTGAATAAATCATGGAGACCAAAGGGTTTTACAGGGAAGTCGTCATAAATGTCCTAATAAGCTCTTTCTGTTTCATTTGAATACCTATATTAATGGTCTATGGCCATTGAAATATTTCACTCTTTCAGTGCGGTATTAAGTTTAGACGTCAAAATATGACGTCTATACATCTATAGACGAGCCCCGCACTATAACCGCCAAATTATTCAATCTGAATTTTCACCCACTTGAAGCTGTGTCCCGCTAACGCGATCCACAACTTCAAGTGAAAAATTCAGATTTGACAAAATGAGCGTCAACTGTTTTCAAATCTTGCTGATTGATGTCACATTTTATCTTTAACATGTTTAAAAGGTAGTACTTAATGTGCTAATAAAAAATGAAAACACGAATATATGCGACACAGGCGGTTAAAGGGTTGATACACATTCAAATAATGTGAGAGAAAATACCTCGGTTCTATGGGTGGCTCTAAGGGGATTCGGTCACATTCAGGTGCAGTGCTTTGGGCCCGCTCCACTCACAAACACACATAACCTTTAAATCTGGTGAGGATAATATAGCCATAATAGTATCTGTTACAAATGTCACTTCACCTACCAAAGTCAATGTCACAAAAGAGTTAGCAACATTAAAATTATCATAAATGTCTCAGTTAGCTCTTTCCGCTTCATTTAAATATATATGGCATGGGTCTGCGGCCATTTATATGTTTAAAACTATTTCAGTATCAAATTTTGACGTCAAATTATGACGTCAAAAGCCGATCCCCGCGCTGAGAAGATTAAACACTGCGTGCCCTGCTGAAATACGACACCTGGGGTGGATTGCTGCAAACTAAAGGTCAAATTCGTGTGGCAATATCCAATATTTTGCAGGGTCTGTGTATAACTTCAATATAGTACAGCATCCCATTTCGGAGAGCTATTCTGGATATTGTAGATATGTCGCAAAATGTTTTTTTTTAGACTGTCAATTTTTCCCATTTTTTTGCATATAGCTTATGACAAGAGGCTCGTTTCTGTACGAAAGTCTCCATGAGTGGTGCCATCCCTTAAGTCAGAATTAAGTTCCCAATGCATGCTTGATTTCTCGAGTAATTGAACATTATGGTCAATTTCAAAATGGCAGCCGTAAAATCCATGATTTCTCCTGAAATGTATTATTGATCATGGTTTTCTTAAATACCACATCACAATCACAGTTTTTGTATCTTATCTTACATCTTAATGCTTGCTTAAGTATTTACAAATGCTGTAATGTGATATTTACCACCGAATCCAAGATGGCCGCCAGAAAATGGTGGAGAAAAGGCTGAAAAATTCACCTTTTTAGCAAAAAGTTTATGAGCACAGGCTCTAATGCTGAATGATAACCTCCATGAGCGGCATCATTTCATTGAGAGACACGTACCCATGAACAAACATCAGGTGATTAATGATTGATGTGTTGAATTATTAATAATTATGGCCTATTTCAAAATAATAGCTGTGAAATAAATTACCGGTAATTCTCGTATTTAAAATGCATTATTGAACATGTTTGTTACACAGTTATCTCACAGACACGATTTAAGTGACTAATCTTAATTTTTAATCCTCACCATGTCCATTAAAAGTATATCAACATGGGAAAAAAGTAGACATTTATTAAGAAATACAAGATGGCCGCCGCAACATTGTCAAAATGTCGCAGCATTTCACAAAAAAATTATGAGCACACGCTCTTTTCAATATCTGTATGAAAACCTCCATGAGCGGTTTTATTTATTTCCAAGACGTCCTATGGGTCAAGATCAGGTCATTAATGCTTGATTTTTAAGTAATTAATACTTATGGTCGATTACAAAATGGCCGCCATGAAATGAATAAATACTCCTAAGATGCTTTATTAAACATGTTGTGCATAATATAATAGTCATCTCACAAACACGGTTTTGGTATTTAAATTTGCATTTTAATTGTCAGTGAATCCACTAAAAGTAATGTTAAACACCTTAAAGTATAGTCTGAGATGGCAGCAGTGAAAATGACAAGAAAATATGCGTTTGTTCCGCTTTGGCCCTGGTGACCTAAAGCCTTGTCTCCTTAAAAAAATTAACATTCAGTTCCTTTTTATTATTGTAATAATCATAATGGAAACACTGTTTTAGTGTTTACACCAGAGATCACAGCCACCTAAAAGTTATCTGAGCCACTATAAGGGTGATGTTGGACACTAACAAACTGGTGTCAGCCAGTGAATAAAGTTATCCAAGCCACTACAAGGTGATCTTGGACACTGAAAAAATGATCACAGCCACTTTAAAAATATTTAAACCACTACACAAGTGATCTTGACCACCAAAGAAATAATTACAACCACTTTAATAGTTATCTCAGCCACTACAAAAGTGATCTTGGCCACTGCAGAAGTGGTCACATCAACTTTAAAAGTTATCTTGACGACTAAATATGTAATAATACCCACTTTAAAAGTTATATCATGACCACTGAAGAAGTGATCCTAGCCACTTTAAAAGTTATGTCAGCCACTACAAAGGTGATTTTGGTCAATAACAAACTGGTGTCAGTCACTGAAAAAGTTAACTGAGCCATTGCCGAGTGATCTTGGCCACTGAAGAAGTGATCACAGCCACATTAAATATTATCTAAAGCACTTCAAAAGTGATCGTGACCAGAAGAAGTGATTACAACCATTCTAAAAGTTATCTCAGCCATGACAATAGTGATTTTGACCATCCAAGACGTGATTACAACCATTTTAAAAGTCATCTCAGCCACTAAAAAAGTGATCTTGACCACTGAAGAAGTACTCAGAGCGACTTTAAAAGTTATCTCAGCCACTACAAAGGTGATCTTGGCCGGTGAAGAGGTGATAACAGACACTTTGAAAATTATGTCAACCGATACAAAAGTGATCTTGGCCACTATATTGATTATAGCCACTTTAAACCTCCTCAAGTAACAAGTAATTTATTTCTGATGACCTTTTATAAAGGTAAGACAGACATGCAGGAAAGAGCTGGCTAAAAAAACATACACTTAATTAGCTGGTTGAACTATATACGTCAATTTACATATATGTGATATATAAATACAACGAGAATTACTTAAATTTACTTAAAATGCATTTTATGAACAGAGATATGTTTATATGTTATCAGATTTGTTATCATTCATTAGTCTCTTTAACATTAAAGTGGATGGTCTTTTCCAAAATTTACTTTCGACATACTTTTTCTTTCATTTTTGAAGTGGCTGCAGAGTGATGAGATGAATGATATGACACTGCCCTTCAGACACAGGATTCGAAATTTAAATTCGAATTTTGACTATTGCGTCTCACCACATTATCGAATCTTTGCGTATGAGTGGGGCAAACATTTCTATGAAATACCTGGTGGAGTAGAGAACGAACCCGGTACTCTGACGTGACAGATTGTCGTGGTAACCACTGCATTAAGGTAGGCCTGAAGACCGCATGAATTCCGCTAATTTCAAATGGTCAAACTTTTGAAATATCTGATTTCGCAAAATTTCGAGGTAGCCCCTCGCCAAAATATTTGTGTTTAAATCATAGACCAAAGGGGTTTTTTTTAATTGAAATCTTCGTTAATGTCTCTTTCCGCTTTATTTGAATACCTTTTTCATGGGTCTACGGCCATAATACATTTTTTTTACTTTTACAATGCTGGGAGCGAACTCAGACACTGCAGGTGTAGTGAATGATCCGTGTCATAAGTAATTACCTGCATGATTGTTTTACTCAGTATTTGGCTGCTGGCCAAACCTGGAAACCTGGAAGATTCGAATACCTGATTGGTCGGTTGTTTGTCATAGTAGTTGTCCATTATTGTGCTCCAAACTAGCCAAAGGCCTGTACTGTGCACTATAAAAACACATCATTCCCAAAAGCTCTTCTTGTCAATAACAGTATATTATAAACTACTGCCACCTTGTGATTACTTGAAGAATACAATTACAGTGCCACCTGGTGAGTGGCTCTACATAAAATACATTATTGAACAGCCTCAGCCAGAACAAAAACTATTTGCTATTATAAATGTTATAGTTATTAGTTCAACGTGATGAATAACATTCGTCCTGAAAATTAGGAGCAATATGATAAGTTGAACAAATGAGTAATACGAACGAAATAATGTTGTGTAACTTGGGAAAATCAGGTTTATTTTTATTTATTTTTACGAAATTTGAGTGAAAGACCCCAAAGCAAGCTGGCATCTGTCGTCTTTGTCTAAAATTCATCACACACACATTCCAGAGATTATAACAATGGTATGTGTGGTGCCATCCATTGAGATCGTCCTGTCATTATAACAGGGAGATAAATAGGTGTGCGCACACCCTGCTATTACTACAGGATGATTGACATCTGCTCTTGGGTGGAGTATACATTACGTTTGCCTTGTTTCCACTTTTAACTCTAATGATGCAGCAATAGCTTTAATGTGTCATCAGCTCTAAAAATCCTTTATTTGTGCTTAACACTGTTAGCACTAGCCACGACTATAATCACTTTATATTTGTTCAGATTAAAACACTGTTGGCATTCAAGCGGGTGAAAATGTATTTTAGGCCCGGCCAGAGGGCAAGAGCCTATAAGGTTTATTGCAATGATGTTTGTGTCCTAATTTGCAGAAAGAGAAGTGTTGTGTGTGGGAAACGGTTGACATTTCTCAAAAACAGTCCTTATGAACAAGTCAAATATAACGTTTGATGTCGCTAGGCCAAACAGTTGCGTATTTGAAAAATGTTATGAAAGCATATATTCACGATTATATTCGTGACTAAGAGCTTAAAGAGATAAGGTTGGAATAATGTTCGCCCAGCGTCACAGACGGTGGGCCAGCATTACATCAGCATTGGGCCAATGTGGCTTTTCTGGTGACAAGAGGATAAAAAGTTGGCAAGCAATGCCCAGATAAATCCCACCAAACACGGGACAATCACTCAATGCTGTTTCAATATCGGGCCAGCCCAACATTGAACCATAATTTGGTTGGGTAGGCCTACATCGTGTGTACGAGGTAGGGCTACAAAGACAAGAGGCAGCACGATTCATTGGCAAATATTGAATTGATGTTGGCCAGCACCGGTGATGATGGTTAAAGGAATAAATGCTGAAGATATATTTTGATATTCTAACTCGACTCCTTGGTTCTTTTTGTTAATATATCCTGGACATTTAGGATTATGGCCCACGAAGAAGACAATACAGTTATGTTTACAAAATAATAATAATTCGATAATAATAACCTAAAACGTACAAAACAATCATTGCTATTGTTTTAAAGGCCTTATAAATGCACTAAAACTGGGTAAATGTAGCGGAATTAGTTCACCATGCGGTACACCATCAAGTATTATTAAGTGGTGATTCGGTGTGTGTACAATATTCATGTAATAGCGGTAAGGTTATGGGCCAATATAACGTTACATTGGCCACCACGAAACCACCCTTTAATAGCAAACACAAACGTTGCACTGAATCGGCATAATGTTGGGCCAGTACCGCAGACGATGGGCCGACACTATTCTGCCATTGGATCAATGCCTCGTGTTAGCTGAGATACAAAGCCCACATAACCAGCCGCAGATCTAGATGTCGGATACTGGGTCAAATCGGTTACAGTAAAGTCTGCTGTTTTCAAATATTATGTTATTTTACCGCATAGCGCGATGTATATCACTGTAGGCCTATTTGATGATTTACGATAAAATAAAATAAAGTCTGATATTGTCTAGTAACATTTTGAGTATATTTTGAAATGTCCACGAGATACCTAATAAAAAAATGCAAATGCTTTTCAAGAAAATCACGATAATCCGAAGAGCGAAAACGATGATTTACATCACCGAATTTGAGGTTAATTCGAGTACAATTTCCAACGGCTGGGGAGAGCGTCTTAATGGCGGGCCAAAGGCTCAGAGGCTGGCCCACACTTAAAAGCACCATACTGAAATAGAGTTTTCAAGTGAGTGACATTCTCCATACTGCTACCGATATTAAACATGACATTACATGCAGATATCACCCATATATTACAAAGTAATAACTTCTAGATATGTCTAACTGATATGAGACAATACAATTTGTACTGTGAAATGTATCTATGATCACTTAAAAAATAACAAAAAATTTAAAAGTCCCCCTCTCTTTTTTCTAGGTTGACCGTTATCTGCCACTTGGTACTTTTAATGTCCCGATTATATAGACAGTATTTCTTACTCCGCTGTGATCAGGTTTGTTTTGGTGGGGCAACAATATTAAAAAACAACAAATTTAAATCCTTAATAACTCAGTAACCGGAGCAGTAAAATAAAAAAATAAAACACCATTCTCCATGGATTAATCGTTTGAAGAAAATAAACAAAACAGTTATGCGGCTTTAAAGTCCTGAACTTACGGGTTTTGGAACGATAATATTCATGTAATTGTTTTAGTGATAACAATATCTGATTGTATGTGTCACCCACCTAATGGTTGCAGAACGACAATTGTCATCGAACTGTTTTAATAATAACAATATGATAGATAGATAGATATCTATTGACGACATATTACCGATATCTTCTTTCTTTTGCCACCCACTTCAAGTCATCTTCATCAACTACAAGCCGAGAATTGCGACAGCAATTCGCGGCTTGTGGTTGATAAAGATGAATATACCTTTTATATTTCATTATCCTGACGCAACATGTGTATAATATTTACTTTAATATAACATAAACAACTGGTTGTGTTCCGTACTAGATTTAATAACTCCACACGTTAAAATACATTCATCACAAATATTTTGGGAATTATACAAGAAACATATCTCATTTATCAGACGTTACTAATATATCAAGCGACCCACCAGCTACCATGCGTTGATGCAATTCTTACTCATAGCAGGGTCAGCGTCAAAGACGGTGGACCAACATACAAAATGTTTTGGGTCTACTTTTCGTCTTTACTGAAAAATCGTTATCCACCCAAAATTTGAATATTAGAATATGAGTTACATTGGCAAAATGAGCGCAGAACGACTGGCGCTGCATTTTTACTGATATAATATAATTTGTGTCACTGTTACCTAAATATAGTTACCTAATTAAAATATCTATAAGTCTAATGCAGTTTTACAATTAAATTGCCAAGGGCATAAAAGGCAAATTTAATGATGGTTGAGGGCCATTAAAACTGATCAGAGATATATTCAAATGGTAACAAATGCAACATATTCAACAGATATATGTGTATTTTTACCCACTTGAAGCTGTGTGTCGGGGTAGTAAAGCACTGCTTCAAGTGGGTGAACATGTCTCTTTATGCTGAAGCGCTATACAAAATATTATTGAATACTATTATTATTAAATACTATTGGTTCAATACTAAATGTGGCGTTTAACTGTATGCAATTTCAGTTTCTGCTTTACCCCGTCACAAGTTTAGTTGTTTTTTTTCTTCGTGTCAGTTTTAGTTTCTACTTTACTCCGTGACAGTTTTAATCACTGTTTTACTCCGTTACAGTTTTAGCTGCTACTTTACTCCGTCACAGTTTTAGTTACAGCTTCACTCTGTCATAGTTTTAGTTATTGTTTTATTCCTCACAGTTCTAATTACTGTTTTATTTCGTCACTGTTGTATTCGCTGCTTTAGGCCTACTGTGTCATAGTTTTAGTTGCTGCTTTACTCCGTTACAGTTTTAGCTGTTTCTTTACTCCGTCACAGTTCTAGTTGCTGCTTTTCTCCGTCACAGTTTTAGCTGTTGCTTTACCCCGTCACCGTTTTTACTGTTGCTTTACTCCGTCACAGTTTTAGTTGCTCCTTCACTCCGTCACAGTTTTAGTTACTGTTTTACTCCGTCACAGTTTTAATTACTGTTTCACTCCGTCACAGTTGTAGCTGCTCCTTTACTCCGCTACAGTTTTAGTTGCTGCTTTTCTCCGTCACAGCTTTTATTGCTGTTCTACTCCGTCACAGTTTCAGCTCCTCCTTTACTCGCCACAGTTTTAGCTCCTGCGTTACTCCGTCACAGTTTAGTTGCTGCTTTACTCCGTCACAGTTTTAGTAACTGTTTTACTCCGTGACATTTCATATCGTAAATTAAATAAAATTAATGAAAAAAATTCATAATCAGTGACAATATTTGAGATGAGAGACTGTATGTATGCATGTATCATTTATTGCCTTCGTTATTTTTGAAGAAAACATACAAAGGTATTGTGTTAAAATGAACTTACAAGAGAAAACAACAACATAAAAAAGTATGTTTATTAGAGATAATTTAAATGTTTACTTTACTATGCGTCTGAAACGGTTTGCTTTATAATTTTATACGCCCGTATCAAATTTATTCCAACTAACACGAGGCAATAACCCGATGTTTGTTCAATACCGGTCCACCGCTTTCGACGATGGCCCAACATTAAACCAACATTGGGTGAATATATTGTATTTATCTAAGACGATTTCCCAGTAAACACTAAATATTTGCATAACATTTGTACAACGCCGGCCAAACGTTTTCGACGTTGACCCAACATTGTACAAATGTTATA
Organism: Flabesymbios commensalis; assembly: GCA_964017125.1. Lineage (NCBI taxonomy): Eukaryota > Metazoa > Annelida > Polychaeta > Terebellida > Flabelligeridae > Flabesymbios > Flabesymbios commensalis. The sequence goes on from OZ024907.1 coordinate 8,534,311, forward strand.
CAAATGTTTTGTGTTTACAGGGTTACCTAATCATTTTTTGAGTTCATGTTTTGATAGACATGATTTGCTGTATCTAAGACGACTATTTATCAATTTTAGAGGTTTTTTGGCACCCGCATTTACAGACAGTGCCGCATTGTACGTCTAAATACAGGAGTTTCTTGCCAGGCAGCGTATGTAACTCTCCGTACCCCTTAGTTTTCTGTGGCCCGCACACACACGCACACAGGCAGCGGGGGCCCTGCGAGCACGGGGTGTCATGAAGGGGCCCGAAAGGGGCCCCGAGGAACAACCCTCACTACAACCCATGACGTCATCACCACCACTAGCACAGCCAATCAGACAGTCAGGATTATAGCAGGTGCTGAGCGCATGCGCGAGTCTGCGCGCGGTGTAACATCTGGATCTTGACGCTCCGTGTGAGCAGACAGAGCCTCCCAGCATCCGCACATACTGACTCCATAAGTCCAACTTGGCATAGCAGTCATCTGTTGTCATGACAACCTCATCCGCTGAGGAACCTCCTGTGTTCTCGTTACTCCAGACGTCAGACCTGCAAAAAGAAATCAGTCCAACATTAGGTGTGGAATCATGCCACAGGACTTAAATCTTATTTCTACATTCCACTGGAATGTAGAAATAAGATTTAAGTCCTGTCAAATGAGGATATAACTATAGTCTGTATCATCACATGATTGGAGTAACCTGTTCATTTTGCTCGATTGCTATATAAAAAAAAATTGTGAACATTTTCTCGTATCATATTTTCATCTCCCCCAACATCCCTGAAAATTGTGTAAAGTTAGATCATTTGACAATAATAGTTTTAAGATTTTTTAACTTAGCGGAACCTCTCCTTACAACAAGACAGTAGAGGCGATCCATTGATCTTCCTTCATGTCCACATTCAATCGGTTATCAGGGTGCCGTCCTAATAGTGCTGTGCTTAAATATTTATACGTGCAGTGCAGTGAAGATTTCCTTCAATAAACTAAAAGCGAAACATCCAAACATCCTGTATAAACGGTGCGTTACAGCATTTAAAACAACCAACTAACCAAAAAACCAGCCAGCCAAACAAAAGACGCCGAAACAACTAACAAACGAGCTCGACAAACAAACAACATATGACCGACCAACTACAAACCAATTAACCAGCCAACCAATCTAGTAGTTTCAATCAGCCGGACAATCAGTCAACGAGCCATTGAGCAAATCAAACAAGGAACTAATAAACAGCGAGCAAGCCCTTCAGCCAGCCAAACCTTCAGCCAGCCAGTCAGCATGCTTTCCAGCCAGCCAGCCCTCCAACCAGCCAGCCCTCCAGTCAGCTAGCAAGCCTGCCTGTCAGCCATCAAAGTACCCAGCCAGCCCTCCCCCCCCCCCCCCAGCCAGCCAGAATGCCTGCCTGTCAGCCAGCCATACATCCCTCCAGCCAGCCAGCCAGCCAGCCAGCCAGCATGCCAGCCAGCCAGCCAGCCAGCAAGCCAGCCAGCCAGCATGTCAGCCTGTCAGCCAGCTAACCATCCCTCTATCCAGCCAGACAATTATTCAGCCTGCAGACCAACCAGCCTTCCAACCAGACCGCCCATCAGTCAATCAACCGACTAAAGCCAATCCATCAGTTATCCAATCATAGACAAAGTTTCCATAATAAATTATTTTAATAAAGGTTGTTTTTTGTTAATTTACCTTACGACATTAGTGAGACTGCAAACAATGCTGATTTAGTACGATTTTCAGACCACAAACTAACACAAAATATGTAATTCTTTGATAATGTCTTATGATAATGTCTTAGCTCCTCTCGGCATGTATTCGATTTGTCTAGCAAATGAGAAATCCATTATTGTGTAATTAGCTCCGGTAATTGGATTATACATATTTTTAATTAAAAAATGTCCAGTCAGGGTCAATTCCAAGGAAGCACTAAACACTGACCCACTGCCGGCTTAATGGTGGTCCATAATCATCAACGCTGGCCCATCATCAAACCAATATTGTTTCAACATCTCGTGCTTGCTGGTCATACCACCCACCTACCTCGCTACTGATGAAATGACTCTATATATCAAGACGTAAACGTCACTATGAATGTCAAACATCCCACCGCGAAATCTAAACTTACCACTCAAATCCTCACAGTGCATATAGATTGATCTGGTTGTCAGTCACAAAAATACTTAAGCCATTGTCATTAATCTGAACTGATTTTGACAAGGAGATCAAGAAACATATGCATTCAGGTGAATTTCAAGCAGAGGAGGTTTTTTTAATTTTCGTGGGCTATATTTAATTTATGAAAATATATCAGGTGTGGGGGGAGGGGCATTAATCTTAAGTACACCCGTGATTATCATATTTCCTGTTAACATCTGTATAACTCACCCTTGAAATCCATCGTCCCCCCAAAGATCACCGTCACCTTCCAGACCTACAACAGTAGAAAAACAACATTTAAAAAAATAGAATATAAAATGGTGCCTGATCACAAAAAAACATTAATAATGAAACGATAAAGAAAGAACCACCAAAATAAAATTGTATTTCGTTGGCGCAAAAACGAATTTTTTTAAACGTTGTAAATGCGAATACAACATTTATGTCGATGTTAAATTAAATTCAAACAGATTTTCTAAAATTAACCATTTAAAAACTCAAATTTCAGTTCGTTCAAAAGTTTCATCCTGACCATCCAATGTTGAACTCACGTGCAGACCAAGCGTTTGTGATGCACACACAGCTTGATAGTTGATGATGGAAAGTTATTGCAAAAACAATCCAATCCAGCCTTGAGATAAATAAGTCAATTAAAGTGGAATGAGACCTTTAAGCACTAGGCACGATTATGGTCGATCTTAATCAGTTTTATTAGCAGGTTGATTCACAGTCGTTGTAAATTAAATCGATGTTTATACATCATGATTTGCAAATGTTTGATCCCAAATTAAATAATATGGGTACTTTCACCCACTTGAAGTTGTAGGTCGCAGTAGACACGATTTTTAGGGGGTGAAAAGTTTACAATTTAGCGCTTGAATATTTAAAATATCAACATAGTAAACAAATACGGTAATTGTCCCAATCAATAAAATGTTATTAGTACATCAACGGACATTTCAAGAATAAACAATTTTATAAATTAAATGTCATGGTGAGCGATATGATATCAACATACTAAACAAATACGGTAATTGTCCCAATCAATAAAATGTTATTAATACATCAACGGACATTTCAAGATTAAACAATTTTATAAATTAAATGTCATGGTGAGCGATATGATATCAACATACTAAACAAATACGGTAATTGTCCCAATCAATAAACTGTTATTAATACATCAACGGACATTTCAAGATTAAACAATTTTATAAATTAAATGTCATGGTGAGCGATAAGAGTATCCATGACGACCAAGGCTACATGATGTCTGATGTATTATATAGGCTGAGGGACTGGTATTATGTGGTTTGTATCTAAAGCGACACAATCAGGCTAAAATCTTTAAAAAAACCCGCTATTTTCATTCTGGCTTCTAAATATGACCATATGATGTAATCATGTCCATAGGCTGGAACTGCGAACGTTTTTTTTTAATTTTTGTGCTGCGCATTTACAAGTTAAGCGAGATATAAAGACGAAATCGCCGATTTATTTTTTTGAACATGCAAAGTGCATGTGAACACATTAAGTTCAATAAACAAACAGTGCGATGTGGTAGGTCAACTGAGAATAGGCAATATGCCTATGCTAGCCCAGAAACCATAATCATAAACTACCAGTAACTGACAGTAAACTCGTTCGAATCGTCTTTTTCGCGACAAATTAAATCTGGTATACACACGGTATATCTGCGTCATAAAAAGTGACAAGGAAAGGGCAAAGTGACACACCCTAAACCCGATGAACGTCCATCAGCCATCACCGGAGGAAGGAGGGGAGAGGCGAGCAAGCTAACCCGGGGGAGAGGCGGGCAAGAGGGAAGTCGGGGGTTCTCTGAGAGACGGTTCTGTCCAATTAGTAGCCTGTCCTCGAGCTAAAGAGGATGCATAAGTACTGGCAAGAGGTGACAATTACCAATACATACACGATAGAATGTCAATCTGTAAAATGATCCGTTATATTTAACTAACATTTGATAAATTTAATCACAAGCTACAATAACAAAAACATGTTTTTAATCGTTGACAAATATATTCATTAATATATAAATGTGTATTATATGTTCAAATCCCCTACATATGCCCAAAACCCCTTATTGGGCGAGTGAAGAAAAACACTCAACTACCCAGCATGCCCTATCACTCCCACCCCCAAGTCACCATATGTTCATCATTCATCTCTTAATGGGACGGCACTGTTTTGATCGTATGTCACTCAGATTACCATATATGCCAAAACGTGACTTTAAAGGTGATCTATCACCCCTTATATGGTATGAATAATTATGTCCTTATATGGGGTAATTGGCTATCATGTGACCCTCTCAGAGGGTCACATGGTAGCCAATCACTCCATATAAGGAAAAACTTGTGCCCCACCTTGTGGCAACTTTGATTTATTAGTCAAAAAATTATTCATACCATATAAGAGGTGATAGATCACCATTAAGCAACTATTTCCATGCAAAAACAGTCAATCTTAAACAAATCAAAATATGCGGCTAATATTTAGAATGTCAGTTGAGCGTACATTATAACAAAAATTAATACTTAAACTTTCAAACATATCAGACTATTTATACATATTATTGGTAATCTGATATCAAAACTGATTTTACCTGATCCAAAAACAGTGATCGTCATGGTAACGCTAATGTATTCTTTCAGAAAGTTTCCCATCAAGGAAATGCAAGTGTTTGATTACATAATGCAATTACATAATGAAATAGGATACGTGATAGCAATTATTTTTTTTATATTTCACTTCTAATTTTAAAACTTAGCACTGTCTAACGTTACAGTTTTATTTATCTATCCTATACTCAGGTGATGAAACTAACAAAAAACTTTATGTCTTGTAAACCAAAAAATCAAGACATTTGAAAAAAACGATTGGTTTGATTGATAGTTGGTTGTGAGGTGTTAATCAAAGGTTTGTTAGTGTTCTCAAACAATATCTTGTATCCTGTGACGCGCATCAAACATTCGGCGCTCCCTCTTTCCGTCTGTCAATGCCTGGATCCACCGCTATGCTTGCAGCTTAACACTTACAGCGTGGGCATCGACTTTAGTCGTCAGAATATTCCGTCTGCTGAAGTCAGATTCTGACGTCTAAAGTAGTTCTCCGCACTGTACGTGTAAAAATATTTATAATGACCGTAGACCCATACCACAGGTATTCAAATGAACCAGAAAGAGCTAACTAAGACATTTATGATGATTTCAAATTAAAAAAACAACCTTTGAGCTCCATTTTTTTACAACACAATATGTCAGCGCTTTAACCCTTTAAGCCCCCACGATGCATTAAAGCATCATTTTATATCCCTGAAAACATACCTAATTTTCCTACAAATAACGTTTTTAGAACGAAAATTTCAATAAAACTGGTTTACCAATACGTAGTAATTTTCTTTAATTTTTAAATCACATCAAGTCATCTTCATCCACTACAAGTCGAGAATTGCGGCAGCAATTCGCGGCTTGTAGTGGATGAAGATGACAATGACAAATTCAGGATTGAAAGGGTCAAGGGTTAAGTGGTTAATCAAATAACTACCCTTTGGATTGACCTATTTTTATAAGTAGTTTTGAAGATGGGAATTAGTTATTATTGGCACAGGGGTAGAAGTTGACACCATTCTGGGAAATATGTGCATGATCAAATATTTGAGGTGTTCAAACCAATTCAATACATTTTATTTGGTGTATTAAAAAGAATACATAACATTTCAAAGAACAAGATAATATGCCTGCGTGGTATAAGACAGCATACAAATTATAAACAGTAGAAGTACACCTGGTAGAGAATCTATATAAGTAGGGCTGATTGGAGCCTATGCAAGTAGTTCCCACCCAAAACGCATTATATTACCACTGGCCATTATTATTATGACACAGGGCAATTACAACACAAACATTTGAAAAAAACATGAACAGGCAATCTCTACGAAACTGCTAAATTTGTCCAACATTAATTGTTTTAAATTGAATATAAACATGGAATAATTTGTCATGTAACATACGTTCGGTGGAAAATAATTCCAAAAGGGATCGTTTCTATGAAAATGCTACGACGCAAAGACTTAACCCTTTGAGCGCGGGGATCAACTCTAGACGTCAGAATCTGCATGACGTCTGTTTTTTATTTCTCCCGGTGGTTTTTGATCTTTTTTATTTTTCGCGGTGGTCTCGCGGTGGTTTCCGGTCTTTTTTATTTCTCGCGGTGGTTTTCGATCTGTTTTATTTCTCGTGGTGGTTTCTGATCTTTTTTATTTCTTGTTGTGGTTTCCGATCTCTTTTTTATTTCTCGCGGTGGTTTCCGATCTTTTTTATTTCTTGCAGTGGTTTCCGATCTTTTTTTTTCTAGCGGTGGTTTCCGATCTTTTTTATTTCTTGCTGTGGTTTCCGATCTTTTTTTTATTTCTCGCGGTGGTTTCCGATCTTTTTTATTTCTTGCAGTGGTTTCCGATCTTTTTTATTTATAGCGGTGGTTTCCGATCTTTTTTATTTCTCGCGGTGGTTTCCGATCTTTAGCGGAATCCACACCGCTTCAGATTGTAATTGCCACCAGAGGGCATCATAGTGTCATGAATGCTCCACTCACTAATCCAGTGTGAATAAGGGATGTCGGAACCAAATCAATTGTCACTCTAATTTTCTCCTAATTAGTTATTTAATATTGTCCATATTGTCCTATAGTCCACCCTGAGGGCCTACTTAAATAACAGAACAATGCAACACGTTGATTAACTTCCCCGGCAATGATTGTGAAATAGTCCAGGGTGAATAAAGTAAGTGACATCTTAGGAACCGAAGCAGTCATCACTCTAAACAAATATCTTAACCCTTAGAACACTGATGTCGACTACAGTAGACATTCTCTGTTTTTTAGCAGCTGTATAACCCCTGATAACCAGTTGTTAAAAATAAAATATGCCTCTAATCTTGAAAAGCTATATATATATGGACTTAAATTTCACAAATAACACAAATTTTCAGTCACTTGAAGTGATGTGTCGCGGTAGCGAGACACAACTTCAAGTGACTGAAAATTTAAATTGAATAGCTCAGTGATCTGAGGGTAATAAGTTATTTAATATTGACGTATGATTGCCGTATGGCAGGACTAGTGTCTACTTAAATAACAGAGGAATGCAAAATGATGATTGACTTCTCAGGCAACGATTCGTGTCTGAAATAATACTCACTAACCGATTATCAACTGTACATTTAAAAACAAGAATTAAACGAAGCATTGAAAAATTACTGAATTAAAAAAAATATTACATAGATTATCAGTGACCAGAAACATGGTAATATATACTACAAATACAGCCCATAAGACTCGCGATGTGGAATAAATGTTAGTTAACGCTGTAATGTTATGTAAAGTAACATTAAATTACGCTGTAATGTAACATTTCAAGTATTCAGTTACTGTTCTTTGTCTGTCTACGACTGAATGTCACAAGTTACATGATCGGGGGATATCTCTATAATTGTGTTCATTTTTATGGTCACGGATAATTGCAAATGAAATGAAATGAATCGGGCTTCAGGCCACCTTTGTGCACATATAGGCTAAACTGGGCCAGGAGAACATCCTGAGGATGGTGAGATGATTGAGATGACACTGTCCTCCAAACACAGGATTCGAAATTCGAGCCCTGGCGGTCTGAGGCCGAGCACGCTACCTCTCGGTCACGGATGCTCCCCACAATACTAACTTTCACACGTGGATGGGGAAGAAACAATTTTGTTTCTTTCAAACCGCCGCGACCGGGAACCGAACCCCGGACTCAGGTGTGAAAGGCAGCGGTGCTAACCACTACCCCAGGGCCCCCGCCCTCACGGATAACTGCAGTGAGATTCATGATCAATTTCCGCCAATCTAATATCTCGCCCCCGATTCAGATAATTATCTGTCTAGTAGGAAACTAGGTACCAGCCGACAAATGGTGATTAATCCTCCCACTGCTGCGACCGTTTTTATACGTCATAATCTGATGTCTGTAGACGTCAGAGTCTATTTATAATGGCCGTAGACACATAACATAGGTATTCAAATGAACCAGAAAGAACTAACTAAGGCATTTATGATGATTAGAATTTGGTAAACACTATTAAGTCTTCATGTTTTAAAAAAAAAAATCAGCGTTTTAAGGGTTAACCCTTACAGCGCTGGAATCGACTTTGGACGTCAGAATCTGACGTCTGTAGACGTCAGATTCGGATGACTAAAGTCGATCCCCGAACTGTAAGAATCAACATATTTATAATGTCCGTAGACCCTTAACATAGGTATTCATATGAATCAGAAAGAACTAACTAAGACATTAATGATTATTTCAAATTGAAATAAATCCTTTGATTGCGATGTTTTTTATAAAATAAATCAGCGTTGTCGGGGTTAAAGCCAACCTTATTGCCAGAGAGCAATCAGTGAGAGCACTGGGGACCGGTTGAGAGCACACTGACCCCACGTAGACACTGCTACGCCTCGTGCTACAGTGTGCAGTTGGACCGACGTGACAATTCCCCCACTCTCTTTCTCAGCGTATCATTATAAGCTTGTGATTGGCCAGTTTAAAACGCTATCCTGCTAAACGCTCTCCCATTGTCTGTTGCAACCGGCGGCTGAAAACTAGGTTGGTCAATAGTGGGATGTTTCGCGGGCACACTTTTAAGCAGACCTACCTCGTTCCAGTGTGTGGTCGGAGACAGAACACTGAGAATGAGTGTAGGTTGATAGCCACATCTGACTGAAAATACTATGAAGACGACAATGGTAAATTCAGGCCTGTAAGGTTTTAAAGTCTATTTTACTTTTTTTTTAAAGATATGGGTACCTGGGCCTAGTTTTATTAAGTGGTCTTCGGCTTGTGTTTGTGAAAGAAAAAACTAGTCAGATTTAAGTCAATGACAAAGAACGGAATGTGATAGATTCTTAGATCGGAATGAAGGAGGCTCCCATCAGATCGTGTCCACTGGCAAAGGCAATGGAGAAGGGGTGGGGGGTATTAAATCCCTATCGTTTCCGTGAGTGAGAAATATGTAACGTATATTAACGGGTATTTAATTAAATATGGAGTATAATGTAGAAGTGTGAATTACCCAGCAGATTATTAAATGTAGGATGAATTTGCAAAGTATTAACCCTTTAACCGCTGACTTATCTTTTTTTTAATTTTCATCCACTTGGAGTTGTGTCTCGCTAACGCGACCCACAACTTCCAGTGGGTGATTATTACTCACACTTGTTGAATTCGAAGGAAACTCGTGGGATGAGCATTTAAAGTTTTGTCAATTTAAAAATGTAATTTATTTGAAGCTATACAGCCTACTGATTTTAAGTAAAAAGGCCAAATAATCAAAACACAATCTTGAAGCAGTGATAAAGACTAAACTAGTTTTAATTCCGAGTCATATGTTGTCATGTAAACAAAACAATATTTGATATGAAACACTTTATACCAAAAATCCACGTCTCAGACGGTGGGATCAAAGTCTACTCCATGTCTCATAAAAGCAGTCGCCGCTAATTGGTGTCTTAAAATCAAGATATGAGGGAATACACTGCAGCCCTTTAATTAACTCTCCCTTCACCAATTTCGCATTTATGCGAAATCCACATGTGTACATGCATTAATTGCAATGGAGATATTCCATTACATGTGTGGTTGAAAATCGCCAACCAGAATGGTCAGTGACATGGAAGCAATGTTATCTTGCATTTTTAATTTGTGTGATATGCGCATGTGCATAGCTATAACCTGTATATAACCCTGTGCCCAGGGGTTACATCAGGGGTTCTCCTTAAAAATAAGTCGGTTTCTGCGGCTAGTTTTATCAGGGGGAAGTAGGTAAATGAAGAGTTAAAGAGTGAGGTGAGAATTTACGGTAAGGGGGTAGTAAACCGTACGGGGCAGGTACAGTTTTTATTATTCCAGGTTTAATTGGGATATTGTTTGCTCCTGGGTCTGCACATTTGGATGGCAGGCGGGGGCGTGATACCTTTATCTTATCCTATTTTTGTCTGTGTATCAAACGTAGTAAGGGCTCGCCATTCCGCAACACAAGGGTTAGAATGTTTACGACCTTCTGTACTATAGAGATAAGGAAATTGTGTGAAATCATGAAAATTATTCGCTGCATTTTCTGAGATTTTCGCTCAATCATGAATTGAAAATGGAGAAACGTTATTATGTCCTCTTTATCGACTTCAGAATATAATTAAGCTCAATTATCACTAGTTTGTCATCGCTTGTATTCAACTTGGCCTCATATTAACCCTTTTAAAGCTGAAACCGAATGACCCTTGTATTGCTAAGACCATGCATATGTTTTCAAACATTTATTCCTCCGCGTTAAATATCACCAAAATAAATCAAATACTGTAGATCTGGTAATATTCGCGAGGCTTTAATTTTCGCGAATTTCGCGAGGAGGACAAATTCGCGAATTCAAGAATCTCGCGAAAATTGTTAATATAATAGCTTTACTAAAGACAAATGTAAATTCACAAATTCTAAACTTCGTGAAAAGTTTTAAAATCAGAAATTCGCAAAAATGTAAACACGCTAAAATCACCAGATCCACAGTAGTTTGTTGCAGCTGCTAGGATAATCAATTAATACAATATAAAAAGTGTCAATTTCACATAATAGATATAAATAGTTTTCGTTGCTTAAAGCTGAAAATTGCATTAATGAATAAATTAAAAATACAGATCATTAAGCATAAGAGTTAAAATCGTCTAAAAACACCTAACTTATTATGCTATTATTCAAATCCAAAGAATTTAAGTTTAAAATCGCTGTGTTTTATTGCCGTTTGATTTTATTTACTCCCTCTTTACCATTCCGACGACTAAAGTCGATCCCCGCACTGTAAGCGTAGCAATATTTATAATGACCGTGGACCCATAACATAGGTATTCGAATAAAGCGGAAAGAGCTAACAAAGACATTATGATGATTTCAGTCTCCATGGTTTATACGAAAGTAATTCAGCGGTTTGAGGGTTAAAAACTATTGCAGCTGTCCTGATCCTTAAAGATTTTTATTCTAATATAACGTTGCATCGCATAAATAATCAATTTTTAAACACAGATTGATTTATAGCACGCGATAACTGAATAAACGTAGAATAGATTAAAATAAAATGAAAGTTATAATTCTTTTTTTTTGTAATAAGATGAGCTACATGAATTCATACCAGGTTAATATGTTATTCACACTTACATCTATAGTGAGAAATATTAAATTTAAAATAACTAGCAGCTAATTGAATATGGATTTTATTTTAATAGTGTAAATGTTGGAAGTATTCACAATGAATTATAAAAACAACCAAACCAGTAAATAACTTTTTTTTCACAAACAAATGTTGTGGTCATTTAAAGCTGGTAATTGCGGCTTCAAAAGATGGAAAATCGTAACAAAAAATTAAGCAGCACACGGGATAAAGGCCCCATGTAGTCCCCAGACCTACTCTACATAATGTCATCTTTCATACTATTTTAGGTGAATGTTTAACCCTTTGACTTCCAGGCCGGAGTGCATGCCAGGATCCAGATATACTGGTGTAGGAGTTCTATTTTTCGTCATTTAAAGCTGGAATTGCTAACGCAATTTCCAGCTTCAAATGACGAAAAATACATAAATGTAGTATATATTTGACGAAAATTTGTGTCATTTTATGGTTACGTTCATTGACGAATGACGACGGAAATTTCCGTCATGTATGGTAGTGAAAAGGTTAATGACTAGAGTGTTCAGATTCAATTTTTAAACCACTTGGAGCGATTTTACCAAAGACAAAAGTAGGGGGCGGAGCTAATTTGTGACGTCTCAAGAAAGCATCATGCCTGGCTGGATGTACATGTACATGTAGCTGATGTTGGACTGTAGGCTTTTTTAAAGCTGACCTGATTCATCACGGAACGCCGCTCCAACGCTGCCTGAATGCAGATGCAGCACTAGAAGTGGTGGCCATCACCGCGACCGCTCCAGGCCAGCGTCTAGCATTGACTCCGCTTGTCATCCTGTCGCCGCGTGCCTATAGAAATGATTGGAACACTAGCTCAGTCATGTACAAATGCAAGAAGCATGAAACATATACCCGATGCAGTTTCAATGTTAATTCAGATTCAATGGGCGTTTTTTGTGTGTGAAGTCATGAGTTGTGAGATCCGCCCAGCTCAGAAAATGTGAACATTTTCAGTTTTTATTTTGAAAACAACTGATACTAAACTGATTGACTAAACTAATCGGCTAAATAAGGAGTTCATTTCTATATATACTTTATTTTAATTGATCAAGTGAATCACTTGGAATAAACATACACTGTATGTATTTACCGAGGCTAAAATAATAGGCCTATAATAAATATATCCAATAGTGCCACTTACTCTCATGTGATTGTAACTCGATGGCGCTTGGGGTTTAAATCTGTATTCAAGTACATTGTAAGAAGAACAGCTTGTCGTGTGACGATTTCTGAATGATCAGATTAAAATGTGATTTTTTTTCTGAAAAATGATCCACAAACGACGTGACGCCACCACGAAGTATGAATCTCAAGAAACACAAGACGTTGATCCAATGCTGTTTTAATGCTGGTCCAGCGTCGTAGACGGTGGGTCAACATTAAATCAACATTGATTCAATGTATTGTGTTCTAGGATATTCATAAGTTATCTTTGGTCGTTTCACGAAACGTAAAAAATGCATAGCTTCAGATCTCAGTGTTTACCGGTGATTCCTAAATCGCAATAAATCACTCAGAAATAAGGTTCCATGAAACAACCCAGTGAATACGATATAAGGGATTCCATAAAACAACCCAGTGAATACGATATGAGAGATTCCATGAAACAACCCAGTGAATACGATATGAGGGATTCCATGAAACAGCCCAGTGAATACGATAAGAGGGATTCCATGAAACAACCCAGTGAATACGATATAAGAGATTCCATGAAACAACCCAGTGAATACGATATGAGGGATTCCATGAAACAACCCAGTGAATACGATATGAGGGATTTCATAAAACAACCCAGTAAATACGATATGAGGGATTCCATGAAACAACCCAGTGAATACGATATGAGGGATTCCATGAAACAACCCAGTGAATAAGATATGAGGGATTCCATGAAACAACCCAGTGAATACGATATGAGGGATTCCATGAAACAACCCAGTGAATACGATATGAGGGATTCCATGAAACAACCCAGTGAATACGATATGAGGGATTCCATGAAACAGCCCGGTGAATACGATATGAGGGATTCCATGAAACAACCCAGTGAATACGATATGAGGGATTCCATGAAACAGCCCGGTGAATACGATATGAGGGATTCCATGAAACAACCCAGTGAATACGATATGAGGGATTCCATGAAACAACCCAGTGAATACGATATGAGGGATTCCATGAAACAACCCAGTGAATACGATATGAGGGATTCCATGAAACAACCCAGTGAATACGATATGAGGGATTCCATGAAACAACCCAGTGAATACGATATGAGGGATTCCATGAAACAACCCAGTGAATACGATATGAGGGATTCCATGAAACAACCTAGTAAATACGATATGAGGGATTCCATGAATTAAACGAAATGAGGGATTCTTTGAAACGATTCATTAAATACGATATGAGGGATTTCATGAAACAAACGATATAAGGGATTCCATGAAACAACTCAGTAAATGTAACTATGATATGAGTGATTCCATGAAACAACCCAGTAAATACGATATACAGGGTCTTTATGGTGGTCACTCAGGCCACATGCCTCAGAGGGCTCTAGAACAGCGAAGATATTTTGAGCGACAGGTTATCTAGTATGTGTAATAAAAACAGTTCAATAGGAGAAATCACGTCTCATAAACCCTTTAAGCGCTGAAATATGAGACATAAACCAAGAGAACAAAGTGTTATTTTAAACTTTAAAACATTCATTTGAATGTTATGTTATGGGTCTACGGTCATTATAAATATTTTACTCTTTCAGTGCGGGGACCGACTTCTAAAGACGTCATAATTACAGTCTGTTTCACCTGTGACGTATGGGGAGTAGTCTTTTTCAGTTTGCTACGTTGCAGTTTTACATTTTTTGTATGCTTTTTTTTCTCGGATCATATTGTCACCTTACCCCAACGACATCAACAAGAATTGTATTACTTTCCGAATGTTAAAAATGGTCAGGGACTGATCCAAGGGATTATGGTTCGGGGGTTCAATCCCCCCCCCCTCGGAAAAAAATCGTAATCTTATCTAAGGGTATTCCTGTGAGCGGTTGATACAACGAGGGGCAAACAGTGTCAAATATGAGCGCCCCTTTTAAAATAAAAAAAAATCCCGAGGGAATATCCCCGGACTCTTCTACAGTTGAACATTCCTGCGACAAATTTTAATCCCCCCCCCCCCCCCCACCCTCAATGAAAAGCTAGATCCGCCACTGATGGACTTCAGTGAATGAGAATTTAATGAAAATTTGCAAAATGTCGAAATATATTTTCTCAAATGAGATTTACATCTCCCTGAAAATCCGTGAAATCTCCATTTCCATTTAAGCATGGAAAATCTGCGTTTCCATTTTAGTCAGAGAATTCTCCGTTTCCGGTAGAAAGATTAGCTTACTTTAATAAAGAGTTACATATTCACGCTGACATCTCGCTTACGTCACGTGGACCTCATTATCCGCTCTCCTGTGCGTGACCGCGCATGCGTGGTTGATGAGATGGGGGATCTAGTGATAATGATGGAATAATCAGTACCTGTTATATTATACGGCTCATTGGGTCTCAAATTTAATGTACGTAGCCGTGCGTGTCAGTGAATATTGCTTTACGTCGCTTTCTGCACAATCATGGCAATATCGCGACAGAAGGAAACCCACTTCAAGGCTTTTTTTATAGTGCACAGTACCATAGACACCTTTAAACCATTTACCCTTTATTCAATTGGATTTTTCACCCACTTGAAATTCAAGTGGGTGAAAATTATTCAGATTTGACAAAATGGAGGTCAACTCTTTTCAAATCTTGCTGATTGATGTCACATTTGATCTTTAACATGTTTAAAACATGGTACCTGATGTGCAAAAAAAATGAAAACCCGAATATATTCGGCACCGGCGGTTAAAGGGTTAAACCGCTTGGAGCACTGTATATGCACAACCACGATGACAAATATCCGGCTCGGCCGGGATTCGAACCTGGTAGCTCCAGGGTACAAGCCCCCGTCGATACGAATGAGTTATCGGATTCGGCCAGACGAGGGTGTGTCAAGACCGGGGTATTCACTTTCACACTCTCAGTGTGGGGTCCGACTTTAGACGTCATAATCTGACGTCTATAGACGTAAGATTATGACGTCTAAAGGCGGTCCACGCTCGGCAGAGTAAATTTATAGTGACGCTAGACCCATAACATAGGTATCCAAATGAAGCAGGAAGAGCTAACTAAGACATTTATACTGATTTCGAATTGAAGAAAACCTTTGGTCTCAGTGGTTTCACCACCCAAAATAAGCCGAAATCCAAGGGGGGTGGCTACTGACTAGAGAATCCCTACCCAAATTACTGCTTAAATGGATGTTTCCGCCTCTGGTGAATTAAGATAATACAGGAATGTTGTAATCATCATGTGGATACATTATAGGCACACACTGTTTTCGCTATCTGTGATATGAGGTATAACTGTTATGTGAGATTTTCGGATGGACACAAGGGGTGAGCAGGATTTGTGTCTTTTCTGGGAATGGGTGCAAGAATATTTAGGGAGCTATGGGCAATCTGGACCTTTTTCGACATAAGGGGGCCGTGGTCAAAATCTAATAGGTGAGCATACCATTTTCGGAGCTGTTTTACTAAAAGCACAGCTTTGGCCTTATTATGGTGTGTCACATTGAAATATAGCTAGGGACGAGAGTGGTGAAATTTGCCCTTACAATGTTGCCATTATACATGTATTTTAATGGGACTGGTATTTGGGGTGATGAGACTCCATAGTTTATACGGACATATTTCAGCGTTGGCTAGAAGTTATCGAGTTATCGATTTTGATGATAGATAGCACTATTATAATAATTTTCGCGAGATTCTTAAATTCGCCAATTTCTTTTCCTCGCGACATTTGAGAAAATTAAAACCTCGCGAATATTACCAGATCTATAGTATATCCCTCCTGCTTCATATCACTCTGATACATATTCTATGAGTTGGCGATTCTAGTGGAATGACGATTGGAATAATAATGACCTGTTATGTTACACGGCTCATTAGGCCTCACATTGAATCTAGCTGTGGGTGTAGGTCTAGCAAACACGAGAGGTTGTACACATGTCGTTTCAATGCTGGGCCATCGTCTACGACGCTGGCCCAGCATTGGAACAACATTGGGTTTGCTGGGTAGGGACAGCCCAGTAAACACGAGACATTGGCCCAACATTGGGTTAATGTTGGCCCATCGTCTTCGACGCTGGCCCAACATTGACCCAGCATTTGGCTAACGTCTCGTGTTTGCTGGGAGTATGTAAATGATTTGTGCTGACCCTTTGAGTACAGTGGCTATGATATCAACATGTTATCAGGTAACTCATTTTTAAAACCTCATAACTAGCTTAGTTAGATTTAAATACCTATATCATTTCTCCACGTTCATTTATGCTTTTTTAACTCAACATGTTATCAGGTAACTCATTTTAAAAACCTCATAACTGGCTTAGTTAGATTTAAATATCTATATCATTTCACCACGTCCTTTTATACTTTTTAACCCTCTCAATGGGCGGATCGGGATGTGATGTCAGACTTGGACGCCAAATGCTGACCCCGCGCTAAAATAGTTAAATAATTATTCAACTGCAAAACGCCATGCCTGGGACGGTCAAGTGTAGGCCAACAATAGCCTATTGAGTACAGATTGACGGCATTAATATAGCCACTGAACTGATTACAAGATACTACTAAAACGAGACATTGATCCAATGATGTTTTAATGCTAGGCCAACGTCTGCGACGCTGGCCCAACATTGAACAAACATTGAATAGATGTAAAATGTTTGAGAGAAAGTCCTTCTGCCCCAGCAAACACAAGACATTTGTATAACATTTATACAACGTCGGCGCAACGTCTTGGACGTCGGTCCAACATTGCATAAAGTCATACAAATGTTTTGTGTTTACTGGGATGTTAATACAAACTTGGGGTCAAGCAGTTTTAACATCCGGGCAGTAATACAGTCAGTTTGTTTGCAAGCCAGCGACCAAGTGGGGGCAAGGGCAAAGAGCTTTGAAATTTTAACTCATAGATGTCGCTCAAGTAACTTCCAACTAACAAGTAAATAGGTGAATTTAAGTGGGCTTATTTACAAAGTAAATATACTTACAGTTGTATTCACAAACACCAAGCCCGAGCTTGGCGTTAACACCAGTGTAACTAAACAGACGTTTAAATAATTTATAAACCGTATTCACAAAGCAGTTTTGCTCCAGTTTAACAAAACTTCAAAATGCCGTTTAAACCGCCTGCACACATGCACACAAATGCGGGTTACCCACATATAAAAAGCATACAATTTGTATACAAGCATACACAATCATTGAATATGCAGCTTGAAAGCGCGTTCCAGATACAACGAGACGTCAACACAATGTTGGTTTAGCTTTGGGCCCGTGTCGCAGACAGCGGTACATCATTTACCCAACAGTGGGCCAAGGTCTATCCTTTACTGGGTCAAAAAAATAGATCATTTGCTCTTATATAGAACCTGTAATTAATATCATATCGAAGATAATTATTCTGTTATCGTTTTAACCGACATATGTTTGTGCCATATTATAATCAAACATGTTACACAGAATTCAAATATCCGTTGAATAAAATATTAAACACAACTTTCGGATAATAATCATGGTTGATTCGATAGGGAGGGGGGCACTGGTGCAGTGGTTAAAGATGGCTGCTTCGAACCCCATTCTGGCCTTCTTGTTTTAAAGAAACAAAATGCTTCTTCCCCAGTCACTCGTAAAGATTCAATATTGTGGGGAGCCTCCGTGACCGAGAACGTGTTTGGCCTCCGACCACCAGGGAACGAATTTCGAATCCTGTGTCTGGAGGACAGTGCCATAGCGCATCTCATTCATCTCACCATCCTCTCGATTAACAGTATTAATTGTTAGCCCGTCAAATACAGCCCACGTATGTTATATAAAAATAACAGCTGAATAAAGGGATGGCTTGTCTCGTCATGTGATTGACTAATAATACTCTGCTGTTAAACAGGCTTAGAATGCGATACTGGGTCCTCCAGGATAGATGGTTTGTGTAATGGAATGGATTTTTACTGGAGAAAACGAGAACTATGTATGATTATGTCAAAATATGACCGTGCAAGATTACAGTGGTAAAATGCCTTCTGATAATAATATGCTCTAAACCAAATATATAACGTCAATACAATTCACACCAAAATGGCTTAGGCTACCGCTAACGTCCGTGTTTTATATGTTTTTCATTTATTTTTCTATTCAAATGAATACTTACCAATCAACGAAAGAAAAGTACTTTTATAGTAAATAATCAGTCTGTGTATTTTATATCCCATTCTCTTCTATTTGCGTTCATTAGCATTATAATGATCATTCCACTTCATGTTAAACCGGTGCCTAAACTACCCCCTGAGTAGGTTTAACTTTCGGTTGATAAACTGCCCGGCTTAAACCAGTGTTTGGCCTAAACTCCTTTTCTGCATAAAGTTTAAAGCTAAAATCGTGCTTACACCAGTAGTTTGGTTAAACCAGGCTTAAACTCGCTTTGTGAATACGGCCGTTAGTGCTAATCTGCCAACCGGCTTTCTGTTAGAAAACAAGCCAAAATTCGATCTTGGAGGAAAATATAATTGCTTACTTTAGATCTCTGCCCTCTCAAAACATGATAACTTTAAGACTATTTCACGTGTTTCACCCATTCAAGCCTGAATTTACCATTGTCATCTCCATCCACTACAAGCCGTAATTTGCTGTCGCAATTCTCGACTTGTAGTGGATGAAGATGACTTGAATTAGGTCACGAATGAAAAAAAATAGTGCTATTATTCAAACATGCAGTTCCATAAATATTTGCGTTCTAAAACCCTTAGTTTTGAGGAAATGAAGTCATTCTTCACAGATGATGCTTTGATGGATCGTGAGGGTTTAAAGGGTTAACGCGATAGATATAAATAAATATGAGCACGGACGGATAGGAAGCCGTGGAGACCAAAGGATTTTTTAATTTGAACCCATCTCAAATGTCTCAGTCATTTTCTTTCCGCTTCATTCGAATACCTATATGTTATGTGTCTGCGGCCGTTAGAAATTTGTTAATTCTCACAGTGCGGTGATGGACTTAATACGTCAGTATCTGACGTTTACATACGTCTGATTCTGACGTCTGTAGACGATAACGTCAGATTCTGACGTCTAAAGTTGATGATTTTAACTTTTTCATGTTATATGACTGAAAATTAAGATAATATAAGAATCAGCACCCGTATTCTCGTACAAGTTACGATATATCGTAAGCTTCTGACTGGTCGAGATGGCCATCTCGACCAATCAGAAGCTTACGATATATCGTAACTTGTACGAGAAAACGGCACCAGACGTGTAACGTCGGTCTCTGCATTGAAAGGAATAAATAATCCAGTTTTTCACCCAGCATCTATTCGTCTGGCCTATTTTTTAAATTGAAATAAAGTTAAAAATGGTCATAAAGTCAAATATAATACAAAATCTCTATCTTTGTGCTAACAGCACAAAGATGGTGGTTTTGTCATCAGGCTCAGAAAAAAATTGATAAAAATCAGTTTCAAACCAAGTAAAATGCCACTGGAATTGATAAAATATGCATGGCAGATGCTAAATTAATCAAAGTATTATATTTGATTATGTTGAATTAATGTGAATATTTTCGTTATTTGAAATTGGAAATTGCGTTAACAATTCCAGCTTTAAAAAAATGAAAATTATTTCTTGATAATTCAGCAGCTCACGAAGTAATACAGAGGTCACGAGGTAATACAGAGGTCACGAGGTGATAAACAGAGTTCACGAGGTAATATACAGCGGTCACGAGGTCATACAGAGGTCACGAGGTAATACAGAGTTCACGAGGTGATATACAGAGGTCCCGAGGTAATACAGAGGCCATGAGGTAATATACAGAGGTCACGATGTCATACAGAGGTCACGAGGTAATACAGAGGTCCCGACGTGATACAGAGCTCACGAGGTAATACGGAGGGCGCGAGGTCATACAGAGGTCATGAGGTAATACAGAGATCATGAGGTGATACAGAGGTCGCGAGGTCATACAGAGGTCACGAGGTAATACGAAGGTCACGAGGTCATACAGATGTCACGAGGTAGTACAGAGATCATGAGGTAATACAGAGGTCGCGAGGTCATACAGAGGTCACGAGGTAATACGGAGGTCGCGAGGTAATACAGAGATCACGAGGTAATACAGAGGTCACAAGGTAATACAGAAGTCGCGAGGTCATACAGAGGTCACGAGGTAATACAGAGGTCGCGAGGTCATACAGAGGTCACGAGGTGATACAGAGATCAACAGAATATCATAATCAAACAACAGCTCCTTGTCTTTAAGATGACTTATGAGCCACTCATGCCTGTAATAATACTGAGGTCAATAAATTATAAATATAAACACTATGTATAGGAGATAAGTCGTGCGCGTGAAGACAACAAAAGGAGAATTAGCAAGTTAATGTCATTTGCGAATTAGTTAATGTCATTAGCGAATTAGTTAATAGTATAAGTAAATCGATCTGGATACATCAAAAAGCTCGTTCAGAGAGTGCGTAGGAGCCGTTGCGAGATTATGCATCAGATATTCTATTAACCTAATAGCGTTTCCTTTTTAGTTGTAATACTGAACCAGATCTTTAACCGTCTTAATATTATAACTCCAGCTTCTTAACTCCTTTTGATGTCAGAACCTGACGTCAAAAGCAATCCCCGCGATGCATAATTCGACTAAAAATATTTAAAGGGAAAAGTTAATAACTGTTATAGGGAATGAAATGTGTGTTCAAAGACACAACTCCAAGAGGCTTAATAAGTATCACCAATGAAAAGTAAGGAGGATGTTATTTTAGTTGATTTTTTTCGACGGTAACGCATTCTAACAATGATTTGTCACGGGGCGGGCGGGGGGGGGGGGGGGGGCGAGCAAAGGTATTGTTTTCACAAGGAAGGATTTTTTACTTGTTGGTGTGAGCTGGTGATATTTTATGGTCGGTATTACATGGTGCACTGGAATCAGAATATCTGTGGTTGGTACCTAACCGTCTATTCCTCTGTTAGCTGGTTTACTGGCACCTTTATCATGCATATAAGCTGATAATTGATAATAAGCCTGTATCAAAGCTTTATATTCACCTCAGCCATTAATTAGCTTGTCATTAGTCCTCAGCCTTTTAGCTTCTCTAGGACAGCTGTCCCTTTGCGTGCTGAAATCGGTCCATTAGCGTGTATATCATTCAGTACCACTACAATTTCGATGAGAAAAAAAATAATGCCAATAAAATAAAACTTAAAAAAAGAAGAATTTTGAAATATGATTCCCGGTAAAATTCATATCAGCTTTTACTAATGTCGCGATGCCGATCCACAATTGTAAGTGATGAAAGTAATTACGATATAGCCTTAAAATTTATCTTAATAACTATGCCTGTGAGCCTTGAATAATGTAATAACGGATAATAATGTATAATGACTTCTATAGCGCTAGTATCTCTCAACAATATTGAGACTAAATGGCGCTGTGGGCTAAAATCAGTATTCAGTGGGGAGGTCCATAGTCGGAAAAGGAGTTCATCATATGACAGTCGGTGGATGCTCAGATTAAGGTGGTATGTCTAATGTAAGAAGGTGCGTTTTTATTTTTTTCCCAAAGATAGTGACTGATTTTGCTTTACGTATTTCAAAAAGCAATTTATTCCACAAGCACGGTGCAGCAACCACGAACGATGAATGGCTGTGATCTATTTTTGACCGCGGTCCAGGATGTAATGACATCATAGTTTCGGATCTCTGAGTTTTCCGGCGATTCATGTATATTTAGCCTGTATTCAGCGCGTGGCTCGTCTTTATAAGTCAGAATCTGACGTCTACAAACGTCAGATTCTGACTTATAAAGACGATCCACACACTACTCAGAAGTATAAACCCCCATCAAAGCTCTCTGTCTATGTGGGAACTTAGTAATTAGCCTCTAATTATTCATTAATCCTGTAGTTTCTGTAGTCCAGATGACCATTTGCGTGTTGAAATATGCTTATTAGCTTGTATATTAATTTAGTTAAACTGAAAATTTAGTCTAAAAAACATAGCATGGTCATCTCATTAGTGATTAGAGCCTTATAGCCCCCTTATCGGAGTCCTGACGCCCCGCTAACACTTTGTACGTACATACCTGGAAATTAACGTGCCATTAAGGGCAATTACTTACAATTTTCGTTTAAAAAAATGAGAAATAACTGCAATAAAAATAATTAAAAAAACGATGCATTTATTAAAACCTGACATGTTGCAATTGCAAAAAAAATATTAAAATACATTCTACCTTGAGCTTTAAAGTTTAAATCTGCTTAGATATTGTCTTCCTCTCGGTTCACAATCTTAAGTGAGTTAAATACATCACATCGGATAAATTGTTAATCACATAACCTGCAGATGTAGTTCAACAGCAATCTTAACAGCTGTCACATTATTATAGCGCGATGATTTCACACTTACAGCCCGGGGATCCACTCTAGTCGTCAGAATCTGACGTATAGAGTCGATCCCGGGGCTGTAAGATTAACCCTTTAACCGCCGGTGTCGCATATATTCGGGTTTTCATTTTTTATCAGCACATTAAGTACCACCTTTTAAACATGTTAAAGCTTAAATGTGACATCAATCAGCAATATTTAATAAGCAATATTTAATAAGCATGGCAGTCTTCTTGATTTGGTGTTCACTACTGAGCCAAATCTAGTGGACGAGCCCTTCGAATGTCCCATCGACTTTGATACAGACCATTCAATACTTACGTTTAAACTCAATCTTTCAGGCTGCAACAAACGAAAAATACCCAGAGTAGTGTATAATTTTAAACAAGCTGATTTTAGTGCTCTGCGATCACTGATTACAAATAGTAATAGGTCCCTCAATACTTCACTAAATCATTCTACCCATATGAACGAAGCTTGGTCCATCTGGAGCTCAACAGTCACTGAACATATTAATCAATGTATACCACGGGTACCAGTGAAAAATAGCTCTAAACATCCATGGATGGATGGTGAAGTACGACACATGCATAACTGTAAACACACTGCTTGGGCTGCAGCCAAACGAACAAACAATGTACAGATGTGGAACAAATTTAAATATTTGCGAAACAAATTAAAACTAATGCTCAGAGATAAACGTAACAGTTTTATGTCCATTTTGTCAAATCTGAATAATTTTCACTCATTGAAGTTGTGGATCGCGTCGAGTGGGTGAAAATTCAGATTGAATAATTTGGCGGTTAAAGGGTTAAACTACTTCTAATGGCCGTAGACCCATAACACAGGTATTTTAATGAACCAGAAAGAGCTGAATAAGACATTTATGATGATTTCAAATTGACAATAACCGTTCGATCTCCATGGTTTATTCAATTTTTTTTTACCGCTTTAAGGGTAAAAAATATCTGACGACATCATTATTATTCAATATAACATGGAAATGCTATGATGAGGGATATCATGTCATCTTTTGCCCCAGATTCCTCAAACGCCCTCACATAGATTACAGGTATCACGGCGTTCTAATAGTAAGCCCTGAGGCTACACACGCAGGAGGTCCATCCTCAGAGAGACGCCGCCGTCATAGTAAGCCCTCAGGGTGCCATCAGGGGGTGACATGTTACGACATGCGACATCGAGAACAAGTGTGATATCTCATAATGAAGAGATAACCCTTGCAGCGCAGGGACCGGCTCGATTCAAATTCTGACGTCTCGATCCCCGCACCGCAATGAAAGGGTTGAATATTTATAATGGGCGTAGATCTATGAAGCATGTATTGAAATGAAGCGGAAAGAGCTAACTAAGACGTTAAAATCTAAAAAATGTTTTCTATCGGTCTGTCTAGTATATATCAAAATGTCTCAGGGGGTAGGGGGGGGGGGGGGGTACAAGTTATGTCACTCCACATTTGCCACACGTCACAACAAGTGCGGTATCTTCTAATTAGGATATCAAAGCTTCTGAAGAATGTAATAAAAATTGATGCAACCACATCGACCACGTAGACCAACACATCATGATGCCGACGCCAAAAAGCCTCTAGAAGTTGAACATATCGTGAGCGAAACTTTATCTAGTTATAGACAAAATTAAAGGTAATCGATCTTAAAGATACATAACAAATCGAAAAATAGAAAAATAATCAGGATAGGATCCCCCCCCCCCCGAAAAAATAAATTGAAATAGATTTTTAAAAAAATACAACAACACAAATTTTACATTCAATGATGTATAACATCATGTAATACATCATTGAATGTAAAATTTGTAATTTACATGTATATAATGCATATAATCTACATAAATTTCACTTTCGCTGAAATATGTCGACAAAGTCAGACGTTTTCATTTTGTTTTTACTCCAAATCCAATTCTCTGAAATTAACATAATTTCCTACACCTAAGTGTTTTTGGAACTCACATTTTTATAGAGCTGTTCTAATAATACGAATCTTTTTTTTCCATTCTGCACCAACTTCAAGACATCTTCATCCACTACAAGTCGAGAATTGCGACAGCAATTCACGGCTTGTTATGGATGAAGATGACAATGGCAAATTCAGGTTCGAAAGGGTTAAAACAGATTTAAGCATTATTGGGAATTACATTTGTAATGAAACATAAATATTTGAAAATGCTTAAGTTGTTCTCAAAATAAACAATTATGAGTAATTCAAGTTGTTGCTCGCGGTAGCGAGACACAACTTCAAGTTGATTAAAAGATAACTTCTGAAAACATGATAGCTCTAAATCTTCAGATCTGATTCTCAAGGTCCCAGGAAATGAAGCTAATCGACATGAATGACGATAACAACAAGTAATATCACATCCGCGAAAATGCTGGCAATCTGAAAATTAAATATTAAAATGCATTATGAAATGTATAATGAATTGATTGAAAGAATTGCAAATTTATAAGAGACGTAGACCCATAACATAGGTATTCAAATGAAGAAATGAAATGAATCGGGCTTTAGGCCACCTTTGTGCACATATAGGCTAAACTGGGCCAGGAGAACCTCCTGAGGATGGTGAGATGATTGAGATGACACTGTCCTCCAGACACAGGATTCGAAATTCGAGCCCTGGCGGTCTGAGGCCGAGCACGCTACCTCTCGGTCACGGAGGCTCCCCACAATACTAACTTTTACACGTGGATGGGGAAGAAACAATTTTGTTTCTTTCAAACCGCCGAGACCGGGAACCGAACCCCGGACTCTGGCGTGAAAGGCAGCGGTGCTAACCACTACCCTAGGGCCCCCGCCCATTCAAATGAAGAGGGAATGAAGCTAACTGAGACATTTATGATGCTTCCTAATTTGGAAAAAACCGTTGGTCTCCATGGCTTATACACAACAATATTTCAGCGTTGTAAGGCTTGAATGACACTTCGCGATTGGGCTATTATCAAGGAAAAAATGAAATGAATCGGGCTTTAGGCCACTTTTGTGCACATATAGGCTAAAGTGGACCAGGAGAACTTCCTGATGATGGTGAGATGAATGAGATTAAATCAACATAGCGTTAAGAACCTGGGCCTGGGTGCGCCTGGGGCCAAGTATAGTACTCCACCCCGACCAATCAGAGAGTGGTTCAGCCTGTCACATCATGGGTCGACCAATCACCACCGTCTTTGAGTTGTTATTTGAATCAGGGGGTATACTACCATACTTGGACTGTAGCCCATGTCTGACGTGTGAAAACACCGCCGCCTCTGATAGGATCCACGCAATACTTGTAACGCGGCGGCTGATAGGTTATTTGATACCACGCGGCATGAAATACAGTCCATAATTAAGTGGGTACATGAGTGGGTGTCGAGAGCCACACTAGGGCCATAGGAGCTTATATTTAATGAGATTAAGAATAGGATAAAGCCCGAGGAGCTCTACATTCTTAGCTTTGAAAAAGGTAGAAGCCGAAGCTAAGAATGTAGATTATAGTGCTCCGAGGGTTTTAACTGACTAACACACATCTGATATATGACTGATCATAATACCATAGGCCCAGCATGATAATTCGCCTGTACTTGATCAACATAACTCTGTTTCTTTATTAATAAGCCTACTGTGAAAATATCATTACTTAATAGTAACATTACGCATTTATCATTCTAAACTGAAAATTACAAACATTCAATCAATATAACCCTGGCAGTTCAAAAGTTGAAGATCATACAAGATATTAGGACGTTATAATCGGATATCTAAAGATCTATCAGATCTACAGTGTTTGATATCATATAAGTAAACAGGTGAAGGTATTATATTAGCTGGTAATACGGCTATAATTAGCAAAACCCATACATCAATACATAAATTCACAATCAGTGGCAGTTCAACAAATATGTCGTTTACCAATATTTTAATATATCTGTGCTGTATAAATAGGGCTAGTTTGAAAATATCATTAGTGAATAGTAACATTAAGAGCTCATTTATTCGAGCCGTGCCTAACTGTACAAAATATATTGATATGGCCACGTGAATTATGTCTAATCTTATAATCTCTTGCCCTAATCACTAATGTAAGTAAGAGCTACTTGATAAGCATCTCCCACAATAAGTTATCTTACCCACGAGCACGCAGTGCGATACCTTGCTTTATCGAGCAAAGGGTCTCACCATTGATTCTGTAGTCTAAAGTTAGCTACACGTCAATGGTCTCACTAAGTTAAATAGCCAGATACCTTGAATGTCACGCGTCGCAAGACCAGCCAATCAGAGAGCCTTTGACCAGGCGTTGACAGTTGGCTGAGAGCATAGCTTGCTTGCTTCCGTTGGTATGAAAGACAGAAGCTCGGAATATCACGCTGATGTCATAGTGTTCACGTCGTTGACCAAATGAGAGATTCCCAACTTGTCTATATAATACATCTAGCAACGGAAACATGTGACTGTGTATGAGAGATGAACAAGAGGGCAATTCTTCGCGACCTTCTATGACATATTTATAAATCGGAAACATTCAATAAGGTTTGAATCTCAGACACACCCCCAAGATAACCACGTAGACAGAATAACTGATTGTAGTACTCGATACGGCCAGGCTCCTGCGGTATGCACTCGCGTGAGACTGGCCAAGAGAAGATGCTTGATAAGTAGCCTTCACGGTGAATGCGTTGCTTGATGTTTGTAACCTCCCCATGTCCAAATTCTTAATAAGAATAATTCCTAATTCGTTCAAAGAACACATTACCTAATGGTTAAATTAATTTAGACCAGAAAGCTTTATAATATAATTGCTACGGCGTGACAGTTAGCATCGCTAACCACTGCATCCTGTAAGAGCTTCGCATGGTCTGGTAATACTTACAACTAATTGACGATGCCAAAACCCTGCCTATGTGACGAAATGATCTAATATATATGCGTCATTTCATAGTTCATTATATTCCAGTGGATGTCTATATTGCTCTGCTCTGATCCTAATGCAGGTTTCTTGATCCTCACAATATATATTATAATGTATTTTTTTTAGCTTATTTGGTTCCATATGTATGCTTGTTTTTTTTGTGTTACGAATAATTTGCTCTGAGTCTGAGTCTGCAAAGCCAAAAGGCAATATCCGCTTATGTACTTGTAAAGTAAGCAGATACTGTCTTTTGACTTTTTATCTTTATCTGTATCTGTATGTTACGTGGCAGTACGCACTTTTGTGATATCGCACATTGTGGATTTTCTGAGGTCTCGCCGGATGGGAACTGCGCCTGCGTCCAGTGAGGTTCTTTTACGTCCAACTCCAGGGTAGTCAGACGAGCCATCTGATTTACGTGGTTCTCGCACGACTTTGCACGACGGTACATCTAGTGCGGTAATTCAGTACGCATGCTTTTATATTAAATCATCTGCGATAAAGACAATCTGTATTGTTGAGTTCTGTCGCTCATTAGAAAAACGGTCTGTGCTTTGTGCGCTATCCCAGCCAATCACAGTGCTTCATTTAGTCACGTTACCTACTAAGCGAAATGACGATTCTGACGTAGTTTGAAGTAGACTACAATCCCAAAAACGCTAAAACAATGCTGGTTTAATGTTGGCCCACTGTTTGCGCCATTGGCCCAATGAAATACTGAAATACTCTCGCATAAATCATGAAGACCAAATTAATGTTTTTTTCACTTTGAAATCATCGCAAATGTCATTGGTTAGAGCTTTCTGATTCATTTGAATACATGTTTTATCGGTCTAATTTTTTATTCTTTCATTGCGAGGATCGAATTTAGACGTCAAAATCCGACGTCTACAGACGTCAGATTCTGACGACCAAAGTCGATCTCCGCGCTGTAAGAGTTAAACCTACATTGGGTTAACGTTGCTCGGCCTCAGACCTCTAGAGTTTGAATTTCGAATCCTGTGTCTGGAAGGCAGCGTCATCTCATTCATCTCACCATCCTCAGGAGCTTCTCTTGGCCCAATTTAGTCTGTATGTGCACAAAAGTGACCTAAAGCCCGATTCATTTCATTTCATTTGTTGTCTTATGCTGGATACCAAGGGATGTGTAGCATGTATTATGACGTCTATTTGCTCCATTACTCACTGTAAACTGGGAAAACGGCGTTGTTGGGACGTTGAATCAACGTCATTGACGTCGCAGGGATGTTGTGTGCCCAGTGGGTAAATATTCTACAGCGGCGATGATGCTGTTTTGATGCTGGGCCAGCGTCGGAGACAGTTGGCCAACATTGAAACAATATGGAGGCAATGCTGCAATTAGGAAAATATTTAGGGCCCGTATTCTCGTACAAGTTACAATTTATCGTAGGCTTCGGATTGGTCGAGATGGTAATCTCGACCATTCTGAAGCCTACAATATATCGTAACTGGTACGAGAATACGAGATCCCAGATTAAGTGCATTTTTTCCAAGACACAATCTACAGCGCCGATGATGGACCATTATGTAAATGATCATTATTGTTAGGAGACTTGTCCATATCGCTTTGTCTGTTTAACTCAGATCATTTTGATTGATCAACGATTTGATCGTTTTTGGGGATACGTGAAGCGTATTTTGCCACGCCAAAATAAGCAAATACACTTTCCCAGCCAACACAAAACATTTGTAGAACGTCGACCCAACGTCTTCGACGTTGGCCAAACATTGGATAAATGTTGTACAAATGGTTTGTGTTTACTGTGTTTTACGCTTACTCCGGTGGAATTACAATAGTCAAGCCATACTACTCTAGGTCTATTACTATGCTACTATGAAATTACCACTTTCCTAGTCGTATTACTTGGCAATAATATCACCATGCACATTTTATATTCCAGCATTGTGCGTGATAAACGGTTTGATCGTTGTGGGGCCTAATGTTAGCTTGTAATAATGTATTATTTTGCGGTTATCCACCTCATATATATATTACATTTACAATAGGCCTGGTGATATATCACCATATAAAACTAAAAAAAACCTAATAATATAAATATTAAATAAATATTATTATCATATATTACTATATAAATATTGTCATAGTTCCTATAAAAACTATTGCGAATTGTATCACGTGATTTTGCATATATCATATTTTGAATATAATTAATTAAAGAGGGCTTTAATTTTAGAGATTATATTGATTATTTAACCCCCAACCCTTCAAGCGCTGAATTATTTTATATAAGCCATGGAGACCAAAGGGTTTGCTCAATTTGAAACCATCATAAATGTCTTAGTTAGCGCCTTCCGATTCATTTGAATACCTATGTTATGGGTCTACGGCCATTATAAATACTGCCACTCTTACAGTGCGGGGATCGATTATAGACGTCAGAAAGTGACGTCCACAGACGTCAGATTCTGACGATTAAAGTCGATCCCCGCGCTGTAACCCTTAGAGCGCTAAAATTTTTGGTCATTTAAATAATTCATGACATTTTATTTCCCATTTGTGAATTGCAGTAGAAAAGAAAAAAATGTGAAATGTAGTAGAAAATCACATTAAAATGTGACTGAAAATGAAAGGCAGATTATTAAAAGGACATTCTAGCAGAACACTCAATTTATGTTGGATGTATTATACGATCTGTTGACTTTCTCTCACATAAATTCTATAGCTTACACGCTGGAAACTGTTATGTAGCAACTGTTTTTACACAAGCAGATGTCTCCTATAACCTACGATGAAACCTATAATGTATATGGTGATACCATCTAAAATAACAAACGAGTTTGAGATGAACGTGTCTTAAAAATTAGTCAAACTTGTCCTTAAACAACGCCTAAATCCCAATCTGTGTCCCATAATATGCTGGGAAGTGTAAAAAATAAAATTCCATTATAATCTCCCCCTCATGATATGTACTTGTAACGACGTGTAAGAGATATGATTTGAAAAACGATGAGTTTGTAAAACTGATTGTACAAGTGGCAATTTAACACCAATTATCAGTTTACCGTCTGTGTCAGTGCATTGGGAATTCAAGAATGGACGTGTTCAATGGAAGTAATATCAAACTTAGAAAGTAATAACAACCTGTACGTTGATATATCATGACACGAAAGTATTTATAATATGAAAGTTGAAACATCATGACACTTTAGTTATTATGATATGAAAGTTGATAAGTCGTGAGACCAATCGTACTTGAGGACTTATTTCAGAGGAGTGACCAGGTTCAGTCAGTGCTTTGACAAGCACGTATGTGCGTCTTCAAAGAAAAATGAAATTAATTATAATCAAACACTTTGATAACAGTTGTGACTATTGAACTGATTGTACACTGAATATGACGTTTCCTTACATGATAAGTATGCCAACACCAATAACCAATGAACAGTTGGTTTTATATTAAATACTGACATATATTATTTTATTATATAATTTTATTTCACTAATATAGTTGACGGGCCGTGTAGATGGCGTCTCGACCTGTTCCCGTCATCCAAAATTAATAACTTGTTAGAAAACACTGATTCAATAATAATGAAATTGTACCATTTTTAGAAGTTTTAACTGAAAGTCAAATAAATAAATAAATAAAAAAACATATATTTACATTATTTTTCAGGGATTCAGTACGATTGAAGATCATAATACGCCCTAGGGTGAATTGACTTTGGTGCTTTCTACATTTGGTGACAATAAAGCAACCGGGTGAATTACAAAGTCATGACTAGGTCAAGCAATACCTATTGAGTCCTGTATTGCATAAGGAACAATTTGACTGATAAAGTACATTAGGCCTGTATTTAGTTCTATTTCAATCCCTATTTATTCATAATCATTACCCTTAAAGCGCTGATTTTCTTCATGTAAACCATGGAGACCAAAGGGTTTTTTTCAATTTGAAATCATCATAATTCTTTTAGTTAGCTCTTTCTGATTCATTTAATTACCTATGTTATGGGTCTGCGGCCACTACAAATAGTTTTACTCTTACAGTGCGGGGATCGACTATAGTCGTCAGAATCAAGTAGAGACAATTTTTGTCGTTTATATTATTTTTAAAATCAGGTTGAATCACAGTTTTTTTCGAATAAAATGACAGCAACATATTTGGTCTGAAATTAAACAAATATGAGTAATTTTCACCTACTTGAAGTTGTGGGTCGCGACAGCGAGACACAACTTCATGTGGGCGAAAATTGAAATAAAATAACCTGGGTAGGAGATTAATATTAAATGTAATTGTTTACTCTGAATATATTTTTTGCTGATATGTCTCAAGAAGGACATCTACACCCGATGGACGTCTCATGTATTGCCATCAATTCCGATTCGGAAACCGGAGCTGTGATTTTCAATCTGAAAGGCTTTCCTTTTAATGTTATACATCAAATGATAGCCGGGACGTGATACCGCTAAGGCAGAATTCGTGCATCTATTTACTTCAAAGACGGCATCACTTGACACGTCCTGTCTGCTATAAAAGGTCACGTGACTTTCATAGATGCCTTGGCTTCCGGTGCTTGACCAGCCTCCTTCTTAAATCTCCAATTTGTCGGTAGATAATAGTCGAGTTTGACGCACACACCAGGTTTAGCATCAAAGGAGGACTGCATAAACTGCAATTAGGGCTCTTAACAGGTTAAAAAAATAAAAAATCCGAGTAAACCTCGGAAGTTGATGGGTGGGAACTTGGATTTGTTTTGTACATTTTTTCCAAGAAAATAAATGATTATGGGGTGGGTAGGTGGGGTGTGACCAATCATTTTTTCGATTTTTTTTCCAATTTGACAAGAGCACAAGAGCACAGCCGTATTTTAAATGATAAATTCACCTATTAGCGGAGAGGGAATTCAGAACAATCGTGCACTTGGTGACAAGTTTTTGACATTTGGCATGGGCAGCGTATTTTCAAAATACATCGCAAAGAAAATGGGTGTGACCTATGGTGATTTCTAGAAGTCAAATTCAAAATGGCCGCCAAAATAACTTTAAAAGAGAATAAAGGGAGTATCTCACCTCTTGCTCGCAGCAGAGCTTTGTGTAACACAACTTCTTGTAGGTTTTCGGGCATGACAAATTCGGGTCATTTCAATGTTTCGAGTGTTTTTTTGTGGTCAAAGGCCATGCCCAAGGTCAATTATGAGTGCAATTAACCACAATATTCTACAATACTAAAACAAATCAGCTGGAAAACAAATTTTCAGTTTATGAAATTTGGTATGGTGTTGGGTATGTGAAGTGTGTTTTTAAAAACAATCGTAAGCAAATAGGGCGTGGCCTCTGGTGATCTCCGCGAGTACAATTCAAAATGGCAGCCAAAACGACCTTGAAAATGAAAAAATGAAAATGGCATATTTCTATACGTCAGAATCCATTCTGACGCATGAAGGCGGTCCCCGCACTGAACGAACTCAAATATTTCTATTAACATAGGTATTCAAATGAACCGGAAAGAGCTAACTAAGACATTTATGACGATTTCAAATTAAAGAAAAGCCCTTTTCATGTTTTTACAAAACAAACTTCAGCGTTCTAAGGGTTAAGTTGGTTCAGGCCTGAATTTTCTATTGTCATCTTCATCCACTACAAGCCGTGAATTGCTGTCCCAATTCTCGACTTGTAGTGGATGAAGATGATTTGATGTGGGCGAAGAAGTGAAGAAAATTTCCATGTATTGGTAAACAAGTTTCATGGAAATATTTATTCTAAAACCTATAATTCTAGGAAAATTAGGTCTGTTTTCAGGGATGTAAAATGATGCTTAAATGCATCGTGAGGGCTTAAAGGGTAAAATCAGCACGTCAAGTCAATGAGATATGAATCTGTCATTAACAGAGACTAATATATAAATCAGTAATCAACCAGAGACGTCTCTGTGTATCAAATCACTTACTTTACAAGGGAATGAATAAAGTACTGGAGATATAGTAGTAGTAGTATTTTATTTATTAAAGTGCAATCCATATACATAATTTAAAGAGAAAAAATAAAACATATAATAGTTATGATGGCCAGCCTCTCAGGCTTATATGGCACTGATCATTTTGTAACTGTGTGTTTGATAAGTTCATAAAAAGAAAAAAATACTTATAGTTAATTTATGCGGCTTGAAAATGAATCTTTTACCATTTTTGAAGTTTCATATACAAAGTTATCACCGAAGAGATACACTCTGAACAGTATATGTTCTTCAAAAAGAACCTATACTGTTTAGAGTGTAAATCAGTTTATCTGTATTAG
Organism: Flabesymbios commensalis; assembly: GCA_964017125.1. Lineage (NCBI taxonomy): Eukaryota > Metazoa > Annelida > Polychaeta > Terebellida > Flabelligeridae > Flabesymbios > Flabesymbios commensalis. The sequence goes on from OZ024907.1 coordinate 8,568,490, forward strand.
AAAAATTGTTCCAGTCATATGATGTTATTAATTGATTGATATGTTTTGCACGAATGCCAATATATAGTGTGCAGCTCAGCAGGAAATGTCCTTCAGTCTCTACGACGGGTTGTCGGCAAACTGGACACAGACGCTCCTCGACGATTTTTCACGCCAACGGACCATTGCTCGATAACAAGGTTATCCGGTTCACATTCACAACTTATGACCATTTCTTATGTCTCTGTCGAGTGTCTATTGTTATTTTTCCTATTCATTTTTTTATGGGAGTTTGTGTTTTTCATCGTGTTTGTTTGTTTGGTTGTTCCGTAAGCAGGATTATTTAAAAAGTAATGAACGAATTTGCATGAAATTAACGTCCATACACTGCTTTCAACCTAACGTGATCGCTCAGTCAGTTTGTGAGGGTAGAAACAAGGAAATTTCCCTGCAACGCAAGCATCACTGATGACAAAGTAGATGTTTAAACTGTCACTTTGGGTACTTAATGAAATCCATAAATATTATTCACCTTGAGATGGGAATTGAGGCAGCAATTATTCATTGAGAACAAAGAACCGAGTCCAAATATAGCTGAAGAAGCTTTGTTGTCACCGAAAAATCACCCTCGACACTTAAAGTGTTATTGTAATATAAAGGGTTAATAGTCACGTTGCCATGGTGATTGCTTCACGGCACTTAGTGCGTATTGTTTGTTCAGATTGCTTAATATGCCTAATCACTAGTTACAACGTATTCTCCTGGTATGTTTGTTTTATGAATACGGACGCCAAACTAATGTTGACTTTGTCCTCTAAACCCTCACGATGCATCAAAGCATCATTTCTCATCTCTGAATAATGACTTAATTTTCCAAAATCTAAGGTTTTCAGAACGAAAATTTAGCTGGAACTGTTTTAGTAATAGCAATATATATTTTTATTTGCCACCCACTTAAAGTCTACCCTGATGACATCGCAAGGCAAAGTCATGCCGGGTACTTAAAGTCATCTCCCTCCACTACAAGGCAAGAATTGCGATGGCGATTCGTGGCTTGTAGTGGAGGAAGATGATAATGGTAAGTTCAAGCTTGAGGGGGTTAACGGTAGGCCAGCGTGGCAGACGGTGGGCCAACATTGTGCCAGCATTGGGTCTATGTATCGGTTGTTGTCATATATATCTCTCTCCTAACACCAGTTGATCAGCAAGTTCTGGATTAATGTTGGCCAAACATTGTAGTGGCGGGCTGACCAGCTAAACCTTTAACCGCCGGTGCCACAAATATTCGGGTTTTCATTTTTTTATTAGCACATTAAGTACCACCTTTTAAACAAGTTAAAGTTGAAATGTGACATCCATCAGCAATATTTGAAAACAGTTGTCTTAAAACACACCACTACATTATTTTCTTTGTCTGGCCACTACATTCTAAGCCGGGAATGGATAGTCCGTAATAACAGCCTCTGTGTTCCATACAGAGTCTGTAATCATTGCCATTCGTAAAGTTGTGCCCCAAAAATACGGTGCGCATCCGATTGATTGCGCATCAAGTATAAACGTTCCTGTTTGATGACTGTCCTATATTTAAACTCCTAATAACAGCTATACATCTCATTTGAAAAATGCCTTGACGATGTCATTTAAGTCTCCTTCGTCATATGTGTATATTGTCTTTGAATAGGGTAGCCCTCACATTTTTGCACAAAATTGGCCGAATCAGTGTTTATTTTCAAGTACACATGTACCAGTGAAAATCGCTGGTCACCCGTATTCCGTTGTGCATAGGGGCCGGTACACGCCAAGATACGATTACCCTTATTATTCTCACCTAAACATTACAAGGAAAATCAGTCTCATTCTGGTAAGTCGATCAGCGAAAATTATCGGAAATGGGTTATTATTCATCATGATGGGTGATCGCTATAATTTTAAGATAATATTTTAAAATTCTTAGTAATATGCCGAAATACTGCTGTTTGTGGATTTAAAAATGAAGAATTACATTTTATCATTACGCTATATTTATATGTTTCGACATACATTATATTAGCATGACATACGGTACAGTGAAAGTCAGTGTGTAGCCTCGTACGATGCTACTCAAAAGCAAAATTTAAAATTTAATTGTACACATTACCTCAACTGTTAAACAGTGTCCTCTAATTATCATGATTTACTATTGCAGTGTGCACTGCTCTTAGCTGATTTATTAGTATTTGTAGCGTTTTAGCGCCACGAATCTGGAGAAAAAAACTGTATTTATTATATGCATTTAACAGCAATACAATCATGGCCGAAATTCACATTGAAGCACTTTGGTAAAAAGCAAAACGAAAATTTAGTTATCCAGAAGGAATGCAACTTAAAAGTGAGCAGAGTTTTTTACATCTTATTTCGTCACAACTCACTTACTCGGCCCACTCATGCTCCATTCCTCCTATAAATATAAGTTCAAATTGGTGATTCTTTTACATTTGTTGCGAACAACGTTCGGAAATATCACATGAGTTATTAAGTTGTTTAATAAATTAAATAATTACATGTATTGCTACATTTACTTTGCTTCTTCAATTTAATTATTTCTGACACTTTGGGCCTTGATTCAGCGTTGTCACAATATTTATGGAGGTTAGGAAATGCTAACAAAGCATTGAGACAACATTGTGCCAACGTTCCGTGCCACATTGTACATATTTATCCACGTTCTATAAGCAATTGGTCGACATGACATTTTAAGTCCTAGTGGTTTTTCCTAGGTTAATGATGACCAGCGTCAAACAGCACTGGTCATCAGCCCATTGTTATGTATTTTAAATAAACAAGCGACTAAACTGAAGCAGTGGGGTGTTGCTGCATATAGCATAACATCGGTGATATCAGGAAAAGATGAGATAGGTATGTCTTCATAACATTGGCGAATGATATATTCTAATTCCATGCCAGTAGGGCCTATATAAAGAAGCGATTTGCTTGTTAGCATTTGATGGTTGGTGTTATACTTCTGTATAATTATGTTGAACCAATATTTAATTAATCAGAACCAAATTACGTTCCTCTTTGTTTACTGGCGTCTAATTTCCATGTACCCTGTGTGATGTTGACCGCCACAGCCACAGTGGAGATACAGCGGGATGTTTTATCACTGCTCAACATAGAAGATATCTCAGTTTTCTCCGAGGTTCCCGACAGGTAGATAATTTTATCCATTAGATCATTAGATCTATGCCATGTATATAACAAACACCATAGCTCTTACAGCTTCGTTTTATTAATATTAAATTGTGTTATTTTGTAGACCAAATCTAACCCTACATGTTCAGAGGACAAAACATACATTTCAAGAGTTGGTGTGGTTATTAAATTATATAGAGGAAAAACAAGTTCTAGCTAAAAAGGTGCTGGTTTTTTGTAAACTCCATAGACCAAGCATCGTCTCTTTGCAGCTGGGCTGCTGATTATTTAGAGGCACGCAATGGTAAAAATTAGACTAGCTGATATGTACCATGCTCACCTCGATTCCAATAGCGAGGAACGCATACGATCTACGTTCTGCAGCACCGATTCGGTGATCCGGCTGTTGTTTTCAACTATTAAAATGGGCATGGGAATAGATATTCCTGATGTAGGTGCTGTGGTTATTTTCGGGGTACCTAGTACCGTTGTAGAGCTGTGGTAAGAAGCCGGACGATGTGCTAGGTCACAGAACAGTATAGGTACAGTCATAGTGTATGCGACTGGTTTTTCTCTTAGAAATAGGCCTAATGTAGATAACTACCTAAATGAAATAGGAGATGGTAACCATTCAGCCTGTTACCATGGTTACCGCGAAACAATACTCAAAGCATGTCTGAACTGCTGTGGATTTTGTGTGGCCTCCAACAACTTTAGTGATACTGAATGCCAGGGGAGGTGTACTATCTAGATATTCTCTGGTGCCATCTAAACAACAGATTGAGACGTCCAATAATAGTATAATTCTTTGACTATAGGTACAGTAAAGATAGATTGAAGTAAAATTTAACCTCACTCCAGACAAATGCATCAAGTTTCGCGTTTTTGATTACAAATGCAAAGGGTTAATATACGCCTGCAGCTATGATATTGTATTTGAAAGAGACATAATTTGAGATATGAGTAGCAGAATACATGTAATCATAACTACGCAAAAGGGAAAAGCCTGTGTGCCCACCTGTTTGATCTGATGCCGTGTTCAGTATCTTTAGTACTTCTTTGTGACACTTTTAGCAATAGCGCTAAGATGTGTGGTACATGGATGGCATACAAAATTCGATTCATTCAGCTGGACATGCAGATTAATTACATCTAAAACACAACGTGGCGTAACACCTGTTTTGCGAATTTGTGTATCTACGTGTGCCCTCTTATATCCCTTATTTCGTTTTACAGAGAAGGCAGAAGTTATTCTCGTCATCTGCAGATTCCATCACGAACGCATTGAGACGTAGGGTGAATTATGTTTCATATTTTTACCCTTTCAGAAGTAGGCCTATGGAGTACACAATTTTGGGATTGGACTGGCTTTATTACGAGAAACGAAACTGGTAGACATGGACGACCGCACACACATTCTGAGTCCCAGAGATTATTATAATAAAAATTAACTGTGTATTATGATGATATTAAAAAACATATTGAGAGCTGATATCTGAGAATTAAAAACTGCGTTATCGGCATTTTAAAGATTATATATATCAGCAAACAAGATAAAAGAGACCCCCTATGCTTCGAGTATTTTACATTTGCACACGGTTGTGTATGCAGGTAAGCTATGTGAACAAGCTTGAAATGAACAACGTATTGTATTGATCATCCACCGCGTTTACGACATCATCATGTAACCTTGACCCATCAATCAATTGGACCTAAAAAATTCATGAAATTGTGACAGAAACCTCAATTCATGTTCGAGATTATCGATTACAATAATTCTGAAGTATTTATATTGCTACAAGTTATATCAAGGAGATAAGCTAAATGTACTGAGATTATAGGTAGGTGTGTTATAGTTCATACGTTGCTCTTGCAAAAAACACAACATAAGCTAATGGATCAAGTTCTGACGCTAAACGATCAGTGAAGCGTCATTTCGGACTAGGAATGGAGATCATGGTAGATCTATGGTGATACAATCAGTCGGGTGTGACCGAGCTGTTGCATCTATTTACTTCAAAGACGACATCACTTGACACGTCCTATCTGCAATAAAAGGTCACGTGACTTTCACAGATGCCTTGGTTTCCGGTGCTTGACCAGCCTCCTTCTTAAATCTCCAATTTGTCGGTAGATAATAATCGAGTTTGACGCACACACCAGGTTTAGCATCAGAGGAGGACTGCATAAACTGCAATTGGTGCTCTTGTCAAGTTAAAAAAAGAACAAATCCGAGTGGATGGGTGGGAACTCGGATTATTTTTGAACATTTTTCCAAGAAAAGAAATGGTTATTGGGTGGGTAAGTGGGGTATGGCCAATCATTTCTCTATTTTTTTCCTATTTGACAAGAGCACAAGAGCACAGCCTTATTTTAAATGATAAATTCATCTATTAGCGGAGAAGGAATTCAGAACAATCGTGCACTTGGTGACAAGTTTTTGACATTTGGCATGGTGTCGGGTATGGGCAGCGTATTTCAAAATACATCACGAAGAAAATGGGTGCGACCTATGGTGATCTCCAGAAGTCAAATTTAAAATGGCCGCCAAAATAACCTTGAAAGAGAATAAATGGAGTAACTCAGCTCTTGTTCGCAGCAGAGCTTTGTGTAACACAACTACTTGTAGGTTTTCAGGCATGACAAATTCGGGTCATTTCAATGTTTCGAGTGTTATTTTGTGGTCAAAGGCCATGCCCAAGGTCAATTATGAGTGCAATTAACCACAATATTCTACAATACTAAAACAAATCAGCCGGAAAACAAATTTTCAGTTTATGAAATTTGGTATGGTGTTGAGTATGTGAAGTGTGTTTTTAAAAACAATCGTAAGCAAATAGGGCGTGACATCTGTTGACCTCCGCGAGTACAATTCAAAATGGCCACCAAAACGACCTTGAAAATGAAAAAATGAAAATGGAATATTTCTAAACGTCAGAATCCATTCTGACGCATGAAGGCGGTCCCCGCACTGAACGAACTCAAATATTTCTATTGACCCTAGACCCATAACATAGGTAATCAAATGAACCGGAAAGAGCTAACTAAGACATATATGACGATTTCAAATTAAAGAAAACCCCTTTTCATGTTTTTACAAAACACACTTCAGCGTTCTAAGGGTTAAGTTTGTTAGTGACGCATGGAGTTAACCCTTTCAGGCCTGAATTTGCCATTGTCATCTTCATCCACTACAAGCCGTGAATTGCTGTCCCAATTCTCGACTTGTAGTGGATGAAGATGATTTGATGTGGGCAAAGAAGTGAAGAAAATTTCCATGTATTGGTAAACCAGTTTCATGGAAATATTTATTCTAAAACTTATAATTCTAGGAAAATTCAGTCTGTTTTCAGGGATGTAAAATGATGCTTTAATGCATCGTGAGGGCTTAAAGGGTTAAATCAGCACGTCAAGTCAATGAGATATGAATCTGTCATTAACAGAGACTAATATATAAATCAGTAATCAACCAAAGACGTCTCTGTGTATCAAATCACTAAAGGGAATGAATAAAGTGCTGGAGATATAGAAGTAGTAATATTTTATTTATTAAAATGCCATACATATACATAATTTAAACAGAAAAAAATAAAACATTTAATAATTATGATGGCCAGCCTCTCAGGCTTATATGGCACTGATCATTTTGTAACTGTGTGTTTGATAAGTTCTTAAAAAGAAAATAATACCTCTAGTTAATTTATGCGGCTTGAAAATGAATCTTTTGCCATTTTTGAAATTGCATATACAAAGTTATCACCGAAGAGATACACTCTGAACAACATAGGTTCTTCAAAAAGAACCCTTCAGTACTATTACCATGCAACCACAAGAGAACCCTTGCAGGGTTTTCTTGGGGTTGCATGGTAATAGTACTGAAGGTTCCTTCTAAAGAACCTATACTGTTTAGAGTGTAAATCAGTTTATCTCTATTAGAAAAATTGTTCCAGTCATATGATGTTATTAATTGATTGATATGTTTTGCACGAATGCCAATATATAGGGGGCAGCTCAGCAGGAAATGTCCTTCAGTCTCTACGTCGGATTGTCGGCAAACTGGACACAGATGCTCTTCGACGTATTTTCACGCCAACGGACCATTGCTCGATAACAAGGTTCTCTGGTTCACATTCACAACTTATGACCATTTGTTATGTCTCTGTCGAGTGTCTATTGTTATTTTTCCTATTCATTTTTTATGGGGGTTTGTGTTTTTCATTGTGTTTGTTTGTTTGGTTGTTGCGTAAACAGGATTATATAAAAAGTAATGAACGAATTTGCATGAAATTACCGTCCATACACTGGTTTCAACCTAACGTGATCGCTCAGTCAGTTTGTGAGGGTAGAAACAAGGACATGCCTCTGCAACGCAAGCATCACTGATTACAAAGTAGATGTTTAAACTGTCTGTTTGGGTATTTCATGAAATCCATAAATATTATTTACCTTGAGATGGGAATTGAGGCAGCAATTATTCATTGAGAACAAAGAACCGAGTCCAAATATAGCTGAAGAAGCTTTGTTGTCACCGAAAAATCACCCTCGACACTTAAAGTGTTATTGTAATATAAAGGGTTATTAGTCACGTTGCCATGGTGATTGCTTCACGGCACTTAGTGCGTATTGTTTGGTCAGATTGCTTAATATGCCTAATCACTAATTACAACGTATTCTCCTGGTTTGTTTGTTTTATGAATACGGACGCCAAACTAATGTTGACTTTGTCATCTAAACCCACACGATGCATCAAAGCATCATTTCTCATCTCTGAATAATGACTTAATTTTCTAAAATCTAAGGTTTTCAGAACGAAAATTTAGCTGGAACTGTTTTAGTAATAGCAATATATATTTCTATTTGCCACCCACTTAAATTCTACCCTGATGACATCGCAAGGCGAAGTTAGGCGGTCCAGTCATGCCGGGTACTTAAAGTCATCTCCCTCCACTACAAGGCAAGAATTGCGATGGCAATTCGCGGCTTGTAGTGGAGGAAGATGAGAATGGTAAATTCAAGCTTGAAGGGGTTAATGGTAGGCCAGCGTGGTAGACGGTGGGCCAACATTGTGCCAGCATTGGGTCTATGTATCGGATGTTGTCATATATATCTCTCTCCGAACACCATTAAGTGGATTAATCTTGGCGAACATTGTAGTGGCGGGCTGACCAGTTAACTCTTTAACCGCCGGTGGCACAAATATTCGGGTTTTCATTTTTTTATTAGCACATTAAGTACCACCTTCTAAACATGTTAAAGGTAAAATGTAACATCCATCAGCAATATTTGAGAACAGTTGTCTTAAAACACACCACTACATTATTTTCTTTGTCCGATCACTACATTCTAAGCCGGGAATGGAGATCATGGTAGATCTATGGTGATACAATCAGTCGGGTGTGACCGAGCTGTTGATTATGAAGGATCCTCATTATGTTTGAATGTGTTTTAAGACAGTTAAAACCATCGGAGTTGTACATTATCAGCTGTGGAAAAAGCCTCGGCATTCGGCCTCGGCCTTTTCCAAAGCTAAGAATGTAGAGCTCCTCGGGTTTTGTCCTCTACAGAATCTTTGAGTGAGTTAAGGACAACTGCTTAGCTTGTTTTACATAAATCAGTTGTATAAATCAAGGCCAAATTTCAGAGGCACACCAGCGGTATGAGAGTATCCATGGCGACTATACAGGTGTATTGGTGGCGTGTAGGACAAATCAGGACGTCCAGATTCCTTTCAAGATGAAATGACCTCCGCGTAACCCTTTAACCCTTAGAGTGCGAGGATAGACTTTAGTAGTCAGAATCTGACGTCTAAAGTCGACCCCCGCACTGTATGATTAAAAATATTTCCAATGGCCGTAGACCGTTAACATAGGTATTCAAATGAAGCTGAAAGAGCTAACTAAGACATTTATGATGATTTCAAATGGAAAAAAACAACCTTCGGTTTCCATAATTTTTATTTAAAAAATCGGTTAAACCCTCACGATGCACTAAAGCATCACTTCGCATCTCTAAAGAATGACTTAATTTCCTGAAACCTACTGGTTTTAAAACATAAAATTTTCATGGAACTGTTTTGAAAATAACAATATGTTTTTCTCATTTGTCACCCACTTTAAATCATCTTCATCCACTACAAGTCGGGAAAATGCGACAGCAAGTCGCGGCTTGAAGTGGATGAAGATAACAATGGTAAATTCAGGCTTGAAAGGGTTTAACTGTTAAAGCTACATTCATATATACAGTAATACAAAGTCGGGAAAAAAGCCCTCTTATGTTAGTTGTGTGAGGGTGTTCACTTACGAATGTAAGACGAATACCACGTCCACCTACATAACATAGGGGGGATTTTTCTCAAATACATAATCTCTACTCTCCAAAGGAGCCATTTAATAACATTGATTACAAAAGCCAATGACTCTACATTTATTAGCTATCAACCTTTATGGTAAATGCTCCTGTAGGGGAAACATATCCAGTTTTTTCAATGAAACACCCACAACACTGAATCTTTATGAGTGGGCAGAAAAGAAACATTTTTTTGACACCTGAATGTCAGACCGGTTGACGGGCCTGTGGGCTCCGGTGTGACAGGCAGGCAGCGACAACCAGTAGCGGATCCAGAGGGGGGCGCGCTCCCCTCGTTCAGGGTCACAAAAAAAAAAGACCATATTTCGGCTGAAATATATTTTAGAATGCGCAATTTGAGGCCTTATATTTCAAACTTTCACTGGGGATCATGTCCCCGGACCCCTCTAGAACATCATAGCAAACACGAGGCATTGACCCAATGTTGTTCTAATGTTGGCCCGCCGTCTTCGACGTCGGCCCAACATTACAACAACATCGGGCCAATGCCTCGTGTTAGCTGGGAAGTGCCAGCTGCGGTGTGTATAAATCCTTACAAAAATCGGCGCCCCCCTATTGTCAATTCCTGGATGCGCCACTGACAACCCCTACACCAGGGCTCCCGCCGTCAGTACCGCGGAAGAATTGCACCAATTACCTGATTCAAAGTGACATATACACTCTGTATTCAACTTCAATGGCTTAATTAGTTAGTATTGTGGGGAGCCTCCGTGACCGAGGGGTAGCGTGCTCGGCCTCAGACCGCCAGGGCTCGAATTTCGAATCCTGTGTCTGGAGGACAGTGTCATCTCAATCATCTCACCATCCTCAGGAGGTTCTCCTGGCCCAGTTTAGCCTATATGTGCACAAAGGTGGCCTAAAGCCCGATTCATTTCAATGGCTTAATTTCATCATTCATCTAAATTGAGCTGATAAAAGGAAAAGTGATAGCTCAAGGCCCGTATTCTCGTACAAGTTACGATATATCGTAGGCCATCTCGACCAATCAGAAGCCTACGATATATCCTAACTTGTACGAGAATAGGGCCCAATCAACACGATACAGCCGATGTTGTTTTAATGTTGGTTGAGCGTCATAGACGGTGGGCCAACATTGTGCCAACATTGGTGAGATACGCTAACCCAATGTTGGTTTATTGGTGGGCTAGCTAGAGTTCGGGGTTTGGTTCCCGGTCTCGGCGGTTTGAATGAAACAAAAATGTTTCTTCCCCATCCACGTGTGAAAGTCAGTATTGTGGGGAGCACAGTGTCATCTCAATCATCTCACCATCCTCAGGAGGTTCTCCTGGCCCAGTTTTGCCTATATGTGCACAAAGGTGGCCTAAAACCCGATTCATTTCATTTCCTGTCAAACTGAGAAAAACCCTCTGGTTTATACAAAAATAATTCAGCGTTATACGGGTTGGTTTACTTGTCCTTCCTTCTTGTTTGAAGGAGAAATAGATGTGCTAAAAACCGTAAACATGGATAGCACCTAAAGCATTACAATGCTGAATTATTTTTGTATAAACCATGGAGAAAGAAAAGGGTTTAATTCAATTTGAAATTATCGTAAACGTCTTAGTTAGCCCTTTCTGATTCATTTGAATACCTATGTTATGGGTCTACGACCATTAGAAATACTTTATTCTAATAGTGCGGGATCGATTTTAGTCGTTAGAAGCTGACGTCTGTAGACGTCAGATTCTGACGTTTAAAGTCGATCCCCGCGCTGTAATGGTTAAAGGGTAATTGCGTAATACATTTACTCCGTTATGACATTATAGCGCCATTGTAATGACATTATGACATTATGTCATATCACCGGATGCATATGGATTTCAGACATTAAATGGAAGCATTGGAAGTTAATGAAAACCTTTAAATATTAAACAGTTATTAATAATGAATTGGATTATTCATCTACTATTGCTTTAAATGAACATTTCAAAAGGCCTACACGGCAATTTTCTCTCTTTCCAAGTCATCTTCGTCCACTATTATTCGCGGCTCGCAGTGAATGAGAATGTCAATCTGTCAAATGTTAATTGCCTGAAGCACTTACCGGATCTGCTGGGATTTTAACAGTTACCGGGGTGTATTCCCCACAGCCTAGGCCCATCTAGGCGCGGCAATATGGGTAGCAGAATGGAAAAAGGTCTGTTTTTGTTTGTCCGAGTTTGACGCAATCATACGTGTTAGCGTCTCAGATAGACATACTATAGTCGACATTGTCAACCGGTCCCGCCCCCGGTTGACAAGCTCCCTATTGAAAAAACAGGCGAGGCACCATTGTGATGTCTGCACACCCTCATCTGACTGTCTGGTAGTGTAAAATCAATTTGTGACGCTGAAAAAGTGTATGGCCGCCACCGTTAATAAGTTTTTAAGATCGCGTCAGGAAAATATAAACAATTGAAAATTCGAATCGAGCTGGTATGAACAGTATAAAAGGCGGCAATTTTGTTTGAATTTCTGGAGTCTATAAACAACATCCAGCTTCCCGTCTGGAAACGAAGTGCCAGACAGGTGCCCCGTCTAGACAGACTACAGTCTGTTTCACCAGAATCCTGGGAGCAGCCCTTTTTTAATTTGCTCGGTCGCTGTTTAAAATTGTTATGTAAAATTTGTATCGGATTATTTTTTCAAAATACAAGTACAAAATAAATCCTATTCTTGGGGATTCAAAATACTGCTTTGAGTTGACCGCGATCCACAACTTCATGGGGGTTAAAAGTACCCGTATTGGTTGAATTTGAGACCGATCATTTAAAATCTTAGTGTTTAAACACTAATTTCGTTCCCACTAGCTGTGATTTATGTTGCTAGTAAAAAACTGTAACTTTTAATCAAGATTAGCGACAAACCTCGTTAAACATGAGTTGATTATTCAGTTCCGTAATCAGGTAATAATCTCTGGTGTCTTGTGGAGTCAGGAGCTAGATCAGTCACGTGCCATGACGAGCGGGGGCCGCGTTCTAGATACGCATTTTTACTCGCAATTAGCTTTTCATGAGCATTTCTAGCGATTGGACGAGCGGTCATTGGCTGCCTATACATGTTAAAGAAGGATACAAGGAACATCAACGAGAAGTTGTGTCTCGCCACCGCGATTTTGAACTTCAAGTGGATGAAAATTACTCATCTCTATCTAGTTAGAGACCAAACATTGACATTACATACGTACGGATCAGTTTGATTTTGTCATTAACCCTTTGACTTCCAGGCCGGGGTGCATGCCAGGATCCAGATATACTGGTGTAGGAGTTCTATTTTTCGTCATTTGAAACTTGACCATTAAATCTTGCGCGATACATTGTCATTTTTCTGTGAACCGTACAAGTGCAATACTGAATCTTTGCGGACGAAAAGTTTGTATCGTTGAAATCTGAACATGAGGGTGGAGGATTAGCCCATGAACTCAGGCGTGACGACTGAGCGGGGAAGAAACATTTTTTTTTTTGAGACTTGAATGCCAGAGCGGGGTACGAACTAGCGATCTCCGACTTCCAAGCAGGCAGCTTTAACCCTAATCTGACGTCTATAGACGTCAGATTATTACATAAAAAGACGGTCCCCGCATTTAAATATTTATAAAGGCCGTATACCAACATAGGTATTCAAATGAAGCGGAAAGGGCTAACTAAGACATTTATGGTGATTTCAAATTGAAAATACCTTTACTCTTCACGTTTAAACAAAAATAATTCAGAGTTTTAATAGTCTGGGAGCTAGCAGCTGATGGTATGGGAACACCAAAATGGGCGATCTTAAATTTTGAAAATAGTGCGTTATGTAGGCGGGGGCACTTGAAACACCCCCCAAAATCAATTTTTATCACATTTTGAATAGGCATACATCAATCAAACCTGTGGTAAAAGTTTCGTCTTAGGTCTGTGACAGCGGATATGCAAGTCTTAAGTGACGTAATTGGTGCAAAATCCCATATAAGACCCGCCTAAAGACTGCTAACTCCGATATTATATGGGTTAATCACGACAACAGGGCCTCTGCCCCAGTATGCCTGGCTGAAATGGGAGAGATAAAAACCTGATAATAATAACAAATAGAGTAAAACATGACATATTGTCATGTCCTCAGTGCAGCGACAGTTCAAGGACTCTGTCATCAGACACAAATCCACCATCACAAATATATTGACGATGGCATGGATCCTAATAATCTGATATGACAGAATGGAGTTCTATATGACTGGGACTGTATTCTCGTAGGCTACAAGTTATGATATATCGTAGGCTTCGGATTGGTCGTGATGGCCATCTCGACCATATATTTAGTAGTAAATCATTGCTTTACGTCACTTTTCGGCACAAAAGGTCTTTTAAGTGACATTATAATACGATAAAAAGTTGTAGTCAATTGATGAGATGAATGATGTACAGATGATGATGTGAGGGTGGGGGTGATAGGGCATGGTGGGTTATTGAGAGCGTTTTCCTTCGCTCGCCCGATAAGGGGTTCTGGGCATGTCTAGGGGATATACCCCCAGACATGCCCAGACGGCCGGAGACTTGTGTTTCGCTGTACAATTTAATGATGAAACTCTGTGGCATTTCGCGCAGCTCCGCTATCCTCGGGTCGGATAGTCCCCAGAGTAACAATAGGAAGGATCACTCCCTCTGGGTAACTCCATTCATCCCACGTGAGAGACCTAATGTCAAACACGCTATTGCCGGTTATTTAAGGCTACCACGGCCTACATCAGCGCCAGCACTGATGAGGGTGCTGCATTGGCTCCGCTGTTGAGCGGAGGAACCAGGGTACGCCACTGGCAATCCGCCCGAAGATTATAGCCAGATACGAGGAGGCTGCAGCTGCCCTTGGATGATTGCTGTAGACTAGTGCTTCCGTACAATGCCGTAACAGCATCCAACAGACGAAACAGATCCCTAATGACCCTCCCCGGAAGGGGGCGAAAAGTACTACTACTAGCAATCATCCCAGTACCCCCCCCCCATCTCGACCAATCCGAAGCCTACGATATATCGTAACTTGTACGAGAATACGGGCTCAGACACAAATCCATCGTCACAAATATATTAACCATGGCATGGATCCTAATAATCTGATATGACAGCATGCTACTCTATACGGCAGTGTATAAAGGCTGAGGTATCAGCACTGGTGTCCACTCTAGACAAGCAAGCAGATACTGCTGTTTGACTTTGGACAGCAGGATATAGTAGTTTAAAACCCTCCACTACATTATTTGTTTTGTCCCACCACTACATTCTAAGCCGGGAATGGAGAATTATTGTTGAACAAGTACAGACCAATTATCACGGTAGGCCTATGAAGCTATAATCAGTCAGGCGGGATCGAGCCGTTGATTATGGGGTATTCTCATTATTTGATTAGGGTCGTATGTGTTTTAAGTCAGATAAAACCCTCGGAGCTCTACATTCTTATCTTCGGCCTCGGCCTTTTTCAAAGCTAATAATGTAGAGCTCCTCGGGCTTGATCCTATACGTAGTAGGCGTCACATGAAATCCGTCACTTCTGCGTTGCATGTTTTTTGCTAATTTCTCAGGGAATTATCAACAGATTTCTCTGAAATTTTGAAATCATTATTCTGTAGTTTTACAGCAACCTACCGCAACCTGAAAATGCCAGAATTCATATTACATAGTTTAAAGTTTAGTATAGACCATTTTATATGTGCTAATTATGCCGCGAATCTATTAACCCATTCATTCAGCTTTGATCGCGAAAGTTCACTACACATCAAAATGGTCTGACTTTTGAAATACTCAAATATCACGACATTTTCAGGATAGTAACCGTAATTATTATTGTTTTCTTATGTTTCAATGGCATGATCTAGCCAACCTTTAGTAATTGAATATGTCTCGAATCTGTATTAAAACACATCACTACATTATTTCCTTTACAACTACATTCTAAGCCGGGAATGGAGAGTTATTGTTGACCAAATGCAGACCAATTATCATGGTAGGCATATTGTAATAATATCAGTCAGGTGTGACCGAGCTGTTGATTACGAGGGGATCCTCATTATGTCAGATGTGTTTAAGTCAGTTAAAACATTTGGAGTTCTACTGTCTTAGCTCGACCCTTTTGACAGCTGAGACTGTAGAACTCCTCAGACTTTATTCTATACATAATCATATTCATTTCGACTTAAATTGAGAAAATTCAAATAATTCACCCACCTAAAGTTGTGGATCGCTGTAGCGGGACACAACTTAAAGTGGGTAAAAACTTTATTGATTAAGCCAGAGCTGCAAGGGATAAGTCACATTTTTGACCCACTTGAAGTTGTGGGTCGCGGTAGAGAGACACAACTTCGGGTGGGTCAAAGCATGGCAGACTCGATCAGCGTTGCATGTTTTTTGTTGATTTCTTAGTTTTTTCTCAAGCATCTTTATTCCTAATCACTCAAGCATGCAAGCACTCTTCACAAATATCGCGGTAACTATCCTAAAAATGTCGTGGAATTTGAGTGAGTATTTCAAAAGTTAGACCATTTCGACATGTAGTGAACTTTTGAGATCGAATCTGAATGAAATGAATGGGTTTTGAGAGGAGCGTCATAATTAAAAAATGTCAAATGGTCTAAATTTTAAACTGTTTAATATCAATCTTAGAATTGTCAGGGTAGTTGTCGTAAAACTACAAAATAATACTTTCACAATTATAAGGAAATTGGTTGATAATTCCCTGAGAATTTAACAAAAAACATGCAGCGCAGAAGTGGTTAATTTATTGTGATTTCTACTACTATTCGCTGAGCTGTCCAAAGTGAAACTTTGCTTTCATTGTTTTCAGATGTTCAGAGGACATAAACTCTTTCAACCTATGGATTTTATTGACGAATAGCGATGGTTTTCCGAAGTGCACCTTACTTCGAGCATTCTAAAAGAATATGAAACTCATCACCAAGGACATTACAGAAAAAAACCTATGTTGATGCGGCTTTGGACGTAGCTGTAATACCATAGTAAAGGAACTAACATAGCCTTTTACCAGAGAGGTAATGGTATTATGACAATATAATGAAATGATGTGAAGACTAATGACAAGTGGCGACATTCAATCAAATACAATCAAGTACAGTAGCAGGTCAAGTACAAGAAAGCCATAACGTCGCCGAGCTCATTCAGTATTATGTATTTTTGCCATGATTAAAAGAAACGTTTTTAATAATGTTCAAAATAAAACTAATAACTCCTCATTAAATTAACAATGCTCGTGTTGAGCGATCTATCAATTTATGAGAATAATTAAACCCTTAAAGCGTTGAATAAAAAAAGGTTTTTTCTATTTGAAATCATCATAAATGTCTTAGTTAGCTCTTTCCGATTCATTTGAATACCTATGTTATGAGTCTGCAACCATTATTTAATTGTTTTACTATTTCAGTGCGGGAGCGACATTAGGCGTCAGAATCCGGCGTCTACAGTCGTCAGATTCTGACGACTAAAGTCGGTCCCCGCGCTGAAAGGTTTAATAATGAAAGAAGATGACACGATTAACCCTTTTAGTGCGGGGACCGTTTTTAGACGTCAGATTCTGATATCTAAAGTCGCTCCCCGCGTTGAAAGGGTTCTGAAATAAATTTGTCAAAAATCACCGAGCACCCATTACTATTACCGCAAAATTTCTACTTGATTTCTATCTGAAGTTTAAAATAAAGAAATAAGATTAAGGGAGTCGATGACGAATATAATGTGTGAATGATGCACAAAATACACGAATGTGTCAGAGAAACAGCTCTTCACAAATACACTGTTTGCACGATTTGCGCATAAGCAGGACTAAATAGTTCAGTTTTAATCACTGTGTGGCGTGTTGTAATAGAAGTGTGACAGGACTCCCCACTAAATAGCTTTTAGTCACTGTAGTGTGTGGCGTGTTTCCATTGGGAAAGGCGTATAAGTTAGTTATCTGGAGCATTTCTACTACAAGCATAGTATCCTACTGCTATTTAACCCTTTCACCTCGAGGACCGTCTTTATACGTCAAAATCTAACATATTAAGATAATACCCTCAATGAAAGAATTAAAAGAATTATGATGGCCGTAGACCCATAACATATGTATTCAAATAAAACGGAAACAGCTAACTAGGACATTTGTGACGATTTGATCAACCCTTTGGTCTCCATGATTTATACAAAATTAATTCAGCGTTGTAAGGGTTAAAAAACAAGGAGAAGACGCCAGTGTGTTGCAAAGTGGGAAAAGGTGAATACGGTGCAGATGCTCAGATAGAAAAGGGAATGAATGGGGTTTTAGGCTAAACGGGACCAGGAGAACATCCTAAGGATGGAGAGATGAATGAGATGACACTGCTATCCAGACACAAGATGCGAAATTCGAGTCTTGGCGGTCTGAGGCCAAGCTCGCTACTTCTCGGTCACGGAAACTCCTCACAGTATTGAATCTTTACGAGTGAGCGGAGGAGAAACATTTTTTTCTTTGAAATTTGAATGCCAAAGCGGGATTTGAGCCCGCGCTCGCCGACTCTCCAAGCAGGCAGCTTTAACCACTGCACAAGGGCCCCAGCCTATTCTAATAGAGGCAATGTCTATAGGGAAAAATGTAAAAAACTTTGTACCGTCCATACGTCCATAATACATAACTATCCATAGAGCACTAGATGCTGGTCCAATGCCGAATTAATGTTGGGCCAACGTCGTAGACGGTGGCCCAACCTTAAACCTGCCTTGGACCAACATCTCGTGTTATATTGGTCGCGGAAAACAGGAGACATTGTTCCAATGTTGTTTCAGAGTTATTCCACCGTCTGTGACGCTGGCCCTACATGCTTTTCCAGATGATGGAATGAAGATACCTGTTTTCCACCTGGTATTAATGACATTCCGGGAATACCAGCGACAGATCACCGCTTAGAGAGATATCATCATGTATGGGTGGGGGTTGGCCTAGGGAAGCTTCCCAGAAAACCTCGGACACGCCTGTCACATCGGAGTTGGCGGGTTCGACCCCCTCTCTGGTAGTCGTGGCCACCACCACCCAAAAATGTATAGAAAATTGGCCCATCTTGAGGAGATTTCTTCGGTAAAGAATCATTGCCATTCATACCCTAAAGTGTATAAAAAAATCATTATCTCGTAAAATGTTACACCCCTCCCCTGTTATAAATTAACACAACGCAAGCATTCTAATTATAAAATAATTAACATTACACTCTGTGGGCTTTATTTAAAGCATTAGATTTAGGCCGCGCATTACATGTGTTTTTTTCTGTCCAGCGAGCGAATTTAATTTCGGGAGACAAAAAAAATTTCGAGAAAAAAGTTTATTTCAAAAAATAAAATAAAAATTCCAGCTACTGTGTTTTTTTTGCTTGTTATTTTTGTCTCCCTCATTAATATTGTTTTAAATAGATCATACGTTTTTTCTTATTTTGTCGCTTTCATCAACTTTTTTTTTCTTAAATGTTTTTTTTTTGCCCTCTCTCATTAGATTTTTTTAATTTAAAACAGAAAAGTAAAACACAGTGGCCTAATATGTACCCTCCTGTGGACGTTGACCATGATGTACATACGTGGGCGCACAAAATAACTCGCAGGACTCGAAATTGGAGCATTTGTAGGCTGAGGCCGAGCACGCTACCTCTCTGTTACTGAGGTTCCCACGAAAAGACATATATTTAACGCTTTGTCTGCTTAGGTATCTTTTTTTAATTTTCACCCACTTAAAATTGTGTTTCGCTCTCGCGACCCACAACTTTAAATGGGTGAAAAAAACATACCTGTTTAATTTGAGACCACATATTTGAAAATCTTGATGCTTAACACTTATTTGATTCCCAATAATTGTAATATAACCGGCTAATAGATATATTAAAACGACTATTGTCGAGTTTGGGATATACATTAGTCGTCAGAATCTGACATCTAGAGACGTCAAATTTTGACGTCTAAAGTCGATCCCCGCACTGTAAGAGTAGCCTACACATATTTATAATGATCGCAGACCCATAACATAGGTATTCAAATGAATCAGAAAGAGCTGACCAATTTATGATGCTTTGAAATTGGAAAAAACCTCTCCATGGTTTATATAAAAAAATCAGCGCTTTAAGGGTTAAAATGACTATAGTCGAGTTTGGCGCTTAAAGGGTTAAAATCGTATGAAAAAACGCATCCTGGCTGTGATTATTATCACATGTGTTATTTCTGTGTTTCTTTTTTCCAACTATATATTTCTATGCGATAAAATAATATGAAAACACCGGATAACAATAAATTTATTTTGGATGATAATATAGACACTATATCCACGATGTCTCTTCGTGTCCACTTTGCCCCGGTCTCCTATACTCGCTATATGCAGGCCTATGCGCTGTCAGTGCTAAAGCAGGACACTCGTGCTCCTCGACACTTGGCCAGAGCATCATGTGGATGTCATGGCAGAAGTGGAACACAAATACACAAAGTACAGCAAGAGACAGAATACATATCTAATCTATCAGCTAATACAAAGAAAGCAGATTTCTCGCAGATTTTTCAGTCAGTTCTTAACCGATTTACTTCCACAGGCCGGCAAATTTAATCAAACTAATGGGCTTATAGAGGGACGTCGTAATCAGCAAACATAGTATAAATACTAACTCTTAAACAATACCACCTTTTTTAAAAAAAATCCGGGGTAGTTGGCGTGGGATTTTGCAAATTATTATGAAAATTGGTTGAGAATTGACTGCGAAATCGTTTTGACGGTAAAAATTGAAATATTTGTCACAGACACAGGCAAATGAAATGAATAAGCGAGCAATAGTATCTCCCTGTAAAAATATAGTATCTCACTGTAAGAATATATTCTTACAGTGAGATATTATTGCTCGCTTATCCATTTTAGGTATCAGTGGTCACACATATATTTTTCGTAACTTAAAGCAGCACATTAATGAGGCCAAAAAACATCCAAGTTGTCCATGATATATGAACATTGTGGAAGTCTTTTTAATTTTGGGTGATTGTGGCAACGTAGCAAGTGTGGCGAACGTGCCATTATTCTCGTATTTCTTATTTTAGACTTGCGTGTCCGAAATTAATTTCGTCCGTATTTCTCGCCAAGCTGGTAAACGCACAACGTTAAATTTTAAAAACTTACGCAATTCCAGTCTATGGCAATGTTGACATATCATGGGCAAAAATATATTTTATTGACACAAAGAAAAGTCATTACAGATTTATATGTCATAGATATGAGAGAGAGATAAATGGATGTATATGAAATATGGTTAATTTGATAAAATCATTTGATATTGTATCAAATACAGAAATCAAATCATGTTAAGTGGTCATAATAAAACACTGGATATTTCTATAACACAAATGACTAGCTACTACTTAAAATAAAATTAAAAGGCATTGCCAAGATCATCAAAATGATGATTTTGTCCTGATTGTATCGCTTTAAAAATAAAACTCTCTTGTTCAGTGTGCAGTCTGTGTAGTCCTTATCCCCTGTAGTGGTCCTTACGCCTGGATCTATTGTGACGGTCATTTATCTGTCATCGCTTGACATCCCATACTTGACCCGCGTTGAGCATCATATTCAAGGCGTGATGACACAGAAAGAGAGCATCATATATGAATATTGCTTTACGTCGCTTTCTGCACAATCATGGCAATATCGCGACAGAAGGAAGCCCAAGGCCGAGACTATGCCCTACTCTTATTTCGAATGACTTCAAGGGTTCTTTATAGTGCACAGTACCATAAGCAGCACTGTACACTCCAGGCCTTTGAACAGTTTTGAGCACTGTATATGCACAGCCACGATGACAAATATCCTGCCCGACCGGGATTCGAATCTGGTACCTCCAGATTACACGCCCAAGTCGATACGAATGAGCCATCGGGTCCGGCCAGAGAGAGCATCATCACAGAAAAAAAAGAAATGGTTATCAAATTGTGAAATGTTGGGCCAGCGTTGTAAACGGTGGCCCAACAATGAATCAACATTTAAGCAAAAACAAGACGATTCATTAAAATAAAACGAAATGGTGGCCCAATGTCGATTTAACGTTGGGCCAACGTCGTAGACGGTGGCCCAACGTTAAATCAACTTTAAACTAAAACGCTAATTTTGATTTATTGTTGGACCAACGTCGCAGATGGCGGCCGACTATTTTAATAGCATGAGTTTAATGCGGTTGCTCTCAAGACCTTCCAGATCTTCTGATGCTGACCGTCATATGACCTTGTTACCTCAGATCGTGCAGGCTACAATAGCTCACTACAATAAGAAGCAATCTAAACCCATTCTACTGGCAGTTACCGTTTCAATGCTGAAGCCGCGGTGGGGGGGGGGGAGGGGGGCACTTCCATACTTGAGATGTACTGGGGATGTGCCGCTGGACAGGGTGCATTTTTGAGCTTCCAGCTTTGGCACAGGGGGTCTTTTTTGAGCTTCTTGGCTTTCAAAATGGCCGCCGGCACTAAAAACCCGAAAATCATGGTCAATATGCCTCCTACATGTATACCGTATTTCGAAAATAACCTTGAATCATCAAAAGAATACCAGAAACGTATTACACGGTCAAAATCACATAAAACTGACATAATACACTTGTTCCCAATTGTATTTGCTAAAAAAACATTTTCTCCCAATTTTGCCTTTCAAATTCATCTTTTGACCTTGAAAATGATTTTAAAAATGACCTTAAATCCTAAAAAATAATATCAGCAATCAATTATCCAGTGAAAATCACACGGAAATGAGGTATTGCACTGGTAACTAGTTTATTTATTTGAAAGTCGTATGTTCACTCATTTGACCTTTGACCTTGAATAATGGTGGTCTACACACATCGGATTCTGGTACAGGAAGGTATTAGCTTTCAATTTATGTTGTCAGGAAATGAGTGTTGTGATACCGCAAACAATAAATGTGAATATATTACTACGCGGTAATTTTTTTTGTGCAGTGGAAACCTTGAGCTGGCAGTTGAAATGAAAATCTCAAACCTGAATAACAAAGCAGGATCCTCTAACTGTGCTGACGAACTAAAGCAGCATAAAATGCCTGTGACATTTCTATAATATTGTATAGTAGGTTCTTATTTAATCAAATATTTTAATTTAATTTATATATTGTAGATTGCTCTGCTTTGAATTGAGTAATTATTGTCCTGCTGAACAATTGAAGCTGAAATTGATGATGTATCATTTGATGACACAGCTTTAAATGACGAAAAATATTTTCGTCATTTGAAGCTGAGTCATCAAA
The DNA here is from genome assembly GCA_964017125.1 of Flabesymbios commensalis. Lineage (NCBI taxonomy): Eukaryota > Metazoa > Annelida > Polychaeta > Terebellida > Flabelligeridae > Flabesymbios > Flabesymbios commensalis. The sequence continues at coordinate 8,591,236 of OZ024907.1, forward strand.
TCATGTCATTAATGCCAGCTACAATTGTCTAGCAGGACAAGAATTATTCAATTCAAAGCGAGCGATTGCAGAGTGATTGTCAAAAATAGGTAATACTACTAATAATAATAATAATAAAAGCTTGAAACGCGCGAAATTCTGGTCCAAAACCATTCGATGCGCTATAGAAGTGTAATAGTCTTACAGTCTTACTCAAATAACAATTTTTGAGGTTAGTTTTAAAAATCACAAAATTTGATGCTCTCCGAATATTGTCTGGAAGATTGTTCCAAATTACTGGAGCAGCTCCACTGAAACTCAGATTCTGACGTCAGTAGACGATCCCCGCACTGAAAAAATTACAAATTTATAATAGCCGTAGACCTGTAACATAGGCATTCAAATGAAGCAGAAAGATCTAACTAAGACATTTGTGATGAATTTAAATTGATTCTGGTCTCCAAAGTTTATACAAAATTATTTCTGTGCTTTGAGGGGTAGGCCTATTAGATGACATCGACTGAACGTGTAGAGTCTAATGATATATTGAGCACTTTCAGCTTCTCAAATTATTTCTTTCATGTGCTCCATACGTCAGTTTTGATTCGCCAACCCGAGTTGACGTCATCACTTATTGTGTGGGTGTCCCCCGCACACAATAGATCTCTGACGTCATCACTTATTGTGTGGGTGTTCCCAGCACAAACAATCTTTGCTGCTAAAAGTACAGTGACGTTAAGTGATACAGACGAAAAAGCCCGACAAGTACGTCATAATAAAGAATCTAAATGGTTAGCGCTACTTTCGTTTTATTAACCCTTCTACTGCTGAATTCTTTTAAAGCTTTATTTATATTTTCGTCTTTTTTTATGTTGAAATTGCAGACGAAATTTCCAGCTTCAAATCACGAAAAAGACATATAGCAAAAATTAAAAAATAGGCATTTGTCAGATTGAAATATCTGCTAAATATATAAACTCAGATAATGACATCCTTCAATTTCGAGTGTACTTATTTTACATAAAATTGTATCACGGGTATCTTTCCTATCCAGCAATCATTAATTATTACATCCCTGGGCTGTTACGATATATCGTAGCCTTCTGATTGGTCGAGATGTCCATCTCGACCAATCAGAAGGTTACGATACATCGTAACTTGTACGAGAATACGGACACAGACTGCGGTCAAAAAGAAATTGCGGATATTCAGGGTTCGTCGTTGCTGCACTGCGCTTGTAGAATAAATTGCAGCTTGAAATACGTGAAGCAAAATCAGTGGTCGTTCGGATAAAAATAAAAACTTTTTTACATTAGACCTACCACCTTAATCTGAGCATCCACCGACCGTCATATGATAAACTCCTTTTTCGACTATGGACCTCCCCACTGAATACTGATTTTAGACCACAGCGCCATTTAGTCTCAATATTGGCGCTATAGAAGTATTTATATATTATTAACCTCCCGATGACTGCTACATCATAAGCAAGGTTCTAAATGGTCGCAGCTACATTCGTTTCATTACCCATTACAACACTGTTATATTTCAGTATAAAAATTGTTAATAAAGGGTTTTTCAATTTGAAATCATCATAAACGTCTAAGCTAGCTCTTTCCAATTCATTTGAATACCTATGTTATGGGTCTACGACCATTACAAATATGTTTTACCCTTGCAGTGCGGGGATCAACTTTAGACGTCAGAATCTGACGTCTTAGCGATCCCCGCGTTGCATATATATTACATGTGCACCAAGAAAATATATCGTTCGCAGCGGGACTCGAACCAGGTACCCCCGGTCTCTGAGTCAACCACGCTACCGATGACTAGTCCTGGCGCCAATGTCACACTGAACTCTCCTCCACATTCTCAGATTATTTAGTCTACTAATAACCATTGTCAAAAATAAAACTAAAAAGGCACATTTTTTCTCGCCTGGGTACTTGGAACTCGCAAAACGACACCCATTATTGAATGTGGACTGACATTGACATTTGCTGTGTTCGTACATGAATTGAATTAGATTTGTATAGGCTCACATTGACAGGGTGAATAAGGCCTGGGCAATGCCAGAGCAGGTCGCGGTGGAGGGCGGCATTTCTAGTGCTGCATTCAGACAGCTTGGTGTTTCGTGTTGACTTAGGGCGAGGGCCCTGGTGTAGTTGTTAATGCCTGCTTGGAAAGTCGGAGATCGCGGGTTCGAACCCCACTCTGGCCTTCAAGTTTCAAAGAAACAAGATATTTCTACCCCGCTCACTTGTAAAGATTCAATGTTGTGGGGAACCTCCGTGACTGAGAGGTAGCGTCCTCGGCTTCGAACCGTCAGGGCTCAACTTTCTGATCCTGTGTCAGTAGGGCAGTGTCATCTCATTCATCTCACCATCATCGGGAGGTTCTCCTGGTCCAATTTAGCCTATATGTGCACAAAGCTGGCCTAAAACCCCATTCATTTTATTTTATTTCGCTTTTTATAAGTTTCTTATTTCTTCCGGGATTCGTCTTTTGACGTCAGAATCTGACGCCTATTGACGTCAGATAAACCTTCTTCGATCGTCACAGATTCACCAAAAATTACGTGATAATGAAATTCTTGAAAAAAACTTTAAATTTTATACTACTTCATAGGTACTGGTTCGATTCCCGGTCGGGTCGGATATTTGTCATTGGGGCTGTGAATATACAGTGCTCTGAACCGTTCAAAGGCATGGAATGGGCAGTGATGTCTATAGTACTGTGCACTACAAAGAATTTTTAACGCTGTTCGATAATAGTTAGGAATAGTTCCTACCCCGGGCTTCTTTCAGTTGCAAAATACCATGATTGCGCAGAAAGCGACGTGAAGAAATATTAATAATCGACATGATAATTAAATTGTTTAGAGGTGATGTGATTTCAGCTTAGCAAAATAACTGAAATATATTTCACAATGACCAATTCTGTGAATTATCGTATAATATTACTTCACTGAGGATTAGTTATTAACAAAAAATAACCTAACTTAACATATTACAGTGCGGGATAGACTTTAGACGTCAGATTATGACGTCCAAAGTCTATCCCCGGGCTGTAAGAGTAAAAATATTTATAATGGCCGCAGCCCATAACATAACATAACATATTCAAATGAAGCAGAAAGAGCTAACTGAAAAATTTATGATGATTTCAAATTGAAAATACCTCTTTAGTCTCCATCGTTTAAACAGAAATAATTCAGCGTTGTGAGGGTTAATACTTAAAATGCATACTCTTTCTGGGCTGAGTGGAATATCAATGGATTTACTAGAAATCTTACTGCATTTGGCTGAAATTGTTCATGTTAATACTGGGTGGACTTTGTCTGTGATCATCCAATCATCATGAATCATCCATTAACCCTTAAAGCGCTGACTTTTTTTATAAAAACGTTGGAAACCAAAAGGTTTATTTCAATTGGATATCATCATAAATGTCTTATTCAGCTCTTTCCGATTCATTTGAATACCTATGTTATCAGTCTACGGCCATTAGAAATAGTTTTACTCTTACAGTGCAGGGACAGACTTTAGTCGTCAGAATCTGACGTCTACAGACGTCATATTCTGACGACTTAAATCTACCCTCGCGCTGTAAGGGTGAAATTCCAGAGAGAGGTGCGTGTTGCTGTCCCAGCGTTGCAGCTGTACCGGGTCAGTGGCTTGTCATTGCATGACTGTTCACGAATTCTCTTACTCAGCCCGTATTGAAACCGATTCAATATTTGCCTTCGTCCAGGAACTGGAGCAATGAGGGCCAGAATCTGTAGGGCTGTTTCGCCGTACCAGCACCCCTTGCCGGATTTTCGTGTTGACTAGGGTAGAAATTTTGAAGATGCGTTGTAGGTCTATACCAAAATCTAATTCTAGATATGCATTTACTAAACCAATCGGACAAAATCATCCCACGTGACGTCAGAAACCCCGTCCTGGCGTCAAAAACAAGCTACAAGCCCCACCAGGCTACAAGCCCCAGTCGATACGTATGAGCCAACGGGGCCGACCCGCTGATCATGCCGATCGCGGAAGAAAATATAAACGCTGTGGATTTTCCATGAAAAAAACAGCGCTCGTTCAATGAACAAGGTGTTCGCTCGAATGCTCACACATTATTCATCGGACCAGCTTTATTTTATCCCATATCGCATTCTCGTTCAGTTTCTATGGTAGAAGAGTGCTTTTGCGTGCAAAATTTCACATTTGTTTTATCTTCAAATTATATTTGCTCCCATATCATAGATAGATGATATGGGATAGGTGTTTTATTGAGATGATTCGAAGTCATCGCTGACTTATTTTGTATGTGTTCCCATATCACACTCGACCGATCACGGTTTGTACGTACTATACCCCTCCCCCCCCCCTCCCTCAGATTTTACGACGGCGCCATTCTTAGTGAAAATATACAATTTTAAGGATAATTTATTTTACACGACACTTTCCAAACATCACAGTAACAGCCTTACCTGTGGCCTTCCCCATTAACAGCACACCTGCCAACACCAGCAACATCTCCATGGTAACAGATGCCCGCATCTTCTGCCTCTGTATCTGTCTGCTGCCCGCGTGGTCAATCTGCTACAATAAGTGATGTCTGTATCCTCTATAATCTCTGAAAGTGCGGATTTCTTCCCGGATTTTCTCGTTTAATTCTCGGTTTGTCACTGTTCCTGTGCTGTTAACACAGTGCTAGCTCATCCTATATATAGTGTCACCCCAGCTACGCCCACTGACAAGCCATGTGACACTGATCCCCGCGCTGATTGGTGTGTGATATCGCTCCCACACGCACCCTCCCCCAGCACTAAATGCTACATTCCTCCAGAGATCACACCTCATGTAATGGGAGTCCAGCAATCACAGGCGCCGATCTAGTGCTGGTTTTATGCTGGGCCAGCGTTGTAGATGGTGGCCCAGCATTAACCCAACAATGATTCAATGTCATAGCCACGATCTATTTTTAAGAATGGTACAGGGCGGGGGACCTAGGGTAGTGGTCAGCACCGCTGCCTTTCACGCCAGAGTTCGGGGTTCGGTTCCCTGTCTCGGCGGTTTGAAAGAAACAAAAATGTTTCTTCCCCATTCACGTGTGAAAGTCAATATCGTGGGGAGCCTCCGTGACCGAGAGGTAGCGTTCTCGGCCTCAGACCGCCAGGGCTCAAATTTCGGGTCCTGTGTCTGGAGGACCGTGTCATCTCAATCATCTCACCATCCTCAGGAGGTTCTCCTGGCCCAGTTTAGCCTATATGTGCACAAAGGTGGCCTAAAGCCCGATTTATTTAATTTCATCCCATTCATCTCACGTTCACCCAATACTGGGTTATTGCTGAGCCAGCGTGGCAGACGGTGGCTCGACATTGAAATTTAAGCCCTGGCGGTCTGAGGCCGAGCATACTACCGAGAGGTCACGCAGGCTTCCCACAATACTGAGTTTCACACGTGGATGGGGAAGAAACATTTTGTTTCTTTCAAACCGCCGAGACCGCACTGCCTTCCAGACACAGAATTCGTAATTAGAGCCCTGAGGCCCAGCACGTTATCTATCGGGCACAGATGCCCCCCAAGATATCGCATCTTCACTAGTGAGCGAGGAAGAAAATATTGTGTTTCTTTGAAACTTGGAGGTCAATTTGGGATCGAACCCGCGACCTCAGACTTTTCAAGCAGACAGTTTTACCTACTGCACCAGCGGAACTAATTGCAACCAGAAAATCAGCATATGTTCAACGTATGGGCGTTATATTCACCAGTTAAGCTAGATATATATAGAGACGAAATTCCTGATTTCTAATTATTGACAACCATGTCAAAAATAAGAAATACCGGAATTTCGTTTCTATATCTAGCCTAACTGGTAAGCGCGCGGCACACACATTAAAAAATCTATGCAGTTCTAGTCTATGGACTTTTTTACATAATATGGTCATATTAAGAAGCCAAAATAAAATCACCGATTTTTTGATGATTTTAGACCTGGACATGTCCCTTTAAAGTAGGTGGGTCGTTATGATTCACTGAGCACAGGTAGCGTTGCCGTGTCGTCCTCTCCGAGGCTGTGGATTAATGTATTTGTTTTACCCGAAAAATTCAACATGGCGGTGACTAAGTGCGATTTTGACCCCAAGGTCCGAAAAATGTCCATAGCTTTTTAATGACTGTGCGACCTCTGAGCATGCGGGCATGGGGCTGACATGCTACTGATTATTCAGCGTTATATCCAAATATGACAGTCCAAATAAATGTCCCACGATTGTGTACGCGGTCAATCTGTGGCTGAAACCTGTTTCAGCCACTGGGCTGAAACCTGTTTCAGCCACTGGGGTTAAGGTGGCGATGCCCACATAGACTGTAAAATTACCCCTTGTCCCGCAAAGGGAATTTATTTAATTTTTTACCCACTTGAAATTGTGTCTCGCTACCGCTACCCACAACTTCAAGTGGGTAAAAATTACTCATATTTGTTTACTTCGAGACCAAACTATTAAAAATCCTGAGGCCTTTTATCTTAACTTTCTCTCATTTCCATTAAAATTTGGGATCAATCCCAACTTTTTCTATGGAAATTAGAGAAAGTTGAGATAGGATCAAAGTTAGGATTCTTCCTAATATGCGGTCCTGATGTTTAAAAACTCATCTCGTTCCAAATATCAGTAATTTGATAGACTGATAAAACAGGTTGAAAACGCCAATAGTCGTGATCAGCAGGATGACTGTTAAATGTACAATGGTAATGTACACTCAATTATACCCTATGCGAGTGGCACCACCTTTGCACTGGGTAAGCATTATGGACGCACAATGCAATGTCACACATGCACAGCACAGGAGTGGGGTCCGCCACAATGTGATATTATAGCCAAGTAAAGCAAAGTGACTCAGCTGTTTTAACTGAGTTAAATTAAGGGGTTTTGTCAAGTTAAAAAAAATCCAAAAATCAGAGAAAAACTCGGAAGTGGGTGGGTGGGTCAAGCCCCACCTCGGATTTTAATTTTTTAAGGGAATTTTTTTTTTTTTTTTTTTTGTGTTGTTTTCATGTTTCCAAATGTTGAAAAAAATGGATAGGGGCGGGGTGCATGGGGTCAGGCCGATCCGAGTTTTTCTCGGATTTTTTAATTTGACAAGATCCCTAATAGATATTCTAATGATTCGGAAAAAACTAACTAAGACATTTATGATGGTTTGAAATTGAAAAAAACCTTTGGTCTTCATGGTTTATGCAAAAATATGTCATCGCTTCAACTGTTTAAGTTGATGAGCACACTATTACTTACTGTGTTATTTATAGTGATATTTGATCACTTTCATAGGTTGTAATTTAAACGTGCTCGCTCTGAGATAGTGGTTGAAGGTCATTGAAGGACAGTGTGGTGATCACACTCGAAAGCCAGAATAGGCAGAACATCTAAACAATATGACCGAAATGCATTTCGTATCAAACCCACATCACGCCGATAAACAGCCGTCATTTCGTATTCAGCGCGCCACTTCGAATAGCAATGCGGCAATAACCGCCAGTCACGATTATATTTGTTTTAATTTCTTTTTATAAGCAAACTTAAATACAGATAGATAGATGGATATTTTATTGACATAAATACCCAATTTTTTTGTTATAGTAAGTTATGTGAATGTATGGTAAGATGGTTAGTTTGGTAAAATCACATGAAAATATACGTGTTATCATATTCATAGTAAAAATCTGAGGTGACATTGCTATAATAAAACACTTGATATTTTGAAAATGTAAATGATGGCTGCTTAAAATAAATAAAAATGACATTACCAAGGTATGAAGGCAGATGTTTCCTGCACCAAAACCGGAGACAAAATAGCTACTATGTAGTAAAGTAAAACTGCAGCACTAGGTCCTGTAAGACATCACTTGATAGCCATAGAGCCGGCTGTTAGATAGCCTAGAAGCTGTTGGAGTCAACAGCATCCATTACAGAACTGCCAAAACAGCAGTACTGACAAGACGCGTGGTTGTCTGGGCAGTCAACCCGCAAACATTTGATGTTGAACCAATGCTGTTTGAAGCTGGGCCGCATCGCAGACGGTGGCACAACAATAAAACAGCATTGCTTTAACGTCGGACATGTGATATGTCAACCGGGCAATGAAAAACAGCAGTAGCTGCTAACTTGACAAGTAAGCAGTTACTGCTGTTTGTCTTTGCACTGCGGTCAGTATGCCAGTACTCGATGGCAGAAGAGAATCATGCAGCTCAAAGACAAGCAGCAGTAACTGCTTACTTGAAAAGTAAGCAGTTACTGCTGTTTAATGTGACTGGCATCGCAGTACGACCCATAACAAAGATGGCAATGTTTTATTGATAATATTGGCCTGATTGTTAGCTGATTATCACCACACATGAATCTAATCACTGCTGATATAAACACAGACCTTGTTGTCTGTAATAACAGACCCTGTGTGCGATATTGACATTCGTAAAGTTGTGCCCCCAAAAATCATTTAATTTCATTTTGCGCGGACGATCGTTTGCGCCATCAATTAAGGCGGCATTGTTTGATCATTGATTTGTATTTTATTTTATAATTACAGATTTACATCTCTTTGAAATAATGCCTTAACGTGAGTTTCTAAACGACAGTAGACGTATTTATCATTAAATAGTGTTTCCCTCACATTGCTGAATTCAATTTTTTTTAATGAATTGGGCTTTAAGCCACTTTTGTGCACATACAGGCTAAAGGGTCTTGTCAAGTTAAAAAAATCTAAAAATCCGAGAAAAACTCTGATTGGCCAGACCCCACCCACTCACCACAAATCCGAGTTGGAGCTTGACCCACCCACCCACTTCCGAGTTTTTCTCGGATTTTTGGATTTTTTTTTAACTTGACAAAACTCCTAAATTGGGCCAGGATAACCTCCTGAGAATGGTGAGATGACACTGCCCTCCAGAAACTGGATTCAAAATTAAAACCCTGGAGGTCTGAGGCCGAGCACGCTACGTCTCGGTCACGGAGGCACCCCACAATACTAAGTTTTACGAGTGGATGGTGAAGAGACATTTTTGTCTCGTTCAAACCGCCGCGACCGTGAAACGAATCGCGAGCTCTGACGTAAAAGGCAGCTGTGCTAACCACTACCCTAGGGCCCCCGCCCATGCTGATTTCACCTTACACCATACAAAACACAGCTTTTGCTACATTCTCTCTAGCTCTGACGCAAGCCGACGCGGTTATGTCAAATTTGGACTGCTATAGTCCAGGCATTTTACGAGAAAAAACCTCAAACAAATTGCAATACAAGTTTTTTTCTGTTTTGGTTTCCAGGAAGTGTCCTCTATGACAGAAAAAAAGGGTTCAAGGAATCCTCCCAGATGAAAGTTGTGAAAATCGCCATAGTTTGACCCTACCTGAAACCCCTACTTTTTGACTGAAATTCAGTTTTTTCAAGGCTGTGTGATAAGGAAAATGATCTTTCAAATGTTGATACAAGCACCAGACTTGACATTAACTCTCCTATTGTCCACACGTTTGAAAAGCAAACGTTAGCAACCTAAAAATTCAAAATAGCTGCCATTTTTAAAGATGGCCGCCATAAAAAGTATGTTTCCCATAACATTGGATCCACAGGTCGGATTTGAATAGTTTTGGTATTGTTTCATTATGTTATTGACTAAGCTGAACCCGAGCAATTTTGAACTTCCAACATCCTCAGAGGCTCCTTTATGGCCATATTCATTTCAGATACACCAATGTTATGAATGTACCATGCTTCAATCTGAATAATCTCTGCGTCAATTTAATTATTGTTATCACCCTAAGAAAAAACACTTAGACTTATATATATATGTCGTGTTATATATCTAAACTTTCTTTGGTCGCCATTTTCCAATATGGCTGCCAGTATTTCCGACATAAAGATGCTTTGCTCATCATACCACTTGAACCACCTGGTCGATTTTAATGATTCTGTTATAAGATTATAAGTAATTGTATATGTTTTTTTTATCTTGCCATGTGGTGCGTTATGATCCCCTATCGGAGGTATCCCATCGCCTGTTCAGGTTGGTGCATTGTGATGCTGGCAGTAGTAGTATATCGATTTGGATGTGTGTTACCAACTTGGGTTGTGTAGGAATTAGTTGACTTGTATAATAAGAAAATATACATTATTGTGTCGGGTGCAGGGCCCGTATTCTCGTACAAGTTACGATATATCGTTGGCTTCTGATTGGTCGAGATGTCCATCTCGACCAATCAGAAGCCTACAATATATCGTAACTTGTACGAGAATACGGACCCTGGCTTCCTGGGATTATATGTCTGTTCTACATTTATGTTCGCAAATAAACGGAGTATAACGAGCAGTTTGTTATATGAAAGCAGCCTGTAGGTAGTTGAGACTCAACTTTGCGTGGGCGACAAGTGAAGTGCAAGCATAAATGAGTTCAGCGAAGCAAAAAAGACACAATTCATGCTGTACCTGGCAGAAAAGAATACGAAGACGTCGCAAATAAACTCACATCAGATGGCCAATGACACCAATTAGGAAGATCAACCCATGCCTAACACAAACAGCGAAGGCATGAGCTGCGGTCTTCTGAGGAATGTTTGCAATTGCTTTGTAGCAAACAACTCACGCTTAGAATAAAGAGGACACAACAAGAACAAGTCATGACCATTAAATTCAAGGATGTTCTCCTGGAGGCATGCCGTGATGGTATGTGATATACTGTAAAGGCACGGGCTTACAAGTGCATGATCTCCCTGTAGCAGAATAAGTATATCACCATAATTATTACGTCAATATCCAAGAAGCTAATACTTGAGCGGCCTGGAGAAAATCACAGAACCAGAACATTTCTAGAGGTTGCGAGTTTCCTAGAAGAAAACGACGATGAACAAATTACCATCAATGCTCTCATTGACCTCAGTAAACAGAATCTTGTTGACGCTGCCCACAAAACTTACAGCTATCGCTAGATGCAAACGAGGGTGCAATAATACTTTGGGGACATGTTAATCCATATGGAGATCAACGGCAAGCCAAATGTGGTCACCTTAAGGATAACAGCTAGGGTGTTGCTTCCGCAGTTTTACAACCAGCAGAGACAATACTCTGAGGAAGAGAAGATCAGACTGATACAGACTGGTGCAAAACGTATAAGAGACAACAACAAAGCTGTACAAATAATAACCCATGACATGTATCCCTCTTGAATGTGAGGATCTAGTCTCAAACGCGATTGACGTCTTCCACATGACATCACGATTTGCGATGCTGCCATTGGACTTGACCAGCTTATGGTAGGTCACTATAGGTTATCCCACGACTTTGATATGTCGTTGGCGTGACCGTCAGTTGAGTCCAGATGTTTTGAGCCACATTGTCAGTTGCATACTGGACGAATTCGTTGGTCATGTTAGGTATGTCAGTTCTGTGGGAGCAGGCAGAATTTATCTTAATGAGGTGTGGCCTACTTCTTCACACGGACAGCACGCGACGCGAAATTGTGATGCACTCCCAAGCCCAGCTACAGTGGTACCAACATGACCCTTGGCCTGGTTGCCTGCATCATCGATTGTCCCATTAAAGCCACCTTCAGTCCAGTTTTCTTCCCAGCAAACAGTCATCTAAGAAAAATTGTAGGCTCTCTGCCAGAAAGCTAATGTTGGCTTGTTGAGGCTCTAAATCATTAAATTCAATAGGGGTACATGTCATAGGTAAACCGGTCTGCATCAGTCGAATAGTCTATTCCTCAGGGTCGTGTCTCTGCTGGTCGAAACTGCTAAAGCAACACGCTAGCTGTTACCCTGAAGGCGACCACGTTTTGCTTGCCGCTGACCTCCATATAGATTAAAGTGTCCCTGAAGTGTTATTGTAGCCTCGTCTGCATGTAAGGGTAATTTAGGCTTAGTGGTGAGTGTTAACATGCTTCTGTTAAATGAGGTCGATGAGATCATTGCTATTGATATGTTCATTTACAGGAAACTTACAACCTCCAGAAATTATCTGGTCCTGTGATATTCGCGGGGTCGCCCAAGTATTAGCCTCTTGGAGCATCCTGCATATTTCTTTTAAGCAACTGGTAGCTGCTTGTATGTTTGGAAAGTGACGTAATAAGCATGGCGGTAGACTGATTCTGCTAGTGAGATCATGCACTTGTGAAGCCCTTGACTCACAATATATTACCAACCATCATATCACGACATACCTCCTATTCTCAGAAACTGAACGGCCTTGAAGGCGTGACCTTGGGTGCGAACTAGGTGATAGAAAGGCAGTTTGGTCCTGATTTTTCACTATGTCAAGTATAAAAAGTAGCGACGCTAAAACACATCTCCCGAAGTAACATTATGCTTTATGTCGCTATAAACATGACAGTCTAATAGGAATATTATCTCTGTTCATTCATATTATGTTTTTTTAACTCCGGAGAGATTGTATGTAGGCTAAAAACGACATTTATTCAACACGGGAGCACAACTTTTAGTAGTGCTTTTTGTAAGTTGCTATGGTGGCACGTGTGACCTCGTCTGTTCAAAGCCAATCATGATGCCGTCTTGTTGCGTGTCACACCATGCACTCGGGGTCACGAGGTCAACGCATGATAGGCGCGTGGACATGTACTGTTTAGCACATAAAATCTGTCATGTTCTTAAACTTTGTCTGCAATTTACGTGCATATAATATAATTTTTTATAGTTTTCAGTGTTTCTATTTGCGGCTAAATATATATTAAAATACACATTGGATTTGAAATGTTATGTTATGACGCGATTCTGGCAAAAACGGGGATTTTCGAGGGGATGTCCCAACTTTTTGACATTAAATCAGTACATTGAAGTATAATCCCTTTGACAGCTCAGGCGTTGTTATCACCTAGTAGCTGACCCGCAGTAAATGCTGACCTGTGATGACGTAACACCGTTTCTGAGAATAGAGCATCCTTGAATTTAATGGTCTAGACTTCATGAGCTTGTTCTTGTTTCGTCCTCTTTCTTCCAAGTGTGACGTATTTGCTACAAAACAGGCAATCTGTCTTGAATTGAAAACCTTCCTCAAAATACTGCAATGCATGCCTTCCTTGGTGTCATTGGCTATCTGATGTAGGTTACAGTATTTCCGGCGAAAGTCTTCGTATATGCTTTTCTGCCAGGTACAGCATTATTTTTTCCCTTTCTTTGTAGGACCTAATGGTTGCCCACTAAGCCTGCACCTGGATACCCGACACAAGCCAGAGAGCGCAATTTAATTCAGCTCATGAATAGTTGCGCTCTTGTATAAAAAAGAGTGAAGACATAGTTTTTTCACAGACATGCACAGATGTTGTGAGCGTGGATATACCTCTGGATTGTACTCCATCGCCTGCATGCCGTGTTAAGAGACCAGTGGCTTCTCCTAGAAAACACAACACATCTAAACGGTTGAAGATGAACAGTGACGTCGTTGTAGAATCCGGTGAAGAGCACTACTGGTAGTATAGTAAGATCCTTCCACAATATTGTTTAAATTATAGGAATGAGTACAGCACATAGTCTTATCTAGTTTTTGTAATGTACATGTTTCAAGCTAGAGCTATAAAAAGCTATAAAAAAATTGAAGCAAATAATACAAGCTATAACAAATAATACATTTCATAGAACTACACATGTTAAAGAAGAATAGCTTACATACGCCACTACTTAAATCAAATATACAAATATACATGCTTTGACTGTCAAAATTATTTATGTTTCAGCAGAGACCGCGGTTCGCACCCCACCTACAAATATGAATAACAGGGACAGAGCATTGCGGTATTTGACGGCAGGGCAATATGCAACTGGAATGCGGCAATTATTAAAAATGTCTTCAGCCGCTAGTAGGGTTTGTGAAAAGGTAATAACATCTCTCATTAAATTGTATCATGCAAATCATCCACGATAAATAACTTGAACAAAATAAACCTGTAATAAAACCCCGTGTAATAATGTCCCGTGTCCACACACTGTGTGATAGTGAAGTTGGTCCAAACTAAGTAAACTAGGTGACGAATTTCATTTGATATTTATATCGTCCTTATAAGGATGTTCCCCTTATATCATTGTAATCACATGCAAATTATTGTCAAATACCGAATTTTTGAAAAAGTTATGTTTACATAATCCATATCTCCTTTCAATAAAGTTTAGTGTTAGTGATAAAATATGTATGTGTAGAGCGATTCGTATTATTTTAGTCTTTTTGCAATACATTATAGCCCACACATATTGCATGTATGTGGACTGCATGCCAACACTCACCAGATTGAAATAAACGATTCTATGATTTAATTTAATTTAATTTGATATCGCCGTTACAATATCAAAAGCTGGATCCTATTTCAGTTATATCCAATACAAAATGCGTTATTCTAATTGAAATGATATTATGTCACATTGTTCCTGATATAGACCTTCTAGTCTGATTAAATATTCACTACTTATTTTGGAATTGATAATGAAACCCATTTTATTTTGACAACACTGATAGATATCAAAATATTTTCTTCTTTAGCGCTGAATATTTTTATATTTTTTTATATAAACCAAAAGTTATTGAGTGATTTTTTTGTTATGGATTTACGGTCGTTTTAATTCTTTCAGCGCGGATACCGTCTTTATGTATACGTCAGAATTTGCCGTCGTTATATTCTGACGTAAATGTAAATGTACGGCGTGAGCCCTAGGATCTCTCGTAAAACTCAGTATTGTAGGGAGCCTCCGTGTTCGAGAGATAACGTGCTCGGCCTCAGACCTCCAGGGTTTGAATTTCGAATCCTTTGTCTAGAGGGCATATCAGGAGCTTCTCTTGGCCCAATTATCCCCGCCCTGGCATTCAAGTTTCAAAGAAACAAAATGCTTCTTCCCCGCTCACTCGCAAAGATTCAATTATGTGGATAGCCTCCGTGACTGAGAGGTAGCGTGCTCAACCTCAGATCGCCAGTGCTCGAGTTTCGAGCTCTGTGTCTGGAGAGCAGTGTCATATCACTCATCTCACCATCCTCAGGAGGTTCTCCTTGCCTAGTTTAGCCTATATGAGAACAAAGGTGGCCTAAAACCCTATTCATTTAAATTCATTTACGTCGTGAAGACACACGTGATTTACCATTTTAAAACATATTTGTGTGAGAAAGACGCATGCTTCGAAAAACACAATCACGATGAAAAATTTAAAATGATTTTATTTAATAATACTGTGCACACACAAATTATGAGTACATCACAAAACACATGGTAATTTATCCTTTGATTCCCACACGTATATCAGTATCAGCCCATATCGCACTCTAGCTGTAGCTTGAACTGAAATCTATGGTAATTATGTCATATGTGACGTGATCGTGTGAGAAAATACAAACGTTGTTCATTTTTTGTGCGATATGGGAAAATACACCACATGTCCAATGAATAAAGGCTCACACCTTATTAATTGGACGAGTGCTGTATTTTCCCATATTGCACTCAAATGAACACCGTTTGCATATCATAGGGCAGCCCTCACATTTTTCATGCCATTGTGGATTTCAGCATACACTGGTTACCTGCATACACAAAAAGAGCTTTTGCTATGCTGTCCATCTCTGACGCTAACCCATGGCTGCGACAAACTCAAGACTACCAGAGTGGACACCATAATAGACTACAGCACAAAATGTGCATAATGTTTATAAATAATTGACCTGCCTAAGATTTGTTACAAGTTAAAACATATTCAGCCATCATTCAGGTACTTGAAGTTGTGAATTGCAGAAGTTAGAATCATCTCCAGTTTTTTAATCTATATTTTGATTAATCCCTGTGCTGTGGATACCGTATATAGGCCTACGCTCTTTTGATTAATCCCTGTGCTGTGGATACCGTATATAGGCCTACGCTCTTTTGATTAATCCCTGTGCTGTGGATACCGTATATAGGCCTACGCTCTTTTGATTAATACCTGTGCTGTGGATACCGTATATAGGCCTACGCTCTTTTGATTAATCCCTGTGCTGTGGATACCGTATATAGGCCTACGCTCTTTTGATTAATCCCTGTGCTGTGGATACCGTATATAGGCCTACGCTCTTTTGATTAATCCCTGTGCTGTGGATACCGTATATAGGCCTACGCTCTTTTGATTAATCCCTGTGCTGTGGATACCGTATATAGGCCTACGCTCTTCTGATTAATCCCTGTGCTGTGGATACCGTATATAGGCCTACGCTCTTCTGATTAATCCCTGTGCTGTGGATACCGTATATAGGCCTACGCTCTTTTGATTAATCCCTGTGCTATGAATACCGTATATAGGCCTACGCTCTTAACCATTAAACCGCTAATTTAAAGGTGATCTATCATCAACCCTTATATAGTATGAATAATTTTGTGACAAATAAATCAAAGTTGCCACAAGATGGGGTACAAGTGTTTCCTTATATGGGGCGATTGGCTATCATGTGACGGTCTCATGATAGCCAATCAACCCCATATATGTGGTGATCGGCTATCATGTGACCCTCTGAGAGGGTCACATGATAGCCAATCACCCCATATAAGGACATAATTATTTATACCATATAAGGAATGATAAATCACCTTTAAATTTTCACCCACTTGAAGCTGTGTCTGACTACCACAACCCACAACTGCATGTATGAAAATTACTCATATTTGTATATTTGATGAGACCAAACATTTGCAAATCTTGACTTTTACGCACACATTTATTCCCAATAACTGTGATTTGATCGAAAATGAAACATACTTTAAACGATTATAGTCGCATGTATGTTTTATACAAGCTTCAATCCAGTCCATTGAAATTGATCAAATAGCTTAGGGTGAGAGATAACCGCAAATGTAGATATTTTCAAGCTGGAAATTGCGTCAGCAATTCCGGCCTCAAACGACGAAAAATAGAAACAAACAATTTAGCAGAATAAGGGTAAAATATATTAGGACACAAGAAGAGACGTCCCTAACATAACAAGGTTATTTTCTATAGTTTTTTTTTAGATTTCATATATATGTACATTCAGAATACATATACAATACACAGTACAGAACCAAAAAAAAACACGATTATACATAAGACATGAGAAAAAAAAGAAAAACAGAAAAAAACAAAACATAAAAAATACTATGTTATATTTATGTGCAACGTATTTAAGTGGTTATAAACTGCTTACTTTAATAGTATTAAAAAAAGTACTTTTATATTCATGATAATATGAATGTTAAAATTTTTTTTTTCGTCATCTAGTCACCCAGCAAACAAGAGAAACAGGCCCAATGCCGATCCAAGGCCGGTCCACCTCCCACGACGCCGGTCCGACACCAAATCAACACTATAGGCCAATGCGCCGTGTCTACTGAACAGTAGCACACATCATCATGGTCCTACCTAGCCTAGTTCCTGGCCCGCGAGCGAGGGCCTAGAATCCAACCATAACGGAAGTCAACATTTTCTTAGCATAACTTCCATTTTTCATATACTGATCATAGGCACCAGCGCGCAAATCTCCGCGCTGGTCAAAAACAAACGGCGATTACGACGATTTTGACAGTAAAAATCTGTTTAAGTAAAAAAATAAGTTGCTTGGATGCACAAAAGTTAAATACCTCCGCTTCATTGACAAATCTTGCGTTTTTTTTGTGTAATGAGCAGATTGTGAAATGTTGCTTTTGAGTATGGATGGGCATGTGACCCTAATTTGCTCTGGCTTGCCCAGAATGCAATGGGTCACGGATGGGACTAGGTCCTACCCAGCAAACACGAGACGCCGACCCGGTGGCGGCTCAATGCCGGCCAGCGTCACAGACGGTGGCCCACACCAAACCAACACAAGAGTGGATTGGTATTGAGTTGATGTCGCTTCACAATAGTTATCCCACCTGACTAATTAGTGTCTATGGTAATGCTCGATGACACTTTGGGCACCTATGGTGTATGAAAGCATCATTTACATCCCTGAACACAGATTTAGTTTTCCTACAATCAGGGGGTTTAGAAGGGAAATGTATGTGCAATTGCTTTACCAATATATCGCAATTTTTTTCGCAATTTTTTTACTCACTTGAAATCATCTTCAACCCCCACAAGTCAAGAATTGCCATAGGAATTCTCGGTTTGTAGTGGATTGGGATTACAATGTTAAATTCAGGGTTGAAAGAGTTAATGGTTTGCTAATGACCTACTAATGACCTTCAGAATGAAAAGAAATACAAATACACGACAAGTGCACATCATCTATCAATCATCAAACACGAGATGTTAAACCAATGCTGCGCTAATATTGGCACACCGTCTATAACGCTGAACAACATTGGCCCAGTATTGGGTTGACGTATCGTGTTTGTTGGGAATATGGAATAGAAAAGCAGGGCTGAGCAGCAGAGCTGGATGGCAATAGGTCGTTCTCTAGTATAGTAGAATCATTGAATATTGTTATACGTCGCTTTCTGTGCAAGCATGGCAATATCGCGATAGAAGACCCACACCAACACCCATACCTACACATCAATCAAAATTGATGTGTGTGTGTGGGTATGTGGGTGGGTGTGTGGGTATGTGTGGTGTGCGTGTGGTTGGGCGTGGGTTGGTGATTGTGTTTAGTATGCAAAAATGAGTAGAAACCGAGTAATCCGTATAATGAGCAAATCTGAAAACAGTTTGTTGATTTGTTATGCAGAAACGACGACATTGTCCTACCCTTATAAATATGTACCCGGCTTGATGGATTATATGAAGAAGCATAAATGCCAAATAATAATATTCGCTATATCATTTTTAATTCAATAACCTTAGCCAAAGTATGTATTGTACTCCTTTATTATAAGAACTGATCGACAGACAGTGATTGGCTGATCTCGTCACGTGACAAACGTGAGTCACTCGATAATAGGTCAGCTTGAGACCCTGAACTATTTTAATATAAACCAGAGGGATTTTTTCAATTTGAAATCATCATAGATGTCTCAGTTCGCTTTTCCCGCTTCATTTGAATACCTATGTTATGGGTCTGCGGCCATTATAAATATTTCACTTTAGACACGTGTTATGAGTTTATAGATTTCTAAAGTCGGTGCCCGCACTGAAAGAGTTTAAAAGCGGGTGACTATATTCGTTTTTATATGTTTTGTAGGTCGATGGAACGCGATGTGTATTTAAACAATGTTTTGCAAATGTTTAATATCAGATTAAAAAAATATGAGTAATTTTCACTCTCTTAAAGTTGTGGATCGTGGTAGAGAGACATCTAATATATTCCCCATGGATATGAAAGGGTGTATCTGCCACTCTGTAAAGTGACAGATACACCCTTCATTCTCAAGGGGACTATATGTCATTAATCAAACAAATGTTTCTATTTGGACAATGTCTGTCTTTTATAAATAGTAACATTGTTCGTCATTTAAACTTTAAATGACGAAAAAAAGTAGCAAATGAATTTTGAATGAATGCGGTATAAGGAAAGCTGTGTGCAAAGCTAAACTGGGCCAGGACAACCTCCTGAGGATGGTAAGATGAGTGAAATGACACTGCCTTCTAGGCACAGTACTCGGAATTCGAGTCCCGGCGGTCGGATGCCGAGCACGCTATTCTTGGTCACGGAGGCTCCCCACAATCATTAAGAGTGAGCGGAGAAGAAACATTTTGTTTATTCGAACCCGCGGTCTTCGACTTTCCAAACTGCACCAGGGCCCCCGCCAAAAATAGAAACAAACCATGCAGCAAATCACGGGTTAAATATACGACAAACCCTGTACTATATTGTATTTAGAAAAAATGTTGATTAACCCTTTAACCGCCGGTGCCAAATATATTCGGGTTTTCATTTTTTATTAGCACATTCAGTACCACCTTTTAAACATGTTAAAGATAAAATGTGACAACAATCAGCAAGATTTGAAAACAGTTGACCTTCATTTTGTCAAATTTGAATAATTTTCACTCACTTGAGGTTGTGGATCGCGTCAGCGAGACACAACTTCAAGTGAGTGAAAATTCGGATTGAATAATTTAGCAGTTTAATGGTTAAATACTTGTGTGTTTGAAATTAAATTAATTTATATTTTCTGTAACATTCTTATTTGCTTGTTGTAGCTTGTAGCTCCATGGTTAACATGGGACGGGACGCCATGGGAGAAAATTTGATAAATAATTAAAATGGTGGATATTGCATATTGATGTTAGATCAGCGGGGAGACTATGTCATGGTCAGCACTTTGCCAGAAAAGAAAGGATGACAACATTATGCTAAATATCTCATGTCTGCTATAAGGGGCCCGCCACTGAATTACTAGGGGTGGGAGGGGGCATGGGTTGTAGAGAGATTTTTTAATCGCACAAATTATTTATTTCACTTTCTATCTGCATAACTTTCTTTTTTCGCACTCTGCTTGAAAAAAAGTATTTATTTCACTTTCTTTGATTTTATTTTTTCTCTCTACAAAGTTGGATCCGAATACTAGGCTTAGTATTGATATTGAGGTTAAAGAGTCGAGCGAAGGGAATTTTTAAAAATTGAAGGGGCATTTAATAATGCCGAGCGAAGCGAGCCTCAACATTTTTATGATGTTTGTCATCGAGGTTATGGATAAACAGTGTTTCAAATTGTTCAAATGCTTGGAGTGTGCACTGCCTTCTATGGTGCTTTGTAGTCTTAAAAACCTTGAAGTCATTGGACACACGTATGGTAAAATCCCAATTTCGAATTTCCTTTTATCGCGATATTGCCATGATTGCGCAGAAAGCGATGTATAACAACATGCACTGATTCTACTATCCTAGAGAAACTGATAATGTAATGTATGGCCCAACATTGACACTCTGACCCCTAAGCGCGACTATATGCGTTTTAACCCTTTCAAGCCTGAATTTACCATTGTGATCTTCATCTACTACAAGTCGCGAATTACTGTCGCAATTCCCGACTTGTAGTGGATGAAGATGACTTAAAATGGGTGACAAATTATTGACAATTGCCATGTATCGGTAAACCAGTTTCATGAAAAGTTTCCTTCTAAAACCCCTGGTTGTAGGAAAATTAGGGCTGATTTCAGGGATGTAAAATGATGCTTTAATGCATCGTGAGGGTTAAATAGGTTTTATTAGCCGATGAAATCACTGTTATTGGAAAATAAATATGTGCTTAAACATCAAGATTTGCAAATGCTTGATCTCAAATTAGACAAATATGAGTAATTTTCACCGACTTGCAGTTGTGTGTTCCAGGTTTGCATAGAAACCGAGACAAAGGGCTTTATTTATGTATACATTTAGCCCTTTAATCTATAAATTAAATAATTTAGATTTACACCCACAACTTCAGGGATAACTGAAAATTACTCATATCACGTTTAATTTCCGATGAAACATTCACAAATCTTGATATTTACGCACTCATTTCATTCTCTATTTTTATTTATAAACGTGTTTTACTTGGCTAATCAAACAAATTAAAGGGTAATTAGAATACATCATCGTATAATTTAACGCTATCGGGAATTTCCTATTTAAATAACTGAACAATAGAAATAAGCAATTTAGAAAAACAAGGGTTAACTTGCTCTGCTTTCAGTTAGATAATGAAAACAAGAGAAATCAAAGATCAGATCAATTTAAAGATTGTGTTGGCATATATGCCTCGGTGCGTTCAGATATGTGCAATTGCTTCTGAAATATTTCTGTCTTTTTGTCGTATTAAATTTAAAACACCGGTTCGGGGCTGTACACAACACACGAACATAACATATATAAATTGTGAGCATGTCCCGAATAGAATTGTATAATAAATATTTCTTAAGCTTATATATAAAGGTACACATTGAACAATAGGTATCTAGATTTGCGATTCCATATTGATATATTTCAGTATATTTAATGATACGTTCAACTCTGAAATAAGGTGTTTTTTTCATTTAAATACATATGTTACGGGTCTACGGCCATTATCAATATCTTAATTCTTTTAGTGCGAGCGAGAGGGGGGTGGGGTGGGTGCATGAAATCATAACACATTTCATATGATCTTTTCACCCTGTACCAAGGCTTAGTCTGTGGAAATGAAATGTGTGTTGTTTTGCCTTGGGATCGTCTTTAGACGTCGGAATCTGACGTCTTCAGACGTCAGATTCTGACGTCTAAAGATGGTCCCCGCTCTGAAAGGATTGATACTTTCAGCGCGGGGACAGTCGTTGAAAATCAGATTTAAAAAAATATATTTACATTGGCCCCATAACTTTTCTATTGATTTCAAATTTAAAAAAAAAGCTCTCTGGGTTTATAATCGAATGAAATGAATGGAATGGAGATATTGATACCTTTGCGCACACATAGGCTAAACTGGGCCATCTTGGTTTGTAGAAAAATATATCATCGTTGTAAGCATGAAGCTAATGTCACTGTGTTAATGCAGCTAATGGTTTTGCCGACATTACTGATGATATTTTCGTGACATCACTCGTTATTATGCACATAAAGCCTTTTATTAACAGACCTTGAGCCTGTTGAGTGAGAGAAATATAATACGTGCACACAGAGACGTAGCCCCAATAATGGCCCAATGCTGGCATATGGTGGGCCAGTATTAGCCCAACATTGGGTGAATGACTCGTGATTGCATCTGAATTTCATTAACACACCACAATACCTACATTATTAATAGAAAGTGGACAGAATAGAAGTAAAGATCGAGGCGTTTAAGCTCCTTTGGCGATTTAATTCTAATAAATAACCTGTCCTCCTACACACATTTAACTGTAGTTTATATCTACAAATAATACGAATTGATGTTTATTCAACTTAAAATACATGAAGCTAAAAGGCTGGAGAATTGTTATTTTTTACCTAAAACTTCAAATACAATATAGACATGATGCGATATTAAAATCGAAAAAGGTAAATTAGTTAAAGAAGTTAAATTGGCTAAGTTGAAAGGCATTTTCCGGAGACGCAAAATGACTGGGTCAAATATATTACATACATCAAACATTATTGATAATTCAATAAAAATATATGGAGAACATTTGTTATTTGCTATGCACAGTTAAACCCACAACTTCAAGTGGGTGAAAATTACTCATATTTGTTTATTTTGGGACTATTGCACGGCAATAGTCATTTTTTATCT
The DNA here is from genome assembly GCA_964017125.1 of Flabesymbios commensalis. Lineage (NCBI taxonomy): Eukaryota > Metazoa > Annelida > Polychaeta > Terebellida > Flabelligeridae > Flabesymbios > Flabesymbios commensalis. Next base: position 8,614,336 of record OZ024907.1, read on the forward strand.
GTTTTATTAGCCAGCTAAATCACAGTTATTAACAATGGAATGTGTGTTTAAACATAAAGATTTCGAAATGTGTGGTCTCAAATTGAGCAAAAATCAGTGAGTGAGTGAGTGAGTGAGTGAGTGAGTGAGTGAGTGAGTGAGTGAGTGAGTGAGTGAGTGAGTGAGTGAGTGAGTGAGTGAGTGAGTGAGTGAGTGAGTGAGTGAGTGAGTGAGTGAGTGAGTGAGTGAGTGAGTGAGTGAGTGAGTGAGTGAGCGAGCGAGCGAGCGAGCGAGCGAGCGAACGAACGAATGAATGAATGAATGAATGAATGAATGAATGAATGAATAAATAAATAAATAAATGAATGAATGAATGAATGAATGAATGAATCAATGAATGAATGAATGAATGAATGAATGAATGAATGAATGAATGAATGAATGAATGAATGAATGAATGAATGAATGAATGAATGAATGAATGAATGAATGAATGAATGAATGAAATAATAAATAAATAAATAAATAAATAAATAAATAAATAAATAAATAAATAAATAAATAAATAAATAAATAAATAAATAAATAAATAAATAAATAAATAAATAAATAAATAAATAAATAAATAAATAAATAAATAAATAAATAAATAAATAAATAAATAAATAAATAAATAAATAAATAAATAAATAAATAAATAAATAAATAAATAAATAAATAAATAAATAAATAAATAAATAAATAAATAAATAAATAAATAAATAAATAAATAAATAAATAAATAAATAAATAAATAAAGGAATTAGTGAATGAATGAATGAATGAATGAATGAATGAATAAATAAATGAATGAATAAATGAATGAATAAATGAATGAATGAATGAATGAATGAATGAATGAATGAATGAATGAATTATAAATGAATGAATGAATGAATGAATGAATGAATGAATGAATGAATGAATGAACGAATGAATGAATGAATGAATGCAATTATAAATGAATGAATAAATGAATAGATGAATAAATGAATAAATGAATAAATGAATAAATGATTAAATGAATAAAAAAATAAAAAAATAAATGAATAAATGAATGAATGAATGAATGAATGAATGAATGAATAAATGAATGAATACATGAATGAATGAATGAATGAATGAATGAATGAATAATAAATGAATGAATGAATGAATGAATGAATGAATGAATGAATGAATAAATGAATGAATGAATGAATGAATGAATGAATGAATGAATGAATGAATGAATGAATGAATGAATGAATGAATGAATGAATGAATGAATGAATGAATGAATGAATGAATGAATAGGGTTTCAGGCCACCTTTGTTCGCATTTATTATAAACTGGACCAAGAGAACTTCCTGAGGTTGGTGAGATGAATGTGGTGACACTACCCTCCAGACACAGGATTCCGAATTCAAACCCTAACGGTCTGAGGCGGAGCACGTTTTCTCTCTCTCACGGATGCTTCCCACCTTATTGAATCTTTACCAGTGAGCAGAGAAGAAACATTTTCCTTCTTTTTTAACCTTAAACACCAGAGCAAGTGGCGAACAAGCGATCTCTCATAACCGCACAAAGTTAGGATTTCGACCAGCCTAACATGAAAAACCGCTTCTAAATATAACAATATGTATTTTTGCAAAAGGAAAATGACTGCGCGCGCAAAAAAACATATCGTGCCGGAAGCGGCCACGCGGGGTGGCACTATTCTCCAGAACTCCCCGGTAATACATTAGAAGACATCGCTCAATAGCCTTGACCTCCAATGTTTTTCAGTGAGCTAACTAATACAATGAAGTATATGGGAGGAGTCCTATATAACATTGTTTTCACGGGGTAGCCATTCGAAAGGATGTCCAGTGACGTCACTGCGTTTCACAGAATACTCATTACAATTTTAAATATGTTACCTTGTTTATTTTAAGCTACACTTTATTTTGAAAATCCATACCTTTATATTAAATTTACTATCTTTGAACAAATTTGACGTATCGCGACTTGGATATTCAATAATTTGTTTATTTATTTGAGATCTATCGAGACACATTGAGTGAAAATAAAACTCAATATACAATATATTTAATCGGGAGATCCCACTTAACACTGTTTAAGCTGCTAAGACCGTATGTATACGTTTTCAAGCAAATTTCAGACTAAATAAAATACAACTAAAAAATTGATTGTTTAAACAATGGTGTGTAAACATAAACATTTGCACATTTTTGGTCTGAAATTAAACAATAATAATTTGAGTAGTTTCCACCCACTAGAGGTTGTGGGTCGCGGAAGCGAGACACAACTTCAAGGGGCTGAAAACTAGATACCTTCGCGCTTTAAGGGTTGAAGTAATTCTCTTACGAGATGATAAATTGATATAATCACGACAGGACAATAATTAACACACACACAAAAAATAGATAAAAAATAATAATAATTAACACACAAGCCACATATCTCAGGAAAACATATTAAAAGCTGCTTGGTAAAGGATTTGTTTTGTAATCAAACATCACTGGCTCTTTTTGCGTCTTTATGTTATAACAATATATAAGCTACATTGAAATAGCTTCGTTTGCTTCACATAAATGATTCTATGGTGGCGTATTTGTTTTAGATCGTGTATTTAGGTACAACAAAAATGAAATGAATCGGGCTTTAGGCCACCTTTGTGCACATATAGGCTAAACTGGGCCAGGAGAACCTCCTGAGGATGGTGAGATGATTGAGATGACACTGTCCTCCAGACACAGGATTCGAAATTCGAGCCCTGGCGGTCTGAGGCCGAGCACGCTACCTCTCGGTCACGGAGGCTCCCCACAATACTAACTTTCACACGTGGATGGGGAAGAAACAGTTTTGTTTCTTTCAAACCGCCTAGACCGGGAACCGAACCCCGGACTCTGGCGTGAAAGGCAGCGGTGCTAACCACTACCCTAGGGCCCCCGCCCGTGAAGTATGACATAATTTACCACACCATTACATTGAAATAGCTTCGTTTGCTTCACATAAATGATTCTATGGTGGCGTATTTGTTTTAGATCGTGTATTTAGGTACAACAACGGTATGCAAACGGTATGTAAAATATGTGGGATGATTAGTACATTAAATAATTCAGAAAAAAATAGTCAGTTAGTAAAACTGCAAACTTCCGCCGCACGACCATGCAAATTCGTTCATTAAAAGCAAACAAACCAGCGCAGTAAAAAACATAACCTCCTTTGGCAGAAGCAATAATATCATGTTTAGTACATCAACTACAAAACTAGAAATCGATGCCTGCGCCGAAAGAAAAATATTTCAGCACTGAAAGGGTTAACCCTTAACCCTTTCAAGTCTGAGTTTGCCATTGTCATCTTCATTCACTACAAGCCGCGAATTGCTGTCGCAATTCTCGACTTGTAGTGAGTGAAGATGACTTGAAGATAGTGGTAAATGAAAAAACAATATTGTTATTATTAAACAGTCCCATGACAATTTTCGTTCTAAAACACCCAGATTTTACGAAATGAAGTCATTCTTTTTAAATTCAAAACGATGCATTGATGCATCGTGAGGGTTTAAAGGGTTAAAGTGCTGAAATATTTTTGTATAAACCAAGTGTTTTTTTTTTATTTGAAATGATCATAAATGTCTTAGTCAGCACCTTCCGATTCATTTGAATACCTATGTTATGAGTCTACGGCCATTATAGATATTTTAGATTTTTTCAGCGCGGAGATCGTCTTTATACGTCAGAATCTGTCGTCTGCAGACCGTCTTTATACGTCAGAATCTGACGTCTACAGTCGTCAGACGTATAAAGACGGTCCCTGCGCTATAACGGTTAATGAATTGTCCATTATGTTTCGGTCTTTTTCTGTAGATAATTTCATTATTGTCTATGTCAGTGTGTCCACTATTAATTAATCTAGTTTTCCGCGCGTGCGCACTGTGCAGACTGATGTAGATGTATCAAGGTCATGAATAAGGTGATCGCAAAAACACTAGCACCTTACTCACTGAACGAGTGCTATATTTTCCCATATGGATCTCCTTTTAACACTGGTTGCATGTTTTCTATGTGCTGGCCTGTCACATCTTCCCACTGGTTGCATGTTATCTATGTGCTAGCCTGTCACATCTTCCCATCGCAAGATGCACATTGCGAAGGGGAGGGAAGATCGTGAGGTGAATTTAGTCTTGTGGAGGAGTTGACCACGTAGACGGCTGCATATATGGTTTGACTTTTAAAAAAATGCTACAAAAGTTTTCTCAACGGCTTATTGTAGGAACAGGTTTGTTTAACAACATTGCATATCAATTAATTTTATTCTCGCAGCATTAACATTCATATTTTGGCTGTGGTTTGTGTGAAGTACACTATGTGCCATAATAGACCCAAAACAAGAAACACTGCATCAAAATGAGTCATTTCGGGTGATTATTGCGCAAATAATGTTAAGGATTTGGCGGCCATGTTGGATGCCATCTTAAAAATTATATTTTTTGCATGGTCCGATTTTGGTAAACTTTTGATATGTTATCAAGCACAGCTGATTCTACAATAAAACTGTTGAAAAATCGTTTGTAGCTATTTTTTCAGGGTAAGGTTTTTTTTTCATATATGCAGCCGACTAACGTGTTGGATGCAAATGAAATGAAAGAATCGGGCTTTAATCCACCTTTGTGCACATATAGGCTAAACTGGGCCAGGAGAACCTCCTGAGAATGGTAAGATGATTGAGATGACACTGTCCTCCAGACGAAGGATTCGAAATTCGAGCCGTGGCGGTCTGAGGCCGAGCACGCTACCTCTCGGTCACGGAGGCTCCCCACAATACTGACAATCACACGTGGATGGGGAAGACACATGTTTTGTTTCTTTCAAACCGCCGAGACCGGGAACCGAACCCCGAACTCTGGCGTGAAAGGCAGCGATGCTAACCACTACCCTAGGGCTCCCGCCCGTGTTGGGTGTAATGAAATTAGTGTGAGAAAATTCTCCAGACACGACAACTGAGATATGTCACTCGCAATCTGCTATAATATTGATTGATTGATTGATTGATTGATTGATTGATTGATTGATTGATTGATTGATTGATTGATTGATTGATTGATTGATTGATTGATTGATTGATTGATTGATTGATTGATTGATTGATTGATTGATTGATTGATTGATTGATTGATTGATTGATTGATTGATTGATTGATTGATTGATTGATTGATTAATTGATTGATAGATAGATAGATAGATAGATAGATAGATTGATTGATTGATTGATTGATTAATTGATTGATTGATTGATTGATTGATTGATTGATTGATTGATTGATT